>CM037861.1:46603975-47232309 GCA_021292105.1 Anadara kagoshimensis
CTGTTAGACTGTGGCCAGTAAAAGTAAAACGTCATCAGTGGCTGGTCTGATGGACTAATAGAAAATCGGTGCTAACCTGAAAAGTTTTAGATGTTCAGGCAATCCAATTCTTATTTAACATTCCATAATTCCATGTTCCTTTCATTCTCAATTCTGATGGCACAAATGGCCAATGCAGGTAGCTGAAA
Organism: Anadara kagoshimensis; assembly: GCA_021292105.1. Classification (NCBI taxonomy): domain Eukaryota; kingdom Metazoa; phylum Mollusca; class Bivalvia; order Arcoida; family Arcidae; genus Anadara; species Anadara kagoshimensis. Next base: position 46,604,164 of record CM037861.1, read on the forward strand.
AGAATTGGATTTCTCTTTGTTCAATAGAAATATTGTCTCTATGTTGATCAATGACCACTATGTTAGCTCAGTTGGCGGTGTGCTCGCTCTGCATGTGGGAGGTTGTGGGTTTGAACCCAAGCCAGGTCTGACAATATTCATTTTGAAAATAGGTTTTTTCCCCAAGCACTCAGCATTACGAAATGAATGTCAAGGGGTCCTTTGGAAGAGACCTTAAAAGCTGATGCCCTATGTCACAGTTAATTACCCTGTACACCCTGAGTGCACTACAAAGGTAAACATTTCTGTCACTTCACCTATAGCTGGTGATGTCTTGTTATAAGTGAAATATTATTGACATTGACTGGGATGTAAAACTTCATTAAATTAATCAAAAAATCAATCTATTCTATGTGGATTGATAGGCCGCTGTAAATGAGGAAAATATTTTACTTACATCTGTGATGGCCTTATTATCATACTTCTTTGTTTAGAGCCAATTTGTTGAAGCTGGGCAGATGTCATGGAACGAATTGAACCTTGAGTATCCGGAGGAAATGATACAACTGAAGATCTGAAATAAAATTTCACAATTGCACTGTAATTTGATATAGTCATACATATAAAAATAACATTTAGTTACAGCAACACCAAACACTGAGGTTTTACCAAACAAAGAAAATACATGTACATTACAATTCTAATAAATTATAAACTGTTTTAACACAAATGTGTAATCAAATAAATATTAATGCAATGCTTTAATTTGAATGTAGCTTATGCAATTTATAAACATTACCAAATATAGTTAAGTGAAGGTAAGTAAGAATAGTATTTTAGATTTGGGTTTAATTTGTTCATTTAAAAAATAGAAATTTAAATCATGAATTATGTTAAACACACAAACTTAACAAATAATAATACCTCAAAAGCTGTTCTTTTTGATCATCAAAACTTGGTGTTATCTTCATGCTCTGTGTTCCTAAATATGGTATATGATTATTAAATAATAGAAAATGGTGAACTAAAGTATAGTTTACATGTTTAACTATTATTAAGATAATTATGGAAACAAAACATACATTGAATTTACATGTTTCGAAATCATGCAGCAGATTTTTTATTAGAAAGGATAACAACCATGTCGCATAAATGAAATGATTAGAGAACATTCCAAAAGTACTAAACCAATTGAATATGTCAATTCCACCCATCTTAAAAACTGTTTGACTTGTTTTGTCAAAAACAGACATACATGTCCATGTTCAAATCACAATCCAAAAATCAAAGTAAAAATATTGAAAACTGGCAAACTAGGTTTAGTATATGAATTTCCACAGGAATGTGAGACCAATTGCTCCGGAAGAGTCAGCACCTCTTTCCTAACTACCAGTAGCTAACCTGTACACCTGTGACATGTCAAATCAAAGTTAAGAATTAAAGGAACATGAATCTTATGGGATGTCAAATAGATCCATGAAAATTTTGGACACGTCATATTCATCAACAATATTTGTGATGAAGACAACTTTTTGTGGACCTTGATATCTTTTTTGGTTGCAACCAAGTACATTTTAATATTTACAGAGAATAAATTATTTATCTTTCTTACTACCAGTCTCTTCAATTTTATCTCCTTCAACCTCCTCAGGTATGTCCTGTATGTCCTGATAAACAATAAAACATCAATATGTAACACAATGATGAGAGAATGCACAATTTAAATTGCGATTCTTTAAAACAGATTATCATTGTATGCCTATCTTGCAAATAAAATACCTCATTCAGATGACACCACAGTCAATTAAGCATCGAATGTCAAAAGCTTCTACACCATGTTAATGTTAGCGGCAGTTGAGTGTTTTCTTTGTTTGTTGTGGCATGTTCTTGGTGCCATTTAAGAAATGACATTCTGTTCTTGGTATTTTAAGAGGTAATGCAAGATAGTGTGGCATGTGCCAAATTTGATGGAGGACAAAATGTTGTAAATATTTGGTATTACAAACTTACCAAGTGCATTTTATTTAGCTGTCAATTCCATTCCAAGACTAACAAATCATATAAAAATAATGTTTATGACAACAGCCGGAGTGACCAAGAAAATACATTTATTAAATATAATCAGAAAACAAAATATAAGACACATTAAAGCCACTGATAATAAAAATTACAAATTTGCACAAAACTGAACACAGTGACAAAGAAGTGATTTAAATAGTTTCATAGGATCTTAATCATCATATCGGTACATATTTTTAAATCACTGATCCATTAAGATTCATACAACAACATAACTACAATTCATCACTTACAGTTTCTTCTTTCTCTTGTTCTTTACTAGTATCACCTTTCCCTTCCTCATCCTCACTTTCCTTTTCTGAAATGAGTTTTTCAGTTTCCTCACCAGCATCAGTAACACCTCCCATAGTTAAGTCAATTTCAATTTCTTTTTCTTCTGTAGTAGTCATTGGTTCCGTTTCTTCCAAAACTTGTTTTTCCTCAATGTCTTGTTCATCCAAAAATTCACGAGTCTTGAATTCTTCTTTAAGTCTTATAAAGGAATTGAAATTGAGTTAATATTTCAGTTTAATGTTAAAAACAGTGGTTAATTTCAAAATCATTATGTGTAAAAAATTTTATTTTGATTGAGATTGTGGTTTGGACTTGGATTGGTATGAATGTTTGTTTTTTGAAAAAGTTCAAGATTGTTTCTACAGTAGTTATATAATAACTCCCATAAAATTCTTCTGTATAAACCAAATTATTGGCCTCTTCTGTCAATCCGTATATAAGGTAAGGCTCATGTTATTTCAAGAGGAATAACACTTCAATTTGCATTCTCCAAAGCTACACATTGCTTTAGAAAAAACAATGCAATTTTTTTAGACCTACAGATACAGTTTAATGAAATAAGGTATGTTATGTGAGAATTTTGTTATCTAAAACACAATGATACATCTCAGATCATATTAAGATTACAGCCAAAAAGTTTAAGTTCGGATGATTGCTTACAGAATTGAAACACCCAAATAAGTATTACTGGGTATGAATATAAAAGTTACTCACTTTACACAACTAAAAAAACTAACAAAAACAAAGCAATTTAATGAATTCACACTTCACTTCGTTAAAAATCGGAAATTCAAAATTCATTTTACGATTAGTCACATTACTGAGCTTGTACACAAGTTTATGTGCATTTAAGACAATTAACTTTTGTTTGTAGATTGATATTTACTAGAACTTCATTAATACCATTCAGAATTTTTGAAATAAAACCCCTTTTCTACTTTTTGATCCAAAAATAAAGAAGGGACTAAGCAATTCAAACCAGACAAAGTTAAAACAATGATACTGAATATGTGTATTAAATTCTGCTGGTTAAACCATAACCTTTTCAATAACAAATGGTCATGTGGTCTTTAGATAATAAAGTGTTGTATGTTTTTATTTTTGGCAAATTAAGTTACTAGGTAAAAGTATAAATTTATAATATAATAGATGAAAATTGCCATAAAAAATATTTAAAAACTTTTTTGTTCAAAATCTTCAGCAAGAGTTGAAGAGTTATATGTAGACAACCAACATTTACTGTTGCAGTTTAGCTTACAGCATATCAGATACCATTTTTTTTTTGATAATTTCATATTACATTATACATTTTTAAGACTACTGACTGTAAAATTAAACAGATAGTTACGACTTTACAAGGGACAAAATAATGACCTTACAAAAAATTTTATAAAAACTTATCTAGAGAGTACACCCATTTTATATACCCTTTGTTAAAAAAATTCAAATTGCAACTTACTCCTCTTGAACTTTGCCAGCAATTTCCATAAACTTATCCCCTTCCGTCTTTTAATTACTTGCCAACATATGATGATCATGAAAAATAGCTAATATGACTGGGTTGCCAAAAACAACTACTCTGAAAATCCATACTTCAACGTCTGAAGTTTGAATCCTAGACAAATAAATACATATTTTTTATGATAACAACAGCCTTATTGAATCTATAATATACATTATAGAACGCCACTAATTTTCCTCCAGAAAATGCAGATTTTGTTTCTTCTAATTGTAATGGGATTTTTCAAAATTGTTCTAAACAATGTTTTAAATGAATCAAGCATAACAAATTATTTATATGTAAAAGAATTTCAAACAACTGTTCTTTGAGTGCAGTAATTCCCTACACAGGAGCAGTAAAAGAATAAAAATTAAAGATTTTCTGAATATCTACAGTTGAATAAAACCACAAGACATATGATTGGGCTTGAAAAAGTACACATAGAAAGTTTCTTTGGTATTCTAAAAAATAATAGAAAACCTCCATGTCAAAATCTTGCTTAAAGAGTTTTCTTATAGTAGCATTTCACATTAAAACATTAATCTTTTTTAAGCGTATTCTTGGGCTCTGAAAAATTGTTATATGAGAACAGCTCTTTTGTATCTGAATTGTATAAAATGTGTTCATTTCTAAGGCAAACAACACTTCCACAAATTGAATAATATACACTAACCAGCAGATGGTGTTCGTAAAAGAACAAATGCGTGTGTCACTGTAATTAAACCTCCAGTCTTTATTCCACATGCGTAAATTCCATTCTGATGTGATGATGGTGAAAGCACTATTGCACTGACATTATGAATTCCGGGAAGCTGAAATATATAAATCAATATAATGGATATAATTTGCATAACTAAATTATCTGAATGAAATAATATGAAATTAATAAATAATGATATATTTGGCCATAAAATTATGTTAATTTTTTAAATTTTGAAATACAAGTGATTCGAATTTATAATTTGTATGTACAAAATGGCCGATAACGGACACTGTTATGTTTAATAAGTGTCATTACTGTCATTGCAAATTATGGCAAAGTGACATAGCATGATGTTCTCATTACTAAGAGCCATTGTCAGTTCAAAACTTGACAAATTTATATGGCACAACACTCTGGTTACTATGTGGGTGTCATTATTGTCAGAGAAGAAGACAAAACTTCAAGGCATGGTACTTGTATAAGTATGAATTGCATGCATATGGTACAAACCTTTAATTTCATAATCTCTGGGTTTAAATTCTATCAAATTGCAATGAAACATACATAATTTCAAGTGGCTGTGTTTTGTAGTTGCTAAGAAAACTTACACAATTTTTGTTTCAACCAGAAGGACAGAGGTAAACCAGCATACCCCGCCCCCCACCCCCCTTGAAGCAAAGGCATAATTATTAAGACTTAACAACCACATAGCAAGGGTACAATCTGTGTACAATGTAACTCACCCTTGGTATTATTTTCTGATCTGATCCAGACTTAATGTGAGAATCTCCTTGGAACCAAGCAACAGTAACATAGGTTTTACTGTTCTTAAAATACTGAGTGTAGTCACATCTCAAAGTTACAATGCTAACAGTATGCTCATATATTTGTGTTACCATGGCTTTGAAAATAAATGAAATCAGTATTAAAGACAAAATCAATGTGTACCCTATTCCACATTTAAAAAAGAATGTGTAAACAGAATAATCAAGAAATAATCTTAATTTTGTGTGTGGCTAAAAATAAGTGAGTGTGGAGCCCTTCAGGAACAATCTATAATTGAGCTTTCTTTATCAACAATATGTTAGTGAATGTTATTTGTTTTAGGTACCAGTATTCCCCTTGTGAAATTGTTGTCAAAGGTTTTTTTTAATCAATCAAATAAAATTGATTTGCTGGATGAGTTCTATAGCTGATGCCAAAATTATTTCATTTAATTCCAAATAATCAGTGTATTGAAGAGTCTATGGTGGCCAATGAGATGAACTTCTCCTATCAAACCAGAGATGCAAGTTATTTGTTTTACATTGTATCTGTCTGTGGTTCTGATCAATAGAAATATTTCAATACATATCTTTTTAAATCCAACACACACATGTAAAACCTATATCTGGAATATAAACACTCACGTATATGACTGATTCCTACTGAGCTGATAAACCCTTTATTGTTCATAATTGCTTTATTCTTTAGCTTATGAGATTCTCCATTTAAGACGATGTTGTCAATAACTCCTCCGAATCCCTTTTTATGGCCTGTTAACATTTTGAACATAATATTATCTTTGCTTTCTCCTCCCCCAACAAACAGTGGACTACTTGGTCGGTAAGTCATTCCTCCTGACGTCATTTCGTATTCCATCCCACTGTTGAGTCTGATTTTAGCTAAATTTTCATTTATATACACAGAAATTACATACCATTTATGGACCTACCAAAAAAAAAAGAAAACGATGCTGCTAGCTGTCACCATGTAAAGACGGTGTAAAGATACATGATAAAAGTTTTAATAACAATGCTAAATTTAGAATCCTCGTTGAGGTCAATCAGAAATGTAAATCTACATTGTTTATTAAATCAGTTACGTCAGATCATGCTTTTTTCAGATTTTCTGGTGCATGATCATCAAATCCACATATTTATGGTAATGAAAAATAATAATAACATTCAACAAATAAATGGTATGAGGTTGGTAAAATCCATTAATAATTAAGAAATAAAGTAATATCCAAATGTCTTTATGAACTTGCAAAGTAAAAGGGGCTATCTCAAATTCTTGCACATTAATTACCGGTAATTTTATTGCTATCTCACATTTTCCATGTTAATTTGAAAACAATTTTGAAATGTGCTGTTGATGCATCTTCTCATAAAAATGGGTCGTCTCCTGTCAGTAAACGAGAGCATTTGACATCATGGCGTGGAGCAATGTCTCTATGAAGTTGCAAAGTATAGTCGATGTCATATACTTTATTGAAGCAAAGATATTGCAATTGTAAAGATTTTTTATTTCTCAGATAAAGAAAGGTTTTATGTTTCTTTTTGGTATAAAAAAGTGAACAGCCAGTAAGCTTACATGGCACACCAACTCATACATGCAGCTGTTTCAATCAAACAAACAGAAAATACATAACATTTTAATAATAGATTTTACCTCTAAAGCAGCAATCTTTTGGCACACTTTCTTAGCCTCGGTACATTTAAAACAAAAATGAAGTCCACCATTAACAAAGTTCACAAAGAAATATGAACCTGGTGTAGAACCCATGTTAAACAATAATATACCACTCAAACTCTTTAACCAAAATGATACTTTTACACCAAGCTTTTTATCCTCTGTTATTTCAAGTTTCATATACGAATTCCCATAGAACATCGGAAAATCAATGACAGGATCTGAAATAGTATAATGGCATATTCTAAAATGACAATTTTATATATATTTTATATTTTATATACAAGAAGAATCAGCCGATCAAAAAAAAAAAAAAAAAAAAAGGAAAAAATTCACAATGGCAGAAATAATAAAATATGCCTAAAAACCATATCCTATATTTGTTTCAATTAGTTCTGTTATAACTAGAACTGTCTCTTGAGACCCAAATACCCCTGCCCCAACATTTAAAGTTTTTCTGTGACCTAGACCTTTTCGATATGACCTTGGTTCAAGAACATGACACACCTTTGGACTATGAAGATTATTCATGTGAAGTTTCATGAAAGTCCTTCAAAGCATTGATGAGATATGGCCCAGACACGATTTTACATAGACAGACAGACAAGCTGACAGACAGACATGGTAATTCCTATATACCCACCTCAAACTAGTTTGCGGGGGTGGGGTGGGGGGGGGGGGGTATAAAAATACCAGAGTTCATATTATTAACTTGCAATTATTAAAATAATTGTAAACAGTATTTATTTAAACAAAAACGTTTCATTACATTTTCAAATAAACCATATTGTATTGTATGACTTTCCACCTTGCCACTTTATTTAATGCAACTTCATACCTAAAAATTGTGACTGTGCTCTTCTTTTGTCAAAAGGTACACCATAACCAATCCATCCAGGAACATCAAACAAACTTAGCTCTTTGAAGTTCACTTTCAAATAAGCTATCGTTCCTTTGAAACCTGAAATAAAGTAAGATGTGAAGCATTCTGTCTACTCTGTTGGTATTTGACTTTTGAAAAAAAGCAGAAAAATCAGGTCACAAAAAAGATCATTCAAATAAAACAAAGAGGAAACATTATTGGTAGAATTTCAATTATACATCAACAATACATCGATGTTTTTGACTAAAAAGTGTTTTATCAGTGGATTCAGTCTATGTTTATCAACTGTCTTATAATTAATATATTATGCATTTTACTGAAAACTAGATATTGCCAACAGTATTTAATGAATAAGTTGCTCAGTCTATGTAGACTGGAAATTTATATGTAAAAAAAACACATTTTTGCTGAAAACTTTGTAAAACTATGAGGTGCTATTTTACTATATATTCGGTATTTTGCGACACCACTAATTTTATTTTTTGATATCACTAAATTCGAATTAGTGATATTACTATATAGCCAAATTTTGTTTATGTGAATTTCACATGAAAAATTTCACTTGAAATTAATGTGAACAAAATTAGATTGTGTAAAGCAAGTGGATTTAGTAATAACACTAAATTGAATTAGCATAGGTGTATTATGTTATGAATTTGTCATACAACCCTTGTATATTCTGTGTTAAATTAGATTTGTGTTTACCATTTTTCTTGGTATTATCTGCACCAACTATCATTGTGGCATCATAACTGACAGCTTCTACTGGAGTACTGTAACCATTGTAGTGATGCAATCCATCATTTATTCGAATAAAACCAACATTTCCACTCACAAGAACTAAAATTGTGTGCCATTGTTTTTCCTTCAAAAAAGAACAATTATATGTGTATTCAGAGAAAGAAATTTGTAACAAGTGTTACATTTTTATTAAAACAAAATCATTTTAGTTTTTATATGAATGTGATGATATCTTATTATCAAGTATTGTACCATAACATAATTACCAAAACCCTTCAAATAATGCATAAAAGGGTTTCTGAAAATAATTGATGGTCAGGAATCACAAACAAAATGGGAGTTTTACCTGTTAAAATGAGTTACATGATGCATTACAGCATATGTGCAAAATTTGCCAGATAGATTTAACAACATATAAAATCTCAATCTTTACCAACATCATAAAAAAAACTTTTCCAACTAATACTAACCTGTAATATAGTACAGTGCAAGTACTTATAACTTTTGTAGGGCATTGTTACATGTAAAAATATAGTTTACAGTAAAATATCAGCTTTTATTAGACGATTATTTAGTTTTTCACTAAGAAATATTTAATGTAATCCAAATATACTTCCATATAAATAGCTAAATGTTCCTGTCTATTTTATGATTGTTCTATGTGAAGCATGATAATTAACATCTCTATTGAAACTGGAAACAGTCAGTGCATAGTATAGTTCCGATACTTCAACCATTTTTTCAAAAGCAAATTTCGCGTATAAAAATTGAACTTTATGGATTCCACATCTATGTTGATTTATTAAAAGTCTGTCTTACTGCAATAACAAAAACAGCATTAAATTGGACATCGCCTGGAAAAAGAGAGCCTAGTACCTCGTACAACCTGGAGGAGAACCATCCAAGTAGAGCTATAGGAGCTGGGATACACCTGAGGGCAATCTCAACACATGGCAAAGGACAGAGACTACTGGAGAACACTTGATGGTACCCTATGTCCCAGCAGGGATGAAGAGGATAAGTACCGGTAAGTTCAATATTAATTACCTTCAGTTTCTGTTTTGGTTGTATTTTCATCACTGCATCATTATGCCTGATTAGAAGGGTTGCCATACCTTTTTCAAGATACAGTTTGACATGATGATTACACTTAGGACAAGTCTTATATCTATGTAACAACACCCCTTTGTGTGCTTCCGGGAAAAATTTCACGTATACTGCCAGGAATCTTGTTGGTTTGTGTCTTGGTTCATATTTCAACCAACTATGTCCAGTGAACAAAATGCCATTATGGTTTTGATCTGAAATTTGATGATAAAATCAGTTATTAGAAAGATTGGTTCAGTGTTATTTTTTGCATTGCAAGGTTCAAACATGTATGGCATTTTGTGAAGTTATTCACATATACATCAACATCACAGCTAGTTACAAATGAAAATGGAAGTTAAAATAATAGAAAAATAGATTAATGTAAAAAAAAGTACCAAAAATTGTACCAAATTTTTACATAACATTATTTAAAATCGATGGTTTTATAAAGATGGACTGTGTACAACCTTGATGTGACTTTAAACAAAAAGTGTCCAGATTGTTAAACAGTAATTTCTAAAACAAAACCCAATGTGATACTGATTTCTGGATTGGGATATGTGTACCTGGACATGGTCCGTTGAAGCATGCAATTGTTTCTGATCCAGGGCCTTGACAAAGATCACCACCATTAGCCGGAGCTGGATTTGTACATGTTCTGTCTCTGTAATGAAAACCTGTTCCACAATTCTCACTGCAGTCTGACCAGCTATTCCATGATGACCACTGTCCATCAACTAAATATTAATAAAATAATAAAATTAGTATAGCATATACTTCTCAGTAATTGTATCATAAAAACAACCATTGGATGAAAGTTCTACTAAATTTTCAGAAAATGTTTAATCAGCTAAACTTCTAAGTTGTTTATAATGTATTTATATATTTATAAGACATGGAACTATCCAGTGGAGGTTGGCTGCAGAGGATATACTGTGCAATCAGTATGGAGAATGTTGTCAGCATTGGGGGTTATGGGAAAGAACAGAAAAACAGCAGTGCAACGAATTTCACAAGCAGTAGAGAGAGTATCATGCTGGGTATGACTGAAGAGAGAGAGCAGTAGCTGGAGACCCACCAGACATGTAGTGACTGACCACCACTGTGGACCTCTCATCCAGAGAGTGTACAGAGCAAGGGGTCAAAACACACAATGAAGGATAGCCTCAGCTGAGGATGTTGGTGGTGAAACAGCATAACAACACAGTTGTATGTAAGGAACTAATGATAATGGTGAATTTGTTAGCAACATTGGTGAATAATGTATTTTTGAGAGACTTTACTCTACAATTATTAGAGATTCAACAATGTCACAAATTGAAATTTGTTGTAATGATTGGATTTAGAGATTTAAATAAATGCTGTCAATTTTGATAATTTGTTCTTTGAATTTGCATTTTAAATCTGCAAGCCTCATCAAAACATCTAGTGATTATGTTGGGGATTCTCTGATATAAAACACATAGAGCTGAAAGGTTTATTACTCACCCGCTAAACCACCATATTTTTGTTCAACAACAAATTGTTGCTTTGTATTTAGCATGTGGTCAATGCTGGTCAGAGTAGTTAAAATGGGATATATGAATACAAGTAATTTTTCTGTTTTTGTAGTTATGTCCAGTGTCTGGTCAGTAGAACTATTATTAACCCTTCATTCCTACAAGCTTCATATCAGAGAATCCCCTCATCCATCACAAAGTGTTTCTATAATGTGGGAGATTTTGTAAAATAAAAACAAATACATGTATATGTTTTACATTTTGTATTTTTCTGTAAACAAAGAACTTCTTATTTTGTGTTTTCTATATTATATAAAACTTTATATTTTGCATTCCTTTAGACATGGGCCATGGGATTTTGTATTGTCGATAAACCTCCATATATTTATTACTGATCAAAAATTTTATGTAAAACACAGAAAGTTTACCTGGACAAGGTTTTGGATTGCATGTTGAAGTCTCTTTAGTTCGTTTCTCTGTACAAATATCTTTGGTTGTCATTCCATCAAACATTTTCTTTACTTGAGGATCCATTGTCTGAACATCACATGATCTTGTTCGTATTCTCTCGCCTAACCCACAACTTTTGCTACAGAGCTCCCATTCTCCCCATTGTCCAAATCCAACATTAATACCTTCAACAATCATAAACTATTTTCATGGATGTAACTGACATGTTTCAAATATATCATGATTTTGTATACTGAAATAAAAATATTCTGCAAAAATGTCTGATGGTCAAGAATCATTCAAATAATTATGTAATCCAGAAATGCTGACCACCTCTGGTTAATTTCAGATGTTCATCTAGTGTTTCATTATGTAACAACACTTTCAATTAGTTAAATAAACTTTAATTTTTTTTAATTTTATTCATCAAACATGTATCAAATCCAGAACACAGCCATCAAAATAAACGCCAAGTTTAAACACAAGTTAATAAGAATGTTGACACATTCTTTACTGGGTGCATTCTCAGCATTGATGAAGAGTTTAATAATGCATTATACACATATACAACTGACAGTAAAAGAACATTTGTTAGGTTTGAAATATACTGTAATTTATGTTTATATATTCTTCAATTACAGGGAATCAATGAAATGCAATAGAATCACAGATTTTTTAAAGGATTTCATTGCAAGGATGAAACTTAACTATTTTTTGTTGGGGCCCAGCTCACTTCAAAAAAAAGTTGTAATACTAACCAATAACTAAAATGTGTAAAATTTAGGGGCTCAGATTTATTTTTAGGAGCCATGGGCCACTGGTTCCCTGCTAATGTATATTACCTGAGCATGATCTAAGATTGCAGTCTTTTGCTTCTTCATTAACACCGACACAGCTACCACCTTGTACAGGTAATGGATTATCACACTTCCTATAACGGAAATGTTGACCATCTCCACATGTGGTGGTACAGGGACTCCAAGACATCCAGTCACTCCATCCTCCATTTACTGTGGAGAAAATAATTCTAATTTACAGTAAATAATCCTACAGTGAATCATCCAGAACTACTCCTAAAACTTAAAAAATCAATCATAGTTAACTTTTATTCTTCCCTTTTCAGACTTTTGGCTTTTAAATAAAATATGTGAAAATATTGCAGTAGAAAAATTATTAAGTGTACTTGTATAACTCAACAATTTATTGAAGAAGACAAATGACAAACTTAGCAAGTGAATTGTGTTTTATCATAATAAAATCAAAACGAAATGGATCTGTCAATAACTGTCATTTTAACTTAATCTTTTTCCTTCAATGCAATAAAAAGGATTCTAAAATTTAACACTAGAAAACAAGTACGGCCATATAAAATTAATTCCTAGATTTTCATCAATTTTTTTCTTTCAAAATGGGGGGGGGAGGGGTATTTTTCATTTTCAGATTCGAAAGAAATAACAGTTATGACAACAGAAAGTGCCTGAAAGAAACTTTATTAAAGAACTCAAAAAAAAAAAAAAAAAAAAAAAAAAAATACAATAAAATACTCTGGGGTGGGCAAAAAAAAGGGGGGTTGGCGAAGATGAAAATCTAGAAATAAATTTTATATTACCTAAAATACCAACACCAAAGTGCTTGTTTAATTAAGACACAATTATAGTTGTCCTAATAATACATCTGAGGTTGTTTTCCATTTTTTGTTTGTGGATTTTCCTTCTTTTCATGGTAGACAGTCATGTCTGTGTTGATATATACATGTATTACATTTTTTTTACATGCCAACTTGAATTTTTTTCAACAAGATATCTCAATAGATGAAGCAATAACGGAATTCACATACATTGTATAATTAAAATGTAAAATAAGAAATGAGAAAAAGTTTATTGGATAGCTTATTGCAAACATAGTTATGAAGCTGAAATGACCAACAGAAAAGGATGCCGATGGCAACCTGATATAACATATAATATATCAGGGGAAACACCAACCCGAGCTATGCATTAATTCATTAAACAAGTTTGCACGCACAGAAGGGATGAAAAAATGGCTAAAAAACAACATAGACTCGAGGCGAGGAAATAATGAAATACGGTATGTCAAAATTTCAAAGAGAAAAGGCCATGGTACAAAAAACGTGCAAGTTTTAAAAATCGAGTTGAGTTTGATGCTGATTAACAGTGATTTTCAAGAGAAATCAGGTGCTGTCAGAAAATTAAATTTTTTTGTATGTATGCATGATATTCAGGACTTTTTCAAACATGAGAAATTTTAAGTTCATGACAAATCTGCTTATAATGCATTTACACCCATAAATGCAAATTTTATTGTTAAAATACGACACTGAATTCAGTGTACATTGAAGTTTGCAGCCCTTTTCATTGACGACTAATGAAGGACCTTGGTTTTTTGCTTTTTTTCGGGTATCTACACTTCATGCACCAGGTGTAATATTTTGTGAAAATAAATTACAATAGTATTATAATATTATGTCCAAATTTCAAAGAGAAACAGTCATGGTACAAAAAACATACAAGTTTTAAAAATCAAGTTGAATTTCATGCTGATTATCAAGAAAAATCGGGTGCCGTCAGAAAATTGAAAATTTTTAATAAGTATGAAATTTCAACTATTAAAGATTTTATCATACATACGAAATTTTATGTCTTGACATATGTGCTTATATAGCGTTTTCATCCATAAATGCAAATTCTACCGTTAAAATACGACACTGAATGTGGTTGATTTTTTCCCGGTTCGGACACTTGACAAAAAGTAATCTCGTTTTTACGACCGCGGAAGGTTTAAAAAAACTAAACCGAAACACAATTTGCTCTTGGCATTTCCCCTGTATAGGATAAGTACAAAACAAAAGAAACTATGACTTACCTGGACAACTTATTGTATTACAGTACTGAAGCTGTCTGACTTCACCTAAACTCGGCACTGTACAAAACACAGGAACTATGACTTACCTGGACAACTTATTGTATTACAGTACTGAAGTTGTCTGACTTCACCTAAACATATTTTGGTTTTATCTATACATGTTCTTTGTCGTTTTCTGTATCCAACATCACAAGCTTTGGAACATTTGGTCCACATACTCCATGGTGTGTAGTTTTTCTCTAATTTTGGATTAAAAGAATACTCATAAGGATCCCCAGATGGTACAGCATCCTGTTAAAAATATCAATAAAAATTAACTTTTTTTCACAGTTGGACCAAGTAAGGAAGTACTTACTTGAAATTTACAATGTTTTATGTAACAATAACAAGAGTCACTTTTTAATTTCAATGAACATTATTATTAGCAAAAGTACATGTATTTTAAAAATAAATTCACCTAAAAACTAGTATTTAATTCGGTAAATACAGAATAGGATTATTTCTAATGTGGTTACTTGTGCTTGGTAGTAATGTAATATTAGTCATTCAATTTTGAACCCTCAACTGCGAGTCGACAGATGTCACTTCTACCAGAACCGAGTCCAGTTTCGCAATCATTTCTTGACTTAGATTTTTCATAACCTAAATTTGACAGATTTTATATCAGAATAATTTTGTTGATCTTCACAAGATTTTTAAAATTTAAGGGACAATTTTGAAGATTAATTTTTGCTTCTAAAATTTGTATTTTAGTTTTTGTCCATTTCTCTTATTTATAAGAACGAAAAATGTTGCCAAAATTTATCAAATTGAATATAAAGAACAATTGTGAGACTGGGGTCTGTATGTGCTATTGTTGAGTCATATATTTTTGTTTGCTGTTGGTGCTTACACGCAGTATAAAAAGATTTTCAAAAACATAAGCCCAACAGCATATCAATTTGTAAGTTTACACAAATTTAAAACAGTGTTTGATAAATGTATAGAGCTTACACAAAATCTATCATGGAATTACTTTGAAAGTATATTCAAGTTTTAAACAATAATTGATATTCCAAAGTGTATACCAACAGTATGTGTTGAACTGACCTGTAACTTTGCCAACTCTTTATAACCCTTCTTCACATCATCCCATTTTTCTCCGCCAGCAGACTCTTTTGTATTTATTGCTGCAATATCAGTAATATCTTATTGTTAAGGTGTTTACATATTTATTTGTTTTTTTAGTACTTCAAATTTTACCAGACTTTTTTAATTTCCAATTGTATTATACCGGTAAATCAAAATATTAATGTCATTTCTTTTTAGCCTCAAGTTTGAAGCATGTATTTCAGATGAAATTGAAAAATACATATCCTAAAGTTCATTTGTTTATCATATACATGTAATCATTTTTCTAATTGTATTTGCCTTTTCCTATTAAAACCATATGATACACTGATGCAAGTTTTACAAATTAATTAAATTTAAAAGCCATATTATAACCCACCGTTTTTTGCTCATCTCATCACAAGACAATAAATCATAGAGTAAGAATAGCATAATAATTACCCATGTTGCACTTGCCCCTACAGTTTTTGGTACTGATGGGATACCCTAAACAAGAAGCACTTCCTACTGGTTCTGGTTCATTACATAAGCGCACCCTTGTCATTCTGCCTGCACCACAATCTGCTGAACACTGGGTAAATTCCGACCATTT
Organism: Anadara kagoshimensis; assembly: GCA_021292105.1. Classification (NCBI taxonomy): domain Eukaryota; kingdom Metazoa; phylum Mollusca; class Bivalvia; order Arcoida; family Arcidae; genus Anadara; species Anadara kagoshimensis. Next base: position 46,620,400 of record CM037861.1, read on the forward strand.
TGACCAACCCCCGTCAACTAAAATACAGAAATACAAAATAAGTACAGAAGTCATAATGTTGATCAATATGTGTCAAAATAGTTTGACAAATCAAATTATAAAGCAGACATTACCATAAGTCTACAGAAGAATTATATACCTGGATACATGGACATGGATTTCAATATGTATAAGAGTAAACTTTGTCATAAGTCTACAGAAGAATTATATACCTGGATACATGGACATGGATTTCAACATGTATAAGAGTAAACTTTGTCATAAGTCTACAGAAGAATTATATACCTGGATACATGGACATGGATTTCAATATGTATAAGAGTAAACTTTGTCATAAGTCTACAGAAGAATTATATACCTGGATACATGGACATGGATTTCAATATGTATAAGAGTAAACTTTGTCATAAGTCTACAGAAGAATTATATACCTGGATACATGGACATGGATTTCAACATGTATAAGAGTAAACTTTGTCATAAGTCTACAGAAGAATTATATACCTGGATACATGGACATGGATTTCAATATGTATAAGAGTAAACTTTGTCATAAGTCTACAGAAGAATTATATACCTGGATACATGGACATGGATTTCAATATGTATAAGAGTAATCTTTGTCATAAGTCTACAGAAGAATTATATACCTGGATACATGGACATGGATTTCAATATGTATAAGAGTAAACTTTGTCATAAGTCTACAGAAGAATTATATACCTGGATACATGGACATGGATTTCAATATGTATAAGAGTAAACTTTGTCATAAGTCTACAGAAGAATTATATACCTGGATACATGGACATGGATTTCAATATGTATAAGAGTAAACTTTGTCATAAGTCTACAGAAGAATTATATACCTGGATACATGGACATGGATTTCAATATGTATAAGAGTAAACTTTGTCATAAGTCTACAGAAGAATTATATACCTGGATACATGGACATGGATTTCAATATGTATAAGAGTAAACTTTGTCATAAGTCTACAGAAGAATTAAATACCTGGATACATGGACATGGATTTCAATATGTATAAGAGTAATCTTTGTCATAAGTCTACAGAAGAATTATATACCTGGATACATGGACATGGATTTCAATATGTATAAGAGTAAACTTTGTCATAAGTCTACAGAAGAATTAAATACCTGGATACATGGACATGGATTTCAATATGTATAAGAGTAAACTTTGTCATAAGTCTACAGAAGAATTAAATACCTGGATACATGGACATGGATTTCAATATGTATAAGAGTAATCTTTGTCATAAGTCTACAGAAGAATTATATACCTGGATACATGGACATGGATTTCAATATGTATAAGAGTAATCTTTGTCATAAGTCTACAGAAGAATTATATACCTGGATACATGGACATGGATTTCAATATGTATAAGAGTAATCTTTGTCATAAGTCTACAGAAGAATTATATACCTGGATACATGGACATGGATTTCAATATGTATAAGAGTAATCTTTGTCATAAGTCTACAGAAGAATTATATACCTGGATACATGGACATGGATTTCAATATGTATAAGAGTAAACTTTGTCATAAGTCTACAGAAGAATTATATACCTGGATACATGGACATGGATTTCAATATGTATAAGAGTAAACTTTGTCATAAGTCTACAGAAGAATTATATACCTGGATACATGGACATGGATTTCAATATGTATAAGAGTAATCTTTGTCATAAGTCTACAGAAGAATTATATACCTGGATACATGGACATGGATTTCAATATGTATAAGAGTAATCTTTGTCATAAGTCTACAGAAGAATTATATACCTGGATACATGGACATGGATTTCAATATGTATAAGAGTAAACTTTGTCATAAGTCTACAGAAGAATTAAATACCTGGATACATGGACATGGATTTCAATATGTATAAGAGTAATCTTTGTCATAAGTCTACAGAAGAATTATATACCTGGATACATGGACATGGATTTCAATATGTATAAGAGTAATCTTTGTCATAAGTCTACAGAAGAATTATATACCTGGATACATGGACATGGATTTCAATATGTATAAGAGTAATCTTTGTCATAAGTCTACAGAAGAATTATATACCTGGATACATGGACATGGATTTCAATATGTATAAGAGTAAACTTTGTCATAAGTCTACAGAAGAATTAAATACCTGGATACATGGACATGGATTTCAATATGTATAAGAGTAATCTTTGTCATAAGTCTACAGAAGAATTATATACCTGGATACATGGACATGGATTTCAATATGTATAAGAGTAATCTTTGTCATAAGTCTACAGAAGAATTATATACCTGGATACATGGACATGGATTTCAATATGTATAAGAGTAATCTTTGTCATAAGTCTACAGAAGAATTATATACCTGGATACATGGACATGGATTTCAATATGTATAAGAGTAATCTTTGTCATAAGTCTACAGAAGAATTATATACCTGGATACATGGACATGGATTTCAATATGTATAAGAGTAAACTTTGTCATAAGTCTACAGAAGAATTATATACCTGGATACATGGACATGGATTTCAATATGTATAAGAGTAAACTTTGTCATAAGTCTACAGAAGAATTATATACCTGGATACATGGACATGGATTTCAATATGTATAAGAGTAAACTTTGTCATAAGTCTACAGAAGAATTATATACCTGGATACATGGACATGGATTTCAATATGTATAAGAGTAATCTTTGTCATAAGTCTACAGAAGAATTATATACCTGGATACATGGACATGGATTTCAATATGTATAAGAGTAAACTTTGTCATAAGTCTACAGAAGAATTATATACCTGGATACATGGACATGGATTTCAATATGTATAAGAGTAAACTTTGTCATAAGTCTACAGAAGAGTTATATACCTGGATACATGGACATGGATTTCAATATGTATAAGAGTAATCTTTGTCATAAGTCTACAGAAGAGTTATATACCTGGATACATGGACATGGATTTCAATATGTATAAGAGTAAACTTTGTCATAAGTCTACAGAAGAATTATATACCTGGATACATGGACATGGATTTCAATATGTATAAGAGTAAACTTTGTCATAAACTTTGTCATAAGTCAAAGTAATCAAAAGATTTAAACAATAAACATAATGGCCATATATCATCCATCTGCATGCCAATGTATTTAAACATGTACAACTTATCATAATCACAGGCGTTATCACACCTGAAACTATCAATCAAGTTTTAGTATGCAAATTAATTATACATGGATTTTGTCACAAGTCGTACCTTATCGACACCTAACACACTGCCCAAGTTTCTTAAAAATTTTTCATCAATATTATGACAGTTTTTATCAAGAAAACATGGAACATGCTACCACCAATAGGGCTGTGGATGCATGTTGTAGTGAGCCTTATGTCATCTGCAATCCTTGTTGGTGACACAAAAATAAAAACTTGTTTGGAGACCTGTGTGGCCACTCAAGTATCAAAACTAAATCAGTATCATACTTGCCTACCCTTTCTTGAGATAAGTAGTAAGTTTGGGTAAATTTTGATTGTTAAGTTTTACAAAATCAGTCGCGTATTTTACTTTACAAAAAAAGGAAATTGGTGAACAATACTTGGATTTTTTATCCCATTGTTTCTTATCTCTTTTTAATTTACAGCTACAGATCCTGATTGGCAGCTAAAGATTGTCTCTTTCATGCACATGACGTCAAGAAGCCATTAATAAATAAATGTACAACACTGGAATCCCGTCTTGCGCACTTGGATAGTATTTGCTCAAATTGAATTGGAGGAAGTTGCCATTTCACTATATACAAAGACTAGAATTTAACTCCAATTTCTGGAAATCACCAGATTTTTTTTAGTCATAAGTTTTAACTGGCAATTGTAAGGTCGTAATTTTAACTTCCAAATCATACAACTTACTTGGCTGCCAAAATTGTAAGGGTAGGCAAGCATGTAGTATATTAACTAAAATAAACACCTACTTGGACAGGGTCCATTGTAACATGGTTTTGACATTTTTATTTCGTCATTATCTCCAAACTCTGCAGAACACTTTCCTTTCTGTAAACATATTCTTTTTCTTACTTGTTCACCATATTTATCACATTCTTCTGAACATGAACCGTAGGGAGACCAATCAGAAACATATCGTCCATAGATAAAATCTGAAGTAAAAGGTTTCAATTCTTAATAAATGTTTAAAACACAAGAGGAACAGTTTGTTAGTTACTGTATAAGAAGATATATTAGCGGTTGGAAACTTTTACGTTATGATCTTCTAAACTATTTCATGGTAAGAAATTTTCACGGTTTCAACAGGAGGGAAAATAAACCAAGGGAATTATCAATTTTTGCTGAGAAGATATATTCGTGGTACAAAAGTTACCATGAAAATCGTGAATATTTCTTCCTCAGGAATGTTTCTTCTTACACAGTATAGTACATGTATATCTTATTTGAGTATTTCAAGTTAATCTAATTCATATTTATAACAGAAAACATGAAATGGATTCAGAGTAATGAAACAATGTTGTGGCATCTGTATATTGCAAGTGAAGGGCATTATTTTTATTCTACAATGTGCCAAACTTAAACAATGCATTTGAACATGTGTAACGCATCACAATGACAAGTGTTATCATCCTGAAACTTTCGACTAGATCTGGTATGCTAGTTTATTGAACAATGCTATAACAAAAAGTGGGATAAAATGATCAGTCAAGACACTTGAAATATGTACATGTAGAGTATGTAGTCACATGACGCAAAAATGTCCTTGTCGATTCAAGTAACTAATACTACTACATATAACACAGATATTGTACCTTCTTTAGAACACCCAACACCAAAACATGATTTTTCTTCGACAGAGTCTCCAACACATGGAAGTCCACTGTTTGCGGGTGCTGGATCAGTACAAGTCTTAAATCGAAATGTGGTCCCTACACCACAATCTGGGTGACAAGCTGACCATGCATTCCAGGCACTCCAACCTCCGTCAACTGTAAATTTAACATATAACTAAAATTATATTTAATCCAGATAGTATGTTCACAAACAGATATTTTCAATCAAAGCATTGCCATTTTATCATGGTCTTCGGGTGCTATATAATATGTGAAGTGAAATTTTGGATAAAACTAGTAACTGATTCTCATTTTGACTTGCTAATTATGTACGTCATTATGAAGAAATCTATCTTACTTACCAGCATGACTTTATAAACAAGAATATGATACAATTGTATTCCAATGAAGCATGGTAATATTTTTCTCTATTTAAATTTTAAACAATGTGGTTCACCAGTGTACAACGTGATTCCCCATAATGTTTCTGCAGAAATTTCCATTGGAGATGGAATCACTTTGTTTCACATTTTCCCCTACAAATGACATTACTCAGGGAAAGTTTGACTTATGTTTTCCAAAACATTGTGCACAAAAGTTAAGGAGAGTTGATCATGTGGTATGCTGGCCAACTCCATTCAAACTTAACCATTTGAATCCGTTCTCAGTACTTACTTGGGCATGCTCCATTATATTTAACACATTGCAAGCTCGACCAATATTTATTCTGTAAAAGCAAGAGTTCAAATGACAATGTTTGTGAATTACAATGGTTATGAAATGAGTGTGTTGTAACAGTTCCGATTCACATTTATCAGTTACATTTGTCAATTTTGTGTTCCTCAAAAGTCTTGGTAACCAGTTTTTTATCAGTGAATGTACAGGTACTTTCGTCACACATTTCAATGTTTCTGTACAAATAAAGAACTTTGTTGTGTTCTATAGGACTTACACAACTGTAGCATAGTGATTGATACCTTCTTCAATTCAATTTCTTTATTACTCCAGACTTTCTGCCGCACAGCTAACATTTCCAATGTATTTTTGTTATAAGTATTTTGCTGCTATTCTGCTTATAATTTTATGTTAATTCTGAATGCATTGTTTAAAAAAAGCAGCAAATGTCAATGTTTTACTTCAGCATGTTCAGGTAGCATTAGCACTCTTTATTATTAGTATCACAAGAAATTTTGGTCAATAATAATAATAATAATAATGGTAATTGTCATCATCATCATCATCATTATTATTACATTTTGTAATATTATTTATTAAAACTTAATTTTGATTCTTTTGATGCAAAAATGACAATAAATTGAAATAAACATACCTTGGTATTTGGGTCAAGTGTCTCGCCAATTTGCTCAAATGTACAGTGTTGTTCCATACAGTCATACATGAGTTCAGGGTAAGCTGAATTAATTTTACGCAAGTAACTTTCAGCTTCTTTTATTGATATTTTGTGTTCTAGTAATAAAAATACAAGAGAATGTGTTTGACTATGTGCTAAACATTGAAAACAATGATATGGGAAGAAATGGTAATAGGAATATTTAACTTCCGATACTTAGCCCTTATAAGATGACCATCAACTTCAGCTTGGTAAAATTATCTAACATAATTATCAAGATTTCATCATTCAACAAATAATTTATTGTTTTGTTTGTTCTGTGTGTTAGATTCTAATATTGTAAATTATCTGTCCAGGCATGATTGGACCATAAAACAAATAACAACTATGTTTGCTTAAATTATTTTGTGTGTATCAAATGCCTAAACACTGTCTGAATTAGAGTCTTGAGTTTTACACTGTTCATACGATATAATACTTACTATGTTTACAAGGTTTTCTACATGCCTTGGATTGACTGTCTAATCCTTCACAGGGAAATCCGTTCTTGTTGGGTATAGGATTGTTACAAGGTCAAGCTCTCATGATATTATCATCAATTTTACACTGTTTATACGATATAATACTAACTACATTTACAAGGTTTTCTACACGCCTTGGATTGCCTGTCTAATCCTTCACAGGGAAATCTGTTCTTGTTAGGTACAGGATTGTTCTCATGATATTACCATCAATTTTACACTGTTTATACGATATAATACTTACTCCGTTTACAAGGTGTTCTACATGCCTTGGATTGACTGTCTAATCCTTCACACGGAAATCCGTTCTTGTTTGGTATAGGATTGTTACAACGTCGAGTTCTTGTCATATTACCATCAGTACCACATTCTCCAGAACATATTGACCACTTAGTCCAAGCACCCCATTCTCCATCAACTAAAACAACATTTGTGATTGTATCAAGTAGAAATTGGTTGAAATCTTAAATTGTCACAAACACGTTTTTAGTCTTTAAAATATATCAAAATTCATTCTCTATCTTTTTACAACATTTTACTTAAAAATTCAAACAAATACCAAAGTTATGATGTCATTAATGACGTAGCTATTTACGTATCACCCGATTGTAAATGCGCGCATAACTACTTGAATTTGCAAAAAATATCGGTAATTCTAACAATAAGGGCCTTAAGTCTAGTTCATTTTTTAAGTCACATGCAGTATAAATGTAGTATTCGTTTGCTTGTTGTATAAAGTATCTGTCTCCATGTTGCGCACTGTGTTGTTGATAAATGCGCACATGAACATGTTTTCACGACAATGATTGCAGTATAATGATAACGTCGTTCTTCCAACTGTTACGTCACAATACTGAAAATGTTGACGTGGAGATTTTGACCGATTTCTACTTGATACAATCACATTTACTGATTCAATGATATTCAGTTATTGTTTAAAGATTACAATTCTTCTTTTTACTGGCCTTGATACTTATATTGTATTTGTATTGGTTTTAATAAAGCCGGCATGGCAACAAAAATTGTCTCCTTTAAATGGACTTTATAGACAGGTTTGACTGTATAACCAACTTTAGTACTATGCAACTTTCTAAATAATCCATGTAAGCAGAGACATATAAAACCTGTGCTTTATAGATCTTTGATGTAATTGACAGAACTGATTCCAACTTAAATTTTACACATTATTGTACATTACATGATTATAAAATATAAACCAGACACAATATATTATAAAACACAAAAAAGCTACAACTGGTTCCATCTTTATATTTCAAAAACTTAAAATTTTTATCTGTTAGCAGTTTAATGATTATAACCAGATGATGACAATGAGGAATACACACCCAAAAGAAAAATGTGGGTATAAACAATATGACCAACGCAAGTCTGCAAAGGGCAATTACTCTAGTAATGCATAACAGATTGTAATGAAATTCAAACTTCATTCCCCTTTTATCATGAAAAGCATAAATATCAATCAAATCCATTTTGGCTTTGAAGAGTTATTAAACTGAAAACAAATGCTGGTGGATAAAAAGATAAAAACACATTCACCAAGATCATAATAATATACACCTTGAATTTGTTTAATGTGGATGTGAAGAGCAAATTATGATTTTCTTATGGTCAATAGATATTAATATGACTTCAAAAAATTCAGTCCACTCAAAGCATATTGTAAGGCAGTCAATTGTTTCCATTTTATGTTAAGTTATTTCACACTTGAAAAGCAAAAATATGTTATTGCTACTACAAGTTTTTACAAAACAAGAGGCCCATGGGCCTGATACGCTCACCTGATAACTAATGGCTAGCTGATAGATTGAAAGAAAACATAAATACTAAACCCCAATGACTTTTTTCTTTACATCATGATAACCGTTGTATCAATACCTACAACATTCTAATATACATGCCTATACAAAAAGTTAATAGTTTTCAAGATAATTAACCATTTCAGTATTGTTTCACATCTGTAACCTTGACCTTTGAACCCATGACCTTTTTCTATACATCAAAATGATTGTTGTTTCGATACCTACAACATTCTAATATACAAGCCTATACAAAAAGTTTATAGTTTTCGAGATAATTAAACATTTTGGTATTGTTTCGCATATGTGACCTTGACCTTTAAACCCATAACCTTTTTCTATACATCAAAATGATTGTTGTATCAATACCTAGAACATTCTAATATACATGCCTATACAAAAAGTTTATAGTTTTCGAGATAATTAACCATTTCGGTATTGTTTCACATCTGTGACCTTAACCTTTGAACCCATGACCTTTTTCTATACATCAAAATGATTGTTGTATCAATACCTACAACATTCTAATATACATGCCTATACAAAAAGTTTATAGTTTTCGAGATAATTAACCATTTCAGTATTGTTTCACATCTGTAACCTTGACCTTTGAACCCATGACCTTTTTCTATACATCAAAATGATTGTTGTATCAATACCTACAACATTCTAATATACATGCCTATACAAAAAGTTTATAGTTTTCGAGATAATTAACCATTTTGGTATTGTTTCGCATCTGTGACCTTGACCTTTGAACCCATGACCTTTTTCTATACATCAAAATGATCGTTGTATCAATACCTACAACATTCTAATATACATGCCTATACAAAAAGTTTATAGTTTTCGAGATAATAATTATAATCAGAGGTAAAAAAAAAATTTAGGTCACGACCTTCACAATTGACCTTGACCTCATTTTGAAGATATTAACAAGAAGAAAACTGAAAACCCCATGTCATTATCTGGTCAAACAGTCAAGTTATAACAATTTGAAGCTATTTTACGATTTTTTCAAAATTAAACGCAAAAACGTGTAACCTATTTTTTGTCCGAATTTCACAAAATATACAAACAAATGGCTTAAGACCCTAGAGAAGCAAAATATCACATCAGATTTTTTCTCCAATCAGTACTTTCGGAGAAGAAGATTTTTTAAGATTTTTGCACCCCTAGGTCACCTTGACCTAGTTATGGTAGCCATGGCAATGCCACGAACAAATCTGAATTGCACCGGCCCATATATACTTCTTACCAAGTTTCATTGAAATCTGTCTAGTAGTTTCAGAGGAGATGTCGAAAATAGGTGTTAACGACGCACGCACGCACATACACACGCTGCACTATGCCATAAGCTCACATGACCTTTCGGTCAGGTGAGATAATAAAAACCTTTGTAGTTATTCAAAGCTGCAGGTTCTCATGGTGTTTATGTGTATTATTTTTATATATCATTGTAACTTTTAGTTTTATTCAAAACAAGACCAAAGAAATTTTGCATACTTACCTGGACATAGGTCTACCTTCTTTTCTTTAGCACATTTGTAAGTTTGCCAAAAATATGCCTGAAATATTAACACATTTAATTCCTTCATTTCGAATATGGATGCAAGTATAACAAAGAAAAGAAAAGTACTCGACAGAATATGGTAAATCTTATCTCATCTTATCTTCTTGCTCAGCCACAGGGGGCCTACTCTTTTTCAAACTCTACAGAGGTGTCTTTAGCGTGCACTGAGACACGAGACCTCTGTTTTGAGTCTCATCTAAAAGACTATTCTGGTAATGTAATGAGCTTGTTACTAGTATGGGCAGGAGATGAAAATCAACTCAGAAAATGTCCAAGTCCTGAGTAAGGTTTGAAACCCAGGACCCTTGAATTTGGTAGGCAGTGACAGTACCACTCAGCCATGTCCACCCATTCTATGCATCTGTTCCTTCTACACTTGAAAGTTGGGTAAAGAAAATATACCAGTGTCGATATTAGTGATTCTACAACTACTGACTTTGCACTGTTACCAGGTGAAACTGAGTATGTATGGCAATGTTATCAAAAATCAGTGAATCAATAATTTACAGTAATTTCACAGTTAAATTTCAGATCTAGAGTTTTAATGAAAAAGTACAATCATATAGTAATCTTGCAAGAAGAAAGTAAGCAAGTTAAACAAACACATAGAAGTAACTAGATTTGATTTTTATACTCCTTGTCTGTTAATGATCCAGTCAAAAGCAAACATACCTTCCATGTCCAAATAACAATCTCAAAGCACGGGACTATATCCATAATAATTTTGGATTAAAATTAACAAAATTTATTGTACATATTTATTAACCCCCCCTCTCTCTCTGTCTCTCTCTCTGTGTGATTACCTTTGCTGCCCTACTAGGTGAACCATCCCATTGTAGACTTGAATCATTGTTAAATGCAGTAGTTGGACATAAATCTTCTACCTCAAAACATTTATCCATAAACAATGGTCGACTGAATTCCTTCAGGTATAATAGCACATCTTTCATCCGATTCCAAAGATAAAGTGCCGTCTCCGCATTGTGATAGTCTACAATAATAATGTAATGTTGTTCTGATCATAATTTGGAAATATACATTTATGTTTACACATGTTATTATTTAACCATTAAACTGTCTAGAAATGGCGTTTATAGTACTATAACTTCCATTGCCGTGCAAAGCAAACCAAATAACGCGCGCTAACGTGTTATGACTAGTTTGCTTTGCACGCCAAAGGAAGTTATAGCACTATAAACACCATTTCTAGACAGTTCAATGGTTATATTTACATTTCGCATTTTTTGAAAATCTTATCTTTGTTTTTGAATCCTGAAATAAATTTAAAACACTGTCGTGTACGACATGCAATTCCAATTCCTGGAACAGCCTATCAATGATGTCACGAGCATAGGTGTCAGCAAGAAATGAGTGACGTCACATTAGCAAATGTAATTATAGTCCTATAACTTAATTTGGTCTTAAACAGAGTTTAATACAACGAAACATCATAAATGTAAATATTTATATATTAAATTGTCAAGTGTTTGGCGAAAGAACAGTCACTACTCACTTTTAAGTCTTGGGTCAGACCCCACTAGGGTTCGAACTCACGACCTGCAACTTACGGAGCGAGCACTCTAACAACTGAGCTCCCGCAGTGGTTAAACCATGCCATTGTCATTGAGAAATAATGCAAAATAACATTGTTAACAATAAATAATACAAAATCCTGCCCACAAGTACCTCACTACCTGTGGATAGCAACTGAATCAGTGCCAGTGGGCATCATTTCTACATCCCCCACAGGAGATCAGGAATATTATTTTTATTTTATATTGGTGTCAAGATCGTATTATTCTCCATAAAGCATAATGCGATCTTGACACCTATATTCTCGGTTCCGGACATCCGGGCATTTCAGGTAAAGATGTTATCGGTGGCCTTAGATACGGTGACAACATGTCGTTATATAGCATAGTAAATGATACAAATGTACTATTATTTACCACGGATATTAAACTTTATTTGACTTTTTAAGCGATTTTCATGAATTTTGTAGTCAAGTCTATTTGATTATATTGTCATATGGATGGAATGATTTAAAAAAAAATAATTTATAGGTAAATTTATATCTATTTTTTAAAAGGACTGATCTGTCCGTTGCGTTCATAATGGTCACGAACTTGGTAATACTTTCACTTTTTTTGCGTAAAAGACATGAGAAACTTAAAAAGTAAAATAATCATTTTTGACATTTAAAATGATTAAAACTAAATTACAAATAGCAACATTCCGTAAATTTAAATAAGCTTAATTTACTGCCGCCGATTACTCGGTCCATCACTAAATACATTAAAAATCAAAAATTAAAATATAAACCTAAAATCTATTTTAACACATCTTTCCAAATTCCTACTTAATGACAACTAATATTAATATGGGACATCGTAAAGACTTTATCCCTATATTAACACCTGTCAATAAATTTTGTATATTGTAAGGTAGATCTACCTCTTCATTACCGGTGATGGAATGTCTAATAAACAGGATGTCCGGTACTATAGTTTATTGATAATCTCTTAATTACCAGTAAGTAAGAATCGGATGTAAATTCTACCTTTAATAAATTGAGATCAAATAAATATAGTGAAAAAAATAAAAGAATGTTTTATTCCAAGTTTTTCCAGGTGTTGCATGGATCCCGGGATGTTTTAAACAATATTGTTTTTTTATGTAATTTAAATAGAGACGATTTCTGAGTTGTTATAATTTAAAATTATTTTTAAATTTTAAGTTTTAAAATTGTTTTATGACGATATCATGGAAATATTAAAATTTGGAGTTATACCAGGGTCAGAAAAATAATTACGACAGAATTTATGATACAGAGAATGAGAATGAGAGGTACCGTTAAATTACAATTTCATGCATATTTTACTGATCAGAAATACACAATCGGAAAAAAAATATGAAATAATTATTTAAATATTTAAAATGTTATACTGTTATATTTAAAAAAAATGTTACAAAACAAATTTAAAGAATGTTCCCCATGCTCCATGGTAATTCTTTATTTTTTCCTCGCCCGAATTCCCAAATTTAACGCCTTATAAATTAAATATTATTGACTTTTTGATAAATTTTGAAAGTCTCTAATCATTTATTAAAGTCATAATTTTTTGGTGGAAAGTTTCATGTCGTGTAACCTTGCCAAACCTAAATTTTATTCCATTTTTTAATGTTGGCCTGTACGAATCACTATATAAATCTATAGTATCTAAGGGGTTAGTGTCACCGTTTCCAAGGTGTCTTAAGTCGCCATCTTCATCTGTGACGTCACACCGAAACCGAGAATAAACTAAAAATAATATTCCCCGAGCCCCTGTGCATACCCCGGTACATGTGGTACTTAGTTTTAAAGATGTTAGCCAAATTACAAAACGCGCAAAAATTCACCCAATTGTTCTAACACATTTTCTTGTTCGTTTGCCATGATTTGTACAGCTGATCTATTATTTTCTAAAATTTTGCTGTATATTTCTTTCCTTATTAAACTGATCTTAGTGTGGTAAATAGGAAGAAAGATCATATAAATAAACTACAAGTCGAAAACGAAAAATTTCATTTTCCGGAAATCGCATCAATAATTTATATGAAATTAATGGATTTATATTTTATACGGCGATTTACAAACATATCCACCGGTATTAAATTTCAATGAATTAATGTCTGGAACTGAATAGAATTTTAACAAAAAAGTGGAGGCAGCACCGATTAGAAATTTGGACATAGATATTATCACACTTACCCTTTTGTTGGTCTTGGCTTGAACACTGTGTAAAACATTGTACTTGAAGGAGCAAAATGATAGTCAATGCCTACAATGAAAAAGGTAAATAACAGGCATCATGTCAAATTTAAACAGCGGAGTAATTGTAGTTTTTTTTATGAAAATCACGGTAAAAATCCGATTTTTAGGCCACCTAAACTTTGTTAATGGTGACCTAATGCGATCGATGTTTGTAAGTCGTCATATGAGTACGTTTCACACTTTCAATTTCTTCTGAAGAACCACTGGGTTAAAAATTAAAGCAAACTTCATATATGTCTCTGCCAAAACCATGTGCGATGTACTCTTATGTAAATTATAAAATTCACTGATTATGTATGTAACCGGTTCAGCTACCAAGGGAGGGGGGATTTTGGATCGTGGTCAAAATTCTGAAAAGCAGTATAAACGGCATGGAATTTTCGTATAGACATATGCATTTGAAAGTCGTAGGGATTGAAGCAAAGATTATTTTGGAATTGGCAATTCAATGGTCCTCATCCGCATGACGGAACCAAAACCACGGAAAACCTTTTTTTATAGGCATATCTATTTGAAAGAAGTAAGGATTTAACAAAGAATAATTTGGACTTTTAAGCTATTGGAGGAGGGTCACGGGAGCCAAAACCATAGAAAGCAAAATGTTGCCAATTTACCTGTTTTCCAATAAACCTTTCCTAAATATACATATTCATTTCTTTCAGCTTTAGGTCAGTTAAATTGACGTTGTGTTGAACTACTCGATTTTAAAAGTGTGCATTTTGAAACCATATATACCGGACTATTGATTTCCAGTTTGATTAATAGAAACATTTGGTATACACTGACACACTGCAGACCCTGATTTTTGCTACCTTTTTCGTACCTTTTTTGTACCATTTTGTTTGTTCTTCTCCCAATGTGTCGGAAGACGTAATAAGTTTGTGTGCCAAAGGAAAAGACGAGAAAAAGACACGCGGGAACATATGGGCAACACCAATGTCGCACTTCAAATGAAAAACAAACATACTAATCCATGTCCGAATCACAATCCAAACGCAAAGTAAAAACTTTAGAACTGACAAGTTAGGTTAGACACGTGAACTTCCACCACGGAAGTGAGGCCCGGTGCTGCGGAAGGGTAAGCACCTCCTGTTTAGCTAGTTATACTCGCCAAAAGTATTCGCTTTTTGTGATATCTATTTCTTTTCTTCAACAAATTAAATTGCCATGAATGCACTCCTGGGCTGAATTTTTCCATTTATAACAAATTAAAATTCTTTATAAATAATTTAAGAACATTTGAAGGAAATTTTTTTATATATAAATTCTGTGGGTTGAAACAAAAAATGCTATCCCAAAGTTAATGTTAGGCGATTGCGGAAAACTCATTTCAGTGAAATCGACCATCATTTCCGTATTAATCGCAAAATTCGGCGAATCATTTTTTAATCTGTAACTTATTGAGTACTGTAGACTTGCATACCAAAATTAGCTAAATTTCTACAAACGTCAATGAAGTGCCGAAACTGAATCATTAAAGACCAAGGTCCGTAATTTTCGCCAAAAAGTGCAGTGAGGAAAATTGTTATTTCAATGAAATTATCTAAGGCAAGGCAAGGACTAAAACGAAACATAAACTTGATCAGGTCCCAATTTCACAATCATTCCTCAGCTCAGATTTTCCTTAACTTCAATTTAGCAAATTTTTTAAATCTCTTTTTGGAACTACTGATGAATATTTTTGTCAAAATTTGATGCAGAAGTGATCTTAAATATGACACCTTTAATTCCTCAATATTTTGAAAATTAACAAAATTATAAAGATTTGAAATTTTGCAAGATTTAAGTTAAGAAAAATCTCAGCTAAGGACCGATTGTGAAACTGGGGCCAGGTCCTATATCATTCCTTACCTAAGATTTTCCTTTACTTGAATTTAGCAAAATTTTAAGTCATACAAAATTGCTAATTTTTAAGATAATCGGGAACGTAAGGTGTCATTTTGAAGACCACGCTAAACTTTATAACATCCATATTAACATTTTGTTGAAACTTTTTATTTGTTGTACTGTAAAATCTTATCAAAATAATCTTAGTTAAGAAACGATTGTGAAACTGGGGCCTGTGCTTTTTGTGGTAGCCCAACATAAAATTAGCTAAATATATAACTGCTTGCAAGCATTTAGAAAACAAGCAAATGAAGTGAATTAGGATCCCTGCCAGCAGGTTCTCTTTTTTTTGTGATTTGCATTTACGAATGTTCAAAAGGCAATAACTCCCAGGAAAATAAGCAAACCTACCCGGTTTAAAGATATGTGCATCTCCTATCAATGTTGATGCTTTGCATCAAGGTTCGTGAAACAATGCTTCATAGTTTTAGAGAATTTGCGCAGACAAGAATTTCGGACAGACGGACGGAAGGAAGGACTGTTATTTCAATAAAATTATCAAAGGCTAAGACAATTTCTGTACAAAAATTAATGGAGCGGAGCAAAGATAATCTAGAACTCATCGTGATAGACTCGCATACCAAAAAGCAACACCACAGATCAATCTAAAATGTTAAGAAAAAATTACAAAAAAACTTATGCTTGACGAAAAAAAAAAAAAAAAAATACACGTGGAGCGCAATACCGGATATTACACTAAAACTAGCCCAGGACTATTTAGAGATCTAGAATAGAAAGTATGGTAAAAATGTCGAAGTAACTTTAACTCGCGAAATTTTTGACGTTTTTGTCAGTTTTGAGACGGTGCTTGTTATAACGGGAAACCATCAAAATCGTAAATCCTTTTGAAACAGCGGTGTTGGACCAGTGATCCTTATCAAAAGTTTAAGGCCGTTTTTCATCTTTGAATGCTGGAGTTTCTAAATTTTATCACCATGACGCAACGTTATGTCGAAGAGTTGCACAGAATGTTTTTCATCAAACGTTGAGTCAAACGTCACACCTTGGACTTCGACGTTAGAAGCAAGAAACATTGTTAGAAATAAAACTTGAAGATTCCTATCTTTTTTCTGGGCATATTTCTCATTCGGTTTAAAAATCATTTTGAGGGTTTTGTTTCATTACTACCTGGGAAACTTTCACTGCTATTTGCAGATAGAAGATGGCTGTAGTTGTAGGGGATCATTCGAATTACTCATTTCTAATGACATTAGAAAGAAGAGTCAATAAAGTTGTTTAATCTGCACACTTCTCACAAATTTATGAAAGCAAAAATACGTTTGTGTTAAATTATGTTTAACATTGCAACTCACCTTCATTACAATGATAGTGTTATTTGTACGTCACGTAAAAGGAATCCTAGAAACGTCAAAGGCATACTGTGGTTTACACAAATGATAAACAGGCGAACGACGCCATTGTGATGACGTCATATATTATGACGTTCACGTTTGGTGTCACGTGACCATAATATATTAACCAAGTGACCTAGTGCACTTGACATAGTTCTTGTTGGCTCTATATGGTCTTGTGGTGATACATATTAAGTCGCACGTGTAATATTTTCGGTAAATGATAATGTGTGGGGGAATTGCTATTAAACAACAGTAAATCTTAAAAATGCTAGAATGGGATATCAGCACTATAACTGTAACTATAATTCGTTAACCATGGATTTAATAAACTAATGAGTAATGTTAGCCAAAAACCATGTGTACAGTATCCAGTTTTATTGGAGTTTATCATTTAGTCGGTCATTATGAAGTATAAGTCATAAAAGAAATAGATTTGTGTTAAAAATTATAGTCACGGATGCTTCTGTTTGGTAAAATGTGCAAATTTCAGGAGTACCGTGTCAACCACACTATACGCAGAATAAGTCTCGAATCACTATTTTTTAAAAGTGACTACACGCAAAAACTTGATGTGTGCGTTTCATGCTAACTAAAGTATAGTTCTTTCGTTTCTGAGGGCGGCGTTTTAGTACTCCCCAGATACCGTCATCCATTCCTCAATCGGGAATTTTTGGTATTCACTCAGATGTAGTGTAATGTAACTGACTTCACCTTTCTTCAGAAATTCAATGGTTTTCTTAGACGTATGACTAGAAGCTGAGTCCTGATGAAACACAAAATTATTTTCATGACCATTAAACAATCTTGGAGCAGCTTTGTTAAGGAATGGTTTAAGAACAAAAGCTTATATAGTCCGAATTAACTTTTACACTTTATTAATGATTCGCAGCTGCCATAAAAACTGACGCCAGCCCAAACCATAAATTCGTGTGCAAAAGCATCACGTTTAAATAACTTAACTTTTTGTCGATCATGTTGATTTCCTTCGATATAATATACTTTTCTACGCCCATTTGTCGTTACTAGTTTAAACGACGATAGAGGTGCCATGCTCGAGCACGTCGTTTCTTGATTTGTGAGTCATTTAGTTTATGGACTAGGCGCTTCCTTACGTATTCTAGCGTTTAGTAGACGTCTTATAATTCTGTTTACAGTTTCAACGGAAACATCACATTTAATAGCTATCCCAAACTGGGAGGGGTGATTAATTCTATCTATCATATGACGTATGTTCCTGATGGTATCAAGAGTAGTTGTTGTGAAACTTTTTTTATTTAACGTTTCACCATATTTCTGGTCGATATTGCGAAAAATACCATTGCGATGTTTAATCCGGTACACATAAGCAAAGGAATTATATTTTCCACTTGTTTTACAATCTTCCTGTAGCTCATGTTCAACTTTAAAAACCCTAAGACTATGCCTTCCACAACGTCGTTACTTTTACGTTGAACGACCATTTTCAAATATGCAAAGTGTTTTAGTCGTACACTTGGTCATATACCCGACAAGCAAAATTGTTTTCTACAGAGTTCATTGTGAAAAAGGAATTAAGAAAATCACGGGTGATAAGTGTTATGTTATAAATTGAACAAGTTTCCTAAAAACTTTGCGATGAGCATACTGTCTATGAAGTGAAATCATTTGCAATAAATGATGTTTTGTATTTACAACCAACATGAAATAAAAGGACATTGTGTTGTTTTGTTGGTAGTTTTTATCAAATGTATTTGACTACGTCGATTTTTTTCGTTCTCGCTTATAGCTGACCAATAATGGCTAATGTTGTTCGTTGATCTACCACTTTTGCATTTAAGTAACAATAATTTCGTACATAACTCACACTCCTGTTCCCAATTTCGACAGTGTGTCACATGTCTTGATGGTCCCTTATTATTACATACTTGTTATCAGCTGAAGTAAGCAAGATAAATTGAAGATATACTGGGATGCTCTGAACTAGTTTATGGCCATAGGGCAAAGAATCTAAAGACCCAGATATTCGATTCCTTCCTTATTTGCATATGAGCATAATCAATTTTCAAGGCTGGGTCAAGTTTATTCATAGACCATATTTACAAATACTATCTATGCTTTGACAGTTCTATCAAGTTTGATTAAAGATGGGCTATCCTTGTCTTTTGGACACATGCTGGATGCTACTTTTCAGAAGATAGCAGTAAGCACAAGATCAAGTTCTTCCGAGTTCAAATCTGTTGGAATATAGTTGACCGTATACTGCACTAATATTTACACAGTACCCAAGTCCCGGTTTCACAATAATTTCTTAGCTTAACTTAAATCTGGCAAATTTGAAATGTTAATAATTTTGTAACCTTTTAAAGATATTTTAGAATTTAGGTATCATTTCAAAAATCATTTTAAGCTTATATTACAGTCAAACCTGTCTATAAAGGTCACCCAATGGAACCAGTAGAAATGACCTTTATGGGCAGGTGGCCTTTATATACAGGTTCAAATAATATGAATTAAGAACAATTGAGATACAATTGTACTGGCCTTTATAAGCAGGTGGCCCTTATATAGAGGTGGCCTTTAAAGCAGGTTGGATTGTATTTAGTTTTGTAAAATATCTTTATAGGTTGCTAAAAAAGCTTGGCAAAATTTAAGTTAAGGCAAATCTTAGTTAAGAAAAAACTGTGAAACTGGGGCCAGGTGTCTGTCCATGATGGTATCTGAAACTGGGGCCAGGTGTCTGTCCATGATGGTATCTGAAACTGGGGCCAGGTGTCTTTCCATGACGGTATCTGAAACTGGGGCCGGGTGACTGTCCATGATGGTATCTGAAACTGGGGCCAGGTGTCTGTCCATGACGGTATCAGTGTTCTTTTCATAATAAAGATAACTGCTTTCTAAAAATTTTGAATTCTTTATTTATCAACAGTGGTATATGTTTAACAGAATAATAAATAAGCATGTGATAACTGTGTAAATCTGTAAACAAGTCTGTACATAAAATCAATGGAAGAACAAATACAATAAAATCATAACAAATGAAAAACAATTACACAACACAAATATAAACAGCCTTCATTAACAGATTTATGATATCAATACAACAAACAACAGTAATACCATATATTTACAATTGGAACTGACCTTCTTTAGATGAACCTATTTGTTTTACTGGCATTCAATTGCTCTTGAATACAGTGTGGGGTCATGACCTCTGATTACGTAACGTTTAACTATTCGATTACGTCACAGAATGACATCTATTATGTCACGCATTGTTTGATTGGTCAGCATCCAAGTCTACTCGCGACGTAACTTTCCTTATTTGGAGCAAGGCTGTTCCATCAATCCCGTATGTTTGTCGCAATCTTGAATGAAATAAATTATTGTAGCGATAATTTTACATTTCGGACATGCTATCAATGTTTTTTATGATTGTAAATATAAGAAATAACATTGTATTTGAGTGTATTCATTCGGTATTATGAATGAGAGTCAGGAATAGCATATTTAACATGAACTGCTTTGCAGTTCATTGAATATGCTATTCCTGACTCTCATTCATAATACCGAATGAATACACTCAAATACAATGTTATTTCTTAAATGTCTCTAAAAGTTATGTATTGCACCTAAATACTAGAATCCATTTATAAAAGGTCTGAAACACCATTCAACTATTTAAAACAAATGAAAAGCTACATAATAGTTTATCTTGCACATGGTCTCTTTCTTTCCGAAAGAAGCATCACAATCTCTGAAATCTCCAAACTGATGCCACTCCTTATACACAGGAGTGTTTCAGAAGGGTCATTTTCTAAAACTTTTCTTCGTAACTCCACAACATGGTCCACTAAGGTCTTATAACAATGGAGTCATTTGGCAAAAAAGGATCAATGACCCCTTCCAGAATGAACACTGCACAGACCCATTTAGTTATTCGCATCTACTTAGGCCTACTTGGAAATAACCTAATTAAGTTATATGAATGAATATTTAACTATTGTGCAAATTATACCTATTATAATTAATATTTTAAGTTTTGGATATTTCTAGTGTTGTCTAGTAAATATGGAATCTCTGGTTACCATGATAATAAGGTTTATTACACATCTGAACTGCAATTAAGATAATTAATATACATTAAACTACTAAAAGTAAATAAATAAATGAAAACTTAACATAACAAATTCTATATATATACCCAGCATACATGTATAACCATTAAAATATAAAATGAAATCAAAACAAATTCTAGATCTATATGCTCCATGCAAACATTTTACATTATTAAAATACAATATTGAGATTTACAACATCATAGCCATGTGACTTAAGTTAGGCATGAAGTTTTAAAACTCCTCAATAAAATTCAAATTCCTTCTTTTAACTGTTTGAAATATGCCGATTTTAAATTATTGCTAAAACCCTGTTTTAATCATGCAGCAATAGATGGCTTTCGGAATAAAACTCCTCATTGATGTTATACATGAATTGCATAAATATTGCACACTACATATAAATAATACTAGTACTGTTCTGCGCTGACTAGATATATGTGTTAATGTAAATGTGAGATCAGCAAGAAACAAAACGACATACAACATCACAAATATGGATACACGTATCATAAAAATATATGATGTATAAGATGATACAAATGTACGTTGTTAGTATGATATATCATAAAGATGAAGACAGAATGTAAATTACATTAACATATAGAAATAGATAAACAAGACCATGAGTTATGAAACACTGTGTCCTCCTGCTGCAGCTACTTATACCATTGAAAGGTCAAAGGTCAAGGCCTCAACATACAGAAAAAGACAAACAAGACCAGGTGTTATGAAACACTGTTCCCCTCTGCACTTATTTATACCATTGGAAGGTCAAAGGTCAAGGTCATTCAGTAAAAAAAGTTGTAACTTATTTTTTTAAACAACAATATGACCAATTCATTTTATACCAGGTCACATAAAATGTTGGCAGAAATTGAAAACCAACCTTAATTTGATATAATTCAAAAGGAAAAATTTCTCAGAAATCCACCAGTCATGCATTCTAACAACTTCAATTGATTAATATAGATTGAACTTTGAACTTTAAAAAAAGACTGCACTTTGACCATTAACCAAAGTTTGAACTTTGACCTTAATGACCTTAAATTTATGGAAAACATGTGACATGAAATACCCAAATTGAAATGATTACTGACCATTATCTTTGTCCCAAAATATACAATAAAATTCAGAAATAGTATATGGAGACAAAACAAAAATTTGCAGCACAAAAATGATGCAATATACAACAAAATGTAAAATATAACATTTATAAATGGATAACACCACAATATGTTACCAGAAACTTGTTTTCGTTAATTTTGGCATATCCGAGATAAAAAAATGAAATTTACAAAATGAATAAATTATTAACAGTTAATAACCACACTACTGGAGGCCACATAAATATAAAGCTAAAGAAGTGAGATGATGTTTTAATTTTTTTAAGTTTTAAATCCCTCAGATGGAGAGAGGGAGAGATGCTGGAGTCTTCATTCCTAGATTAATGAATGGTGACAGTTTGCTTTTCAGCGGCGTTTGAACATCATATTTTGCCTGTGTGCACTCTGAAAATACAGAAATAACAAATTGTAAAGACCACTTTATCACATTTGAAAAATCAATCTAGTGTTGACATAACATTCATGTAAGGGAGATAACTTTGAATTAAATATACCAAATATTCCATTTTCTGTATACAGTATACATGTACATTCTAAATCTGAGCATTAAAACACACAATACAGCCTTAATAACTTGAGAAGTAGAAAACAAAAAACTGATTATACAGCCCAACTTGCCTTAAAGGCCATATCTATATAAGGGCCATCTGCTCATAAAGGCCAGTAGAATTGTTCTTTATTCATAATATTATAACCTGAATATAAAGGCCACTTTTATTGGCTCCCTTGGGTGGCCTTTATAGACAGTTTTGACTGTATATTGTTTTTGATAATATTCTGCAAACCTAACATTGATTTAAATTTCATGACAAAAACATACTCATTCCATGATTAATTTACAGTTGTACCAAACCTGGAGTTTTAATCCATGCTTTCTTTCCAAAACCTGGGGCTTCAATGACCAAGCGGTCTAAAGCACATGAATGATGATTACTACCACCCCTAGTTTGGAATCTTCTTCAGAAAATCCCAGTGAGAGAACATTTGTCAGTTCACTTTCCAAAGTTCAATGATTTTTTTCCAGGTACTATACAGTCGAACCTTCCTTAAAGGTCACGTCTATAAAAAGGACACTTGCTTATAAAGGCCAGTAAAATTTTATCCCAATTCTTCTTTATTTATATTATTTGAACCTGTATATAAAGGCCACCTGCCCATAAAGGCCACTTTTAATGGTTTCCTTGGGCGGCCTTTATAGATAAGTTTGACTGTAGTTTCCCCACAAGAATAAAGAAGAGTAAGAGTAAAATAAACAAGTTTGCCTTCATTACATGTAATATTAAAGACATATGAAACATTTTTTCAAATTTTAAAAATCTCTAAAATCTCACCTCAAATTTTGTGACAAACTCTGAAAAAATCCCAAAAAATTCTGTTGTTGTCATTTTCTTTGCATCTTCTCCAAAATACTGAACCATATTTTGGAATTCTTCAGTAGAATTTGCCTGTAGTCTGAAAAGTCCCTGGATCTCATCTGAAGCTTGGGATATAAAATGCTGAAACACTTGTCAAGGAAATGTAGTAAACATGTATAACTGACCCAGTATTTTTTTCTACTTTGCTCAGTCTGTTTCAATGACATCCTCTGTAGTGGCCAAAGGTGGCTTACTCTTTTCAAACTCTACAGAGGTGTCTTTAGCGTGCACTGAGACACAGGACTGTGGTTCTGAGTCTCATCTGAAAGACTATTCCAGTATTAAATTTTTTACGGCTGTAGTATGGACAGGAGATAACAATCATCTCAGAAAATTTCCAAGTCCTAAGTTAGGTTTGAATCCACAACCCTTGACTTAGAAAGCCAGTGACAGTACCAGTCTGCCATGTACATTATGGACAACATGTTAATGAACTGACATTTTATAGAAAAAACATAAGAAAATCATCTGACTGTAAGAATTGTGTTTTTCTTTCTTTAAAATGTAAGCAAAAGAACAAGATTAAGTAAATTCCAGTGCTGGGAGATAACTCCAGGAAAAGATATTTAAAGTCACAGGATCCAGTTTCTTAAGTTTTTCCAAAATGCAATTAATCCAAAAATAGACACAGTATGTAAATATGTCAAAATAAAAGGATACACCCATGACATCTTGAAATCTGTCATTCACACCAATACTTGTCTTCTGTGAGCCAAACTTGTCCAATGTATTGGAGATATCCTAAATGTAAAATGTAAGAATATAATAAATTCAAAATTATAATCAGTTATCTGTGGCATATTCACAATTGTCAAAGTTTGACCTATTCAGCTTCTATACAATGTGTACTGAAACTGTCTGAAAAAAAGAAACATGTGTAGGTAACTGGGTTCGTACAAACATTTGGACTCAAAATTTAAGGACTTTTTAGGGTCTTATTTGCAAATTCAAGGCCTAATCAGAAAGAAAGACAATTTTAGCTAAAAATATTGGTGAAAAGACAATTAAATCAATAAAACAATTACTTAAGTGTCCATAGTAACAACACTTGAAGTGAATAAGGTTGAAGTTGGGCGTTCAAGAGGGCCAGGTATGTTTAAATTGCTCATTATCAGTCTATTTGCAACTACTAAATATCAAAATACAGACACCCAACTGGCCAAATTCAAGGGCTTTTTAGGGCCTTCAGGATAAATTCAAGGGCTTTTTAGGGTCAAACTTGTTTTTAGGG
Organism: Anadara kagoshimensis; assembly: GCA_021292105.1. Taxonomy (NCBI): domain Eukaryota; kingdom Metazoa; phylum Mollusca; class Bivalvia; order Arcoida; family Arcidae; genus Anadara; species Anadara kagoshimensis. The sequence continues at coordinate 46,645,461 of CM037861.1, forward strand.
TCTTTTTAGGGCAATCCTCAAAATTTAAGGACTTTTCCAGGCCTGTATGAACCCTGGGTAATGTAGAAATATTGGCACTAGCTACCTGCTGCTATTATCTAGCCAGAGAAAATCACCAACCTTGAGTTATGGGAGAAAAAAAAACAACAGCCTATAGAGATGGAGCTATCAAAAAGGAAATGGCGATGGATAGGACACACATGACGAAAGCCAACAAATTCAATCACACGACAAGCACTGCAGTGGAACCCTCATGAGAAAAGAAAAGTCGGAAGGCCAAGAAACGCCTGGCGGAGAAACTTGCAAACAGAAATGGACAGAGAGGGATACAAATGGCAAGACCTGGTCAGACTAGCACAGAATAGAACTAGATGGAGGAGTGTTGTCAGTGGTCTATGTACCTCACTGGTACCACAGGCACAAGTGAGTGAAGTAAATGACCTGCTGCTATTACAATAGCGCTTTTCTTCTCATTCTATAGTATCCCAAGTGGAGGTATAGAACATATAAAGATAATGATTTATCTCCCTTAGCACCTAACATAATAACTCACAGAAGGGTGTGTAATGTCTTAATTTCCATGCTGGAAATCTGAAAAGGAAATGGTGATGGAGGATATAGTGAAACTAAGCAAATACAGTGCAACTTCCGAAAACCGGCCGCCCGTGGGACCGAGGAATTTGGCCGGTTTTCAGAGGGACCGGTATTTAGAGGGCCTATGAATCCGGTAGGTCCGATCCGGTCCAAATCTCATCCATTTCCGAATTTTATCAAACTTTGTTTTGACATTTAAACGTTAATGTCAGTGGATTAAATTTAGCATTGATCGTAGTTGTAATCTGAAATTCCGTTCTTGATTTTATCAAGTTACTTTAGTTTAAATCTAAAACTAAACATCTGACAGATTAATACATACAACTGTAGTTCTCAAAATGTATGTATATATTGTAATTGGCTGCCTGTGTTGACTCGCTCCGTAAGTGAGAAAAAATACACGAGGTCCCGTGTCACGGTGGGCTTGGAACGCTAAAAGAACCCTGCTGTATAATGTCATCAGCGCCTATAGCTGGCGACGTCTCGATATAAGTGAAATATTCTTGACTGGGACGTTAAACACCATTACTCAACTCTCAACTCATTATCTGCCTGTGTTGACAAGGTGCACGAGGTATGGCCAGTTTCCGGATCGTGGTGACAGGAACGTTTTGATATTAAATAGTAAAATTATTCTTGAAAGTTTCACATTTAAAAAAATATTTTAGTGATAGAATCTACTGATTTATTTGGATAAAGAAAAAATATATTTCTTAAATATTTCCGTATCGCATAATAAAACGTTCCGATCACCATGATCAGGTAACCAATGACCTAATTCAAGTGAGGGGTACTCTATAGGTAAAAATCTCGAAATGATGAAAAGCTAAGTACATTTATTAAACTCACAAAAAAAAACAATAATAATAAACAAAATACAAATGTAAATAAAATAAACGCAGGTTTATCATACACTATTTCATCAGCATGAAAGCACTAGATTAAAACGGAATTTAAAAAAAAAAAAAAAAAAAAATAGCAATCTATTTACACTGAAATGCACATATTGTTGAGTTTTAATTTAATTTTAACAGTTCAAATGAAAAACTTGTTGCATTAATGCTGTTGTTTATTGTGTCCATATCCATTTGATCGGTTAATTTTAATGCACATAATCTTCGGTAAACTTATCAGATTCAAATTTACAGTTTCTGAATGAAAGAGTCCAATGTAGATTGTCTACTGTTTGAATGATTTTGTACAATGATGTCCTGGCTCAATGAGTGTAGGGTCTGTGCTATGTCTAAAAAGCGATCATCTTTCACTACTGAATAATGACGTAGTCTCTCACTAAAGTCCATAATTTCACGTAATGTCAAAGTTGTTGGTTGAACTTGATCGGATTCGGTTTCCTCATCAGAATCACTGTCATTAGAATTTTCGGTAGAAAGTTTGTTTAAATGATCTTCAATCAAGTTCTGTTCCCAATTATTGCTATCGTCCTCTGTTTGAATGTGAGAGTCAAAAGATACAAGTGAATTGCTATCAACTGTCACATGGCGCGTCATTCTAGCTAACTGTCCTAGAGGAATATCATCATCATCATCGTCGTCATCACTCTGACTATTTTCCGTCACAGTTTCAGAAGTATGAACATTAAATCCAGAGAGTCCAAAGCACTTTACAATTGTTTCCGGTCGCGTTTCATCCCAAGCTTGTTTAATCCAATACACAGCATCTAAAACAGTTAATTCTCTACACAATTCTGTAACATTGTCAACCTGATCAATTTTTGACACAAGTGATTTTAACATCTTTCGTCGGTAACGGGCTTTGAATGCACGAATTATTCCCTGATCTAAAGGCTGAAGATGGGATGTCGTATTAGCCGGAAGAAATTTTAATTTTACATTGTCTAACTTAATCTCCTTTGCATGTGAAGACGCATTGTCTAAAAACATAAGAATGTGCCTGTTTTCTCTTTTCATTTGTCTGTCAACACTTTTAATCCATTCAGTGAAAATATAACTATCCATCCACGCTTTTTTGTTGCTAAACCACATAACGGGTAATTTATGGATTTTCAAATTTTTGAAACATCGCGGTTTTCTAGCTTTACCAATAACAAGAGATTTTAACTTTTCGCCAGTAGCGCTACAAGCAAACATTATTGTTAAACGTTCTTTTGAGTTCTTAACACCTTTTGATGATGAACCTGATTCTGATAGAGTTTTATCTGGAAGTGCACGGTAATATAATCCTGTCTCGTCACAATTAAATATTTCACTAGGTTCATATCCAGCACAAATTTCAGGAAGTCGCGATTTATAGTCATTTACAGTGTCCTTGTCTACACTGGCACTTTCGCCACACACTTTGAATTGCTTAATTGAATGTCTCGCTTTAAATTTATCTAACCATCCATTAGATGCCTTAAAGTCTGTAATTCCCAACTGATTTGCAAATTCTAGCGATTTTTCTTGTAAAATAGGCCCCGATAAAGGGATGGATTTCTCTCGCGCCTGTCGAAACCAATTCCACATCAGATCGTTAAGTTGTTCATTCTTTGCCGAATAAGAAAACCGAAATTTCTGTGAATTGTCGTTTGACTCAAAACTTGATATATATTCCGACTTTCGTTTAAGAATGTCTGAGACAGTTGTTTTCCCCACACCAAACTTTTCACTAAGTTGCTTATGTGTTGGTTTTGGTACAATTTCAGATTCTCTTATCAATTTAATTTTATCATCCAAAGTCAATTCAATTCTACGCCGCTTTGCCGGTGGTTTTGACATTTTGCAAAGTTTCACACAAACGTTTCATATAACAATCAAACCGTAATAATGAATTAATGTTTAACCATTTACATTTTATGGCCACTGAAATGAAACCATTTCGAATAATATCGGCAACTCAATTTTTTATAAAGGACAGTTTTTTTTTTAATTATGCCTAAAAATCTAAAGTTTAAAAAAACTCGGTAAAGATCAATCTATAAAATGCTAAACTTAGAATCGTTTTACAAACAGAAAGTAAAAAAAAATAAACAGGATTTAATCGTTTGTTTGTTTTAAAATCAGAAGAACAACAACAGCAATAATTTCATAATCAAACAACAATGGGAACAATTAAGATCGATTTTATTAATCATACAAGTACACCTGCACAGGACCTCTCAAATCATTATCCGGTTTACACCAGTACAACATGTGTACATTATGACACGCTGTTATTTCAGTGATTGGATTAACTGACAAGAGAAAATCACTTTCCGTTACGGTTCAACGATGCATTGCGACACCCGACGGTCGGTTTTTGGAGGTAAATTATTGAGATGTAATGTAAATTCGGCACTTAAAAAAGGCCGGTATTCGGAATTCAGAGGGGCCGGTTTCAAGCTCCGAACAGCGGCCAACATTCGTATCTCTTTTATGACCGCTGCAGACAGCCCTTCGGAACATTTCTGAAGTTTAGATTGCGGTACTATTTTCACAGATCAATACGCGATACCCTGTGTACATTCGATACAAAATGGCGGCGCCCTGTAAGGTCGTCTTCAAATTTATCCGGAGCCAAATTGCAGAGAAAGTAAACAGTTTCTTAACTTTTCTAGCAGTTTGCCATTATCCCAACCCGTCTATTATATAATCCATATGATATTAATGTAGCATTGCAGATAGAAACAACAGATAGCTTAACGGAGAGAATCGCTACATAATTTTGTCTTATGCCAGTTACGGTGCATCTGAAATTTTATCAGAAATAACCAAAAAAATAAGAAATAGAGGCGAAACCCAATATACTGTTAACCAAATTTATATCTTCAATTGATTTAGACATTTCGATAACTGATCCAACAGTTTATTTTACCTTTTTCCCTTGGACGATAAATACTCATCGCGGGGACTAAAAAATAAATAATTTTTTAATTGAAGCTATAACCCGCTTAGGGTCACCGAAAGAGTGAGTTAAGTAATGATAAACGTCCCAGTCAAGAATATTTCACTGATATCGAGACGTCGCCAGCTATAGGCGAAAGTGCAGAAATTTTGCCTGTGCGTTGCGCCGATGGCATTATACAGCAGGGTTCTTTAGCGAGCCAAGTCCACCGTGACAGGGGCCCTCGTTTCTTTTAAGTTCCCATCTGGAAGAATCGTGGCTCATTTTGTAATGCTAAGTGCTTGGCGAAAGTCACTACTCACTTTCAAGTCATTTTGTGGTCTAGGCAGTCACGTTAATACACTAGCATACAGATTACGTACACACCTCTGCTCTCTTGGTAATCCCATTTTTCTGTATTGATGGTTTTCCCTAGAGGAACTGCAGTTTTCCCTACCATTCCAGAACTTGTTGTCTCAATATAAGTGAAAACATCTTGACTGGGATGTAATTTACTTTATCATTTTTCAGATAATTTCTTTACGATCTGATTGGATAATAAGGTCCTTGTAAATACCGATATTACAATTTTACAAGGGTGATAAATATTTCACTCGGGTAATAAATAAAAATTACACGGGTAATAAGAAAGAGTGAATAAACACTACCAACACAAATAACATGTTGAATTTTCAGGCTTGTTTTGCTAGAAATACAGCACCAATGTTCCATGGTTGCACAATAGGAACAGTCCAGTTAGTTTTCAAAAAATAAATACTATATAAATGTCTATAAAATGTGAAGTATTTATTTTTGTAATTAGCATGAATTCAGACCGATAACAGACATTATGATATTCGTTGTAAATTTTTCATTAAAATTGTTATTTTATGTTCATTGATAAAGAAAATATAAACTTTATTTTACAAATATACAGATTTTGGTTTTCATTTTATCAGTGTAATTTTTTTTAACCTACAAAATTTTGAAAAAGTAAGTCTGAATAAAATGATAAATTCGTTATCTGGTTTTTAGGCAGGTGATATGGAATTTTACAACCTTTCTGAATTTCTTATTTCCTTCGGCTGCGCCTCAGGAAATAAGAAATTCAGAAAGGTTGTAAAATTCCATATCACCTGCCTAAAAACCAGATAACTAGTACTATTACTCCACTGTAACAACACTGGTGCTGATATGCTATATGGCATTTTAAAACATTGGCATATAAATTTAACTCACAGGTTGCTGATGTTGTAATGTTGTATTAAGTTGCATGGGCATTTTTTCTGCTATTTGCAAACAAAGCAAGTTTATTTTTGTCTAAGGATTAATCTAAGAACAAGTTCAAGCATGTGGAGATGTGTAAGACTGCAAGTGTATGTTATGATCTGCCTTGTGCTAGTACACATTAAGGGAAACTTTAAATAAGGTGCTAGATCACAGTCAGGACACCACAGACAAGCATTCCACTCCCCCAGTCACATTATCCCGACAACAGGTTGACCAGTCAATACTCTGTCCTCTTAATACCGAGCACCATTAAGAAAGCAGATACAATTTTGATAGTCCTATGTATGACATGACCAGGGTTCAAATCCACAACCTCCCTTTCTCAAGACAGACACTGCCACTGAAGTGATCATAGATTGTGGTGACTGAAACTAGGTCATTTTTAAATTCAAAACTTCTTGCTGTACTCTTTGTTGATTAAAGGCGAGTCATCAACCAACAGGTTAACTTGGCGTCAGCCTACTGTTACATTAATAAATGACATCACAGAACAGTTGGGCTTGTAGTAAACAGAAGTGATGTTTTATATATATTTTTGTTTACTTTCATCAAGCTTTTTATCCATGTTGTACAAAGGTTTTAAACAAGACTTGCAGATCCAATATTGATGCATTGGCACCAGGGTGCACAAGTCAAATTGCAATTCCATATTTTATAAGATGTAAGATTCACATCCAAAATAAATAAAAGTCCATAGCCCATAATTTCATCAAAATCACTGAACCAGAATGAAACTCAAATTTTATATGTAACTCATGATGGTAGACTCGCATACCAAATATACATTCAATATTTGCAGTGATTAGAAGTCCAGAAAACTGAATTAAACTCAAACTTTATCTGTTACTGATGATGGTAAACTCACATACCAAATATAAGTTTAATATCTGCAATGTTCAATCTAGTAATGTTATTGTTGGGGTCATCCTGGCCCAAGTCTTTAAAAACAAGGGTCATATTTTAAAAATAAAATTGGGTCAACATTATAACATACTTGGTGTAAAGATCAGTATAGTCAAAGAAAATGAAAACAAAGAAAGAGGTTAAAGTAGATTAATTGAAATCTCACCTAAAACTAAAAAGATGGACCAGAGTTGGTCAAACAAGAGCATTTTTGTAGAACAAAGTTATTTTAGGGCTAATGGCACAAGTGTCCCTTCTAGATTGAGCACTGTATCTGCCAGCATTTAGAAAAAAAGTCCAGAAAGCTGCCATTTCAAAGAAATTTTCTAAGTCAACACTTACAGCCCATAATTTCATAAAAAAGAGGCCCATCTTTCATGCTCACCTGAGGCTGAGTACGTATCCCATGCAGAGGTTCAATGGTCAATCACATTAACTGAAGAGAATTCCAATGTGCCTATACAAAAAGTTTATAGTTTTTGAGATAATTAACCTTTCTGTCTTCGTTTTGCATCTATGACCTTGACCTTTGAACTTATGACCTTCATTTATACATGTATATCAAAATGATTGTTGTGCAAATGCCTACAATATTCTAATATACATGTCTATACAAAAAGTTTATAGTTTTTAAGATATATTGACAAATACATTAATATTAGGAAATTTCCCCTTTTTTCCCATTTTGGCCCCTACAGTTACAATTTGTGCAAATCTAAAACCAGGTGTCCTAAGTATTTTTTACATGAAATATCTAAGCTATACCTCTTATAAGTTCAGAGGAGATGGTTTTTAAAGATTTTCACAATTTTACCCTTTATAGGGCACCCAGGGGACACAATTGCTTTATTTGTGCAAATCTGAAAGTCTCTCACTTAGACATCATTACTGCCAAATATCATCCAATTTGGCTCAGTAGTTTTGGAAGAGTTGATTGAAATGTGAAAAGTTTACACACGATGCACGACAGACAAAGATACATGGCAATAGCTCATCTGAGCCTATGGCTCAGATAAGCTAAAAATTACCTTTAGATGGGTCACACCTGCTGTACACATTTTAAGTGTGAAATCTTATTTGTAAAAAAGTAAAAAAGTTATAAAAACATTCATTAAAAGATGAAATTTAGATCACAGTGACCTACTTCAATACTTTATACCTTTAAGGTCTAAAAGTTCTATATAGATACAATGTATGAGGGCATTAAAGGAAAACTCATTCAACCATGACAAAGTAAGTCACTGTGACCTATTATCATACTCCATGTGTTACAACTCCAACAATTATACATGTACATACCAACCAAATTTAAACTGTCTTACTCTATGATCAAAATTCATAAAGCTTAAAGAAAATCAGACAGACATGAAAGAATGGTCACAGTGACCTACTTTCTTACTTCATACATTACAGCCGCCCTCCCCCGGGCCTTGGTGGCCTGTCACCACCTAAGTTTTAACCCAGGACATATCCATAGTGTGCAGAACAGTCTAGCGTGAGAGTTTATCAGTTCACTTGCCCAGGGCTGGTTATCTTCATCAGCACTCTAGCTTCTTCCATAATTTCTGAACCTGCTGTCTCAATATAACTAAAAAATTCTTGACCGGAGTGTAAAATACCATTCAAATAAATAAACCTTACAACTGCAATAGTTATACATACAAACATTTGTGAAGTTATCAGTTCCCATATCCACTAATAGTTTGTCTTTACAAGCATATTCAACACCTGAATTATGCTAAACACAAAAAAAGACTTTTGGAATGAAATGACATTTCATCAATAATTCTATGGTGAAAGTTACTGCATCCCATATGATCAACAATTTTACATTGCACATAGCCAAACCACTGAAACCAGTAATTTCCATTTGAATTAAAATAAACATGCTTTTCAAATAATTTTAATTTAAGTGGGGATTCTGTATATCTTAACTACCGTAAGTGTGGGATTTTTATAACAGCAGTCTCAAGACCATTTTTCAGGATTTTCATATCTGGATTTATGCATAGTGCACGTATCAGGCAAAAGTAACTGGTCTTTCACTCTGTGTTCAAACCCATAACCAATTTACAGAGAAAATACTCTGCCTAAGGAACTACTGTACGATCTCTAGTGGTAATTCCATGCAAAATATTATTACCAGGTATATGTTTTACTTTCACAGCTAAGTTTTATTCAATTTATATAATGTCCAAATACCACAAGTGTTCAGACATCATCATGTAGTAAAACATGTACACAGTATATAAATATCATGAAAAGTTGACACATGTTTACATCCTTATGCACAAGTACATGTATGTACCAATAAGGGTGCATTTTATGTAATGTTCAATGCTGATATACCAAAAAAGTCTGTAATACATGTTGTAGATATTAACTGTCCAGTATAAGTCTACATAAAAATGATTGGCAAGCATATGTAAAACCTGATAGCCATTACAGATCAAGTATACCTTGGCTTTGACAGACCAGTTAAGTCTACAAGTATGTGTAAAATTTAGCGTTGAATGGCCATTGTAAGCCTACACAGATGTTAACAGGCTAGTATGAATACAGCATAGCTTTGAATAGCCATTTTAAGTCTATGCAGATGTTGACAGGCCAGTTTGAATACAGCATAGCTTTGAAAGGCCACTGTAAGCCTACACAGATGTTGATTGGCAAGTATGTGTATAATTTGGCTTTGAAAGGCCATTGTAAGCCTACACAGATGTTGACGGGCCAGTATGAATACAGCATAGCTTTGAAAGGCCACTGTAAGCCTACACAGATGTTGATTGGCAAGTATGTGTATAATTTGGCTTTGAAAGGCCATTGTAAGCCTACACAGATGTTGACGGGCCAGTATGAATACAGCATAGCTTTAAATAGCCATTGTAAGCCTACACAGATGTTGATTGGCAAGTATGTGTAAATTTGGCTTTGAAAGGCCACTGTAAGCCTACACAGATGTTGATTGGCAAGTATGTGTATAATTTGGCTTTGAAAGGCCATTGTTAGCCTACACAGATGTTGACGGGCTAGTATGAATACAGCATAGCTTTGAATAGCCATTGTAAGTCTATGCAGATGTTGGCGGGCCAGTATGAATACAGTATAACTTTGAATGGCCATTTTTGGCCTACACAGCTGTTGACGGGCCAGTATGAATACAGCATAGCTTTGAAAGGTCATTGTAAGTCTGCACAGATGTTGACGGGCCTGTATGAATACATCATAGCTTTGGAAGGCCATTATAAGTCTACACAGATGTTAACGGGCCAGTATGAATACAGCATAGCTTTGAATAGCCATTGTAAGCCTACACAGATGTTGATTGGCAAGTATGTGTATAATTTGGCTTTGAAAGGCCATTGTAAGCCTACACAGATGTTGACGGGCTAGTATGAATACAGCATAGCTTTGAATAGCCATTGTAAGCCTACACAGATGTTGATTGGCAAGTATGTGTATAATTTGGCTTTGAAAGGCCACTGTAAGCCTACACAGATGTTGATTGGCAAGTATGTGTATAATTTGGCTTTGAAAGGCCATTGTTAGCCTACACAGATGTTGACGGGCTAGTATGAATACAGCATAGCTTTGAATAGCCATTGTAAGTCTATGCAGATGTTGGCAGGCCAGTATGAATACAGTATAACTTTGAATGGTTATTTTTGGCCTACACAGCTGTTGATGGGCCAGTATGAATACAGCATAGCTTTGAAAGGTCATTGTAAGTCTACACAGATGTTGACGGGCCTGTATGAATACATCATAGCTTTGGAAGGCCATTATAAGTCTACACAGATGTTGACAGGCCAGTATGAATACAGCATAGCTTTGAATAGCCATTGTAAGTCTATGGAGATGTTGAGTGGCCAGTATGAATACAGCAGATGATCCATAGGGACCAGATTCATTATGAAATTTAAAAAAAATACCTATGATATATACTATGGATATTTTTTTATTTTAATTCTGTAATGAATCCGTCCTTCATTAGACAAAACATCAAGTTTTGTAGGAAAAATAAATTTAATTTACAAATAAGAAAAGTCTATTAAATCCCTTTCAGTTTCATGAACCCAGGGCAATTTTATGGAGGGAGCACATTGATAGTCCAATGGGACTGGGTTGCAAGATGCAACAGGCTCATATATAGAGGACAGACCGAATCCCACGGCCCCATATCAATACGATAAAAGGTTCGTCGACTACAGAAATAATTCGGTCTACGTAAGGAGTGCAACAAATACCGTGACAGTTGTATAAACTATAACTATAAATACCGTTGAAAACATGCATTATTGAAAGGCCATACTCGTTCATTATCCAACAGGAAGATTAAATTTCTCCATTTTCATTTATTGTCTGTAGTTGTTCCGATTTCAAGGCGAATTTGTTCAGCGCACTGCTTGATGGCATCCATTATATAGCAGTTTCTTTTGCAGTTTAGTTTCGCATTTCACTATTTCACTGCATTTGCGGAAGAAAAAATAATCCCTTCAAAACATAACCAATTTCATACAATTCAAATTACTAAATAGAATGTTTGGTGTTCATTAAAATTTCAAGGTTAAAAGACGTCGAAAAAATTATCAATTGCGTAAGATACAGAAATAGTAAACTTTTTGCAAAAATTGGTAACGAGACATTTCCCGAAATTACAAGATTCTTGAAATTTGGTCGAGGGCTGTCTGCAGCGTCTACCTCGCGACATACGGAGCTAGGAGGTGGGCGCTGTTTCGGAGCTTGGGCCGGTTTATGGAAGTTTTTTTAATATAAACAAAGAAGGACAAATTTGGGACCGGTCCCGCGTGTTCGGTATACAGAGGTGATCGGTTTTTGGAAGGGCCGGTTTTCGGAAGTTGCACTGTAATAGATTTTTAAGACAGTTTCCACTAAATAGAGGCGAAATATAGAAAAGGGAAGAATAAGCAAGAAAAGATGACAACAATAAAAGCATATTTAGATAAATGACAATTAAACTCTAAATTTTTAGAACCACTATGGATATAATGACAAATTCAGTCAAGGACAATAACTTGTCCAGCAATGTGTTTAAAAACAACATGTACTGTTGTAAGGCCCTAATCAGCCTATATATTTAATAGTTTTTAGTAAAACATTGGTAAAAGGCAAGTATAAATGTTACATACCTGAAGTACCTTCCTTAATTCTTGAAGTTCTTGATTAAGTGTAACATTGGAAACTGAAATTCAAATAGACCGACAAATTATACTTCAGTTTAAAAAAACTTTCATATACCATGAACTCTACGAACATGCAAAATGTATCATTTGAAATTTAAATGTACTTCAGCAAATAACACATTATTTACAAAAAAGATGGAATGTCTGGATAATATGTCTGACATTAAGGGTCATTCGAAGCTTGTATATATTTCACTCCCTTGTTTTCTTGATGTAATTTTGGTTCTTGAAACAATTTGTTTAAATGATGAATTCAATCAAAATTTATAATATAAGGAAAAGCTACATGTATTTCTAATCGAACTACAATAGCAAACGTAAAATGGAGTCAGGTAATCACTGACAGATAATTCTTAGACTTCAGAGTATTTTTCTGGTGACATCTCCATATAAGTGAAACAATCAACCAAATGATCTACCAGTAAGCAGTTAAGTGTTTACCGTTACAAGCTTTAGGTATGATGATAATTTCATCACTCACAGATAATACTTCAGGAAATTTAGATCATGTTGCTGGTGACATCTCAATATAAGTGAAACAATTAACAAGTAACAAATACAACAGTAATTCATTTACCTTTACAAGCTTCAGGTATAGTGGTCATTTCATCACCCACAGATAAAACTTCTGGGAATTTAGAGTAAACTGTGCTCGCTAGAACATGCAGAAAAGTCGTCTTGTTGTCTTTTGTTTTGGTAATGTCCAGCTGTGATAGAAAACGTATACGAAAACCTGCTGCTTCACCAACTCGCTGGTTCCCTTTGTTCATATAATTTCCCATGGCTAAAATTAACTTCAGAATAAAAGAAGATCTGGTATTATTACGATGTTTGTTATGAAACATTACATAAAGAAAATAACTTCACCAACTTTTACTGTATTAAAAACAAAATTAATATTTATGAGTAGCTGTGTATAACTTTTGTGTCTTCACTTGCATAAATCATATATTCATGATAAATAGTACGCTAAAAATGTGACTACAGTTACTTCAGATCTTAAAATAGTTTTGTACTTGTACTTGTGTGCGTGTGTTGTTGTTACTTTACCTCTAATATTTTAGCCAGTTTTTTGCTGTGACGTAGTTCATTCGAAGCTTTTCTAATACACTGTAAATTCTGCATCAAAAGAAAAAAATAATTGTGCATAATTTTATATACTGCAAATCTGAACAATATCATTTCAATTCAATGGCTAATAAAATTGAAATATGTCAAAATCTGGGCATAAAATGACACAATGGATATTACAAAATGTCTTAAGAAATTAATAGTTGTAAAAATTACTAGAGCAGCCTCTTGCCAGAAAAATACCCTGTCCTCATCACTGTCCTAGATATATTTGATGACACATAGTTCCATATTACTTTCATTTCCATTTTGATTTGACACTTAGACATGTAATTAGCTAAACTCAAGGGGGACCTTTCCAGAGGACCTTGTCTCACTTTCTTCTTCACATTTTTAACTGAATTTGCCAGTTTTCAAAGTTTTTACTTTGTTTTTTGGATTGTGATTTCAACATGGACTAGAATATTTGTTTTTTTTTATGATTATACCATAAAAACATCAAGTAAATAAATCTTATAAAACACTTTTAATAAGTTACCTCTTTCATTTCCTGTATTTTTTCCCTAAAATTTTCTTTAAATAACAATGCCTTTAATCTTTGTTCATAACCTGGTATCCTGCTCATCTATCAAATAATATTAAACATAGTAATAAATATATCATATAACTAACCATATCATTATATGTCACATTGTATTTTTTTTTGTCAAAACAGAGCAAACAAATACATTTGCATGGAATAAATATTCGCAATTTTCAGAGTTACTTTTTGATTATGATTATATCTTCTCAACTAGAATCCCTCATGTTCCTTGGTACACTTTCCTTAAGTCGGAATTGTGAAATTTTCTTACCGCAAAATAGTTTAGGTCAAGTCAAATCTGTAAAAGTTTTCTACTGCTAATGTTATTTCTTATACAGTATATTAACAGAAATATAGATATCAACAATGATACTTCACAAATTTCTTACTAGCTTGAATATTTTCTTAAATGATCAGAGCACATTAGGACAAAATATGCACTAAAACACATGCAAGAAAACCAAAATCACCATTGACTACTATGTTTTCACAAATTTTGAAAATTTGTCCAATAGTAATTTTAAAGCAGTAGTGGGATAGTATAAGCATGGCAATAATAACTATACCTCAAAAGCAAATCTATCAGGTTTACTTAAATCATCCAGGTCTCCATCAAATGAATCATACTTCTCCATCTAAAATATAAGAAAACAAATATATATCAAATTTGAAATACATGAATGTGCTTGAGACTAAAAATTCTTAACCAAGTCAAAAATGTATTTCAATATCTTAACTTCAAGAATACCAGTACAGTCATACCTGTCCATCAAGGCCAGTTAAGGGAACCAGCAGAATTGGCATTTATGGGCAGGTGGTCTTTATATACAGGTTAACATAACACGAACAAAGACCAATTGGGATAAAATTTTACTGGCCTCTATAAGCAGGTGGTCCTTATATAGAGGTGACCTTTAAAGCAGGTTTGACTGTACATGACATGAAAAATGTATATAAAATTTGTAATATGTGGTTTAGAATTAAATTCCAAGTGATAATTACCTTTAAAAGAAACACAGTTGATTTACATATCTAAGTTTAACCATGTGTTAACTTCCGAAGCTCATTTCAATCCCAACTTACCTCATGTGCATCAGGAGCGAAGGCTAGTAACTGTTTGAGTAAATCTGGAATTAATATATCTTCATCCATCATAAATATTGCTTGTTTCATCTGTGTTACATCCATCTTTAAGTGTCCAAGAAGTATTGCTAAAACAGATATAAAGAAATGCATTTTAACAACAAGTTGTAACTGACACAGGATGTTATTTCAAAAGAGTCCAATGAATGAACACAAACTGGGAAATTCCAAACCAAAAAGCATTATCAAAATATCTGGTACTTATAGTTAATTGTACATATACATCTACTCCACCCAAAGATTCTTTCTGTGAAATATCATAAAGATCTGCTGTTCTTGGATCAAGTAATTTGCATTCATAAGTCACATTGCAAGTTCAATCCCAAAAGAAGCAAATTTAGTGAATTAGGATACCCTGCCAGTAGGTTCTTTTTTTTCTATGATTTGCACCTATGTTGAAAGGGAAATAACTCACAGGAAAATGAGCAAACAAACTTTGGTTAATGATATGCACATCAATGCTGATTTTTTGCACCAAGTTTCGTGAAATAGTGCTTCATACTTTTAGAGGATTTGCGCAGACAAGAATTTCGGACTGACAGACAGACAGACAGACGGAAGGAAGGTAGGACTGACAGAAACTTTAATTAAATATCCCCCTCTTTCTTGGAAAGGCAGGGGATAATTAGATACAACCTAAGACTGTAAATGAGTAGAAAGTGCTCTTAGATGAAGCAGTTTGTATCATAAAGAAGGACTTAGCACTTGTGCCATTTTAGCAGGCATTTGTATCGGAAGAATCCTTTACAAAATTTACAACTAAACCTATAGCTGTAGGCTTCTCAATATAAGTGATCTATTCTTGACATGGATGTAAGTAAGTAACTTCCTTAGTTTATCAGCATTAATCAAATACAAGGTGTGCCTTACTTCAGATTTGTAATACTTACATATGTTATATGCCTTTTTTGGATTTAGTATGAAAACTTCATTTCTTTTTTCTGGTGGTTCTAAAAAGAAAGAAAACAAACAGCATTGTATAGCAGGTCTTGTATCACCTGACTAACTTCTTAGAACAACAAACATGTTTAATGATCTCTTTCCAACCCTTGAGAGAGGGGCGGGATGGGGCTTGGTGTCAGTGCAGGGATTTATCAAGGGCCTATTTAGGGCCGAAATTCGGCCCCATTCCCAATGGAAAAACATTGATTTTTTCCCAAAATGGGCTGAAAAAATTCCCAATTAGAAAATCGTACCAGATACATAGTTGAAGTCTGGCCATAAATGTGGCTGCTTTTCTCAATCTTCAATCAACTCAATACACTAAAAGCATTAGATTTAATCATTAATGGCATCAAAAATGATGTCAAAGTTTTCCCAAAATGAGCAAAAAGTTAATAGTTTTTCCCAATTTTTAGTTTAGGGCCTTTTCCCAAAAGACCCCGATAAATCTCTGCAGTGATCTAAATGCATGCCAACCTATAGAGACTACAAATCGGAGATCTCCCAATTAACAATGTTGCTTGGTAGATATTTTGCATAACTGATAACTATGTTTTTCTGTGCAAAACAACTAAGAACACAATTTATAATTATAATTTTTTACCAGCAATCTTCATCAAGGTTCAATATTCTGAGCAATCTGCTGATCATGTGATGCTGCATAATGTTTCTCAAAGTTTTAAATGATATTTCCAAAATGTATATACACATATACATATACTGGTTAATAAAAGTTTGCTGCAAATTTCATTTAAGGTTTTCTGAAACAATATTATTGTTAAGACAACTTTTTTGAATAGTTTCCTTATAAACCAATATCATAACCGTATAATTAATGTAAGACAGAGTAAATCATTCACTTACAAAATCTTAAGCAGTGAATGCTAATTCTTATGCAGAGAGCCTGTATGGCATTAAAATGCTCAGCTTCAAAGACATAGATGTCTGGTTATAATTATTATTACTTGGTGAAGGGATTGTACTGATGGAGTACTAACTAGGTCCTGGTGAAGGGAATGTACTGATGGAGTACTTACTGGGTCTTAGTGAAGGGATTATACTGATGGAGTACTTACTGGGTCTTGGTGAAGGAATTGTACTGATGGAGTACTTACTGGGTCTTGGTGAAGGGATTGTACTGATGAAGTACTTACTAGGTTTTGGTGAAGGGATTGTACTGATGGAGTACTTACTAGGTTTTGGTGAAGGGATTGTACTGATGGAGTACTTACTGGGTCTTGGTGAAGGAATTGTACTAAAATGTTGTTCTAATTCCAAGTATTTAACCACATCATCTAAATCATCATTACAAATCTGTAAATGAAACATAATATGACAATTAGATTGTGTTTGATGTCCTCTTAGTTACAGTGTTCAATCTAGCATTCTTTAAAAAACGCAAAAAACTTTCCTCTAAAACCCATAGCAACAATATTTTTGCATTTGTGTTATGTTAAATATGGCCAAATAAAGCATTAACAATAGAGTCTTTAGCATTATAAGGTACTAATGGCCCAAGGCCCCTTCAAAAATGAACTTATTATGCAATTATTTACAAAATATAAAAAAAAAATGAAGAAACTGTCGGTAGGAGGTCCAAATGGGTAAAATCTGTTTGCACCATTTTAGCGTCCTTTTGCGCCACAACTTATTTGCGCCAGTATATCATTTCCACCACCAACATTTTAAAATCCCTTAGTTTTTTTGCGTCAATATGGTACCCAACTGCATTGCTTTATTGAGAGTGCCATGGAGATATTTTGAACAATATTTTGACTTCCCTCCTGTTTTATACAGTCTTTTGGACATCATTTCTGTGACTTTATGTTTGCATGCTACTCATAAGATTTGACACTCTATCTTCTGAGTGTTAGTTTCATTATTTCATTCGAGTGAGTACTTGTTTTATTAATCTACATGTAACTCTATCATGTAACTATACTTACTTATTTTCTTTTTGTTTTGTAATTAATTATTTTGAACAGAGACAATATACTCATCATACATATTTGAAACACAGCCTATTAACATTTATAACATGAATTACCTGCTCAGGTAGACCTCCAGATTCTGGCGGAATTTAAACACCACTAATTTAAATTACGGTAGAGGTGGAAATGATACCTCTAAAAATATGTAATTGGCACAAAAGGATGCTTCCCATCCAAATTGTGGCAGAAGGCTTAAAATCAAGCAAATTTGAAATAACAATTTTCTAAGTTTTCATGCAATTGAAAATTGAATTTTTGAGATAATATTTGAAGGAATATTACAGATCGCCAAAAATTACTAAAAGTAATATTAGGAATACTTATGTTAACAAATGATTGCAAAATTGCACATGTTCACACACTGCATTTTCCCTCCCTTGTCTAATTTTTACTGGTTGCTAGGGAGTGAAGTAAAAATTGGGATTATTATCCCCATTGCTGCAATTGACGTATCGCCGGCCACGCCCACAATGTTTCGTCAAATGGCTGGATGCTTGATTTACACACAAAAAAAATGAAAACTTGACCTGAATAGCGTCATTTAATGACGTCACTGACACTAGTACGTCATTAGTTGCCGTGATGCTCCTTTGGTACCGTGATGACGGCCGTGGTGGGCGATACGTCAATTATACTGAAACTTTGGCTACAAGTGAAGTTGCAGTAATTATGGCAATTTGCTTATGACAATGAGCAGTGTTGGGTTATTTTTTCTACAAAAAAAGACGTTTCACTGATATCGAGACATTGCCAGCTATAGGTGAAGGTGCAGAAATTTTGCCTGTGTGTTACACTGATGACATTATACAGCAGGGTTCTTTAGTGGCCAAGCTCACCGTGACATGGGGCCTCGTTTATTTTAAGTTCCCATCCGAAAGAGCCATGATTTTCATTTTGTAATGACGAGTGCTTGGCGAAAGAACAGTCATTACCCACTTTCAAGTCTTGGGTCAGACAAGGTTCGACCTACGGCCTCCCACTTATGGAGCAAGCACCCTACCAACTGAGGTAATGCAGTGATTCATGGAAAACATGCATTGTGTATGTATTAACTGTGAATCCCTAATCCATCGGATTAGCTCAGTCTTTGGGCATTCCAACTACGGAGGATTTCTTGTTTGGTGTATTCTCTTTAGGACGACCAAATTCTGCTGAAGCTCTTAACAATTCTGCATTAAGTTTGTTTCCTAACAGATCATTGTGCTATGAATATTTCTAATAAAAGGTCAAGCAGACAGGTCAATATTGTTTGCCTATATAAAGTGTTTATGCTCACACTGAGTTTCTATATAAATATTAACACTTACTTGTTCCCATACTGTATTCCTTAATTTTCCCTGATCTAATTTTTCCCAGTTAATTCTCTTTACATTCATCTGAGGTGTTGCTGGTTTGGTGTCTTGTAAGCCTGGAGGAGGGGGTGGTGGAGGCGGTGGTGGTGGTGCTGCTGAAGTAAATTCACAGAAACACAATAATTAACACAAAGATTGGTTGATTGATTGTTGAATGAGGTTTTGTATACTAGTCAAGAATATTCAACTTTACCCCGGTATATTGAAATGTCACAAGCTATAGGCAAAGTGGCAGAAATTTTACCTTTGCAATGCACTGAGGGCAATGTGCTGAGATGTTCTTTAATGTGACATGGGGCATTGGTTTTTACGGTCTCTTTGGAAGGATCCCAATGTACCTTAACCAAAGTAGATTATCTGAACAAAATAAACCAGCTACATAGAAAATGTTGTTTAATTTCATAATACCAGTATTACTTAACAACTTAACGCTCACCTTTGAACCCATGAGCTTCATTCTAATATCAAAATGATAATTAGGCCAATATTCTAATAAACATCCCTATACAAAAAGTTTATAGTTTTTGAGATAAATAATCATCTCAGTACTTGTTTGTATCTGTGATCTTGACATTTGAACCCATAACCTTCATTCATATATCAAAATGACCACTGTGCCAGTACCAACAATATTCTAATATACATGCCTTTACAAAAAGTTAATAGTTTTCAAGATAATTAACCATTTAGGTATTCATTCGCATCTGTGACCTTGACCTTTGAACCCATGACCTTCATTCATATATCAAAATGATCATTAGGATAATACCTAAATATTCTAATATACATGCCTATACAAAAGGTTTATAGTTTTTGAGATAAATAATCATTTCAGAACTTGTTCACATCTGTGACCTTGACCTTTGAACCCATAACCTTCATTCATATATCAAAATGGTTGTTAGGCTAATACCTACAATATTCTACTATACATGCATATACAAAAAGTTAACAGTTTTCAAGATAATTAACCATTCAGGTATTCATTCACATCTGTGACCTTGACCTTTGAACCCATGACCTTCATTCATATATCAAAATGATTGTTAGGATAATACCTAAAATATTCTTATATACATGCCTATACAAAAAGTCTATAGTTTTTGAGATAAATAATCATTTCAGTACTTGTTTACATCTGTGACCTTGACCTTTGAACTTATGACCTTTATTTATATATCAAAATGACCATTGGGCCATTACCTACAATATTCTAATATACGTGCCTATACAAAAAGTTCATAGTTTTGCAGATAAATAACTATTTTGGTAAACTTGTACATCTGTGACCTTGACCTTTGAACCCATGACCTTAATCGATATATCAAAATGATCGTCATGTAAATACCTACAATTATCCAAAAATCCTATGTCATTATCACCAGAAATGTTTAAAAAATAGCATTTTTTATCAATGGTCAAAAACTGGGACATGACCTTGACCTTTGACATCAATCGGAAGAAAATCGCAAGACAAGATCAACAGTGAAAACTCCATACAATTATCTTCAGCCATTATGAAGTTATAACAATAAATGTCTCATTTTAAAAATTACATAATTTTACGCAAAAAACGCGTAACCTATTTTTCGTCCAATTTTTATGAAAAACACAATTTTAATGTATCTAGGTATCCTGAATCCAAATATCTAATCAAAGTTTGCCTGCACCTTTTGGTTTCAGAGAAGATTTTTTTGTCTTTTGGCTATTTATAGTAATGGCAGCCATATTGTTGGGCGTGGTCAAACCCCGAACACAATTTTGAAAGCCTGTTACCCAGGCATAATAATCACCATGTTTCATCAAATTTGGCTCAGTAGTTTTGGAGGAGAAGATTAAAATGTAAAGTTTACGCACGACGGACGACGAACGACGAACGACGAACGACGGACGACGGACGGTGATAGATAGCAATAGCTCATCTGAGCCTTTCGGCTCAGGTGAGCTAAAAATACCAAAAGGATTGATTATAAAAAGTTTATCCCATACATATTCACAAATTTCTCTTAACAAAAGTTTTGTATTCCAGAATTTCTTGTGATATACTGTATATTGCTTTATTTTTGCAGTGTCAAATTTTCGCAGTCTTATGTGATTAAAGGGAAGGTAGTAGGCGAGGACTTGAAACCCTTTCTAAATGCCTCAAAATGCTGTATTTTTGCATGTGAATACATGTATAGCGAAAATAAAACTACAGCGAAATATAAGCATTAAACAGTAAGAAATCATTCACACAAAAACATGATAGACTCTGTCAGATAGAGGTATACATCTGTACAAACCTGGGGGAGGTGGTGCTCCTCCTGGAGATGGCGAGGATGTCTTTCTTGATATTGAACTTTTAGCATCCACCATATCAAACTTTTTACCACCCTCAACTCCACTGGCATTTGTTTCTAAGTCAGACACCTCGGCTGCCATGGCTGCATCCAGCTCTTTTAATGCTGTCAACGCGTGTCTGTTAAAGGAATCACCGGACATTACAGAGAATCTGTTTGTAGAGATTTCATTGTCTATTTCATGTTCACTGTCTGAACTTGTACTGACTGTAAT
This sequence comes from Anadara kagoshimensis, assembly GCA_021292105.1. NCBI lineage: Eukaryota > Metazoa > Mollusca > Bivalvia > Arcoida > Arcidae > Anadara > Anadara kagoshimensis. The sequence continues at coordinate 46,666,903 of CM037861.1, forward strand.
CTCTGGAGGTATATGATTAAGTCCATTTGGAACACTTTTAGATTTACCATTCAAAACATGGTTGCTAGGATACATAACCTGATCGTGTCTGAACTGGTAACCAATAGGAATAACTGTTACATACTTTGTTAGATGATATTTTTCATCCTCTTCTGAATCTATAGAAAACAGAAAAGCACAAACATTTATTTCAAACAAAATTCTAAAAATTAAATAATTTCTAATTCAGTAAGAACACCGCTAGGCAAACCAAGATGCTTGTTTTACATTTTTGAAGAGTGTTTTTCCCCATTGTTATATTGGAATAATTCAAAAACTTCAATTCAAGTATAATGAATTGCTTTGACATCTTTTTTGAAAAAAAAGTTATTTTTTATTGAAATAAAAACTATGATTTTGTACACATATTACAAGGTACCACTGGGAATACACAGCAGTATACAGCAAAACCTCATTATAATGTCCCGGAACCTAAACTTAGCAACCTTTGTTATTACACAATTTTGAAATCTCATAGCCTATTTACTTTTACAGTAAAACCTGTCTATAAAGGCCACCCAAGAGAACCAGTGGAAATGACATATATGGGCAGATGGCCTTTAAATACAGGTTCAAATAATATGAACAAAGAACAATTGGGATACATTTCTACTGGCCTTTATATCCAGGTGGCCAGTATATGGAGGTGGCCTTTTCAGCAGGTTGGACTGTATGTTTTTGTCTCCCTGAATTTATCATCAAACTCTTTACAATATGTATTACAATCAGTTAATTAAAGTTCGCCGTAATAAAAGCACCTAAATGACTGTTTACCTGATAACTCTCCAGGTCTGTGACCTAACTTGAAGACTTTCTTTGCATCTTTGACAACTTTTCTTGTTTCTTCAAGTTCCCTCAGTAACGCTGTATCAAACCCTTTAGCTGTTAACACAAAAAGGCATATTAATATTAGAAAATAAAAAAAATAAAAAATGTCAGCTCATCTGCATATCTTGTCAATTAAGCTCTAAGCTGCTTTGAATAAAAACTTTAGCATTTGCCCATTACAAACTTGAACTTTAGATGACAATGGTAAGGCTGGACGATACTAACCAGGAATATGATACTATACAGTTATTGATTTTTGATGAGGTAGACATAAAGATTTATCAACCTCAAAAATATGATATTCACCGAGGCCTGAGGCCAAAGTGTATATCCTATTTTTGAGGTTGGTAAATCCTTATGTCTACCAAATTTGACATCCCATAGTTTTTGACATGGACAGGTATGTTTGTGCTTAATAATTTCTACATCACATAATTAAAACCTTTGTTTTGTAAATAAGATAATCAGTGAGTTTATTTTTGAATATTAAGGAACCCTTTTGTCCACTAATGACAATATTAAGTGTAAGTACCGAATAGGGTTAGCTATTGTACCCTGTGATACTCCAATCATTTGTGCAGAACAATTATTTCTATTGGATACCGTAACCATATTAGTTCATGCTTTCCTGTAAAAACAACATTTCTCTGGAAATTCATGACATAAATAATTTTCAAAACATCTCACACAAATGTTGAGGGGTGTTTTTCATGTTGTACAGCAGACAACCCTATTGAACAAGGGCTTTGTTTTTTGAGGTTTTTTTTAAAACAAATGACAAGAAAATTTTTTTCTACATACATAAAATACAAAACAAAAGACTTAACCATATTTTCCATCATTATCTTCATCATCTGCAGGATAGAGGTCATACCCAGGATGCATTTTTTTCCACAAACGACCTCTTGCTCTTTTGACCCCTGACCTCAGTGTTCTCTCCCTGAGATCATCTTCAGAGGAAAAGGAAGACTGTAAAATATTTAGAATTAGTTTAATGTTTTGGCTATTGTGTAAAAATGCAACATTATAACACACAAAGCACAAACAAACTAACAAGCTCAGTGAATAAGTAGGTACTTTTTGTGATTTGCACTTATGTTCTAAGGACCTTAACTCCCAGAAAAATGAGCAAACCAGCAAATTTTAATGGTATGCACATCTCCTATCAATGTTAATGCTTTGCACCAAGTTTTATAAAATAATGCTTCATAGTTTTGGAGATTTAATGTGGACAGGTTCAATTTTTATATCCCCTCTTTTTTGAAAGGTTGGGGATAATAAGGAATATGTTAATTTATTTTTATTTTAATATTGTCCTCAACCATTCACAGGATGTGTGGTACCTGGATTGGGTCCATCATATGGATTGGGTCCATCATACTTACAAAAATGGCCAATTACCGGGGGGGGGGGGGGGGGGTGTGTGTGTGTGTGTGTGTGTGTGTGTGTGTGTGAGAGAGAGAGAGACTGCTTTACTTTACAAACCATATTTTCTCTGTTTCTTCTCACCACTGGTGCTGTCATAGCTGAAAGTAAAATTAAACCAGTGGCCATAAAAGAATAAAAAAAGGATCAAGAGTAAAATAAACATCAATACTCAATACATGTACATGTGTATTACCTAAAAAACAATGAGGTTCACCACTACCATGTAGTCAGCACCTCTTAATGTTTGTGTGGGATGTTTTGGAAAACATATATGATGCGAAATTCTAAAATAATACTGTTTTTAAGAGAAAAAGGTGAACAAATATGATTCCATATCAATTTGTAGTCATTGTTCCACACAAATATTAGGGAATATCACATGATACAATGGTGAACCCAATTAGTTACACTTCAACAACTTTATTTTGTTGAAAAAATTCAAATCTAGTTAATAATTAACTAAAAAACAAAAAAAATATTTTCTCTATATTTTATTGACATATATACTGTGAACCAACTGTTATTCATGGACATTAACTTTGGAAATTTGTTTTGTCATAACCATTTCACGACTATTAACTTTTGCGATATTGATTATAGCTGAATAGGTAATTGGTAATGATACTGTAGAAGAAGAAATATTAGCAGTAGGTAACTTTCACATTTATGGTCTTTTAAACAAAGAAATTTTCAGACCGTAGGGAAATAAATAATTTTTCTCTGAGAAGATATATTTGCAGTACAAGTGTCACCGTGAAAATCACAAATTTTTCTTTCTCGTGAATGTATCGTCTTGTACAGTAATACTATTTTCAAAAACTTGTTCCTATTGATTAACTGTCATGATTATTTTGTCGTTGCAAAACATCCGAAGGTTAATAACACCCGAATAAAAGTTTGGTTTACAGTAAAACTAGTCTCACCGTATCTATAGTCAATATCTGTTTTAAGTGTGCTGTTATCTCCTATATAACTGTCCATTGGATAATGCCCATCACCATTAAAATCTGTGTGTTCACAAATATTTCATAAATACATATATTAAATACATTATCAGGCTAATTAAACTTTGACAAAGATTCTTATTCCATTATGATACTGATCAATTTCATTTGAATTTCAATCCAGATATTTTTTATTGTTTTACAGTTAAAGTGGAAAACACATACCGTCACCACTAAATCTGTGTGTTCATAAATATGTCATGAACATTAAAGCATTAATTGCTAGATCAATCAAATTATGACAGGAGTGGAATAATAGTGTATTATGCCCCAGTCAAGATTCTTCCACTTATATCGATGTGGTCGGTTCATGGCTGGCGAAGGAAACCAGTGCTCAGAGAAAACCACCAACCTTTGCAACCATAGCAGCTAATACATACCATTGTCTTATAAAGGTTTACAAGTGGTGCAGTGGTTACCATGGATACCCATCACCAATGTGACCCTGGTTGGAGACCAACATACAGTATGTGAAAAGGTTTACAGTCACCTGTAACACTATTACATATGGATTGTTCCTCCCACTTTATTTAGACTTCATATATGTTACAATACCGACAGATTGTGATTAAGTGTCATAACATGTTTGTAAATCATTCTTAAAATAGAGTAAAACCTTATTATAAAGCCCCTAAATAACTTTGCCACCTCACTTATCACCACAGTAATCTAAAGTCCCAAAATCCATTTTTCTAAGTTTCCCTTTAAAAGCTCCATTCAAATTTATTGCCAAACTAATTTTTAATGCCATAAATTTGACTCAAGAGATTAATGGTAGCAATGAATTGGGGTTTTACTGTATAAAAAATCATGAATCCTTCAATACCGTATATGAATATATTATAATTCAACACACGAGTTTCACCCACCTTCACCGATTGTTCCCATATTTAGTTTCTCTCTAGCGTAATCCTGATGTTCAGTAATTAACAATGGTATGATATACATCCATAAAGTTTGCTTGGAAGGTGTGTCTAAAATAACTTCTAAATCCTGTATCAAATTGTCAGCTTTCCTGTAAAAAACAACCATCATAATTACAATTAAGTCTAACTTTGTTATCACCTGAAATTTTTTTCCCCACATTTGAGAAACTTATATTCAAATCCTGCTTCTGTCATATGAATTTTAAAACTCCATTTTGAAGTGTAAGAGTAAATTGTACTCAAATTTTTGTTTAAAATCACATTGTGCAGTTTGTTGAGAATATTTGTTGTTGTCCTTCACAGAGGGTACATTTGGCATTAGAATGAAACCTGAAATTATTATACCTACATTAAAATTGCTCCAGTAACAACAACAGAATCTTTCACTTTTAATGTAGTTTCCAAATTCCATGGAATTGAATGTACCCTTAGTTTTTACTTTAGACTTTTAATTCCCTTTCATTTATACTCATACATGTACAATTTACCCAAAGAACATGACTACAACTTTTAATTTAGAATTTTTTTTTATACATTTGTATCTTTGCACATTATTCTTGAAAATCAATGGGGTTTTGAATATCTTATTGATTCACAGATATTACAGCACTATGAATGCCATTTCTAAACATTACCGGCAACAGGTATATTTGTGTATTGCAACTTTTTTCCAACTTTTAAGTCACATGATCAATGCTATTCATAACTCTATGAACAGATCTTAATAATGTAGTACCTATTTTCAGCATATATTTGTAGAGCTTTCTTTAGTTGTGACCTTTCCCTTGACGTCAAGAGATAGTCCACTTGTTGTTGAAATGATGACAGATGAGGTACTGACTGTTGTTGGTGGTTACCCGTATGTCCATTTACTGCATCTATTATAAAACAAATTACATTTACATGTTTTACAATATACAAACTTTTTAAAATCACTATTATATCAGGACTAAGATTTTACTGTTATATATAGGGCTCGACATTAACATTAGCCCAATTGCCTGGGACAACTTAAAAGTGCCATCGGACAAGCCAACTGGACAGTGATGTTGTCCGACAGGACAAGTAATATTTTTCGCTGCCCTTTAATATCATGTTTGTATGTCAAATACTTTGGAACAAGGTTATAATCTTATTCTTCTCCTCTGCACTTAAGATCGATATTTTTGCTTTAACAACATTGAAGCATTCAATTTATGTAGATTATTTACACGTGACAACAGTAGAGGCAATGGATCTGTCCAAATTTGGGTTTTCGCATGGTCCTCTTAAAAAGTAAAAAAAATCTGAGGAGGAAAAAAGATTTTTACGACTACTTACAAACAAAAACAAGTTCACTTGTTCAAGGAAAGTTGGTCTAGCGAATTGCTTTTAACAACTGTGAACAGTTTTATTACACAGTTTATCATTAACAATGAGCACTAAATTACTTTAGGTTTGAGTTAATAAACATACAGGTTGTAGCTTTAAGTCATTCAGTAAATGTAGTACTGGATTTAGCTGTGAACTTCCAGACAAGTCAGTTTTGCGGAAGGGCAATTAACTTTTTCTTCTCCGATTGGACAAGTTAGAAAAAAAGTCAATGTAGAGCCCTGATATAACAGCTAAGAGATTTAACACAAAGTATAACATGAAGCTGTTCCATTTTACTGACAAACATGTAGTCCCTTACTCATCGTGTGACATCATGCTATGATTTCTGTTGCTATCAAATCATTTTAAACAAGTTTTGTCAATTTTTTTATTTGTATTATTGTAATTGCATTGAAAATGCATGTCAAAAAAGAAGAACAGACAGACACATAGCCGGAGGAACAATTTTGCCAGTATACATCAGCTTTTTTCAGAAGTGTATTATAAAAATGTCTTACTTTTTGATAGCCAATCAGGAGCCTTGTTTACACCATGAGAATCTTTCATGTATGGAGACTTAGATCCTGCTGGTTCTAACATCCCTAAAATATTATAATAAAGAATTTTGTAATTTAATCAAATGTGGGGTGGATGGTTGGGGTGGCTAAGTAATCTAAAGCAGACACTGACAAATCATAGTATCTCTGACTGTCTAGGTTTGAATCCCACTTGGACAGGTCCTAGTGTGAAAAAGTTTGTCAGTGAGCTTGCCAAAGGTTGGTGGTTTTCTCTAAGCACTCCAGTTTTCTCCACCATCCATGAAATGACCACCTAGATATGTTACAGAATCATGACTCCATTCCAATGATGTAATAAAACAAGAGCTGTCAGAAGTCAGTGTAGCCTATAACTGTCAATATCCACTATCAAAAATAGACTCTACGACCATGAATGAAATCCAATTTTAAATTTCATTAATAAATATTACCTATGTTAATTCCATGAATGTTTGTTTACCAAATGCATATACAGTAAAACTTTGTGATAATGTTCCTCGATAATTTTGCCACCTGATTTTTGGCCTAACTATTTTGAAGTCCAAATTCCATTTTTGTTTTTCTTTAAAATCCTCTCTCAATCTTTCATAATGCCAAAAACTGACTTGACAGATTAATCAAGGTTTTATTGTAGTTCCAATAATTCACTCACCTAGTAATGTCTGTCTTGGTAGGTTAATTTTATTGACACAGAATTCCTGATGTGGTTGTGGTAGTTTGGCTATGATATAAGCCCACAGTGTCTTCTTGGAGGGTGTATCTAGTACATTGTTTAAAGCAGTATATAAATCAACAATATTCCTGAAATATCAAAATAAGACAAGATTTATATGTTGTTTTGAAAATACTGGATAAAGAGCTTAATTAGATTTTAGTATAAAAGAATTTACATCTAGTTAGTTCCAATAAAGAACTGCCTGGTATACAAGCAAATGTCCATAGTGATTTTGTTACCATTTTGAAGAACTATCTTCTGCATTTTAAATTTGGAAAAATTTAATCTGTTTTCATAGATTTACTTGTTTATCACTGTTGTTCTGGGAAATTCTATTGGTCTAATTGGGAAATTTTAGTCATTTTTCCTAAGGGAAACTGGTCCCTATGTTCCAATCTCAGATCAAATTTTTCCTCACTGATTGTTTTTTCTTGTATGCTTCCAAATTATGCTTTTCGGAGAATATTGCACAGACATTGAAGAAAAAGGTTCTTGTTTCTGTTAAGCTTAGATGTGAAAGTTTACATATTATAGAAATTCTGAAATCCTTCAAAAACGTGATAGGGTACCAAATTACCATTGCCAAAAATGACAACACATTTAGTTAATGAAGCATATTTAAAGGAAGATGTCAATATTACCTGTTACTGTCATATTTCCTCATTGCTCTTCTCACCTGAGTTCTCTCTTTAGATGTTAATAAGTAATTAACCTGAAAAAATTTAAATCATGAAGTCAAGTTATTATTATTCATCAGATTATGAATAATATTAGAAAAAAGTTATTACTGAAATGGGATACCATTTTAAAAGTGTCCCAAAATGAAACCGCAACTGAGAAATCTATGTTTTCCCAACCATGTGCATTATCAAAGTATAAATTGCTAATGACATTTCTACACTACATAAAGATTGTTCCTGTGAAGATCATAAAGATCTGTTAAAAAGTGGAAGGATAATTTATACCAGTATAACAGACTGTGACGTTGGTTCAATCTGTCCTTAAAACCAATACCAAGGGAGATAATTTGATCAGTTAACATAATTATGTAGATTTCCCATGGGTTGTTTTTGTATACATGAGTTTCATTACAGATACTATACTCCTTCCTATTACAGAAGAACATTTTAAGGACACTTTTAGAAATGGCCAAAGTAGCTGCTCAAGACAAAACTAGGTCACAATATAAGCAAATGTTTTTAGTACTATTTCAAATCTAGGTTCATTTTTTTTTCTGCCTGGCTGATAAATTTTAAATGGCAATTTTTCACTTTACAAATCTGCAATAAAAATTGAAGCATAAAACATTCAAAATATGATGTTTTTATAGTTTCATCTCCCATGATTTTACTGTATTGAGTACATTTAAAAAGAATGTAACATTATGCAATTATTGTCTTTTGATGAGGTGTATATGGATTATACAGACCTGATCAAAGTAATATTCACCAAGGATGTTAGGTCAAGGTGAATATTATTTTGGTCAGGTCCGTGTAATCTCATATCCACTGATATCAAAAGACAGTGATTGTTTTATTATATGACACTTAAAAATGACATTTAAAAATTCATATTGTAGTGTAATCAGCAAAATGATAATGCAAGTTTTGCATAACTGGAGATGTTCATCAAGTCTGTAAAGCTGATAAAGCTCTTTTAAATAACTTCTTATTAGTTTAACTATATTACCTGTGAATTTCTTTGTGTTAACACAATCTTTTGAAGCCAAATCACCTCCAACTCAGAGTTTTTACAGACACAAACGGTTACACTGCCTGTTCATCAAGCATTTTATTTTTGTGTACTGCCAAATCTTGTCAATGACGTCAGCATGTGCTATCTTTTACCACAAAAGCTAATTTCAACATGTGCTCAATCTATCAATGTACCTCTGATGCCAATGACAAATCTTTGCAGAAAAAAGAGCATGTAGGCCATCTTGCACAGAAGTTTTCAAGATGAAGATAACTGTCAGCATTTTTTATAGATTTTTCTATCTTGGGTGCAAGAATAGACAATCTCTAACTATAACTGTACATGTATACTTACCTTTTCCTTGAAAGTTTTGCCATCCCTATCAACAAGTGGCTTCTGGTCAGACATCCAGTCTGCAGATATATGGCTGGAAGCAGATGATATTGAAGCCACAGATTTTGTAGCTGGTCCATTTAAACCTTGATCAGTACCATTAGGAGATCTTAATATCTCTATCATAGGAGAAGTACCACTGTCTTGTAATAATTGTACTAGATGTGAATGACTACATCTCCTGAAACAAAATATTTGGTTTATATTGATACACAAATCAGAAACAAACCTAGAACTGTCTCTTGAGCCATATACCCCAACCCCCAACATTTAATGTTTTCCTTTGACCTTGACCTTTCTGATATGACCTTGGTTAAAGGTCATGACACACATTTGGACCATGAAGATTGTTTATGTGAAGTTTTATGACAGTCATCTGAAGCAAATATGAGATATGGAACAGAAATTATTTTACAATTTTCTCCAATTTTAATCCACATCATTTTCACATAGCTACACCCTTGACATTTATGCATAATTTCTGAAAAATTGGCTCATAAATAACTGAAAAAACTTCGGGTCAAAAAAATGTCCATGGACAGATAGATGAACAATATTATTCCAGTATAATAAAGCAGGACTTCAAGACTGCTGTGTACTTTTAATTGAACTAATTTTGAAACTTGAAGTATGACTCCATCACTTGTGTGTTCTTTCCTAGGCCGAATTATCTGCCCTAACAATGGTAAGAATTTTTTTAAATTGGTACCATCCAATATAAAAAAGTCTTACTATCATTCAGGCAGATAATTCGGCCTATTGTTTTTCTTGTTAACAATAATTGTGCATCATGGTCTTTAATTACCTCCTGTGTGAAGTAGGCCATAAAAGTCAAATTTTTTAATTAAATTCATATGATCAAGTACAAATCATAATTTTTTAGAAATAATTTTTAATTGAAAACTGCTCTATATACCGTTATATATTTGTTTATCTGAAGTGGTATTTATATACAGCTGCTAGGTCTGACTTCAATTTTATTTCATCTATATTGAGACAGTCAATTTAGGAATGGTGGAGGAAACCAGAGTAAATGGAGATAACCAATGACATTTGGTGAGCAAAAATGACAAATTCTCTCACACTAGGATCTGCCTAAGAGGGATTCAAACCTAGACAGAGAGGCCCTGTGATCTGTAAGCATATTCTTTAGAACATCTCAGCCACCAAGGCCTCTATAACAGCAAAGAAAAACATTCATTGAGGCAAATATAACTAGAATGCAATTCTTAATTTCTTAAAATGCCTTACATGCATGGTTCCAAGTTTTGGCCAGTCTACCAGCATGAGACAATTATGTTTTCAGTCAGACCAGGACATTTTTAGCCAGACTTGCACTTTTTAGTCAGACCTGTTACTTTTTAGTCAAACCTGTACTTATTTAGACAAGACCATTTAGTTTTTAGTAGGGCCATTACATTTTCAGTAAGTATTTGGTCAGGCCAGTAAATTTTCTGTCAGACCAGTATGTTTTCAGTCAGACCATGCAATAACATTTCAGTCAGCAAATTCAGTTATAACTACTCCTGTATAACACTGAAATTTGAGATCAGGGCAATTAGAATTTCAGTCTTATTTTTTACACTGCTTACCTGACATCAATTCCATTTAGCCCTATAATAAAATCACCAGCTTGTAGCCCTGCTTTCTCCGCTGCTCCTCCTGGATCAAGTGACTCAATATGTACAGGGTTATTCCCCTTGATAACGAAACCGAAACTCCCTGCCTCTCGAACAACTTGGACATTCCTGTAAAATTTATGTAACAAGAAATATCAGTACAAAATAAGAATGTTTTAAAGGTCTCATTGAAACAGTACCTTTGCTATCTGGAATAATACAAGTGTTTATAATATTATCGAACTTAAAAATTCTTGTTCAAGACTCTTCTAAACAAAATAAACATTTTAAAACTATGTTTTTTCACTCAAACAACACAATATTACTAAAACTGCCCTACACTGGACACCTGAGGGTAAAAGACGTAGAGGAAGACCAAAGATAACATGGAGGTGCACTGTTGAAGCAGAAATGAACGATCTACACCATTCATGGGGCAACCTGTAAAAACTAGCTAATGACAGACAAAAGTGGAAAGACTTCGTTGCTGCCCCACACACCAGAGGGCGTAATGGGCAGTAAGTAAGTAATTAAGTTTTTCACTCAAACAATTTTAAGTTAAATCAGAATTTTCAAGCTTCTATGATTCATTGATTTATTGATTCATGAAAGATACTTATACCACCATAAGTAATTAAGTGATCATAAAAGAAACTTAAAATGAACCTTACAAATTTCAAAGCATCAACCCTTTCATACCAACATATGAATAAGATATGAAAGTTGTAAGCACTTTTTCTTTGAAAAAAACTACCATTTGTCCAGTCAAATTTTGGCTTTATAATGGGATTTAGTGATAAATCAAGGAAGGTTTACATAGAAAAACATAGTCGAAACAGAGGCAAATGCCACTCTTCCTCCCATCATCAGCATTGCTGATATCTAAGATTTAACCTTGAGCTATGTACCTAAATTTTGTATACAACACATTGTCTCATGTTGATTTAGATTTGTTCCAAGTTTGATTAAAATCCATCTATAGATATGCAAGATATGGAATGTACATGATATTGGGATAGATAGACAGATGGAAAGACAGACAGAATGATTCCAATATTCCCCAATAAACTTAGTTTGTGGGGGTATACATTTTCACTAACCTCCGCTGTCCAATTTTATGAATTTGTCCAGGAGAATTTGGAGTTTTTTCTGTCACATTTTGTACTGGATATTGTTTAATTAATTCATCAAATCTCTTTCTCTGTCTTGGAGGTATAAATTGTCTGAAAAATACAAAATTAACCTACAACACAGTTTTGTTTTGATTGTTGATTTTTTTATATAACAGCAGCTACTTTTTCAGATATTAAGAATGATTAGTAATTCAATTTATCTCATTTTTCAAAGCTCTGTTAGCTTAGCTGGATGAATATAAGTACCGGTAAAAGCAATTGAACAAGTATGCTTCATTGTGGTTAATCAATGTTAAAAAAAAACTTCTGCATGACAGTTAAAAATTGTTTTATGTATTGATTTTCAATATATTTCAAAATTATTAGGTAAGGCTCAAGATACAAATCAGGGCCTCAGGGGCTAAGGGATTTAAAGCACATGTTTACAGTTTACAGTGCCTCTCACTGCTTAAGTTTAAATCCCACTGGGAACATTTCCTAGTAAGAGAAAATTTGCCAACTCATTTGCCGAAGGTCAGTGGTTTTCTCTGGGCACTCTTAATTTCTACCACCATCCATGAAATGACTGTCTCAATATAAGTGAAAGATTCTTAACTGGGCCATAAAACAAACTCCATTCCAGGTCACTCAATATACAAATTTTCAAAAAATAACATATTAATCTGATCACAAAAAAATTAAAATTATTAGATATTATTACACCTTATGTAAAAATCTAGCAATTTCATTGGATAAGAGCTATGTAACAATTTGTACTGTCACATAAAATTTATAATGTCACATAGCAACGCGCGTGACTATGTGACAGTACGTTTGTTCGAGTCGCCTCCCTTCACTGGATCACATTAACGATTTGAACAAAACATGTTTTCAGTTGTATCTACGGCAAGCGTCTCATTGTTATTGATATTGTTTACATTCGTCTGTAACAACAACGGATGATGTTTGTCGAGGTTGACAATGACTTTTTTGGCAATTTGTTAGAGTCTAAAGACTCTGCATCAACTAAGCGGATCATTAAGCGGACCGTGGATATGTTTCTTAAATTTCTTGGCTCAAATGACTGTGGATTTGTCGCATTCCCGGTCGATAAATTGGATGAAAATCGGTATGGGCATTACAAAAGACGAAGGATGCACATCATGTATTGGTAAAATAAAACAAACATTCGGTGTAATAAAATAAATATTACATTTCTGACAGGGTGCCAGTACATATTGTCACCTCTCGAAAAGCATTGTCAGCCTCGGCTATCGCCTCGGCAAACAATGCTTCCTCGAGGTGACAATATGTACTGGCACCCTGTCAGAAATGTAATATTTATATAATGGCAGTAATGTTCAATATACAGTCAAACCTGTCTATAAAAAGGTCACCTTAGGGACCAATAAATAGGCAGGTGGCCTTTATATACAGGTTCAAATAATATGTATAAAAACAACTTGGATACATTTTACTGGCCTTTATAAGCAGGTGGACCTTATATAGAGGTGGCCTTTAAGGCAGGTCGGACTGTACAAATCTTCACTAAGTAACTAGTGAAGGAGATTCATTTATCATGCCTTAATAAAATTACGTCTCAAAGATAATAGCTGAAAAATGTCTGATGTGATGTTAAACAGCATGTGACAAGCTGACTAAATCCTAATCAACTACCGGTATCTGTAATCAAAGTTATACAAGTTTATCTATTGATCACCTATAACTATAAACCTGTACATGTTCATACTGAATGTCTCAGAATCAATTCTGACAACCTGCATCATCATATCTAATGATTTTATAGTATTTATCTTATTTACAAGTCTAGCCATATACAAATGTATCTTTAGGGTGAATGTGTTTCTAGCATTTTGGTTATAATAAATTTTTTTTATTAAAATTGGTATAAGAATAAACTGCATTGATTATAGGAAGACATGTATAGTGGAAATGTAAAAATGTACTGGTACACTAAATGTAACAAGTTGTGATTACCTTTCAGGTGTTATTGTTGACCAAAATTTCAACTAAATTGGTAATGGTAAACATGATAAATGACCATACATATGTAAAAAGGGCCATTAGATACAAAAATTGAGATTTTAAATTTTTGCTATACTTTTGAAGCACCAATATTCAGTTTTACAAAAAAAGTGATAAAAGTGAAATCACACATATGGATATGGACAAAATGTAAAGAAAAGTCATGTTTTCATAAAGACTACCAAGTATATTTATCCCATTCAAAATCTGTTTTCTGCATTCCAACTAGATTTTTCTAATGGTCCTTTTCGCTTACTGAACATCAAATATAATCACAGATTTAATTACCTACAAGGATACTGGTTAATATCAAAGCAACAGTGAGAGTATCAAACTCAATATAAATTATTACTGTTTTAACTGAAAAGGCTGAGACATAGAAGTAAATAGTAATGTCATAACTGTGGTAGTTTTTCATTTTGGTTACAGCATTTTATTTTGGTTACAGCTTTAAAAACTTGAAAATGAAATTTTTTATGCAAGGCTTGCCATACATAGATCCCTTGTTTGTTGGAGTTTTTTAAAATATTTTTTTATAACTTATACAACTAACCTGATTTGCATTATAATTTTCTGTTGCTGTGAAGTTTTCAAAATCACGGATAATGCTCTAGCTAACATATCCACATCTCTATCTTCTGCATATTGTTTAAGTACACTTACAACAGCCATCTTTTTCTCATAATCATCTCCAAGAATCTCATTCATCTGCGAAAAATGAATACACAAATAATCGAAATATTCTGAAAAAGCTGGAAGATAAACTCCATCACGAATAAACGGAAGCAGGGCCATTTTGTACGTCGGGTAACTTCCTTTTCACATACTATGACAGTCGAAACATGATATGTGACAGTATAGTTAATATAGATTCTTGTTGATAATATATTAAATGAGTTTGTATAATCATTACAGCACTCAGTACAATATCTAAATTTGGAACAGTGCCGACTTTCTGAAATCACCAAATTCTAACACAGCTTCATTTAATGATCATCAAGTAATCTCCAATGAATTATATCTTGCCATATATCTTGCAAAAAATATCTCGTCAATGATTTGGATGAAATGATTAGCTACGGGACAGTAGAGTTGTGACGGAACAAAGCTGAACACCAGGGAAAAGTAAACAATAACATGGCAGATCTAAAACAAGTTGACTATTTTGTGATAAACTCTATACGGGATAGTAATGGTCTGCAGGTTTTATATAAAATTATGTGTCTATATCGTACGATAAAACATGCATCAAAAACACTCGTCAATGTAATTATAACTTCATCCAACTAAATCAATAAGTTTAATTGAAATTAACAGATTGGCACTTAAGTTCACAATGTTTGATAGGAACTGGTTACTCTGTAGAAACATAAAGTATTATCTGAAACAACATTTTTAACAGACAAAAATCAATCCATGTGTTCATGATTTCTAATTTTTTTAGATATATATATATACTGGCAAATTTTACAGAACAAAAATCAATCCATAATATGTATTGGTAACTTTTTACAGGGCAAATATCAATCAAATTGTTCAATTTCTATCAATTACAGACTCGGCAATCAATTTAACTTTCTAATTGAATTTTCAGCAACGGTTAATTAGGTGAAATAATCTGCAAGTGTCTATTATATTTGACGTAACATTGTAAATTAAATTATAGTCATTATCATCATTACAGACTTGTAAATTAAACTATAGTCATTATCATCATTACAGACTTGTAAATTAAATTATAGTCATTATCATCATTACAGACTTGTAAATTAAACTATAATCATTATCATCATTACAGACTTCTAACCATTTATCGGTGTGGGTGGCAAAATTTAACACAAAGTCTAGGTTTTTCTTTTATATTGTAGCAATCAGTTCTGGTATGGTGGAGAATACCAGAGTGCCTTGACTTCAGCAAGTGAATTGACAAACTATCTGGTAGGATTGGAACCTAAGTAGTGAGAGGTGCTGTAATCAGAAAGTGTGCACTTTAGACCATGTAGCCACTGAGGCTCCCCTCTCATTTACTGTATAATGCTTATATTTCGCTATGGTTTTATTTTCGCTATATTCACGGTCAAATGTATTCCCGCGAAAAATTAAACCACTGTGAATAGACACTGGTATTACCAGCCCATTAATCTTGCTAGAGTCGTTTTCCTTGAATCAGATAAGACGCGAAAAAATATGACACCACGAATACACTAGTCATCGCCAAACCGCGAAAATTTGACACCGTGAAAATAAAGCAATATACAGTAACATAATAATATTGTTATAATGCATATGTAAATATATTCACTGGTACAAAAATTTCACTGAAGTTTTACTGATGGTATTTTTTTTTTTTTTTGCAGAATTTTACTTTTGAAATGTCTATAAAATGATGATGCAATGATTAACAAACCACCATTTTTCTATTTATCAATTTATTATTTTAATTCAGTATTTATAAGAACATTGTGACTATAGCATTTATATCACATCCAATATGTTCACAGTATTCTGTAATCATACTTAAAACACATAGCATGATAAGTAAGATACTTAACATGGTTAATTAAGGCCATATCTTTTTTTCCTGCTTTCATCTCAAAGAGCATTAGTCCTTGGGCTAAGACCAGATATTTGACCTATCGGTACCATCTGAGGGCACTAAATTTGAGTGATACCAAGTTGTTTAGACATATATGCTGTAAACATTTCTGCATGATAGACTTTCCAAACTCACAGCTTAAGCAGCTAATTTGCATAAAAAAAATGGCCGCCAATGCGGTTTTAGCTTTTTCAATTTTTGGATATATATTTTGTCTTTTATAGCCAATATTTGAATGAAAACAATGATGTACCTACTGTTTTTGATTATGAGGAATGTATTAAAGCTTTTGTCATCAATTTGAAATAAAACCTAATTTGCATAAATCCAATATGGCCGCCATTTTCGACATTTTTTTGTAAATTTCTACTTTAATTTGACTTTTGAATGCAATATCAGGTGAATAATGCAATGATTTAGTTTCTAATGTATGTTTTAGAACTTTCCACATTAAAAACTTAATAATTTAGTTGTAACACACTTAATAAATAAGACAGTAACACACTTTGCAGTATATCCAATCGACTCATCTACTTGTTATGTAATATCTGCTATTAGATGTCAGTTTGGAAAGTGTATAGTAGTGTTGATGTCTACCTTGTGCTTGAAAGATAACTTACACTTTTATGTAGTTTCAGATATAAATGGAAACTGAATTAACCATGGAATCTGAAGATGATGCAAGTAGTAGCCAAGAGAAACGCCCGCGATTACAGCTGGAATCATGTGTTATATGTTCTAAAAAATCTCCTGTTACTGAACTGACGACTCCAAGAGATTTCAACTCATGGACAACTCTTTTGAGAGCTGCAGAAATTCAAAAATTTTCTCCAATTACTAAATATAAACAACGAGAGGAAGGAAACATTCCATGCATATACTATCACAGATCGTGCAGAAGTACATTTACTCTGAAAAAAAACACTTGATAACATTCTTGCGAAAGACAGAGATCCTTCACCTGAAAAACCTAGTCAAAGAAAATCATCTATAAGAGACCCTGTGCAAAGCTCTTCAAGAGTGTATGAGTCCGTATGCATTTTTTGTGAAAAGAGTAGCAAATATGTTAAAGGCTCAAACAGTCGTGAGGCTCTTACTAAATGTGTAGAACTGCGTGCAGATGATAAAATTAGGAATGCTGCGTTGCAGAAAATGGATGAACGAATCATGGCTCTTGTTAGTCGGGACATTGTTGCTGCAGAGGCTCATTATCATAAGTCATGTTATCGATCGTACACTAGAGTCTTAGAACCAAGTCATAAATCTGTTCCAGTTGACACAGACCCATACAGTGAAGCCGAATATGAAGCATACAACATGTTATTTTCTTATGTTAGAGATGATATGTTCTGTTCCCCTCGTGTCGTCAAGATGACTGAATTAACACATAAACTTACACAATATATGCAATCTCTTGGGTTTGTTGATATCAAAGAGCATACTAAGAAACATATTCGCAGGAGGTTGGAAACTGAATTTGAAGACAGTTTAAGTATCATTAATGATAACGGAAAACTTCTGGTCATGCCAGATAATCTGACACGAGATGAATTAGCTAAGCAAAATGTAGAGTTAATGAAACAACTGCAGATCCATAAAGGTGATGGAAATGACAAGAAGAAGCTACTCATAAAAACTGCGCTTTACCTGAGAGATGAAGTCAAAGGATCAATGGAAAGGAAACCATGGCCACCATTGCCAGACGAATTAGATCAAGGATATCTACCGTTACCCAATGCTTTGACAGATTTTACCAGTTTCTACTGTGTGGTCAACGGAAGCAACCATCAGATAGGATACAGAGATTTATTCGATCTTTTGCACAAGACTGTGTATATGGCATTAGTGGAGGACGACAGAAGAGCAGCAAACACGTTCTTTTAGCATGGGCCATAAAAACTTTGACAGGAAATGGTGAGCTAATTCAAAGCCTAAATAGACTAGGCCATGGAATATCATATTCTCAGCTGGTGGAGATTGATACAGCGTTGGCTTTGCAAAAGCTCTCCGTTGAAGATGAACTGGGAATTGCCATTCCATCTAATATACAGCCATGTGTGCCTACAACAGTTGCATATGACAATATTGATAGACTAGAGGAAACTTTGAGTGGTGGTGGAACGTCTCACCGTGTTAATGGAATAGCTGTACAGCCTAAGGTACCCACAGTACATAACATTAGTGGGATCAATGCTCCTTCTCCTTTCTGTTTGAGTCACATCTGCTATTATATCAGGTTGTACTGTGGGTACCTTAGGCTGTACAGCTATTCCATTAACACGGTGAGACGTTCCACCACCACTCAAAGTTTCCTCTAGTCTATCAATATTGTCATATGCAACTGTTGTAGGCACACATGGCTGTATATTAGATGGAATGGCAATTCCCAGTTCATCTTCAACGGAGAGCTTTTGCAAAGCCAACGCTGTATCAATCTCCACCAGCTGAGAATATGATATTCCATGGCCTAGTCTATTTAGGCTTTGAATTAGCTCACCATTTCCTGTCAAAGTTTTTATGGCCCATGCTAAAAGAACGTGTTTGCTGCTCTTCTGTCGTCCTCCACTAATGCCATATACACAGTCTTGTGCAAAAGATCGAATAAATCTCTGTATCCTATCTGATGGTTGCTTCCGTTGACCACACAGTAGAAACTGGTAAAAGTCTGTCAAAGCATTGGGTAACGGTAGATATCCTTGATCTAATTCGTCTGGCAATGGTGGCCATGGTTTCCTTTCCATTGATCCTTTGACTTCATCTCTCAGGTAAAGCGCAGTTTTTATGAGTAGCTTCTTCTTGTCATTTCCATCACCTTTATGGATCTGCAGTTGTTTCATTAACTCTACATTTTGCTTAGCTAATTCATCTCGTGTCAGATTATCTGGCATGACCAGAAGTTTTCCGTTATCATTAATGATACTTAAACTGTCTTCAAATTCAGTTTCCAACCTCCTGCGAATATGTTTCTTAGTATGCTCTTTGATATCAACAAACCCAAGAGATTGCATATATTGTGTAAGTTTATGTGTTAATTCAGTCATCTTGACGACACGAGGGGAACAGAACATATCATCTCTAACATAAGAAAATAACATGTTGTATGCTTCATATTCGGCTTCACTGTATGGGTCTGTGTCAACTGGAACAGATTTATGACTTGGTTCTAAGACTCTAGTGTACGATCGATAACATGACTTATGATAATGAGCCTCTGCAGCAACAATGTCCCGACTAACAAGAGCCATGATTCGTTCATCCATTTTCGCAAACGCAGCATTCCTAATTTTATCATCTGCACGCAGTTCTACACATTTCATTCATAGTAAGAGCCTCACGACTGTTGAGCCTTTAACATATTTGCTACTCTTTTCACAAAAAATGCATACGGACTCATACACTCTTGAAGAGCTTTGCACAGGGTCTCTTATAGATGATTTTCTTTGACTAGGTTTTTCAGGTGAAGGATCTCTGTCTTTCGCAAGAATGTTATCAAGTGTTTTTTTTTCAGAGTAAATGTACTTCTGCACGATCTGTGATAGTATATGCATGGAATGTTTCCTTCCTCTCGTTGTTTATATTTAGTAATTGGAGAAAATTTTTGAATTTCTGCAGCTCTCAAAAGAGTTGTCCATGAGTTGAAATCTCTTGGAGTCGTCAGTTCAGTAACAGGAGATTTTTTAGAACATATAACACATGATTCCAGCTGTAATCGCGGGCGTTTCTCTTGGCTACTACTTGCATCATCTTCAGATTCCATGATTAATTCAGTTTCCATTTATATCTGAAACTACATAAAAGTGTAAGTTATCTTTCAAGCACAAGGTAGACATCAACACTACTATACACTTTCCAAACTGACATCTAATAGCAGATATTACATAACAAGTAGATGAGTCGATTGGATATACTGCAAAGTGTGTTACTGTCTTATTTATTAAGTGTGTTACAACTAAATTATTAAGTTTTTAATGTGGGAAAGTTCTAAAACATACATTAGAAACTAAATCATTGCATTATTCACCTGATATTGCATTCAAAAGTCAAATTAAAGTAGAAATTTACAAAAAAATGTCGAAAATGGCGGCCATATTGGATTTATGCAAATTAGGTTTTATTTCAAATTGATGACAAAAGCTTTAATACATTCCTCATAATCAAAAACAGTAGGTACATTATTGTTTTCATTCAAATATTGGCTATAAAAGACAAAATATATATCCAAAAATTGAAAAAGCTAAAACCGCATTGGCGGCCATTTTGTTTATGCAAATTAGCTGCTTAAGCTGTGAGTTTGGAAAGTCTATCATGCAGAAATGTTTACAGCATATATGTCTAAACAATTGGTAATACTCAAGTTTAGTGCTTTCAGGTGGTACCGTCAACCCTATTTGGCCCAAGGACTACATGCCATGTAGGCAGTAAAGATTTTGTCTCATATTCTGTAAATTGTGGAATTTTGCATCAGTTAATTTTTGCAAGTGGCAACATTTCAAATTATGATTTTTTTTATGTGATTATATGACAATCAGTGCAAATCCAAGATAATTACAATAAAATTAAATTTTGGCATCTTGTATATTTATGCTGCTATAAGCTTAAATGGTAATGAACAGCAATGGTTCTTAACAATGTGATGACACAGTCATCGTTGTTTGCAGATACCATTTGTAAAACCTACTTATAAGTGACCTTCATTTACAAGTACTTGGTCACAATGGGAAATCAAAAAACAATAACATTATTTTCTAAGTCATGTTTGGACATAGCTTTAATCAAAATTCAGAACAGGGGTTAAAAATTATGTTTTATAATGGAAAGGTCCAAGCCTTTGCCTTTAATTTTGGTAGGTCCTACATAAAGTTTTGAGGGTCCACTATTGTCATTGTGCAATTATGCTATCATATGGAAAAAGCAGTAACATCCTGGTAAAAAATGGCAGGTCTATCAGACTTTTAACAGTTTCAATATCAAGGGTCCCTATGTAAAATCAAAAGGTCTCGGACCTCGGACCTGGGGATTTTTAACCCCTGCAGAACCCCCACTTTAACAGTACGCATCCAAAAGGCCATGGAAACTTTATAATAGGCCTAAAATGGGAAAGAGTTTTTAAACAGGAAACAAATATTTCTTTTCTTTGCTTAAGCTACATTAAATCTTTATAAAAGGCATATAATAAGTGAAGGTTTTGAAACTGGAAACAGATATTTTTCTCTTTGCCTAAGCTGCAGTAAGACATTAAACAGTAAACAGTAGATATATTACATATGATAATATTTTAATAAGTTTTAAAGGAACAAGTAGTTATGTTATATCTCAAAACTAACACCATATAATATACTTGTATTTCTAATTTTGTAATTCAATGGTTGCCATAGATATGATGTAATTACATAGCATGGTATCAAAGACTAGAATGTATTTTCACTATCTAGAAACCTGGAATGTTGCCAAAATATGAAATTGTTCAAAAAGTAAGTGATTTTGATAATTAGATTATTACCGCAGCATGCAAACTTCACTTGAACTAATGATGAGGTTTATTTTATATATTAACAAAACATGAAAGATCTACAGCATATAATAAGTGGCAAATACGGAAACCAAAATGATTTATATCTTCTCAAATAGATCACTATGGTAGCTTAGTTGGTAGAGTGCTTGCTTCGTATGTTAAGTCATGGGTTCGAACTCCTGCCAGGGTATTACCAAGATTTGAAAATAGGTAGTTCTTAGCACTCAGTATTTAGAAATTAAAGTCATGGGATCCTTTGGAAGAGACCTTAATAACTGATGTCCCATGTCACAGTAGGTGTGGCATATTTAGGAACCCTCCCTGTACATTGTCACTTCAACTATAGCTGGTGCTGTCTTGATATGAAAATGAAATAATCTTGACCGGAACATAAAACCACATTCATCAAAATTCGCATCCAAATATAATGGTGAACAATTTCAGCTTAGTTAATGGACCACTCACTTATAGTAGGATGGACCTGGGTTTAAAACAAAGGACCAACTCTACCAATTTTCACCTTTCTGTTACAGTTTGGTTGCCAATGTGGGCCTCTGCAGTGATGGACTGTCAATTCTGGTAATGTCAATGTCCATCAAAGAGGATTTGATTGAGAGATTTGTTTTTGGAACAGTCAAAAACAAGATACAAGGGATAGCTCAGTCGGTAGAAAATGCACTCACCTATAGGACAGGAGGTCCAAGGTTTGATCCCTGTTCTGATTTGGGATTCCCCACCGTGTTCCTAAGTGATAACTTGTATTATGAATTCAAGGTTGCACAAAAGGTGATAAAATTTATTCATTAGTTAAGGTTTGATGATTGGTTAAAATAAAATTTAACTAGTCATTAAATTGAATCACCTTTTGTGCAACAAGCCCCAGATGTTTAACATTTAACAAGCATCACACATAAAACTAAACATTTTCTGAACGCAATACATGTAGTTGCAGTTTTTAGTTACGTATTTTTTTTAAATTTTCATTAAATTACATTTTTATTTCATTTGTTTGTTTTTATTGTTTTGTCTTTTATTCAGAACTCTCCATACCATGTGATCTAGCGAAATCAAATTGCTTTCTTTTGATCTATTATTTAGGTCCTCCATACCACGTGAGCTAATAAAATCAAATGTTGTTTGATGATTTGATGAAATCAATCAGAATGTGATTATAGTTAAATCAGAGACAGAAAACAGACACAGATACAGGAGAAGCTTTCAGAGCCATCATATAGAAAAGCTTTCCGAGCCATCATTATTCACAAAATAAATCAATTTATTACCCTACTCAACGACAAAATATATCTGTAATTCAGGATTGACAAGTATCTGTAATTCAGAATCGCTGTTGATGGCAAGTTTGATCAATTACACAGGAGTATAGTTACGAAATGTAATACAAAATCTGTTTTAATTCTCAGCTGTTACACCGGCAGTGTGGATTGTTATTTGTACATTATATAATACAATAACCTTAACTAAACAAGAGGTCATTAAGTTATCTAACATAACTAAATAAGCAGTGTGGTTCTTATTGTGTTTCATAAACTTGTTTCTATTTCTAGAGCTATAAATCTTAATAAATCTCATAATTTAATTAATATTTCCATATAAACTTAATCAATTATTTTGATCCTTTTTTTAGAATGTGTTTCCTTCAATTTCAAATCACCACACTCAGTACAAGCAGTATGATAGAAGTCATGGGTTCAAATACCTGCTGGGGCATGACAGAGACTGGAAAGGTATTGAATGTTCTTTCGCAAAGCACTAGGCATTTATAAATGAAAATTATTTGGTCTTTTGGAAGAGACCTTAACAAACTGATGGCACCTTGAAGAACCCTTCCTGCATACTGCCCTGAGTGCACTGCATAGGTAAAAATTATTGCAACTTCACCTTATAGCTGGTGTTGTCTCAATAAAGGTGAAATATTCATGACTGGGACATTAAACCAACCAACCATCCACCAAGACACCATATGCATGGAAGGGATATCTATAGTAATCATACAACAACAAGGTTTTGTTTTATTAAGATTTGTAACTGCAAGGCAGTTGGTTACCACAGGACTTGTGCACTTCCAGGATGTCTGAAACCATAAGTAGAGACGCAGTTTTTAAAAGTCATCATTCTTTTTTAAAGTCTTATTTTCATTTTTGTATTCTTTCACAATGCCCAGAAGCGGTTCTGCTAGACATAGATGTATATTGTTTTCTTTTAAAATACTGTCAACTGCATGTTAAGCTGCAAAGTTTGATATCCCTTCATACCAATTGTGACAACAGTGAGTGCTCTAAACCAAATGTGGCATGTCTGTTCTGCAAGTAAGTGTTTTAAATATGGCATGTCTTTTTAGCAACAGTAGCATACTAAACCAACTGTGACATGGTTATTCAGAAAGTGACTTCTTAACCCACTGTGGAATGGTTTTTCTGGAGCAGCGAGTGTTTTAAACCAACTGTGGCATAGTAGTTTAGCAAAAGATAAATTGGTATGATCAAGGAATACAGTATAAACTCTGGAATAATGTACAAAACTGCAGAAAAGTGAATCAAACCACTAAATAAAATACAATGTATATCAATAATTCCATAAAAGACATCAACTCCTGAAATATTTCAATCATCAATATAATGGATGCTAAAATTGCTAAGGTAGAAAGGATGGCTGTAAGATTTCAACAAAACTGGTAAAACCAAAAAAATTCAGAAGTACAGACAAAGTTGTGTTTTCAAGAAACTGCAATAACTGATTTACATCATCACATTTTCAAATAAAACCAATATCAGACCTGACAAAAATCCTTAAAAGATTTAAAATAAAACCTGTAGCAGGATAAAGAAACTTACTTACTACAATATAACAATCAATTCCTGTCATACCTGTCATCCTTTATCTGACAGTAATATGATTATTGAACAACAGCTTACAAGGTCATCTTTATAATGTACCGTACTAACATGATCGTAGTAGTACAGTCCAAACTGCCTTAAAAACCACCTCTATATACACAGGGATTTATCAGGGTCTTTTGGGAAAAGGCCCTTAACTAAAACTTGGGAAAAACTATCAACTTTTTGCTCATTTTGGGAAATCTTTGATGTCATAAGTGATTAAATCTAATGCTTTTAGTGTATTGAGTTGATTGAAGATTGAGAAAAGCAGCGCCACATTTATGGCCAGACTTCAGCTATGTATCTGATACGATTTTCTAATTGGGAATTTTCTCAGCCCTTTTGGGAAAAAATCAATGTTTTTTCCATTGGGAATGGGGCCGAATTTCGGCCCTAAATAGGCCCTTGATAAATCCCTGATACAAGAATCACCTGCTTATGAAGGCCAGTAGAATAGTATCCCAATTGTTCTTTTTCATATTGTTTTTGAGTTTGTATATAAAGGCCACCTGCCCATAAAGGCCACATTTTCTGGTTCCCTTGGGTGGCCTTTATAGACATTTTTGACTGTATGTTGTAAAAAGTAGCAATATACAAGACTGTAGACCAATGTTATAAGACAGCAGTAATATGACTCGAACTCTGTCTGGATATAACCTTCAGGATGTAATTTGCTGGTCCCAAGCCCGAAATAAAGGAGGAAGTTTGAACATAGGGTTAGCATCCCATAAACCAGCTTGTTACAGAAACCCTGAATGTCGAAGCCCTTTGTTCCTCAGGGAATTTAGAGGCATATATCAAGTAATAATATGACTGGAAAGTATTAGCCTACATCATAAACTTCTGTGACCATGTTTAATATTGTCTACCTTCATGAAAAATTAAACTGTAACATATTTAATCAATGTATCTGTGTTAATCTTACAAGATGCCTATGTAGAGTTGGACATTAATCTTTAAACAACATTTCTAGTCTCTGCATAATGAAAAACAGAAAGCTTTTATGGTTTATTGGATGGGATTTTACGTCTCTGACAAGTACATTTCAATTATATTGAGATTTCACCAGCTATAGGTGTGACAGTACATTTCAATTATATTGAGATTTCACCAGCTATAGGTGTGACAGTACATTTCAATTATATTGAGATTTCACCAGCTACAGGTGTGACAGTACATTTCAATTATATTGAGATTTCACCAGCTATAGGTGTGACAGTACATTTCAATTATATTGAGATTTCACCAGCTACAGGTGTGACAGTACATTTCAATTATATTGAGATTTCACCAGCTATAGGTATGACAGTACATTTCAATTATATTGAGATTTCACCAGCTATAGGTGTGACAGTACATTTCAATTATATTGAGATTTCACCAGCTATAGGTGTGACAGTACATTTCAATTATATTGAGATTTCACCAGCTATAGGTGGAGTGGCAGATGTTTTTACCTTGGCAGTGTGCTCAGGTCAATGTGCAGGAAGAGTTCTTTAACATCCCACACCTACAGTGATACAGAGCACCAGTTTTTAAGGTCTCTTCTGAAGGATCCTGTAACTTTCATTTCTAAATGCCAAGTGCTAGGCTAAAGAACAGTCACTACCTTTTTTTTAAGTCTTCGTCAGATCCCAAATTTAGGCGTGAAGCCCTTAAGGAATGATCTATAATTTACCTACAAAGTAGTTTTGCAATATCAACTGAAAACCATAATTGATGATCAGATAGAATTGATTAAAGCTTCCAAATGCCATTTTACTGATTGTGATAATTTGAGACTTCTTCAAAATTATAGGGTATGTCTGTAAAGTCTTTATTGTATTTTAATTATCAATTAGATATAGACTGAAAGATTTAACGGAGTACATATAGGTAAACACACTAGTGCTATGTATATCTTCTCCATCCTTGCGTGTTTTGGTAATTCATGTTTAAATCAGTAATTCAATTGTTTTAATTATGCTGTGTAGATTCAGCATTATACTAGCACACATATTTCTTCTCCATTCCTAGATGTTTTGGTCAGTCATGTGACTTGTTAAACAAATAACTCATAATTTCAGTATTCAATAGCATGATATGGATACATGTTGTAATAATCATTTTCTGAATGTTATTTATTTTAACATATGTACAGGTGTTACTTATTTTAAAGATTAGATTTTTCTTAAATGTTAAAACTACTGCATTTTTTTTAAAGAAAATTATCATTTTAAAATACTATAAAAAAATGCCAAAATCTTTTTTGAAAAATTCCAAAAGTATTACATCAAAGTATGATCATAAAAGCTTCATACAAACATTTACTTAGTCGGCAGGTGTGTATGTTTAACACCTCTTCCAATACATTTCTTCTTCACTATGATTCATAACCAACACCTCATGATTAATAATCAAAATCAAATAATAAAATAAAGAGCAAATCAAAGATCGACCAAGTATCTTTATACAGTACAGACCAGTCGAAAGTTTAACAATGAGGTACCGAAAATAAGTCGATGTTAGATGACTGGCCAAGGTATTGAAAACTTTCTACTGGAAACCTGTGAAGAACGGCTGCTTAGAATCTGTCGAGATATAGACAATGAAGTGTCGAGTGGAACTGCAGATTCTGCATGAATTCATTAGCTTAGTGTTAAACTTTCAACAGGCCTGTAATGCATGTAAATAATGTTACAGTCTCAGAGCTGATAAAGAAGCAATGATCAATAAAGATACATCTTATTAGGTGATGTTAATTAATAATGCATGTCATTACCTGGATACCAAGACAGAATACCTGTACTACATTATACAGACAGATGTTGCTCCACAGACACGGTTTTTATAGTCACTATACATTCACATACATATACATACTGGTAACTTATTTTCAAAGAATACAGGGGTTCAAAATTACCCAGATCCAAGGACTGGGACCTATTTATTTTACATTGGGACCCTTGATATTTAAAAATGTTTTTTCTATATGATAACATAATTGCACATGGACGTTTCATGTTGATATTTGACTTTCAAAATTTTATGTGGGACCTGCCAAAAATAAAGGCAAAAGTTCCTGGACCTTTCATTAAAACATAATTTTGAACCCTGGAATACCAGTGGTTATTCTTGCATAATAACCGTACACCCAATCCTGGCCTATGGTCCCTACAGCTCCAGAATATTTAAATGTATTAAATTTTAGTGAGGGGGTTATATAAGATGAGAGCTGAAAGCACAAGCCTTTCAAGGTTTGCAAATGATGAAATTGGTGCAAAATCCTACATTCTGATGCAATCTGGGTCGCAATAAGGATACCCCCCACCTCATGGAATCTTACCATTATTTAAGTCATTTTGCATCAAAAGGTGCATAAGGTGTAAATATGAAAAGCATATAAGAAATAGAGGTGCTCACATAATTGACCAATGCTTATCATTAATCTTGCAAGAAAATCCAGATCCCAAGTCTTGTCTGAAAAGTGTAATTCTGATATTTACATGAGCCATTACTCCATAACTTTTGTGTAGAACATTATGTAAACATTAACTTTGCATATGACCATCCATATGCAAAAAAGGGCCTTAAGTCAAATATTGAGCATTTCATATTTTGTTATATTTTTGAAGCACCAAGATAGGGGTATGCAAAAATAATAAGACGTTCTCGTTATACGAGTTACTTCCCTTTTACCGCTACACGTCACGTGTGTTTATGTACCCTGGCAGCTTTCCGAACATAGTTCTATGTACCCCGGCAAGTTAACCAATTGCTATGCGAGAAATTTCTTTGAAGGGTAACAAAAAACAAGAAAAGTCTGTGGGTATAAAAAAGAGAACTAAAAGTTTCACACAAACACTGAGTCATGTGCATAAATATATATCACATGAAAAATGGGTGAACCTTCTTTCAAATACTAACAAGTACCACACGCATGGCACTTTACACAGTAATTCTGTCATCAGACATATATTTATTACTTAAATGTGAAAGTCTCCATGGCTTACAAAATTTTGATAAGTTGAATTTGAGTTCTTGTTATTTTGCAAAATTGCATATTTAGTACAATAACATTTTCCTGCACAAAGGAAACTGGAATCTCAAAATAAAAACCACCATGACATAAATGTAAGTCTTCAAAATCAAGATTTACAATAACATGATGCACCGACAATAATTATTATCATTATTATAATACACAACCATTACATTAAGAATATAAAGTAAAGATAAAGATGTGCTATTAAATATAATAACAAGACAGTTGTAACCTAGATACTATGGTTAAGGTCATCATACATCATAACATGGATACATGTTCTTTTACTCCATTATACATGTACATGTAAGTCTGGTTCCAGTTTCACACTCCATTATACATGTACATGTAAGTCTGGTCCCAGTTTCTCACTCCATTATACATGTACATGTAAGTCTGGTCCCAGTTTCACACTCCATTATACATGTACATATAAGTCTGGTTCCAGTTTCACACTCCATTATACATGTACATGTAAGTCTGGTCCCAGTTTCTCACTCCATTATACATGTACATGTAAGTCTGGTCCCAGTTTCACACTCCATTATACATGTACATGTAAGTCTGGTCCCAGTTTCTCACTCCATTATACATGTACATGTAAGTCTGGTCCCAGTTTCACACTCCATTATACATGTACATGTAAGTCTAGTTCCAGTTTCACACTCCATTATACATGTACATGTAAGTCTGGTCCCAGTTTCACACTCCATTATACATGTACATGTAAGTCTGGTCCCAGTTTCACACTCCATTATACATGTACATGTAAGTCTGGTCCCAGTTTCACACTCCATTATACATGTACATGTAAGTCTGGTCCCAGTTTCTCACTCCATTATACATGTACATGTAAGTCTGGTCCCAGTTTCTCACTCCATTATACATGTACATGTAAGTCTGGTTCCAGTTTCACACTCCATTATACATGTACATGTAAGTCTGGTCCCAGTTTCTCACTCCATTATACATGTACATGTAAGTCTGGTTCCAGTTTCACACTCCATCATACATGTACATGTAAGTCTGGTTCCAGTTTCACACTCCATTATACATGTACATGTAAGTCTGTTCCCAGTTTCACACTCCATTATACATGTACATGTAAGTCTGGTCCCAGTTTCTCACTCCATTATACATGTACATGTAAGTCTGGTTCCAGTTTCACACTCCATTATACATGTACATGTAAGTCTGGTTCCAGTTTCACACTCCATTATACATGTACATGTAAGTCTGGTCCCAGTTTCACACTCCATTATACATGTACATGTAAGTCTGGTCCCAGTTTCACACTCCATTATACATGTACATGTAAGTCTGGTCCCAGTTTCACACTCCATTATACATGTACATGTAAGTCTGGTCTCAGTTTCACACTCCATTATACATGTACATGTAAGTCTGGTTCCAGTTTCACACTCCATTATACATGTACATGTAAGTCTGGTCCCAGTTTCACACTCCATTATACATGTACATGTAAGTCTGGTCCCAGTTTCACACTCCATTATACATGTACATGTAAGTCTGGTCCCAGTTTCACACTCCACTATACATGTACATGTAAGTCTGGTTCCAGTTTCACACTCCATTATACATGTACATGTAAGTCTGGTCCCAGTTTCACACTCCATTATACATGTACATGTAAGTCTGGTTCCAGTTTCACACTCCATTATACATGTACATGTAAGTCTGGTCCCAGTTTTCACACTCATTATACATGTACATGTAAGTCTGGTTCCAGTTTCACACTCCATTATACATGTACATGTAAGTCTGGTTCCAGTTTCACACTCCATTATACATGTACATGTAAGTCTGGTCCCAGTTTCACACTCCATTATACATGTACATAAGTCTGGTCCCAGTTTCACACTCCATTATACATGTACATATAAGTCTGGTCCCAGTTTCACACTCCATTATACATGTACATATAAGTCTGGTCCCAGTTTCACACTCCATTATACATGTACATGTAAGTCTGGTCCCAGTTTCACACTCCATTATACATGTACATGTAAGTCTGGTCCCAGTTTCACACTCCATTATACATGTACATGTAAGTCTGGTCCCAGTTTCACACTCCATTATACATGTACATGTAAGTCTGGTCCCAGTTTCACACTCCATTATACATGTACATGTAAGTCTGGTCCCAGTTTCACACTCCATTATACATGTACATGTAAGTCTGGTCCCAGTTTCACAATCATATCTTCACTAAAAATTTTCCTTTATCTAAATCTGGCAAATTTGACATCTTGATAATAATGTTAAATGTTAAGATATTTATGAATTTAACATGTCATTTTGAAGGTACCGTAATTTCAATCTTATGACATCTCTATATAATTTTATCAAAAATGCTCATTTGTAGTTCGAAAATAGATTGCCAAAATTTGCTAAGTTAAGGAAAATGCAGTAAAAATATCAAGTCAATAAAGATGTCTTTTGGAAAGAATATGGTCAATGTCATATTAAGTATGATTTTAAATTAAGTATGATGTGTTTTCAATTTTTTTAAAACATGTAATATATATAAAACACCACATGGCATCTCTATATTTGTATAACTTGTATCAGATATAAAACTTAATTTTCAATACTGGTAATGTCAAAGGTATATGAAACAGCCTAAAGTGGTTTGTAATATTGCCTGTGTTGTAATATACTGAATAAGCATTTACATATTATGTTTTAAACTGCCACAAAAAATATCTGCCGCCTAAATGCAATTGATTTTTTTATTGTTTCTCACTCATTTATTTATTTATTTATTTATTTATTTATTTATTTCAGAAAGCATAAGCGCAGATGAGAACAAACTTCATATTTTGCATAATTAATGGTTATGACAGGAAAAACAAATTGTGAATGAATAAAGTTTTTTTTCAATTGCACTCTTTATGTACATCTAAAAATACCTTTTCATGTATTGTCCTTGCTCGTTTTATCCTACTGCCACCAGAGGGTGAAGTATGTTTAACTTTCCGTAATGTGCCTGCTTCACTTTGTCTACCAATAGGTACAATGGACAGTGTCAATCTCCGTAATCGACCAGATAGGAACGGTTTCATGTCATCTGGTGTCATAACTGTCTTCTTGTTTACTTCTAATATTATATCACCTGTTAATTAAATGTTTTGTAAAAATTTAAAGACTGTCAGGCAATCAGCATAATCCAGCCCTCCATTCTAGTCACATTTCAAATCCTTATAAAATTTCAGAACTGACTCCATCCAGCTTTATAAAGTAGTACATATGCAAATTCAAATTTTGATTATGAGGGTAAAACCAAGTATATTTAATCAAACATTTTGTCACAAAATTAAAGATTTAAAGTATTGGTAAAACATTCTTAGAACTTTTAAAGATTTATTTATTTTCAAGATGCATTAATATTTTATTTAAGAAATTTGTGTAGATTCATGTTTGAAACTGTTGAAAACTTGAAGTATTCATAAAATTTTAATTTGTGTTTCAGTTGTTTTTGAACTTGTTCTTTTAAAGTGAAAATTGAAATACTAAGTAGCATTTTAATTATTTTGGGAATTTACACAAAAATTACCAATAAAAATAGATCTACAATAATCAATACAATTAGGTTCACTGATCAACATCCTTCATCATTTGTGCAGGATGTTCTGGAAAATGTTAACGTCAGAAAATTCCAGAAAAATGGGAAAGCGTGAACTGATATGATTCTATATCCAAAGGAAATAATTATTTCGTACAAACGTCAAGGGGGGTATCACCTGGTACAGTGGCAAACCCACATATCCACTTTATTCCGTGCAATACATTACCTTGTCTTAATCCAGCTTGAAAGGCTAAGCTTGCTTGTTCTACATTGTGAACTTTAACTGGGTATTCCCCTTCCACATCAAATCCAATACCAGATGTCCTATTTCCGACTAGTTCTACCTGATGAAGCCTGGACACAACTCCTAGAGTTGGTGGCTGAGTCTTGCTGTGCTTTGCTAACGATTTTAAACCATCAGCTGATACATTTGCAACATCCTGTTCATCAAGTTCTAGAATTTGGTCACCGGTCAGAAGTCCAGCGTTAAATGCTATACTTCCTTTCTCTACAGCTGTTACATAACATGGACCGTCACCGACGACATCAAAACCGTAACGCTTGGGCCACTTTGTAGTTGGTAGCAATAGAAGTGGCATTGTGTTATATCATTACATTTCCAACATAAATTCACAAGTCTTCTTACATGAACAATTCTTATCTATTTGGATCTGGAAGAAAATATAAATCAAAACAATTCACTCATTGACAAATTATATTTGTTTGTGTACCAGAGGCTGACAATGTTTCTAGCTATTCGCAAAGAGGTTAAGGTTTGTATGTGTTGTGTATTTGTGATCTGCTTTTATAAAAGCTTAACATACAAAGTATAGCCCATTTTTTAACTGAATTTCAGGAAATGAACAAACTATAGACTCAAGACCCCAGAGAAGCTGAATACCACATTAGATTTTTTTCTTCCATCAGTTTCAGAGATTTTTTAAGACTTTTGTACCCAGGTTAAGGTGACCTGACCTTGAAGCCATGGCAATGTCATTAACAAATCTGAATACACCTGCCCGTATACTTCTGACCACATTTCATTGATTTCGGCAGAGAAGTTGAAAATGTGCAAACCTAGCACACACACACACACATATGCCAAACTATGGCATAAACTCCTATGACCTCTGGTCAGGTGAGCTAATAAAACATGTGAAATATTTATAACCCCGCAAACTAGTTTGAGGGGAGTATATAGGAATCACCATGTCTGTCTGTCAGTGTAAAATCGTGTCTGGGCCATATTTCATAGCTGCTTTAGACCACTGTCATAAAACTTCACATGAATTATCTCAATGGTCAAAATGTGTCGTGACCTTGAACCATGGTCATACTGTAAAGGTCAAGGGCGTGTAAAAACATTAAAGGTTGGGGCAGGGGGTATTTGGCTCTCAAGAGACAGTTCTAGTTTTACTATGTATGGCCTAATCTGCACATACAGAGGTATATTTTTTCTTTATTTTTACACCTTTCTAAAATAGCTATATATTCTAAATACTTCCCAAATTTCTTCAAAATGAAAAAAAAATTGTTTTTTATTCCACCTCTATCTGCCCATACGTGTTTTGAAAGTGCAAATCATAATTTACCCATGAAATAGTTGCTTTGTTTTTAACAGCTTCCAAGTCATTTTATTCCTTTATAAATATTCAACAACAGTGTATTGAATAACGTATGTTTCACACATGGCATTTGTATCTAACAAGACAGAGGTGCCTTCCCTTCTGGAGCACCTGACCTCACTTTCCTACTGGAAGTTCGTCTTGAGCTCTCAAAGTTTTTACTTTGCTTTTTTAATTTGGAATTTTGGAAATGGATTGGTATGTTTGTGTTTGATAACACTATATACTATAACTAAATTGAGGTAAAAGAAGGAAAATGAAGAAAGATATTTTTAATTCCTTTTTTTCAACTTAAAATATATAGAATACAAATCTTTTAGGCACAATATAAAATATGAAATAAGAAAAATATTTGCAGATTAAACCTCACTAGTTCAATATATTTCTTTAGTATTTTTTGTAAAATTTAAAGCACTGGTATATGAAAAGTAATGTGTAAAACTGAGTGTAAGGCATTCCTAGTTATAGTTGTAATATAACCAATCCTTACACATATATATTCTATATTAGTATGTTCTAACTGGCTATATTATTGCACCCTTTAATATACCACTAGCCCTGTATATAATTCTATGAGTTAAATCATGTCCAAAAATAACATGTTAGTTTAAACAGTATTTATTTGATAAATTAAATATAATACATATAACATTATAAAAAATTTATTAATAGGATTCTGGAACTAGAGAATATCTCTAATATTAACCAGTCTCCTATATCTTAGAGAACTTAAACATCTAATAAAGGTGTATAATTAATTACATAATAATAGTAGTAGTAATAATATGATAATAATAATAAGAAGAAATTGTGGTAGAATAATAATAATAATGATAATAATAATAATAAAAAAAATTGTGAATAATAATAGTAATAATAATAATAATAATTGTGAATAATAATAATAATAATAAATATTGGTGGAATGATTATGATTATAATATTACTAACAGTATAAAAAGATTGAATTGTTATGGATAATAATAATAACAATAAATACAAAGTGTGTGCATGTGCAAAAAATAGATGCATTAATGTATTCATATATCATTGAAAAATACATCATAAACTTACATGTTCATAATTCATGTATCAATAATAATGTAACAGGGAATTTGTTTCCCCTGAGAAAAAGTTTTTACAAGTGAATATATGTAATGGAATAAAAACTGATACTATTTTGGTTTGGTTACAAACTTGGTTTATATCCACTAGGAGAGAATAATTAGAAAAATACATGAAGATATATCTCTGTTTATGTTTAGTCTTGAAAAAAAATGTTTACACAAATTAATGCTTCAGCATATTTGAAGCAGGATTAAAAGAACTGTCATAGGTCCAGCGGAAAGTAGGCAAAACTATATAAATATATTTTTGTTAAATATTTTAACAAAAATTAGAAACAGAAAAAAACCCACAAAGATTTAATACTCTCGAATATGTTTTGTGAATCAAAACATTCATTCCTGTACACTATCTCATCAAAGCTATACATATGACTATTTATGGGTGTTACTGCTTCATTAATTATTAATTCTACAATGGCAGAAAAGTGTTAAAGAAAAAGATAACTATATTAATACTTACCTACATTAAAAGTACTTTTCTAATTAAACTAACATCCTAAACAAGTCAATTCACAAAATCCCTATATTTGAATGACTGAATGAAGCAGATTTCTTTATGATCAGTTCAGCTTATTCCATCTTTTTGTCAGTTAGTTACTGATGTATATTTTACCTACATTTATTCCTTAACAAATGCTACTTGTATTGATTACGTGTTCTATGTTAGTCTTAGACAAGATAGGTAGATAGGTTTTCAATAAATCAATAATTCATCACGTGTACATGATCAAAACATCTGTGCTGCAAATGTTACTGTTTGACATTTTCCGCCAAAAGGAACTCTTCCTGGCGGAGGTAAATAACTCGTTACATGTGTTTACTTTCTGTTTTGCTGTTCACATGGGACATAGTAAAAATGAAGATTTAGGCCGGTTTGAAGTAATTTTTAGAAAATTGAAGGTTTATATTATTTCTAAGCATAATAGGTCTACTTTATTGTACGTTAAAACAAATGGAGAAAACGTTTAAATCCTCCAAATCCAGCTTTATCGGGAATGTGTGTTGGAAAGGGGGGGTGTTGCACAGTCATTGCAATCTCTTTAAATTTAGATGACAGGTGGGACAATGATAAATGATAATAAAATTTATATTTCAACAATTTATAAATTCACCAGGATAACGCCAAAAAGACACAATCAATTTCATTTTTGGAAAATAATCAACTTGAATAATATGAAAATATCTTCTACATCTTTGAAGTAAGGTCTTTGAGGAACAAATGGGAGTTTAAATCTAAGAGTAGAGATTTAATCATACCACTCACTAAAACTTTTTAGTGCACAACTGGGTAAAAAAGTAGATGCACATATTATTCACCATTATTTAAATCGCCATCAGTCATCACAACCACATCATGGATAACCCCCCCCCCCCCCCCCCACACACACACACACACACACACTATATGTCTAATTTGATTTGTTTGCATCATTGTTGGAGTGTTTATAAAGGTGCTTTAATTCCATTCAGTTAGACTTCTACATTGCAATGTGTTAAGACTTGCTGGAATGAACAAGTTATAAACAATATATATTGTACCCTTATTATCTTTATTGAACACAACTAACCAAGCTGCAAGTAGTTAAATGTGGCAAGAATGACTTATTACATCGATTCTTAAATAAAACCACTTTGGTAGCTTATTTAGTAAGAGTGCTAGACTGAATTGTTTCTGTCATCAATGGTCCCCTATCATCAATGAAAAGGATTGTTGTTAAGTTACAGAAATATTTCAGTTAAGTAGGGGCATGATGGAGGTATTAGTTGGAACCCCTGGACAGATGTGACCAAAACTGGAAAATGGTGTAACCTTAGTCCCTGTTCTTTTGCATAGCACTCTGCATTTAGAAATGAAAGTCACAGTATCCTTCATAAGAGACCTTGAAAACTGATACTCTGTGGCATGGCAGGCATGGCACATTAAAGAACCCTTCCTTTCACATTGCCCTGAGTGCATTGCCACTTCACTTATAGCTGGGGACATCTTAATGTAAGTGATATATTCTTGACTAGGATGTAAAAGTCCATTCAATCAATCAATTAAAGCAATTGAAATTTAACTTTCTTTCTCTTTAATAAATTTATTTATTTATTCATTTATTTATTTATTTTAGGATTTTGCTGATGAATTCAACCATATTATTTTTTGGAAGAACACTGGATTCCAGCGTTTGATGGCACAAGCTGCAGTACTTATTTTCTGACTCGCTGATAACTGATAACAAGATGGATTTTCTGATACTAGTAGTAGGATGGGTGATTTTATTTACCTGTTTGTTTGTCATATTTATGTATGGCAATACACCTTCCTTACAGCAAACCATAATAGGAAGATTAAGATCAACCATTATACATGTAAGAAACTGTAAAAAGTACAGGTTGAGGAACACATTTAAATTGTCTTCATGCGAATTTCATGTAAATTTAACATGAAGTTCAAATGAAAATTTTCAAGAGAAATTTATATTAAATGCATGTATTACTCATGTGAAAATCACATGAAATTCAGGTGAACAGTGGTTGTGTATTTTTTTGGTTATTGTTTGTAAAAAATTTTCTAGAAGCAAAATTTCAATTAATGTTCAGAACCCATGTGAAAACACGTTAATTGACATATACAATGCATGTAAAACATTTTTTTGAGTCACAAGAAATTCAAGTTTGGGGCATTTAACTTTTCTTCTAATATGTAAGAATAGTAGAATAGTGCTAGTTAATGGATGGACTACAATATATATTCAAAACTTACATTTATGTGTAGTTTAGACTTAAATATCCACTAAGATTTTGAGGCATCTAATGATTAAAACTAACGCATTCTGCTAATTTTGTGAATTATTGCTTGATATAAAATTATGATTGTCTCCCTTTGACTGTATGGTTGCTAAATACAAAGACACTTTTATACAGATTTTGATCATTATTTTTTAGGTTTTATAAGAGTGAGGCAATGTGTTAAATAAAAACATTATGATGAAGTTGAATTTTTGTTTTAGGTTACCGTGGCAGTGACTCCACAGTGGTTGGCAGATATTGTATATAAACTCATTCATACAATATGTCAAACAAGGTAAGTTTTTTTTCTGCAAGCAAAGATTTTTACATTACTAGTTACCATAGTGACAAAATAAAATCTGTTGAGACTTGTATACCATGGTCTAATATTTTCAATTATTAAATAATGACAAATTGGCTGAATACTCCTTGTATATACATACTGTCCCAACCTTTACACTCATTTTAAAATTCAGCGCTACTTTGATGCACACATTTAAATAAAAAGTCTGTCCCGAGCCATTAGGCCCATGAGGCCGGAGCTTATCCCGGTTTCCGTGGCGTTAAGCGACTGAGAGTACAAGACTCCCCCCTGAATGGGACGCCGGTCCATCGCAGGGTTAACCCCCAGCATTTTGCTGGTACTCATTTATTTTTCAGCTGAGTGAACTGGAACAACGTGAAATTAAGTGTCTTGCTCAAGGACACAACACATCGCCCGGTCCAGGGATCGAACCCACGACCTTCGAATCATGAGTCCAACGCCTTAACCACTAGGCCACGCGCTTCCACACATTTAAATATAAAACCCCTTTTATCAAAATGCTATCCATGTATAAATCATTAGACTAAGACAATGATTCATTTTATATTATAGATATTCTTTAAACTGAGAAATTTTAGTGAGTTTTATTTTTGAGATTTCCGCAGTGACCTTTAGGCTAAAATAAAATTGTGCTTACATTAAATATAAAAAACTTGGTGTGTAAACAAAAAAAAATTATTTGTGCTAAAATAAAACCGATTTTCATTATGCAAAAATTCTCTAAAACAAGTATATGACAACATAAAGCAGATTACAATGCATGTTCATTTATGTCGTCTTTTCTCTTGCAGAGGTCAGTTACTACAGTTAATGTTTGTGACAATCGTGTTGTTAGGACATGCTGTATTTCTGTTGGACATGTTACCAATACTATACCAGTATGAGTTTGAACAGAACCATGTTGTATTTCCAATGATCGTCGTTTTTACCAACTTTTTCTTCTTCCATATGAGTTGTACTGGTGATCCAGGGGAGATAACTCCATCAAACTTAGATAGATATTCAGATGTGTACAAGTTTGATAATAGGCTGTATTATCCTAAAACATTTTGCAGAACCTGTCATTTTATGAAGCCAGCAAGATCAAAACATTGTAGTGAGTATTCACATCCAATGACCTTTTTGTTTACCAACTTATTCCTCTTCCATACATGTTGGACTGGTGACCCAGGGGAGATAACTCTGTCAAACTTAGATATTCGGATATCTACACATTTGATAATAGGAGGAATGTAACAAACCAAATACATGGATAGTATGAAGTCAAATATTGGGCCTGACCGCTTCTCTATATAAGCCTGTATATAACAAAGTTTACGAAGTTAAAAATAGAGTCCCCAGGATTTCATTTTAAATGTGATTAACTGTATTATCCTAAAACATGTTAAAGAACATATCATTTTATGAAGCCAGCAAGATCAAAACATTGTAGTGAGTATTCATTTTCCAAGTTACATCTAAAATATGACCTAGTGCATGTATTTCAATGGGAAAGGGATGTCCATTAACTATACATGTTGCGTTGAGTAATGGTGTTTTATGCCCCAGTTAAGATAATTTCCCTTATATCAATTAAAACTGGAGTTCCCAGCAAAACCCCCGCCCTTCAGCAAGAATATTGATAAAGTTTTATCACTCTATGATCTGCCAGAAAGGAATTGGAACCTAGGCAGTGAGAGGAGTTATTATCTCCGAACGCTTGAGATGACATCCCATTTCAGTCATAACTTGTTTTCTTTTGTAGGTATATGTGACAGATGTGTTTACAGATTTGATCATCACTGTATCTGGACGAACAATGACGTCGGGGGTTTAAATACCCGTTATTTTATCATGTTTCTGCTAACACTGGTATTCATGGCAGCTAACGGGGTTTATGTTGCATCACATTGTCTGTTTCTGTATGTCGAAAAACATAATATAATGAAGGCCTCTGTATTGTTAAAAAGTGGAGAGATTCAACCAGTCACATTCCAGATAGCATTTCAAGTAAGCCATGTTATAATATACATTTAAAAAATACATGTACCATTTTAAGTCTGAGAACCATGTATTTTGCATCCTTTTGAGTCTATGTACATATTTTGCTGGAGTCTTGGTCATGATACAATGAAAGTTTGGCATAGCTAGACACTTGGATATGTTCATGATTTCATAGTGACTGACTAGATGAACATCTCCAATCAAACAAGAGATTTGTAGCTATTTGGTTAGCATTATTAGCTGTGCTTTATCTAATTATATGGTATTCAACAAATCTTTAGTTCTTTTAATAAGAAAAACTCTCTCGTTTGTGCCCATATATGTGTATATACTGGTAATAACCCATGGTGGTGGTAGAAGGGGTTCTTCTTAACAGGGTGGCCATAGTGATTGTTAAAATCTATATGACAAGTATTTTAAACTTCATTAATAAAAATCGACCTGTTTATTTTGGACAATGAAATTCGTTAAAAGTTTAAATAATTTTCAGCCAAGTTCAATAAATATGACATTATGGTATTTTGCCAATATTTATTTTAAGACCATGGAGGCTGATGAAATGGGTTTTACTCTGACTCACAGTCATCCATACAGTCTCTCAGTATTAGATACAGTTATAATTAGTCATTTTGTAATGATAAAAAACTTGGAAAATCTAAAAAAAATGATAAAAATCTAAAATAAAGAAGATTTAAGAGTTTATCTCTTTATTCTGATTTTAATTTTTTAACCTGTTGGTACCAGTATATTATAAGTGTATTACTTCTGGAACCGTTTCTGTTTTACCCACAGCTTACTGTATAGTGCTTTATTTTCACGGTCAAATTTTCACGGTTTGACAATGACTAGTGTATTCACGGTGTCATATTTTTGCTTCCTTCTCTAGCAACATTACTGAATGCCTCAAAATGCTGTATTTTCGCGACGGCTTTATTTTCACGGAAGCACACTGGACCAGGAATTTAGTGAAAATAAAACCACAATGAAATAATTATAAGCATTATACGGTATTATAAAATGTGTTCAGAAAGGATTCAAGACATGTATAATTATTTTAATACCTGTTTATACAGTCGAACCCATCACCTCTATATAAAAGCCACCTGCTTCTAAAAGCCAGTCAAATATTATCACAATTGCTCTTTATTCATGCTATTTGAACCTGTATAAAAGAGTCACCTGCTCATAAAGGACACCTGTATTTGTTCCCTTGGTGGTCTTTATAGACAGGATTGACTGTACTTATGTTTTGCTTCTTAACTTGAAAAGGTAGTAAGTTGCCTTGTCACTAGTATGGAATGCTTTTTGGTATATTCATGATTTCTTAGTGACTGACTAGAAGAACATCTCCAATCAAACAGCTGTTTGTAGCATTTTTAGTGGTGGTGGTTCTGGTCCATTATACATATTCTAAAACATTTTTTCTGAATTTTCAATTACATAATAGTTTATACAGTAAAACCTCGATTCATCGCCACAATTTGTTCATTAAATTTTGGCGTTATAAAGGGGTTTGGCGATAAATTGAGGGAGGGTCATAAAGAAAAACTTAAACAAAATGGATTTTGGCACTTCTAAAAAGTGTGGCGAATCTCATACAGTTAAACTTGTTTATAGAGATTTCTC
This sequence comes from Anadara kagoshimensis, assembly GCA_021292105.1. NCBI lineage: Eukaryota > Metazoa > Mollusca > Bivalvia > Arcoida > Arcidae > Anadara > Anadara kagoshimensis. The sequence continues at coordinate 46,708,697 of CM037861.1, forward strand.
AAAGGGAAATTGCTACTTCTATAGAGATTAGTTAAGGGAAATTGCACAAGTAGCTTTATAATGATATGTTCTTCATATACAAGAGGTCTTGATAGTTTCAAGAGTATGCTTACAGATGACATGGACTGTTACTGCCCAAGTTAAAATCCCACTCAGGACAGATCATAGTATGAGAAAGTTTGTCTTTCGCATACTGCAGATTGGTGGTTTTCTCCAGGCATTCCAGTTTTCTCCTTCATACCTAAAATGGCTGTCTCAATATAAGTGGCAAGATCTTGACTGTAGCATAAAACTCCATTACTCCACTTCTACATTCATATACAGTTTAAATAGCAATGTTGTAATTTATACTGTAAACATATTTATATTCTGGTGTACTAATTTTCACTTATTTTGCGGACGTTTGTTTTGAGTGAAAATTAATATTGAGAGAAAATTTTATTATGCTTATTGTGTTATAGTGTATATTCAAAAAATGCAAAAATTTAACTTTGCAGATGTGTCTAAATTTCCAATATCAAGAAAAAAACAATATACTTGAAATTAAATATGTTTACAGTATCAATTTTTATTATTTTCATTTGTTTAATTGTAGCACCTGTTTATACAGTTCCCGAGGCTGGTGTTTTTAGTGGTTAGTTTAGTGTTATTAATACCAATGATTGGTACATTTACGGCATACCATGTCTTCTTAATCTTCACCAACCAAACAACAAATGAAAGGTATAAAACCACTGAAACAAAAGACAACAAACACAATCAGAGTGTCAGTGATAAAGACAGAGGACAACCAATTACAGGGAAAGATATCAAATCAAGGATTATCTCAGGGAGAAAAAGTAAAACGACTAAATATAGACCATATGATAATGGAATATTTAGTAATTTATTAGAAGTTTTTTTAATATATAATTTGAAAAATAAAAGGAAACAAAGGTAGCATTAGTTTTTGTTTTGTAGAGAGTAAATGGAGAGTAAAGCAATATAGTTTAACTTTTACACCCCAGTCAAGATTCTGTCACTTAAATGTATATGTAAAGCAATATAGTTTTACTTTTACACCCCAGTCAAGATTCTGTCACTTATATTGAGATGGTCAGTTCTTTTATGATGGAGGGGAACTGGAGTATCAAGAGAAACCACTGACCTTTGGCAAGCAAGCTGACAAAATGTTCACACTATTATCTGTCTCAAGTGGGATTTAAACCTAGGCTGCTAGAGGTTCTGTGATCTTTAAGTGTGCCTTTAGGCCACTCAACCACCAAGGCTCCATGTAGTTTGGCATGACCCTCTTCAAAATATTTTTAAGTGTATAGCTATATAATCTAAATGTTTTGGTACATGTGGTAGGTAATTTGTTTAGTAACCCTTTGCTGTAAATGTACAGTCAAACTTGTGTTAAAGGTCACCTCTATATAAGGACCACAACCTTATAAAGGCCAGCAAAATTTTATTCCATTTTCTCCTTATTCATATTTTTATCTTGTATATAAAGACCACTTGCCTATAAAGACCACTTTTACCGTTTCCCTTATGTGGCCTTTATAGACAGGTTTGACTGTATCCCGTTCACCTGTGACAGGTAAACTAAATACAAAGATGCTATAATTAATCAGTCGCTCTATACAGTGTATGTTCAAGTTGGAGTGAATATCGGCATGTTTTACCTTCTTTTTTTAATATAAGGCACAAGTGGTTTTTATTGATAAAGATTGATTGATTGAATGGGGTTTTACTTCCCAGTCAAGAATATTTCACTTATATCGAGACATCACCAGCTATAGGTGAACTGTTAGAAATTTTTTTCTTTGCGGTGTAATATGCAGAGAGGGTTCTTTTATGCGCACGGTTGCGTGACACGGGGCATCAGTTTTTAAGGTCTCCTTCCAAGGAACCCATGTTTTTGGCGAAATAACAATCGCTACCTTTTTTCAAGTCTTGGTCAGACCTGGTCAGGGTTTGAACCAGCGACCTTCTACATTTATTGGACAAAGAAGGGAGTAGAGTAATATAGTTTTATGTCCAAGTCAAGTTTCTATCACATATTGAGGCGGTTCAGAGATGCTCGAGGAAACCAGAGAAAATCAGGAACCTATAGGCAAGCAAACTGACAATCTTTCTCGCATTAAGATCTTTTCCGGATTGTATTCGAACCTAGACGATGAGAGCGACAAAAAATGCATTTTAAATTTTGTAGTGTATGATGGAGAAAAAATTTCTCCGAACAGTTGTATGAAGGTCATTCATAACCAATTTAGTTTGGAACAATTACATCTATATGCCTTTTTAACATGGACTGACCATTTTCTCTGGAATACTTTGAATGGATGAAAGGCACTGTTGACTGGATTTAAACAAATGAACAGCATCTTGTGATAATGTCAGGGCCGTAACTACTACAGAGGCAGACGAGTCCAGGATTTTTTCCAAATTCTGGGTAATTAAATCCAAAATATCCAAATAAATTACTGATAAAAACCTATGAGTTTGTTACTTTGAAAATATTTGTTGGCGAAGCTTAACAGGTAAAACTACAATTATGACGGTTTTCTTTCTGCCCGCTATGAACTATCTTTCCGGATCTTTTTGTGTTTACTTAATTCTGTCTCGTTTCGAATTTTATACACAAATTGCGACTTCCAGTTTGCACATCATTTGTGAAAATATGAACATATGGCACTGCCAAACCAATCTAACTCGACAATTTCTTTACAAAACGCCAAGAACCTGCAACTACATGCACAGTAACGAATTCTGCTAGTGGAGATACCAATCCTGAAGCTAGTGATAGTTCCTACTTGCCAAACACAGATGTCTGCAAAGTTCAAAATCAAATAAAATGTAAAATATAGATATGACGATGTTAACAGACCATTGACAGATGATGAACGTTATGGACGTTATGGACTTTTAACGAATAAGCCCAGTGACTACGTCTCAAGTAATAATAACTACCCGGCAAACGACCAAAAACTAGGCGTTACAATCTTTCCTGGGAAGAAAACTGACCCTGGCTTCGTTATTCGCCCTCAGATGACAGTGCTTTCTGCGCTACGTGCATAGCATTTCCCAGTTCTGACATTACCAGAAACCCGGAATTAATCAAGGTTAAGTTTAAAGACTGGAAAAATGCATTTTGCATTTAAATTGAAGGAAATTGCAGGATTTTGTGTCAAGAAGCATGCCCCCGGACCCCCCCCCCTATCTCGACGCGCCTTTGGCGCGTCCGTCTTGCCTCGCCCACAAATCTAGTTACGGCCCTGTTTTGTGGACTATGAATTTTATTCCTATAAGCTGCAACATACCGTTTTTTGCTTACATTCGCTATAGTGACGACATTTCATTTTGATATAATTCAGTTACATTTTGCAACAACCACCGACCATTACTCCGATTATCTCGAATTTTCAGATAAGTCGAATTAATTTAGGCCCCCTGGATGAAAATTCAACGAAAATATTGTTCGTTAACTCGAACTAAAAAAATTGAACCATCATCGGTAGACGCGAAGAATAAAGTTCGCTGGCTAATACATAAATATCAAAATTTAATGTACACGAAAATTTCCCGAGTTACATTTACTCACGGGTACATTTATCCTTGGTCGCTTCATTTATAAATACAACTTATAAATAGTGTTTGTATGTGTATATACTTGAAACCGAAAATAATTGTCGTATAGTTTATATGAACGAACATGAAAAGTACGTGACATTAATGAATAATTTCATATGATGAAGCATTTTCTACAATAATTAGTTACAAGATGGTGAATGGTAAATATCATGTGCTTTACAGCAATATATACAATCATAGCCACATGAACGAGGTTAAAAACAAGTACATGTACCCTAATGTTACATAAGTTTGCACTTTCTGTCATTCAAAACGAATTAAAATTATTAGATAAAGTATTCACAGCAGATTAATTTCGAGCCCCTACTGAGTCTGACCCATGACTTGAAAGTAGGTAGTGACTGTTCTTTCGTCAAGAACCCGGCATTACGAAATGAAAGTCACGGTTCTTTCGTAGCGTGGTACGATAAAGAGCCCTGCTGTATAATGCCATCAGCGCTACATCGTGACAGGCAAAATTTATGCACCTTTTCCTATAACTGGCGACATCTCGATATAAATGAAGTGTTTTGACTGGACGTTGAACACCATTACTCAACTCAACTTGCCGAATCAAGTTTTGGCAGATTCTTTAACTGCGACGCAACTACTAGTATATGATGTTTATACATCGTGCTTCATATACATGAAGGCGTCTCTAATTTAAAAAAAAAATAAAAAATAAGTAGATGGTAGAGCTGATAGACTGAAACGAACTCAGAAGCTTGTGCGTATATTTTGAAAAAAGCCTCAAAGTTACACATTGTTCTTCCAATATGGACACTTAAAATACGTTGTTTAAACTGTATTAGATTTTCATAACAACAAAGTAACAGTTCCATACAGAAGAAGATAAAAGCATAACATGAAAAGAAAATGTTCAACAAGAGACCCAAGGGTCTAAAGGCTCACCTATATTATGCAGCGGTTCAATTGTCAATTACATGTACATGTACATTAATCAAAGAGAATGTCATTTTTTTCTACAGTTAGGGTCAATAAGCATTAATTATAACTCGTCCTAAAAATGCTACATCTTGAACATCTTTATTCTCCCTGCAGTATATTTATAAACAGCTAAATTAGTAAAAACATAAAGAAAAACTTAAAAAAGCTCATTTTCAGCATTTGTTTGTATTTGTATCTGTGACCTTGACATTTGAACCTATCACCTTCATCTATACATCAAAACGATTTTTATCGTCAATACTTACAATAAGCTAATTTACATGCTTATAGTTTTTGAGATATTTAACCATTTCAGTATTTGTTTGAATCTGTGACCTTGACTATTGAACTCATGACCTTCATTAATATATCAAAATGATCGTTAGGCCAATGCCTAAAATATTTCAATATACATGACTATTCAAAATGTTTATAGCTTTTGAGATAAATAATCATTTCAGTAATCATTTGCATCTGTGACTTGTCCTTTTAACCTAAGATCTTCATACATATATCAAAATGATCGATACACCAATGCCTACCCATGCCATTTCAGTAGTCGCTTGAATCTCTGACCTTGACCTTTGAACCCATGACCTTCATTCATGTATTAACTTGAAATGAATGTTAGATCAATATCTACAATATTCTTATATACGTGCCTATACAAAAGGTTTATAATTTTTTAGATAATTAACTGTTTCAGTATTCATTCGCATCTGTGACCTTGACTTTTAAATCCATGACCTTCATTCGTATATCAAAATGATCGTTAAGCAAATGCCTACAATATTCTAATATATTCCTTTAGAAAAAATACCATTAACCTTTTTAGTATTCGTTTAATATGTGACATTGACCTTGAATTATGACCATCATTCAATATGATTGTTAGGTCACTACTTACATTATTCTAATGTACATGCCTATACAAAAAGTTTTAATTTTTTCAGATATATTGAGGAATACACTAATTTTAGCAATTTCACCATTAAGTACATTGACATTTGTGCAAATATGATACTAGGTGACCTAGGCATGTTTCACGTGAAATATCTATGCTATATCACTTAAACTGATAACAAATCCTATATCAGTAAAGCTGACTTATATCCCTGCATATCTTTTGCCATTTGGTCATGACCTTTGACCTATGCACCTAAATTTGGGATATGATACTTGTCCTACTTTGGTTTACACTTGTACCAGGTTTGATTAAAATCAGTCCATTGACATGGGAAATGTGAAGCGATTAATATTTCGTTCGCCTGAGATAAAGCGACCAAAGAGCTGGTTTCACATTTTGTAGTACTGATTTTCTATATGAAACCAAGAGCAAAGGTCGGGGTCATTGTCTCACTAAAATGAATTATTTGTAAAATTCCGATACCTTAACTTCATATAAAGATTTTGACATAGGTTTTTAATACTGACCTTTTCCTAAAATGGCTTTCAAAATGATGTCAAGGTCATGATATCCTTTTTACTAGTGTTTCATTCCTACTATTTAAGTTATTTTTATATTTCAATGCAATTTTTAATTGTTATTCTTTGTAATACTGTTTTTATACACAAAAAAGAGATAAAAGGCCAAGGTCATCCCCTCGTTTTAGAAACTTTTTAGAAGCTTTTAAGATTTTGATATTGCAGTTTCAGTTTTGATGTTTTCTTTCACTTTCGAAATGGGCTTCAGTTCATGGTCAATTTTTTATTTTACATTTGCATTTTTGCTACTACTGAATCTATTGATAAATATAGAGCTAGACCTGTTAATATAGTTTAAAAGTAACATTCTTAAGAAACTAATATTTAATTTACAACTATCATATCTGGCGATGGAGCCCAATCTGGGAAAATCTTAACGGTCTTGGTAGTAAATGAAATTGTCTAGAGAAATAGGAATATCCTCAGGTGAGCGTTAAGGCCCATGAATATCTTGTTTATCTCAGTGTATATCAGTAGGATAGCCAACCCGGCCAGCGCAATGATTCATCAAACAAAATTTCACGCGCAGACAAAGTGAAAAAATTGTCAAAAATTTGAATTCACTCGAGGCGGTAAAATTGCACAATATTTATTTCACTGCGAGTTTTTAATACTATTTGTAGTATTTTATCGTCTTTTGAGGACAAAAGTAAGTCATTAAAGACGATTTTTATCAAAGTCGGTGAGAATTTAACAATTTAAATCGTAATTGAATGTTAGGCACCGGCGAAAAATTGAAAATTGAAACTTTAAAAAATATCATTCTGTGTACGCAGTTCCTCATGCACCAAAGATGTTTTTACATGAACGGAAAGAACTTTTTTTCACGGTTATTTTGATGTATAATTTGTCAAATAATTTTCTTTACACAAAAAACGTACCAGTTTCAAATGTCGAAAAAATCGATGACATTGCCGGATTCTCGATCATGGGCGCCCCCTTTCCGGCTAATTTGACACAGAAAAAATGCTAAGACAGCTTCCTTATTGTATGTAATGTATAAATTTGATAATCGAGAGACGCTGTGGAGGTATTTTTGTTGAAATAAAGTAAGTTTTTCCTTAAAAATATTGTATTTTCACTCCATTTCTCGTCTAATCTGCCGATTTTTTGGAACTACTTCCAGTCGGACATATTTGATTAGCATTCGTCCCGCTTCGATCACAATTTTAGCATGCAGAAAATGTCATCGTGTATTTTGGACAAAATAGTCAAGCTTTTTTGCCTTATTTGTCATGTATGATCGATCTGCATGGCTGCCGAACACATTAGATATGCATGTGTTCTAATTTTACCCATATGGCTCGGGATCTGTACCCTGCAACCTGCTCATGTAGGGCTAGTTAGGGACTCAGAATTACTGAAAATTACCAACTGATTTTGCTTTGCTGGCAAAATATAAACAGGACCTGTCTGTCATATCAGTACATATCATTATAAATAAGCTAATATCATTAAAGAGGGTTAGACTGGATTTTTCTTTATGAAATATTTCCCAAAATGAGGAAACATCTCCCATGTTAGTTTAGCCAGAGTCAACACAACATTGGTCTTTATTATTTGAATTTTTGTTTCTGTTCTGATGCCAATAACCCCGGCATTATTATTTTAGTACAATTTAGACATGAAAAGTTGATTATTTTGCTTCATTAAAAGTTTTAAGTCAACTTGACATAGCACAAATAACATTTAAAATAGACTATGTGGAAGTAGGAAATAGGAAAAGTGAATACTAATCATGTGGATTTCATTTGACTTGGTTAAAAATTTAACTCCATATTATAATGATTAAATACAGATCTGTAAAATATTTAGGAATTTCAGTAATTTCTGTAAAATTGTAAAATTCTAATAAATAATATCACCTTCTTTTGGAAAATTCATGGGAACTGGTTTGATAATAGCATTAAGAAATAAGTTGATGCAAATGCAGTGAAATTCATGACACAGTGTATCCAAATGGGCATTATTAGTTTGTAAGAATTCAAAATAATTGTAACACACTAGGCCTATTCCAGATTTATTGATTTATCAGTTAAATTTAGAATTGATTGGTTGGTATACACACCCCATTCAAGATTATTTCAATTATAATCAGGTAAATGAGATTAAGGTAGTAAATAGGTACAGGGATGAAGATTTGCAGGGGCCCAGTAGCCAATGGCTTCTAAATTCGAGTATGGGTCACTTAATGTTTACACATTTAAGCCATTTAGTACTGTTACAAATTCTTTATGAAGTGAGCTGGCCCCAAACTCAAAATATTCAGGCTTCATCCCTGAGGTAAATCACACCCCTCAACAAGAGAACTGGCAAACTTTCTGACATAGTAAGATTTTAACCTATGCTGTTACCTGTATGCTACACTTCAGGCAAGGGTGCATGAAAAGCATTTCATGTGGTGAAAAAGAGGTATTCAGTATCAAGAGAAGCATTCAATTCATAAATGTGTAATGGTATATAATTCCCAGTATGTTAAGGATATTGATATGTGTTGATTTTTTTAATTCTATATAAAATGAAACATTCATAAATGTCTGATGATATCTAATTCCTAGTGTATTAAAGATATTGTTATGTTTTAATTTTACATGAAATGAGACATTCAACATTATTACAATTTACAAAGTTGGTTTGAGTCACACACATAATGCATTTTTCTTTGAAAAATGTTCCATTATGTGTAAATAGTAATAACCATGAGTGTTCATTCTAGGATTTTTTCAGATGGGTTATTTCTAATAAATTCCTCTAATAACAAGTTGAATAACATCAATGATTTTGCATACATCTAATGTTTGATGTGACTTGTAGTCTTTTAGGCTGATGTAAAAGCCTTTGTAATGAAGTATTTAAAAGTTTCATATAATGTAGCTTTTATATATGACAATGCTATCAAATATTTTGAACTTGCATTTGAAATCTAATTTCAAATGTGGCCAACTATGGCCTTTACAATGGTGCCATTTGGCAAAATAAAGGATCAACAGCCCTTTCTAGAATGAACACTGCCATATGATCCCATAGTTTTTTATTTATTTGTAAATGATTTATCTATTTATCACAGCCAGAACAACTAGAAAGTACCTGTCCCCCAAAAACAATCACCTGTTTGTGTAGTTTCTAAATTAAATTTGATAATTTAGACAATTTTAGTCCTTTTAAATGCTATTATGGCCCACTTGTCATTCATTTAACAAACAACAATATGACAAAATTTCTAACTATCTGCCTGTTCATAAATTTTTCTAACTTTTTAGTAATTCAATATCTTTTATTTTTTAAATGTTAATTTTGTTCATATAAAAATATTTGTTTTATTTTTCCAAAAAATATCTGAGGTTACTTTCCATGGTACCCATGCCACATTTCATGTTAGTACCTTGAGGAAAGACAAAATGCAACTTATTTTGATCTCTTTTTATGTATTTACCCTATTTATCATCACTAACCTGCTCAACATACTGTGTCCCAGCTCTAACTTATTTCTCTGTAGAAAGTCTAATTTATTTATTTATTTATTTATTTATTATCATCTCTAACCTGCTAGACATTTTGTAACCTGCTCAACATACTGTGTCCCAGCTCTAACTTATTACTCTGTAGAAATTTTTATTTATTTATTTATTTATTTATTTATTTATTTATTTATTTATTTATTTATTAACAACTGCTGACATATTGTGTCCCAGCTCTAACTTATTTCTCAATTTAATTTCTTAATTATTTATTTATTTATTTATTGTATCCCAGTTCTAAATTATTTCTCTGAACAATTTCTGATTTATTTATTTATTTATTTATTTATTTATTATCATCACTAACCTGCTAGACATTTTGTAACCTGCTCAACATATGTCCCAGCTCTAACTTATTTCTCTGTAGAAATTCTGATTTATTTATTTATTTATCTTTTTTTTTTTAATGTAGATCTAGGCCCTATTTATTTATTCCTGTTGGGCCTAAAGTATCTCCATCAACAAACACATGTCATATGATGTGTGCCAGATGAGGATGCCTGTTGCAAAAAAAATCGATAAATACAGTACAGACCTGTACAAAGTTTAGCACCCAGCTAACGAATGCATTAGTGCCGACAGTCCATATTGGTTCCTCGTTTGGTGTTTATATCGACAGCAGTTGCCATCTATCTCTCGGCAGCTTTTCGACCGCTACCTTTCCATACCTTAGGCACTCGGCAGTCGAGCTTTGACTTCTTTTGGTTAGCTTAGTGTTAAACTTTCGACAGGTCTGTACTGTACATTGCGTGTACTGTGTATAAGTAACAGTTGACCTATATAATTTGACACGGGGAACGTTGTTTACGTCATTACGTTAGAACAATGTTTATCAAGGTCGCGGCCATATTTGTTTTCATTGACAACAAGACGTACTGAAATCATGCTGTTGGATTTTTGCGATTTTCGCATATTTAACCCTCATGCACCAGGTACGATAATTTACTGGCGTATACTGTAATAATTTTCTGACATTGTATTAAAATTTCTAGGAAAAGTATTCTTTACACAAAAAACGTACCAGTTTCAAAAATGGAGAAGAAATTTCTGTTGATTTTCAAGAGAAATCGGTTATCGTCGGGATATCACTAATTTTTAATAAATGTGGCGTTTTATCTTGGACTTTTTGATACATGTAGAAAGTTTAGTTAATTCCTCACACGCTTGCATCATATTCGTAGCTAAAAATGTTAATTTTATGGTATAAAAACGATTCTGAAAATGGCGAATTTTTTTTCGGGTTCAGATACTTGCCAAAAAATAATCCCTTTTTATTTACCGCGGAAGGTCTCAAATTTTAAAACCAACGCACATTTTGGACTTGGCTATCCTACTGTATTATGTTCAATACATTCAACGCTGCATACAAAATAGAAATAAACAAATATCCCTCATTGAAAAAAACACACCTGCAACAATTGTCCTGCAGATTACAGATTTGTCTTGTACATTACTGCATAATATCCTGAATTTGTCTGTGATTTTGTGTTTGATTGTTATGATCAATTACAGTCAAACCTGTCTATAAAGACCATCCAAGGAAACCAGTAAATATGACCTCTATTTGCAAGTGGTCGTTATATGCAGGTTTAATTAACAAAAATAAAGAGCAATACGGGATAAAATTTTACTGGCATTTAAAAGCAGGTGGTCCATATATAGAGGTGACCTTTAAGGCAGGTTCGACTGTATTGTAATTGAATCGATACAGAAACAATGGTATATCGAAAAATCAAATAAAGCCCTACAAAGCTATACGCCTGAGAACCGCTACATGTAGGTATGACGCAGTATACACACAGCTAAGAAATCGAAACAGTACTGGACCGAGTAACGGGGAATTCCAACTAATCTATAAATAGACACAGTTAATTATTTATGTACATAACCAAAAATCGGGTTTTTTAACCCAAGGAAGCTGTTCCATTTATCTTAACATTGAAACATTACGTATACAAAGGTACCAAATAAAGGTAAGTTGTGCATGAATGATCAGGAAACACAAAAATGTTAATTTTAAAATACAAATGTATTGGAAATTTCCACTTTGGCATGCGTCCAAAATATTTTAACTCGGTAATTAATTTGCATAAAAAACTAAATATTTCAATAAGGATATTTAAAGTAAAAGGTGTTTATTGTTTTAGTGAGAACTAGTTTGCTTTTGCTTTGACCAAATTTAAAAAAAAATCATAATAATTAATTATTAGTCCACTTGAATTTTTTGGAGTAAAGTCAAAATTTATCTGAAGGTGTTATAGATGCGGGCGAGTTTCTATAGTAACAGTGTGTCTTAAGTGGGCACGTGGTTAAAGTGTGACAATTTGCAATGTCCTTGTTAATTTGCATATCAAAGTAAGTAGATCTTTTTACATATATAAATAAAACTATGCATACTTTAGCCATTACGCAGAGTTCATCTTTGTTAGTAAACATTACAACGTGCGATAAATCTATTTGTTTACTTTTTAAAGTGAGAATATTTTTAATACTGGATTTATTGATAATAGTGATCAAAATCTATCGAATATTGAAAAAGTCAATATAGTAATTTATATATCGATAACCATTGCAAGATATGTGAACTTCATCATTATTTTGATTAAAAAAATATTTTCGTATACAGTATATTGAAATATATTATTTATTTTTCTTAATGGTAAAAATTATTAGTTTAAACAACTGTCAAATAATCTCTTTTTTTGCACATTTGAATTTCGTTTTTAATATTCGTATTGATTTCTCATATAACCATCGGTCACAGTGTGAAAGAAAAACTCCCCTTGAATTTTAATTTGTTTTTCTATTTCAGGAGAATTATGGAGTCTGAATATTCAGATATTAGCTCACCTGAACTGGAGGACCAGTTATTTGTGGCACTGGACCAGAATATTAACACGTTAAGTGAAATAACGGATGGGTACCTTAAAGACTCGCTTCTGAGTTGCTGTACAGAACAGGGCATAACGCCGTTGATAAAAGAGGGGTTAAAACTGAAGATCCAGAACAGAAGACTATCTGAAGGAAAACAAGAGCTGAAAGTCAGTTTTACCCCACCACCTGAATACAAGGTACGTGACATTATATAAAAATGTACACTTTTTTTTTACCGCACCACCTTTATACAAGGCACATGCCATGTACATGACAGATTGTCAGTTTTACCACACCACCTGTACACAAGGTGCGTGGCATAAACATGTACACGAGGGTTGTCAGTTTTACCCCACCACCTGTATACAAGGTATGTGATATACACGACGGATTGCCGGTTTTACCGCCTGGATATAAGGTACGTGACTGTCATGTATATGACGGATTGTCGGTTTTACCGCACCATCTGTATACAAGGTACGTGACACATAATGGCGGATTGCCAGTTTTAACCCACCACCCTTATACAACCTGTGGGACACATGTACGCTGAATCTTGATAACCTTTCCCAGCAGAAATGTGTGATTTTTGGCAAGAATTTAGGTAGTGCACAATTTTTAATAAAATTGTTTGACACATTTAAAAAACATTTTGTACAGCGGATAGTCAATTTGACAACGGCAAAAATGCAAAGAACAAATTGAAGAGTTATGCCAGTAATGCCTTCTCGGACTGTAAATTGACGGGGTTTTACATCCCAGTTAAGAATTCACTCATATCGAGACCGCACCAGCCGTAGGTGAAGTGACAGAAACTTTGACCTTTGCACTTCGCTCAGGCTAAGATGCAGGGAGGATTTTTTACGTGTTACACCTGCCGTGACACTGGTCAACGATTTTTAGGGTCTCTTCCGAAGAACACCGTGACTATCATTTTAAATGTCGAGTGCTTGGCGAAAGAACAGTCACAACCTTTTTTCAAATCTTGATCGGACCCGGCTGGGGTTCGAACCCATGACCTCCAACATACGAAGCGAGCAATCTACCACTGAGCTACTGTAGTGGTCAGCTCGGATTGTAATTGTATTTTTGGGATAAAGTGGCGTTTGAAGTATTAAATACAATGAAGAATGGTATGCTATGTTCTAATTTTGAATTCAATATTAAAATCCTGACCTAGCAATTATACAAAGCTCTGTTTGTTTCACTTCACAGTTGACGCCACAGGAGAAAGCTAAACAAGAGAAGAGAAAAGAGAGAAACAGAAAATCTGCTGTAAAAAGTAGAGAGAAGAGGAAAGAATACGAGGACCAACTGATTGAGGTAAGAAAACCATTATTAGATCTAGAAGTAAGTGTGAAATATCCCGCATCGTTTTCATCTCTCTCTCTCTCTCTCTCTCTCTCTGTTTTTTGTTTTTGAAGTGTATTAGTGTATTTTTATTTAATAATGCAATAGAATATCTAAGCGATTATTCTTCTGAGTATGAAACTCATAATATATAGTTTACAAATCAAATCTATATTCAGGTAACATTTGCTCCATTACGCGTAATGATGTGACTAGAAAATGACCAATGGTAGTTAAAAAATTCTGTGAAGTATAATAATGTAATTTAACTTGTTTTTACACCCAAATCATTGTAATAACGGTTTTGGGCATTTTTTCATTTTATAAATTTGTCTTAACATTTTTTTCGTTTTTCTTTTGTTTTCAGCAATGCAAAGAACTTGAAAAAGAACATGCTGAATTAGAGGAAACAGTTGAGAAATACAGAGACTCTGAGAGGGCGTTGCGTACAGTGCTTGTCAAGCATCTTTTGAAGTGTCCGAAATATAATGAAAAAGTCAAGCGGTTAAAGCAAAGGTTTAGATTAATGACCAATTCTCAGATACAAGCAGCTGTGGCTGGCACCAAAGTTCAAGTAGCAACCCATCCAATTCCTGTCCCGACAACATGAATAAACATTTTCACTTGTTAAATATCTGAAATATTCATCCATCCAGACTGGAAGAAAGCATCCTGAAAAATGCCCAACCCTAAGGTCTCCATCCAAACCCGAGGAAAATGCTTTTTGTACCCAAACCCTTAAACAACAATTAAACTGTGCAAAGAAACGACAAATACAGAGGGGTTTTAAAATTCTATTTCAGTTGAAGTCTTTGGCATTGTGTCAAAACTGGGTATCTGGACTTGACAGTCCAATACTTGATGACGTATGCGTAGTTTCGGTTTCACAACATTACTCATTGCTGACTTCTTGCACAAGCACATGTTTAAACTTGCGTAACAGAAAATATATGACATACATTTAATAACTTCGCAATCTATAGATAAGAATATTAAGTATGCGTGGAATTTGTACATTATTTTAACCAAGAATTTACGACATGATTGTATGTTTTTGAGTTTTTTTTTATTATTTATTTATTTATTTTATTATTTACATGTATTTTATTGTTTTTCTTTTCAGTCTATATATTAACCTGAAGATTGTTGTAAAACTTAAAAGTATTTATAAAATGCTGATATATTTTTTAGGAATTCATTAATTTACATGGGCTCCATGTTTTTTCATATACAATATCCGAGAACTATGATATGATGACACTATGCTGACAACACTTAATTTCCTTGAGGAAAATCAATTGGGCTTACTAGTATTGATATATCTATGAGTAATTCCATTTGCGTACATTCAGTTAATGAAAAACGGCTTTCTATAGCTACTAGTTCAAGTTCGAATTAGGACCATTTCAGAAACATAAAGCCATATCTAAGCTTACCCAATGGTTAGTATGATATAACTATAGCGAGCACTGTTTTTACAATTTGTTTCCTGCATTTTGTAATATAGCCTTTAAAGCGAGTTTTAAATCAACAATTTTTCATATTGAACTTTTATTTTTTATTTATTTTTGAACTAGAATTTGTAGTTAGTTATGTTTTTAATGACTTATTATCCTCTTTACAGCTGTATGTCCTCTTGACTCTTATTCCGGGTACCATTTCGCCAAATTTCATGCAAACTATCACCTTGCTTTTGCATTCTCTCTAGTACCAAGTTATAATACGCGTATTTGCTATATATTTTACCACTTCATTTTTATGACAATACTTTATGGTCTCCCGAAAAAAGTGATTTAACCACACACTAAAATATATCATAAATATTTGTATGTTGGTGTATATTAAAACTTCAACAAATCAACATTATTCTGTAAAGTAGATGTATGTTAAGTTGTGTGATGTCATATATTAGCTTGCACGATCATTAGTGAATGTTATGTAAAATAGCTCAAATAAAATAATTTTAAATGTAAAACATTTTTTGTTTATTTATTGCAAAATATTTGTATTATCAGCTGAATCACATATTATTGGCAATAGTCGGAACATTAAGTCGACACAGAGACTATGTCAAGACACCTTCAGGAAGTGTTCATGCAGGGGCGTACATGGACACATAAAGCAGTAAAGTAATGTAGTTTGAAAAGCACGAACTTGATTACAGGATATCTAATGTAATCAATAACTAGAAACAAGAAAGGGATGGGGCAGAATAATGAGACAAGTTCCACAATCATTCATTAACTAAGAGTTTCCTCAACTTAAGTCTGGCAAAATGTCAAAAGTTTGTAACATTGTTAATTTTAATTTACTCAGGAATTTACGGTGTCGTTTTGAAAATTACTTCAAGCTTATAGCATTTGAATTAAGGTTTGTCAAATATTTTTATTCTTAGTTAAAAAATGATTGCTTAAATTTGCTAAAGGGTTTAAGTTTAGACAATCTTAGTTAAAGAATGATTGTGAATCTGGGGTCAAACATAATAACAACTTATAATAATAGAACTGGCGAACGGCTTTGAATAGTCACTGAAAACTAATGTCCGAGTAATTTCCAATGGGGTGGTTAAAATACTTCGGTGGGTCTAAATCATACAACACCAGAAACTGATACGAATTCGGCAGTGGTGCCGAAAGGTGATTACCCTCAGGTGCGTCTTAGTGTGAGATGAACATATTAAATAAAACCGGAGATTATAAACTATTGGGATTATATAATTAGTTGTATGGTTATGGTAAAATGTGCCCAGGAATTTTTACACCGATATTTTAGTTTAGCTTGATGTTCATCAGTTCCAGAACACCAAATAATAACTTTACCAACACTTTAAAATCTGGAACATCATCGGGTTTGTAACGTATTGCTTACTTCTTGGGTACACCTGACTATGACCCGACGTCTGAAACAATGGATTTGTATCATTATATAACTTACCTTTTGGTAACAACCTGACTTCAGATCTAGAAGTAATTATAATTTGTTGTACTTGACATCGCTGTAGGGTTATGCCTTCGATAGACGCTTTTTTCTTTTCTTTCTTAATTTATTCAAATACACTAGAACATGAACACTTAAATCTCGTCGAACATATTTTAACATCTAACTTGCTTTTTGAGAATACCTGATACTGGCCTGAAGTCTGAAAAAATGGGTTTTATCATTTTATTTACATTTTGGGAACACCCAACTTCAGGTCCTGAACCAATCCTGAAACACAAAGGCTTAGGTCTGGAGTATGCCTTTTAAACATATAACTCGCTTGGGAACACCTTACTGGTCCGAAGTCTGGAAATATGTTTTTATATCATGTTTTACCGTTTGGACACTCGATCCCGACTTCACTGTGTAGAACAGAATTTCTAAACCAATCAGGCCTGAGACACTTAAGTCTTTCAAGAACATAACTTTGAAACACCTAGCTTACTTCTTATAACACTACATGACACTGGCCTGAAATCTGAAACAAATGATTTTTATCCTGCAACTTACTATCTGGGAACAACCCATTTCAGGATTTTCGAAACACATAAACTTAAGTCTGAAACATGTTTTTACGTAACTTACCTCTTGGGAACACCATACATCGGGTCTAGAACATTACTTATGAACAAGTAATTTAACTTTTTGGGAACATCTGAGATAAAGTCTTGAACCATATAAGTTTTGAACATATACCTTATCGTTAGGAAACAGATGACAATCTTTTTAATTCACACCGGTATTTGGAAGGTCTTGATAAGTGTTCCAGTGTCCCTTTCTTGTTTCTTGCGTTCTGGCATCTCTTCCTTGTTGCTTCGCCTATTGCAATACACATGTTTTTTCTGCTTCGCGCCAAACTTTCTATATTTTTATAGGATTATAATTGTTAATTGCTCCGACGATTAAAACGTTATTATTCTCATTATGCTACATACGTTGAAAAACGTTTGGTTTGTTTGGTTCTTTTGTTTGGCTTTAACTCTGAAGATGTACTTAAGGTAATTAAGAAAACTGCTAATAAGGTAGCGTGTTTGTGCTGTTTACAAATTGGAAGATCGCAGTACGATTCTTAGCTGGGTCTATATCAGGGATTGATTATAGTAATCCCTGTTAGATTCATCAGGTACATTTCACTTAAAATCAGTATACATTCATTACTGTTACTTCATTTAAATCTGGTAACCTGTCGATATAAATTTGACTTATAGATTAGGGTGTGTCATGGGGTCACCACGCACATAGTGGACTCTGAACCAAATAAAGTCAAGTTGATTGGATATTCGATAATGGATATGCACAACATTTGAATACCACATAACTAATCCGACTTTAATTTAGATTGCATCACCTACTTTTGGTTGTCACAGTTTCAGATGACTTCAAGATATTAATCAAACAAAGGTTTAATTTTTTTTATCAAAAACAGTTAAACAAACTTCACCAAAGTTATTGATCAAAATTCGAAATAAATCTTTACAGAGGCCCATTATAGTATATTGGTACATGGACTTTTGATAATACTGTGCGTGACTTGTATACTGTTTTCAACGACGAACTATAATTTATAAACTATTTTTTCGGACTAAGTTTATAACAAATGATGATTTTTTTTAACACATAGATTTAGTTTTAGTTACGATTTTCAAAATATTCATTGTATTATCGATTTTAAAAATCATATCCAGTATGTCGTATGTTAAACACTGGTCCCTATATAGATCATTCAGTAAGTTAGTTTAAAATATTGAAAATAGTATAATGGACTTCTGCCATACAAGTTATGTACAGTCCCATACCTATTTTTACTGTCTGTACAGTCCCAAACCTATTTTTACTGTTTAGATTTCTAAATTTGAGTCTGGCTTTTATAGGTAATCTCCGTAAGTTTCTTGTCTAAAAATAAATCCTAGTCACTCGGTTTGGAAATCCTAATTCTAAAAATAGATATCGGTTTACCCCTTTTCTATTTTTAGACTTAAATACGATGTAGTAAATACTTTCTCGAACTCTCTTTTGTAAATGTTAATACTTTGTGTATGGTCTCTTATCCCAATTTAACTTTTTAAATAAACTGATTTTCCCTATTTTTTCTGGGGATGTCAAATTTAATGGTTTATTGTAAAAAATATTTGTTACGGTATCTTAGTTACAAAATAAAATAATTAAATTATGAGCTGGCGTTAAATAAGGTTATATATTGGGATTCCCAAACTGGCAAAGTGTCAAAAGGCGTGGTATTTTTTATAACTAGACCACGTGACAGCCGGCTTCCCAGTTGTAGTGAATATTCTGATTGAGAGAAGACACACCAACGTGTTCTAGTACGATTTTACTCAGGTACATGTTCTAGATTATTATTTGTAATAATTATGAATCGGACTGCTGTTAGAAATTTTACAGAATAATCATGCGAGGAATACATAACTGGATTTTGACCGTTATAGATATAAGCTTAATACACATCGACATATTATATATATTTTATATGTTATATTTGCTGGTTATAATGACCACATTTAAGGGACCTTAATATTGATTATTGATGTGAAATGTAAGTCACTTTTCAAAGTACATTAAGACTATATTGACGTGGATTCAACATGGTTAATGATTGACTTCTGAAAGGACTCGTATTCATTGACTTTATAATTATTGGTTGTTTTAGGGTAAATGCATATGTATTTTCTTACGTTTGTTATATTCTACAACAGTGACAGTGTTCAGTTGGTAGAGTAGAGTTGAGTAATGGTGTTTAACGTCCCAGTCAAGAACATTTCACTTTTACCGAGACGTCGCCAGCTATAGACGAAGGTGCAGAAATTTGGCCTGTGCGTTGCGCTGATGGCATTATACAGCAGGGTTCTTTAGCGTGCCAAGCCCACCGTGACACGGGACCTCGTTTATTTTAAGTTCCTATCCGAAAAAAAACGTGACTTTCATTTCGTAGTGCCGAAAGTGCGAAAAAACAGTCACTACCCACTTTTAAGTCTTGGGTCAGACCCGACCGGGGATCGAACCCACGACCTCCCACTTACGGAGCGAGCACTCTACCAACTGAGCTACCGCAGTGCTCAGTTGGTAGATGTTCTGGGTTCGATCCCCGGCCTGAACCAAGACTTGAAATTTGGTAGTGACTGTTCTTTTGCCAAGCACTCGGCATTACGAAATGTTGGTCATGATATGGTTTTTGGCCCAAGTCCGTGCCTTGACTTTGACTTCAAAAATGACACCACATTTGGGACTACAAAGTATGGGTCACTTTAAATCTAACGTGCCCTCCACAATTGGTACACCAACGTTTTCAAGTAAAACTCAAACTTGCAATGTTGTTATATGTATATTGAAATATTAATTAAAATTGCATGTAAATTATCTAGCCCAGTATAAACTTGAAATCAATAGAACCGACTCCCGAACTAGAGACCGCGATTTAGTTATCCAATGTCTTTATTTGAAAGGGAAAAGTCGTTGTCGGCAAAGATAAAGTAATTCATAAGTTTTTCCACGTGTTTTTCCCCTCTTTTTAGGATCTTATATAAGTGATTAATAAATCATTCTATCACGGTTGTCAGATGATTTAAACGTCTTTAAATATTCAAAAATAATTTGATTGGACGGATCTAATACGTAATACAGTAGTTATACCAGGAAGGTATAATACATGTATATATATAAATATACCAACCGTATCAGAAGCTCACTCCGATGCAATATATAATACTAGTAAGGTTCGTTGCTAGGCTATCGTGGATTATTTATTTTATTAATTATTATTTTATTAATTGATTGATAATTGATTAACTTATTTATTTATTTATTTATTATTTATTTATTTATTTATTTATTTTACACATGTTAGGAATTTATCTTTTTTAAATTTAGTTGGTTCAATATGCGAAAATCTTTTAATTTTGTACTAAGTCGTGGTTATTAAGCTACAAATTATGTACTGTTATTTCTGTTAAAAATCGCAGTCAAAATTTACAAATAAACTATGATTTGTTTCAATTTTTGCTTCGTTCTCTATTAGTGTTAATTATTATTGAACAACTATTTTAAAGCCATTGCTTAAGTGTTTCTAACAGTGTACCCTTAAGTGTCGAAAAAAAAATTATACCGGACATATGCTTATTGCTAAATTAAAAATACTTGATCAGATTCCATTCGTTTGTCAGGTGTAGTAAAATTTACCTTGGCAGAAAAATGAGGAAGTTTTTTTTTTATTTTTTTTTTTTATTTTTTTAAATACATTAAATGTCACATTTCATTTATTTCCGTGCCATTCCATTTTAAGACATTTCATTTCATTTTTCAGATACAACGATGGGACCAATGAATGACGAGTACGGGTTTTCAGCGGGTAATGCAATGTTGGATACTATGGTGACGCCAAGCAGTTTTCTCAAGTACAGCTTACCCACGGAAGCATTAGCGTCTACATCTTTGGTGGCCAACTGTCAGCTTGGTAGTGCGTCTTATATGGGTGATATTTACCAAGATCAAGTGTTATCAAATAACAACAATGATTTCCAACCTCCTGACGATTCCTACATTCCCAGTGAACTAATGACATCAGAACAAACATTTTACAACAATGATTTTCCTGGCTCTGAGGACATGTACAGTCCAGCTGCAGTTTTAACACCAGAACAGGCACTGATCGACAATGACCTTCAGACAACGGAGGACAATATCCATCCAATACCATGACAACACCCGTACAAACATTATCAGGAACAATTAATGAAATCTGTGATGGAGATCTGAAGAAAGCGGCAGAAGAAATGAAAAAGTCGGGTCACAGTTACCAATACTAAAACAAGAACTGTGGTTAAAAATTCAGAGTAAAAGGTTAGCCAGTGGTAAACCAGAATTGAAGATTGAAAACGAGGCACCAAAAGTTTACGAGGTAAGCATTGTTTTATTTTCGACGGAAGGCCGAGCACAGTGCCACATACACTTTTTTGAAAATATGATATTTTGGGTTTTTAACAAAAAAAAAAAAAAAAAAAAAAAAAAAACATATTTCATCATCAATAGTTGTGAAATTTTTGGACATTTGATTGACTTGCACCATCATTTTGTCGTGTCTAGTTCTCACTTAACATGAAGGGCAATACTCTTGTAAGCCGGAGAACACATGGATATCAGTTTAGGTTAAAAAGAAGATAAACCTTAAATACTATAGATACATAAATACTTAGCATATTCTTTTATTCTACCATGGAACATGTTATCGAAGAAAAATGCATTGAAAAACTAGTAGTATGATATTTATTCAGGCCAAATTCTTGTCACTATAGACATTTATTTCTATTCTGTTCCATAGATTCAATAGACGTTCGTTTGCCAAGGCGATAGCTTACCGTACGTTTTTAAATTAAAATTGTATTTTGCCAATACTTGTGTATTAAAATAAGTTTGATTTGGATTTTAGCTGACGCCCAAAGAGAAGAAGAACTTAGAAAGGAGAAGAGAAAATAACAGACAATCAGCCAAAAAATGTCGACTGAAGAAAAAAGATGAAACAAACGGGTTATTTAAAGTAAGTATTTAAAACATCTTATCTAGCCTACATTACATGATTACATAATTTGGTTTTAAAAGTCACGTGTCTTAAGCAGTCACTTTTTGCTCAGTACCATTTGTGGCCTCTTAAATAGATTTACTGTACATAGGTTCGTTCACAAATGCAGTAATATTTAGTAAACCCGAAGCACTGCCATAAAACTAGAAATGGTAAGTTCCTTGGTTACCGTAGCTTACTATATGAATGTTTCCAGTGCATCAAATTTATGTAGCGAAAGGTTACTGTAATTGTCAACCAGCAAGTTGCCATCCGCAAAATGACCATCAGCGAAGCACTGTGGATGGCACTATGGTAACAATTACAGTTGGTTAAGACAAGTTAAAAAGAAAAAGATGAAACATATTCAATCAAAGTTGGATCAATGTGATTAACGAAAGAGTTGAGTTGAGCAATGGTGTTTAACGTCCCAGTCAAGAATATTTTGCTTATATCAAAACATCGCCAGCTTTAAGACGAAGTTGTAGCGTTGCACTGATGGCATTATACAGCAGGGTTCTTTACCAACTTAACTTACGCAGTGGTGACTAACTAAATTAAAAACATCACTTCCGAGTCAATTAATATCTTCATATTGTCAGATACCATTTTGTCAATGTATTTCACGATATTTTTTAAAAAGACGGTATATGACATTACGTCATTGAACATAACGCCAGAGTTATGGGATATTTTTTGCATTAGAGTTAGTCCATAAACAGTCAAAAGTAAGACAATCAGTCAGACAATAAAGTAAGCGCCATCACGACACGAGTTGTGTCAACAAAGCTAGTAACAACACCTATGTCAAACAGTGAATAATTGAAATTTTAAGCCGTTTCATATAAAAATCTGGCATATAGCTAGATAGAATGAAGGGGGGTTGGCTAAAGTTCATGTATTTCAACAACTCTCTTTTGAACCAAAATGCATATCGGTCCTAAATAGACAACTACACATGTATAGCAACAGTTATTTTTCTTTTTTTCAGAAACACAGGGAACTTTTAAGGAAAAATACAGATTTGAAGAAGATGGTAGAAAAATTAGAAGCATTAAAATCCCACTACTGGTCAGAGTTCGTGACCAATTGTCCAGTTGATACTATACCAGCTGAAGACTTATATAAACATATTAATCCTGATTTTGGCGAGCAACAAATGGGAGATGGGGCTTGAACTATAACAAAATATGACTGACACCGGAAGTAAGCCTAAGAACTTCACAGAAAAGTGGAAAAAAATAACTACGCGCGTGAAATAGTGCATTGTACTGGGATAGTACACGTGTTGTTTTTTTACATGTTACTACATTACTAGATCAATCAATCAAACACCAGTGCATGAGATTTTCATACTATTAGCCCAAGAGCTAGTGGGGTTTGAAATATGTGTCAATGGCCAAAAGCTTTGAAGGTTGTTTCTGATAGAAAAATGTCTGTAGTTTTCGAATTTGGGCGTCTTGTGAATGAACTCGTTTCCGATTTTTTTCAGACGCGAGTTTTTACACTAGAATCGCATTTTTCAGCCGGTTTTTCGGTAATTTGATAATTCTGCATTATGGACGCGATATGGCCTTAAAATGTCTTATTACTGATGCGGTTATCAAGAATTATGATCATTGTTGACATTTAAGTTAAAAAACTTCTTGATACATTTCAGATTTTTTTTTAAAATAACTATTTTAGGAAAAAAAATAGACCAAAAATTTTGCGTTTTTAATATTTTGCCCTCTTTTATGTCTTATAAAAAAATAATAAAAGCATTTAAGTGAAATGTTTTACCATATTGTCACAGCCTAATGTGTTTTGCATTCAATAAAAGTAGCTGCATATCATTTGGTAGGAAATTGCGGCACCCACAGTGGAAAAACTTTCCCCTACCCCAAAAATTGCAAATTTCTCAAAAAATCGATCTTTACTACAAATTTTGCTATTAGTTGCCATACTGATTGTTATACCGTGTAAGCTTTAATACTTGGGTGACAACATTGAAGACCTCTAACTAAAACTTCTTGTTAAGCATTCAATCTCAATTTTGTGGCCAATTTTAAACAACCGAGTTTTGCGTTTTTACTTAATCTTTATTCGTTAAAGTCTTGTAGCGCATTCAAAAAAAGCCTGATTATCAATATACTATTTATTTAGAATCCCTGATGTTTGTGCTTTATTGTGCAAGTATAATGTATAACACAATCGTCACACAAACCCTTTCACCACAATTTATTCTTCCCCCTACCCCATATGCAATAAATAAGCGAGTTCGCGAGATATTGATTTTACACTTGTGCGTTCTCAGGCAGTGAGATTTTAAACACGGTAGAGTGTTATAACGTAAATTTGTACTTGAAACATATAGTAAATTACGCTGTTAGCTTGTTTATTCAATGCTTTGATTTTTTGTATTATTAAGCAATGATAGTGCCACGCCCTTTTGTATGACTCGGCAGATGGCGCTGCGCAAAGCGTTTGTGTTACGTTTTCTGTCATTGCAAATCACACGTGGTTGCAATTATAGATACTTTCATATGGTTGTTGTTTATGATAAGTAAGAAAAAACTATTCACCCCTTTTTTCTATTGTTTTGTTACCGTTTATATTTCGTGTGAACAAGTTGATTTTATTTAATATTTGTTTTTAAAAAGAATCCGTGTTCACAATAGAATCAATGAAGTTTTGACGCAGATAAGTAATCTGTTTGTTAATTCTATTTGATTCCGTGACTGAATTAAAATCACTGTAAATAATATTTTGCGATTTGTTTGTGATAACTCATTGTCATTTCAATTAGAAGTGTTGCAAAATGGCCAGCACACGGCTGGATACATCTAAGGGGAAACAGATATTACAGGGCGATAGCACAGATGAAACAAATCTTGTTTGTTGCCTTCATGTCGATAAACGTTTCCAAGATATAGAAATTAAACCTTTTGATGAAACAACATGGAGTAAAGTGGCAAAAGTTGCTGAATATCGTCTTTCGAAAACAAAATCCCACAAATATAAACAAATTTGTCAAGATCTTCCTCAAAACTTTGATCCTAAAACCAATGGTTATCACAGAATGTGTTACAAGAACTTCACTGCTGTCTCAAAAAAAGAACTAGAGTCTTTTTCCACTGTAGAAGTAGAAGAAGTTTCTTACACTTTAAGATCCCACACTGAACATTTATCGGACGAAACTTCCTCCTCCGGTATTTTTCTTCCCGTATGTTTGTTTTGTGGCCTCCTGACGAAGGGTAAGAAAAGGGAACAGTTAGGCAATTGTGAAAGTTTGGAAGCGGGAGAAAAAATAAAAAATGCTGCAATGGTTCTGGGTGATACAGATATGATTGCCAGAGTTTGTGATATAGATTTTGTTGCTAAAGAGGTTAAATATCACCATAGCTGCCGAAAACATTACTTAAATCTTTCTGAGAGGTGTATACCCGGGTCTGCTAAGACAGAATATGGCAACATTAGGCTAGGACACGAAAAAGCATTTAAATGGTTGACCGAATACATAAATAAAAACGTTATAGCACAAGGTCAAGCTGTAACAATTGCCTCCTTGTATGAATATTACACTACAATGCTGATGGACATTGGTCTTGATTGCTCCTCATATACCATCCAGACTTTAGAAGTAAAACTTCTAAATCACTTCAAAGATGATATTTGCATGAGTAAAATAGGTAAACGACAAGGCAAAATATTATATCCAAGCTTTCTAGATACAGATCAGATTATAGGTTTCCATAATACGTTTTTATTAAATTCCAAAGTCACTGAAGCTGCATACCAGTTGCGAAATACAATATTAGAAATGTCAAAGACATGTCCCCAATTACAGAACCCATTGACTGTAAATGAAATACAGAAAGGCCAAGCTAACCCCCCAGACATACTTATGCAGTTTTTTAAAACTCTATATACAGGGTCTTCAACAAAAGAACCTTCTGAAAGAATGAATAGATGCATCAGTTCAGCAGCAGATGATGCTTTGTTTGCTGTAACCAATGGCGAAATAAAGCCATCAAAACATTTATGTCTTGGACTGGGTTTTAAAAGTATGACTGGTAGTAGGAAAATTATTGAAGTACTAAATCATTTAGGGCACTCAATAAGTTACCATGTTGCGGAGACACTTGAAACTGAACTTGCAATGACAATATCAGACAGGAATCAGCTAACTCCTGATGGATTACTGAAAATTCCAAACTTGTCAACCGGAACGGCTTGGGATAATTATGATGAAAACACCGAGACTTTGTCTGGAAGCGGAACTTTGCACGACACAGTTGGAATATGTTACCAGAACACTCCCGACGAACAACATTCAATGGGGGACTCTCTAGGAATTCCACAAGTATCCACTACACAAACAAAGTCATTGAAACGTAAACGCTCTTTAGATATTGAGGACCCTATTTTAGAATCTTACAGAAAGCGTCCAAAAATAACAAAATTTCAATATCCCGTAAAAGCAATTTCGGACCCCTCTAATTTAAATGAGACCAGAAAAAGGGATTTAACATGGGTGATTTGTCACCATTTATTTTCTAATATACCCATGTGGTCAGGATGGAATTCTCTAATCACAGTAGATCATCTACCAGAGCAAGTGATAGGCTATATGGACAATATAAGTTTGCCACCGACCCGATTAGATGTGGTGTCGGAAACATTACGTCGATCGCAGATGTGGCACGGGAATGTTCTGATAACACAGCAATTGTCCACTATGATCTTGCCATAGCTAAACCAGCGATGCAGATACAATCGGAAGAATCACCAAAGTACGACAATATTTTCATATGTTTTGGTCCTTTCCATATAATGTTGGCATATTTTGGCGCTCTTGGTCACTTAATTGAGGGCTCTGGCGGACCATATGTGCTAACCGAGACCAAAGTTCTGGCAGAAGGGTCTCTAAATGGGTTCATAAAAGGGAAGCATTATAACAGATGTCAGAGAATGCATACTATATTATCTCTTTCTTTCCGTATTCTCCATTTTCGGTCTTTTCTGGAAGAGCATGGTCAGATATCTGAATCTTTATACGAGCAGTTAGAACAATTCATTACAAATACTTCTTCAGAAGAAATGCAAAACGTTCTAGAGCAAGAAAATTTAAAATCTATTTTTGATATGTATGAAGCCTTTTCCAATGACACAAGAACTGGAAACCATGGATCAACAGCACAGTATTGGTTTATGTATATTGAATTAGTTGAACTTCTGTTACTTTTCAGTAGATCTTGTCGAACTAACGATCTACCTTTATTTACTTACTGCTTAGGAAAAATGTGTCCAGTATTTTTTGCAGCTAATAGACCAAACTATGCAAGATGGATGACACGCTATCACTTAAATTTACTTAACATTGATATAAGTCATCCACAAGCAAGAGCAATGCTTGAGAATGGTGGTTTGTCTATAAGACGCTCGAATAAATCATTTTCCAGAATTCCAGTGGACATGACACTTGAGCAGACAATCAATGCTGATGCTGCATCTCGTCTAACTGGCATTTCTGCATTCAGCCAGTCATATACGGCCAGGCGAAGATGGATGATTACACGAAGTGTCCGCAGTGCTATCGTTGGTGCTCTTCTCTCAAAAACTGGAATCCGGAAAAAGGGGGATGTGAATCAAGAGCTCAAGCCGTCGCGAATTCAGAGAGATAATAAAGATGTAAGTAGTTTGATCGACTGTATTAAAGCAACTAAGAATCCGTTTGATACAGAGATAAGAAATGAGGATCTCCTGTGCATATCAACTGGTAACAGAGTCAAAGATGATGTGAAAAATGAGATACTTAGTTGTGTAAAATATGGCGAGCAATCTTTTCACGACTTTAGAAATGGCTGTTTTGCAGATCCCTCTAGATTTGAAAAACCTATTACAAGAAACAAATTGCGCACTTTTGCATCTTTGGCACTTAAGGTTCGGGTTGAGGTGAAAGCAAAGAAAATCATACAGCTACAGTGTTCACGTGATCTATTTGGTAGGCTTTTGTTTTTGGCAACGACAACAGATATAAACTTGCAGAAAGTTTTTGAATATCCTCTCACTCCCGTGCCGCCAGCTCTTGCACAAATTGACGGGAATATGAATAAAACCGACAAATCAATACTTATGAAAATGTTAGAGAGCAAGGCTCATTCTGATCCTCCAGCTGCAAATCAAATTGATGCTTATGTCGTTGATGCCATGTTCCTTATACAGTTGCTGTCAAACCTACCAGATACTTTTGAAGGTGTAGCCAAAACCATTCTCAAGCTATTATGTAAACTGGCAAAAGAAATACACTTTGTTTGTGACACATATGTCCATCCATCCATCAAAGATATTGAAAGAGATATGCGAGGAGAGAGCAGTGGACCAGATATTGTAGTAATGGGCCCAAAACAAAAGCGACCTCATGATTTCCGTTCAGCTTTGAAATCTGCTAATTTCAAGAGGTCATTACTATCGTTTTTGCTACAAGAATGGAAGAATGATAACTATGCTGACATTCTTGCAGGCCATACATTATATTATGCAACAGAGGACCACTGCCATCAATTCTATTGCGAAAATGATGCAACAGTAGTGTGCAGTGAAGTGTCCAATCTTGCCTGTACCCACGAGGAGGCAGATACCAGGATCACCTTACATGTGCAATACATTGCCTCAAGGTCCGATTCTCCTAACGTAGTGGTTAGAGCAAATGACACGGATGTAATGGTTATTTTATTGTATCATTGTCACCAAATACATGCAAACATATGGATGGATTCAGGCACTGACGGCACCAATACTAGGCGATTTATTGATCTAACAAAACTGTCCAATGAAATTGGGATCGAAATGTGCCAAGTTCTTCCAGCTATCCATGCTTTCACTGGATGTGATTATACTGCAGCATTTCTTAGAAAAGGTAAAATTAGGCCTTATAATATCGTTGAAAAAAGTGCAACTTTCAGAAGCGTTTTCTCAAATATTGGAACAAATCAAAGAGTTAATGAAAGAGATATGAAGGTAATGGAATCTTTTGTCTGTGAAATGTATGGCAAAAAAAACATTAAAACAGTAAATGAGGCACGATTTGCCATTTTCAGAGAGAAATACGCTCCAACAAATCAAACTGACCCATTAGAAAAGCTCAAAGGAGCCGATCCGAGTTCACTACCTCCTTGTAAAAGTGTTCTTGTTCAGAAAATCCTCCGAACAGAATATGTTGCATATTTTTGGAAACATGCCAATTGCAGTTGTCCTACATTAAATACTCCACAAGAAAATGGATGGAAAAAAGAAATAACAAGTATGCGATTCACTGGTTTGAAGGTGAACAGATTCCGAAAGATATAAGACTGAAGATGGACAGTACAACTTTTACAGAGGATGACATGGGAGAAGATGAGGATGTACGTGAATCCGACAGTAGTGATAGTGAAGACACTGATGATGAATGAAATTATAATTCTGAATGAATACGAGTTATTTTGAACCAGCCTGTCTAAGAGCACTAACACAGTATATCCCGTGAATTCGCATATCGTTAGCATATTGGGGTAGGGGAAGAATAAATCGTGGGTAATGGGTTAATGTGACGATTTTGTTACACATTATACTTGCACAATAAAGCACACACATCAGGGATTCTAAATAAAATAGTATATTGATAATCAGGCTTTTTTTGAATGCGCTACAAGACTTTAACGAATAAAGATTAAGTAAAAACGCAAAACTCGGTTGTTTAAAATTGGCCACAAAATTGAGATTGAATGCTTAACAAGAAGTTTTTAGTTAGAGGTCTTCAATGTTGTCACCCAAGTATTAAAGCTTACACGGTATAACAATCAGTATGGCAACTAATAGCAAAATTTGTAGTAAAGATCGATTTTTTGAGAAATTTGCAATTTTTGGGGTAGGGGAAAGTTTTTCCACTGTGGGTGCCGCAATTTCCTACCAAATGATATGCAGCTACTTTTATTGAATGCAAAACACATTAGGCTGTGACAATATGGTAAAACATTTCACTTAAATGCTTTTATTATTTTTTTATAAGACATAAAAGAGGGCAAAATATTAAAAACGCAAAATTTTTGGTCTATTTTTTTCCTAAAATAGTTATTTTAAAAAAAAATCTGAAATGTATCAAGAAGTTTTTAACTTAAATGTCAACAATGATCATAATTCTTGATAACCGCATCAGTAATAAGACATTTTAAGGCCATATCGCGTCCATAATGCAGAATTATCAAATTACCGAAAAACCGGCTGAAAAATGCGATTCTAGTGTAAAAACTCGCGTCTGAAAAAAAATCGGAAACGAGTTCATTCACAAGACGCCCAAATTCGAAAACTACAGACATTTTTCTATCAGAAACAACCTTCAAAGCTTTTGGCCATTGACACATATTTCAAACCCCACTAGCTCTTGGGCTATATGTCTATTTGACATTTTTATGACTGTGGCATAAACAAACACCACTCAGGAGAAGTAGCCACTGGTTAGGCAATGTGATTATATTGCCATTTACATTTGTTTAATATTTTATATATTTACATGAAGCTTTGTTAAAAATAAAATACAATTATTTACATATGGCGTTTATAATTATTCTTCAATGTCGTAAAACCGTTACTTTCTTTGAAACCTATGACTTGACTTACTAGACTTATACCTCTGAATTCCCTGGGCCGAAAGAAGGGCTACAACAACATCTCTCCAATGGACCAGATTCCGGGATATCCTCAGCTCACTTCAGCTGCTCGTGTCTCTATATCAATACATCTGTGGCAAAGTCAGTTTTGCAACCTATGCAAGGCATTAAAATGGCCATGGCCTGGTGCCGTAGTCACCCATTGAAATATGTAGTATACCTGACTGTCCGAACATTATAAACTTTTTCTTAAGCAATCATATTTAATGAAGAACAGAAAATTGCACATGAATAACTTGCACTTGGCAATCTTTGGAGCGAAAACGAAAACGTCACTTCTAGAAGCGAATAAAATATAAAAACAAGAGTATTAATAATTATATTAACCTTTCGGAGCACCTGGTCTCAATTTCCTGATGGAATTTTACGTGTTTAACCTAATTTTCCAGGTTCAGAGTTTTTACTTTGCTTTGGGATTTTGGTTTAGACATGGATTGATATGTTTGTTTTTTATTAAAACTCCCGCCCTTGGACGAAGTGTAAAGTACAGGCCTGCCAAAAGTTTAACACTGATCTAATGAATTAGTGTCAAATCGCCAGCTCATCTTGGTCTCTCGTTACCTATAACTCGACAGCTTTTCGATATCGACCACTCTTCTGATGTGATGAGCTTCGACTCCTTTTTCGTTAGCACAGTGTTTAATTTTCGACAGGTCTGTACTGTAGGGACCGAAATACTCGCCTTTAATGCTATACGTGAGAGATAAAAAAAATTCTTCTGAGCAAAAGTGTGAGGAAAATGATCCTAGTCGAGGCTTATCGGGTATATGATAATTTTGTCAACACGAGTGTTAAGAAAATCAATTTTATACAAATAACAGTTTCAGATTTTTCTCCAATTGGAATTTTGCAGAACATGAACTTGTCACATTTTGTATTACATGGACTTGTCACGTTTTGCATTATTACAAAAAGGAAGGAGTGTAGTTAAACGTCAATTGTTCAATTCCTCTTTAAACAACTTCACAGCAGATAACTCACGTAACAAATCATCCTTGTTACATAACTGGATGAGTAACCGGCATTTTAAGGAGCGATCGAGGTATTTTCTGTAGAGAGTTCAGATGACATCCTGTAACTTCCTGGAGAGCATAAAGACGCGCTGATAGTGATTGAGATAATTTTTTACTGCCGACAGAAACATGAACTTGAAAAGCCGGAAAATTCTTCAAGCAGATCTGATCACATCTAACATTTTGTTTAAAAAAATACCGTATTATTATTATTATTATTAAGATGTAACAGGTCCCTATGATCTGATAGAATTAATGGCATCAATTGTACATAACCTGAGAACACTTGCGATTCAAAGAAAGCTATACTGTTTGTGTTTAGTTTTATGTTGTCAACGTCACAATTTCCCGGAATAACGTCGTTTTTACGGGAAAACGCCATATTGTGCGATTCCATGTCCATTGGAAACAAGCGTTTCGCAGACACGTTAGAAGGTATCACGTGGTACAGCGGCGAACCCCATTAGTGCCTAGTCGGCAGTTCATTTCGGTTCCTCGTTAGCTATATCTCGACAGCTTTTCGGCAGGTTACTGGGCAGTTTTCGGATACGTGCTTTTAAAATTTTGGTCACTCCACAGTCGAGCGTCGACTCCTATTCGTTAGCTCAGTGTTAAACTCTCGACAGGTCTGTGCTGTACGATTTAGTAATTTGAAACAACGAATTTGTATAAGTATTTCGTTAATATGAAATAGTTATTTGAATTAACGAAGTAATATAAGTACTTCGTTAATACGATTCAGTAACTTGAAATAACAAATTCAATGTGTATTGCGTAAATATATAATGACCCTTATCGACCGTCGTAGTTGAACCGTGTTAAAACATCCACGTGGCATTCAGTCAGTTATAATTAGCTGAGGGGATTTCCATAGTATGGTTAAAAATAGAACAACATCATGTGGAAAACTACAGTGATAAAAATAGAAATAGGTGCTTTCCGGCCATATTAATTCTAAAAATAGCAACCGTTTAAAAATATTAATGGATGGTGTTCTTGGAAGGTTGTGTTGGATTTGACATGGAAAACCCAAGGTAATGGCGTATGCATGCATAATAATCAGATGACAAAACACGAGATAGGGTTTTTAAAAGACGTTGTATATTTTGTTAAACATGTGTTTATGGTTTTAACACGTGCTCCGTTTGTGATTATACATACATATGTAATATTGCATATCGTGACCGATGAACATTCATCACCGTTAAAATTCATATAGCTAACACGAGTTAAAATGCGAATTTTGAGTTGGAATACAAAAGACATTTTTCAAATTCTTTTTAATATATATATTTTTTTAATCAAGATGGCGGCCTTTTACAGTCGGGGAAGTTTTGCCTTCTTTTGTTTTAATCGCATTTAAATAATCATTTAAGCATCTCTGTGTTGCTGTTTGTGAAAGTATTTAAATCACTAGTATGTTAAATGGTTGGCATTTGTCTAATGTAGGGACCTATTTGAAACTAGGATAGTTATTATTACTATATTATTATTATTATTATATATATACATATATTTTACAATAAATCCTGTTTTTTTATCTTTTTTTCACTCAAGCAATGGCAAATTATTATATTATTATTTTCATTTTTCCGTGTAATATAACACTATGGACAGAAAGCATAAATCAGCGCTTAAGGGGAGGGGCTAAAGTAAAGTATCAGTAATGTCGCTGCTTAAGGAGGCTGAAGTGAAGTAAAAAGTTTTTTTTTGCATTATTCAAATCTTCACATTTTGCTCTAGAAAATTATATAAGATTCATTATAATGTTAGTTTAACTTTTTTCACTTTAGCCACATGAAATATATATAAATATATAAGGGCGAAACGGGAATGGCCAGTATTTTCTTATTCCTTGTTCAGCTACCTTGTAGATATATTTTATAAATAGTTTCAGTGACTAAGCTACATCAAGGTCTCGACAAAATATCTTAAGTCTTAGGTCATCGGTCTACCTTGAACAATATGTGGATTAATATTTACATTGTGTGTTTGCCAGATAAAGCAAATAAACTGTATCAGACTTGAAAACATATTTACGAGGTTACATAAAGGAAAACGGGGGACGAATTTAAACTACGAGGATGAACATGTGTTTGGATTTATAGGGAATACCAATCATAATCCAAAAGTCTTCAATATTTATCTATTGATGTACTTTCTATGCATTCTTACACCAAATCTGTGGTATAGAGCGAATTTAAACGAACTTTTGCTTGAAAATTGTACATCGTGATCGAGAAATATTAACAACTAGATTCTTTATACCCTTTCAGAGAGTAGTGTCATATACCATTTTATGATTAAATTCAAAAAATGGTATATGACAGTAGTAACAATGACCCGAACTTTTCATATAATCACTGTTCCACGAGTTCGAGTTCAACATACGTGCATTTAACAGTTTTACGCATGCAAATTCTACAAAGTTGGAAAATAACCGAAGCTGACAACATATTTAACAGCAGTCATCGAAAAAAAACCAATGAAACAGACACATCGAACATGTACACCAACAACCTCTGAAACAGCCTTATTGAACATATATTTAGCAACAACCAATGAAACAATTACTGCAACAGCCAATTAGCAACAAGCACTGAAACAGCCACTTCGAACATATACTGAGCACAGCCAATGAAACCACCGCAACAGCCACATCGAACACTGACATACTGAACAACAGCCAAAGAAAAATCACTACAACAACCACATCGAACATACATTGAACAGCAGCCAATGAAAAACCACTGCAACAGCCGAATCGAACATATACTGAACAACAGCCAATGAAACAACCACTACAACAGCCACATCGAACATATACTGAGCACAGCCAATGAAACCACCGCAACAGCCACATCGAACACTGACATACTGAACAACAGCCAATGAAAAACCACTGCAACAACCACATCGAAC
Source organism: Anadara kagoshimensis (assembly GCA_021292105.1). NCBI lineage: Eukaryota > Metazoa > Mollusca > Bivalvia > Arcoida > Arcidae > Anadara > Anadara kagoshimensis. Next base: position 46,743,657 of record CM037861.1, read on the forward strand.
ATATACTGAACAACAGCCAATGAAAAACCACTGCAACAGCCACATCGAACATATACTGAGCACAGCCAATGAAACAACCACTGCAACAGCCACATCGAACATATACTGAACAACAGCCAATGAAAAACCACGGCAACAACCACGTCGAACATATACTGAGCACAGCCAATGAAACAATCACTGCAACCGCCACATCGAACATATACTGAACAACAGCCAATGAAAAACCACTGCAACAACCACGTCGAACATATACTGAGCACAGCCAATGAAAAACCACTGCAACAACCACGTCGAACATATACTGAACAACAGCCAATGAAAAACCACGGCAACAACCACGTCGAACATATACTGAGCACAGCCAATGAAACAACCACTGCAACCGCCACATCGAACATATACTGAACAACAGCCAATGAAACAACCACTGCAACAGCCACATCAAACATATACTGAACAACAGCCAATGAAACAACCACTGCAACAGCCACATCGAACATATACTGAACAACAGCCAATGAAACAACCACTGCAACAGCCACATCGAACATATACTGAACAACAGCCAATGAAAAACCACTGCAACAACCACATCGAACATATACTGAGACAGCCAATGAAACAACCACTGCAACAACCACATCGAACATGTGCTTAGCAACAGCCAATGAAACAATTTAACCATTTAAAAAAGCCACAACGATCATGTACTTAGTAACAGCCACTGAACCATCCACTAAAACAGCCAAATCAAATACGTACTTAGTAACAGCCACATTGAACATGTAGGCAACAGCCAATTCGATTATGTACTTGGTCAACATCCACTGTAACAGTCATATCGAACATGTACTTGGTTACAGAAACAGCCACATCAAATATGTACTTAGCAACAGTCAGTGAAACAGCCGCATCGAACAGGTACTTAGCAATAGCCACTGAAACAGCCACATCGTACAGGTACTTAGAAACAGCCACTGAAACAGCCAAATTGAATATAAACTTGATGGTATTAGCCACATTTAACATGTACTTGTTGGAAACACCCACTGAAACAGCCCATCGAATATGTACTTTGCAACAACCACTGTAACAGCCACATCGAACATATACTTGGCAACAACCACTGTAGCAGCCACATCGAACATATACTTGGCAACAACCACTGGAACAGCCACATTGAACATGTACTTGTTGGAAACATTCACTGAAACAGCCAAATCGAACATGTACTTTGCTACAACCACTAAAACAGCTACAGCGAACATGTATTTGTTGGAAACAGCCACTGAAAGAGTCACATAGAACGAAGAAAAGAAATCAATGACCTTGTGTCGTGATTATAAAACTTCCGACTTTGAACGAGCACGGAATATAATAATAAAATGTGTTACAGTAGTTTTTAAAAGTGCTCTTGTATTATTGATTTCATGACCATACAGGCAGCATTTGATATATATTTTGTAGTTTTTGGTTCGTTTTTGTCCACAAACACACTATTAACGCGACAAATAATTAAAAAGTACGGAGAATTAGTGTTTTGAGAAAATGTATTTAAAGAAAACTTCAGTTTCATTTAAATAATAAGAAGAACAAGAAACAAAGATACAAAATAGATATAGAACCTTGATGTGTTTGACAGAAACAAGAACAACTAAAAATAAGTCACAGCAAATATCAATATGACACCAGACACCAATCAAAGGGAGAGAACGCCGGTTTTTCTGAAGTTTTAGGATTTTATTGGGAATATTTGTTGCAAAATCAACTCCCAATAATGTAACATTTAAGAGAATAACACTAAAATGACATTTTTTGTGACATGTGACATTTTAGGAGAGTTCAAACAAATTAATCCATGTCCAAATCACAACCCCAAAGGAAAGTAAAAACTTTGAAACTAGCATATTAGGTTTAACACGTGGACTTCTACCAGGAAAGTGAGGTCGGGTGATCCGGGACGGGTAAGCACCTCCTGCCCAACGTATATCATACAATATAAAATATATTACACAATAGTTCAACCAATCTTCCACCATTTATCGCCATTTATATTACTTATTTACGCAAAATAAATGGACACTAAACCCAAGAACAATTTTCATAAAAATCATATTAGTCTTGTTGATAAAACTTGTTACAAAAAGTGTTACAAGTGACATTTTAAAGCGGTTACCAGTTTTAAGTTTTACAATATTTCTTATTTTGCAGGTTCATATTTATACAGTATCATTCAATATTTGAAATCACGGCATAGCAGAAATGCTAGATGAAACTGAAATTGATGAATCTCAGCTTGATAGTGATATAGCTATTAGCGACGACGATCTTACCCTTGAGACTGGGGGACATACAGTTGAAGGCGTAGGACTTGAGGGTGGAAATGAGGGACTAATAGCTAGAGATGAGGGATTTAATATCGAGGATGAGGGGATTAATATTGAGGATGAGGGGCTTACAAATGCATTTATAGAGAGTAACAGAAGACAATCATTTTTACCGTTATTGAAAGAGGAACTACGCATGAAAATACAGGTCAAACGCTTGTCAGAAGGAAAAGACGAGCTACAGATAAAAGTAGAAGAACCTCCAGTATATGAGGTATGTCACCCAAAAGTTGCTTTCCTTTAACATGTCACAAGTTATCTCTCATTTTACAAATAATTTCAATTTCGTCATTTCATGTTGATGGAAGTATTAACGCCTACAATATTTTATGACATTCACGTTTCTATCTAATATTTGGAAACTCATATTTTTAATCTAGTTAATTTGAAATTATACGTTTTACTCGAGTGTAATTCTTAGAATAATAAATAAAGTATCTTCGTTTACATCTCATATTACAGTATACAGTACTTCTAGTTATACACCCCCCACCCCCGCAAACTTGTTTGTGTGGATATATATAGGAATCATCATGTCTGTCTGCCCGTCCGTGTAAAATCGTGACCGGGCCATATCTCATAGCTGCTTTGGGCCACTGTCATAAAACTGCACATGAATAATCTTCATGGTCTAAAGGCATGTCATGACCTTGAACCAAGGTCATACCTTGAAGGTCGAGGTCACGGGAAAACATTAAATGTTGGGGGCGGGGGTATTTGGCTATCAAGAAACAGTTCTAATTTTCAAATTGGTGTTAAGCAGCAATTTTGCTTATGGAATCACTGAAAGACACTTTCGTCAAAAACATGCCTTGGAAGCATCATGCCAACTTAAAACGCAGCCGTTTAAGCATTTCACAAATACCCATGCATGAAGTTGAAGTATACAGTTTGCTTATTTTTTTAAAATCCAGTTTTACATCTGATCAGAATACTTGATTCTCGCTAAAGTTTAACCGTAATCTGAAACAATATATATATATAAATTGCTATTACTGTAAAAGGATTATCACGGGGTGAAAATTTTGCGATTACTGAAATCTAATATTTCGTGTGGGTGTAATTTTCTTGTAAGCAAGTGGGTGTATATTCTATATATAATAATATATCAATATTTAATATGGTAGACATCGTATGGGTGATATGTTTGGCTATAATTCCTTTATGGCCAAATAAGCTCAAATTTTCCCATGTGGACATTTTCCCCTTTACATAACTTGGAAATTTGTATACGCCATTTTCAAATAAACCATTTACTGTCACATGCCGTTAAAATTTATTAAATGTTTGTTCTGATCTTACACACAGCTTACTGAAGAAGAAAAGGAGAAAATATCCTATAGACGTGAACAGAACAGAAGAGCTTCGGAGAGGAAAAGACAAAAGGAGAGATACTATGAAGACAGGTTTAAAAAGGTGTGTATAATAAAACAAACATACGAATCTATGTCCAAATCACAATCCAGAAGCAAAGTAAAAAAAACTGTGAAACTGACAAGTTAGGTTAAACACGTGAACTTCCACCAAGCAGTTTACCCTTTTAAGTTCGTATAAATTTATACTATTTAACACGTGGCGGGTGTAGCTAGCTAAACAGGAGGTGCTTACACTTCCGGAGCACTCGGCCTCACTTCCCTGGTGGAAGTTCACGTGTCTAACCTAACTTGTCAGTTCCAAAGTTTTTACTTTGCTTCTGGATTATGATTCGGACATGGATTAGTATGTTTGTTTTTGATTTATATGCCTTTAAAGCAGTACCTTAGATCTATATATGGTAATAAAATACCTGTTAAAAACACACACACACACTTAAATGTTTATGTTCAAAGATTACATCTATGCATGAAAACACCATTGTTGAACAACAACTCTACAGTTGCAAAAAAACCAAACAAATAATGAACAAATACATTGGTAATTGACAGAGCGACAGAGGCCAGTAAAATTTACCTGATTTGCTCTTTTTCGTGTTATTTGAACCTGTAAAGAAGTTAAAGTCACCTGCCCATAAAGGCCACTTTAACTGGCTCCCTTAGGTTGTTTTATTTATAGACAGGTTTGTATTTGTAGATTTGGATTACGCTAAAATTTCATATAAAATTATTTGGAAAAAAGACCTTGCTTTATTCCTGTTGTATATAGTTTATGTTTGGTAAATATAATTTATTTATTTATTTTTCAGGTTATTGATATCCTGTCTGTCGAAAATAATAAATTATCGCGCTTGAAAAGTAAGTTACTGAGAACTAAGGCCATATTGGAGGGAAGGTTGAGCAGGTATAAGGATTGTAAATGTGGCAAGCAGACGACATACAGTGTGACCTTAATTAAACCTATACCAGTGACAATCTCAGAAAAAAGTGACGTCACATATCACGTGCTTCCAAGTGGGTCCAAATATCACACAACATGTTACACCACAAACATTGGTAATGGTACAACTACTACAGCAACTCTACTGCCAAAGCCAGTACAAGCGATGTCTCATCACCATGGAAACCGCGCAATTTCCAAACCAATTTCTTGCCAATTTCCAAGTAATGAGCGGGAATATGAAAATAAAAACTATAATGTTATTCCAGTGGCGCAAACAAAGGATTCAGTAACCATGGTGAAGCCCCTTAATAACAATGATCCTATTTATAATGTAGGTTCAAAATTGAAATCGCAAAACACTGGACACAGTAACAATTATTTGGACAAAAACAGAACAGCAAAAACAAACAAGGTGATAAGCACAAATGTGTACAGTCAAGGATTTAAGTTTTCTGACACATCTTCAGATGATACTTTAACTGAAAAAGAACGACAACTGTTATCTGACATCTCTGAGGTTTTGGAAAATGAAAAAGAGATAACGCCGAAGTTGAACATTCCAAACACAGTGTTCGATGTGCTTTAAATGTTTTTGTTTAATTATTATTATTATTTTGTATTTTTGAAATCAATATACGAGCTTTGTTTAAATATTTATTTTATTAGTTTTATTAAATTATATGTTGATATATATAAAGTAGTAGCACCTGACTATAAGGTCACTAAAAATAAAAACGTATCCTAGAACTTCTATGAACCATTTTTGGTAGTTCAGTGGGTAGAGTGCTTACTCCGTAACGGTGGGAGATTGCGGGTTCGAACTCCAACCGGGTCTAACCCAAGACTCGAAAGTAGGTAGTGACTGTTTTTTCGCCAAACACTTGACATTACAAAATGAAAGTCACGGTTTTTTCGGATGGTAACTTAAAATAAATGAGGTCGGCGTGACACGATGAAAAACCCTGCAGTATAATGCCATCAGTGCAACGCACAGGTAAAATTACTACACCTTCGCCTATAGCGTGCGACATCTCGATGTAAGTGAAATATTCTTCACTGGGACGTTAAACACCATTACTCAACTCAACTCAAGTATAGCCTCTATATTAACTAAGTTTTTCCTTAATCAGGCTGACCAATCTTTATCTATTTGTCCAGATCGGTACATTTTTAGTGCGCAAGGTTGCCATTTAGGTACTTTTTCATCGTTAAGTACTTGATTTTGGTACAAATAGTCCAAAGTTTTAGTACTTTTAATTAAAAAACGTCAAAAAGGGAAAATTCCGTCTAATTTGACCTTTTCATTTTATCCGTCCGTTTATCCGTTTTGTTTTTATGGTATGAATCCGTCGAATTGGTCTTAAAAATTTCTTTAAATTTGTCATATATTAATCTTAATAATTCCTAAGATATTAAGGAATTTAAGATGGCATTTAAGGATAACTTTGAGTTTATACCATTTTTATTTTAGTTTGTGTCAAAAACCTTTATTCGTTGTTCCAAAAATGATAACAATTTTTCTTAATTTAAGTGAAGAAAAAATAAGTTAAGAAATGATTGTGAAACCGTGACCTCGTGCTTTTAGACACCGATATACACAGCTGAAATCAGATCCAACTTTCTTGACTCGCAAATACACGTGGCCTTTACGTTTTTGTATTATCGCTGCATACTACTTTCACGTGTACGCATGTTTGTGTATATATCTTGTTTGAGGAGTATGTTTGATACCTTTGCATTTATATATGTTGTATGAAAAACAAATTGAAACATATATTACGTAATAAAATAATTAAACCACTATAATATGTCAAGAGTTGTTTTTAAACTTTATACAGTATTCTAACAGATTTCAGGAACTTATACATTGTTGCTACCTTATTTCCAAACTCATGAAGATTGCAGTTTCACAAGCTTAGTAAAGTGTACTTTGCAACAGCGGAACACAAAGTCATACTATGAATAAAAGAAAACGCAACTCGTAACGCCCATGCCAAATGTGCTATGACTTCCAATAAATCTCGTAAAACCGTTCTCTAAGGCTAACTTATATCGGGTACTTTAAAAATATGTCACAGACATCTCCCAGTACATAAAACATAGCCATGCACAGATATACACAAGCATGCACAGAAATATCTTTAAAACACACCAGCACCTTTCCAAACCTACAAAATACAAAAACTAAAAACTTACCTGGGCGCCCATCTTCATCTGTAAAGTCTTTGTCATCCACCACCGGGGTTCTCTTCACCATCCACATGCAACAAAGACTAGAAACCAAAAAAAAGTTAGTGGCGCAAGCCGTTAAAAACTTACCAATACCCGGGGCGCCCATCTTCATCTCAGTATAAAGTCTTCGCCATTCACCACGGGGGTCCTCTTCACCATCCACCTGCAACAAACAATTAGTGGCGCAAGCGCTTAATAACTTACCAATATCCCGGGCGCCCATCTTCATCTCTAAAGTCTTCGCCTTTGGAAAAAAAACCGTCGCGTCGCGCGTGAACCGCCCCATCCACCCCTTTCGCCGCGATTTAATACTTACCAACATCCTGGGCGCCAATCTTCATCTGTAAAGTCTTCGCCATCCACCACGGGGGTCCTCTTCACCATCCACCTGCAACAAAGACCAGAAACCAAAAAAACAATTAGTGGCGCAAGCGCTGAAAAACTTACCAATACCCTTGGCGCCCATCTTCATCTGTAAAGTCTTCGCCATCCACTCATTTCATAATTGCACCCCTTTCACGTTTTTCAACCAAATTAATGGGGTTAACTTGAATTTTCTTACTTAGATGACCCTTAACTTCTTACTTATAAACGTATTTGTGGTACTTCATAAGGTTCTCCTAAACAGGAGGGATTTATACAACAACCTGTTAAAGGAAACAGTGCATCACAAAATTTGTTTAAATACTGTTATTTTATATCGTTGATATTATTTCATATATGCATAGTTTTTTGTACAAATCTGTTCACTGATATATTTAAATTTATTCAAGTTGCAATTTGCAAAGACAACTGCAATGCATTCTGTAGCAGACAGCTAATTCCGGTGAGCAGGTGCCCGTTATTATTAACCAATCAGAATTCGTTGTTATCTTCAGTGTTATCCTGAAAGCGTATTGGCAACAAGCACAACATAATGGCCGATTAATAATATAGATTTTAAAGAATTCTTTTTAGACTCGAAAAATGTCGTTATCTTCCATGAATATAGATCTTTTTGGGTCGAGAAGAAGTAAGATAGATCCACTAGAAGAGGAATCAGGGTAATGGCCGTTCTGATAACTTTAAAATCTAAGATAAATTTCCAAAATAAACCTGGGTCTACACGATTGTAGATTATCCCCGGTGCAGATCTATTGATTTTGACAGAAAACAATTCTGATTATTTTTAAAATGACCCATTTATTATCCATTTCAATGACATGCCCATGGAGACATAACTGTATTACTGATGCATATATTTGAAGGTGGAATAATGCTGGAGAGGGTGTTGATAAACAACTCTACAGTAGTAAATCCATTTTGGAATTGTCTGTTTTTTTGCAAAGGATATCTTAGACTGAACAGAATATATTAGAACAAGTTCATGTTATTGTTGGATGTAGTAGTGTGTAGTCTTTGCAACCTTGAGGTGCTAGCTCTTGAGAGTCATTAATCCACACACAAGCATACCACTCCCCTAATCTCATTACTGGAAACCAATTTTTATTCACATGTGCGATTAAATTTGCATGTTTCACGAGGACAAAATAATTGAAAAAGTTAATCATCACAAATTTGTTTCTGAAAAACACGTTATTTATACCAAAAATTCAGCTAAAGTACATATTGCAAAAGTTAATAGTTCGAAATGGTTTTGGTAAGAGAATCGAAAGTTAATATCTGCGAATAAATGTTGAATTACAGTATACTGACACTGAGTAAACCAGTTGCTGCTCTGCCTGTCCTCTTAGCATGGAGCACCAGGAGAGTAGCAATATCTCTAAGTTTGATGTCTAATATGACTCATTAGGTGTTCGAACCCTCATCCTTCCACTCTTGAGGTGGACGCTCTCCTACTGAACCACTGAGACAAGTATAGTACCGGTAAATAGACATTAGTGCATACTTCCAAATATAATGAATTTTCTTGTTCAGTTTAATGTTGGCCCCCTTTTATCCTTTTCAATCTGTTTTGCCCTCAGAAAGGAAAAGATTACACAATTTTTTTTTGTTTTTGTATTACGTTATAATCAAGAAGAAATGAGTGGTTTCAATTTGTGGTAGTAAAATAAAGATGGATACTGTAAGCTATGTATATTATGTGTTGAATGTGTTGGAACAAAGTAGTGATTCTTCAGTTTTTTTCATTGAATTTTTTTTTATGTTTAGAGAGGAAAATAAAAAAGAACAGTCAGAAAAAGAGGTTGAAGAGGAGGAAATTGAAACAGGAAGAGATGAAGAGGAGGAAGAAGAGGATGATGATGATGATGAAGATATTGACGACCTCGTCGATGAACTGCAAGAGTAATAATCATTTTATCATAAATACTCTATAAAAATGTCACCAAACTTAGCTGTCTTAAATACAGTCTCTCTTAAATTGTATATAAGTTATAGATGTTAATAATCTGTTAATTTTCATTCGTTATCTTGGGTATGAGTTGTCTCAAGTTGGGTACAAGTTGTCTTTATGCAGAAAACACATGGGTACAAGTTATTGTGGTATGGGTACGAGTGGACCTGGCTATGAGTTGTCTTGATACCTTTTTATTTACATGTATAAAAAGTAGAATTAAGGCTAGACAGCATCAATTATTGTACTTACATATAAATCACTATTGATTTACTCATGTGTGCATTGAAGATGACACAGTTCCTAACCTCATGAACAGCTCCAATAAAATGGAAAAGTTTTTGAATCGCCTGTAAACATATTTCTTTGTGCTGTGTACATTTTCGTTTATTTCGATGTTTGTTTTGTGCGAACATTAATACTGAGCGAAAATTATATTATGTGTAATGTGTTATAATGCATATTTAAAAACATGAAAATTTAACTAAGGGGATATGTCTAAATTTGATAAACCTCAAAAATAAATACACTCGAAATTAAATATGTTTACAGTATTTGATTATGTAGTAATATGCATTTACAAAGGTAGTTTTGATACATCAAACATCTTTCAATATTGATGATCTGATAATAATGAAACAAACTTTTAATTTCAGTGGCCTCCATGAAGTACCATGGGAGGATGTTAAGATAAAGAATGCTAAACCCCCAAATCCTCTCACAGTCACACATGTCAACCAAACCCGGGATCTATTGGTAAGTTAAGCTTAGGCTACATACTTGGTATGAAATAGTAATCCTGAAAAGATTATTTTGTCATTTCTGCTATTGTCTTAATCTTTTATCAAACTTATATGAAAAAAATAAAAATTATGTACTTTCTGGATTTTTTATTAGTCCACTCCAGGTGACTCTGTGTTTTATGTCTCTGTCTGTCTCCTAAAACATTTTCGGGCTTTGTTTTTTTATTTATTGAGATATTTGATTCATATTTTGGTATGTATAGTTGACCTACAAGTCACATTTTACTTAGACTAAGTATCCTTTAGTTTTGACAGAGTTATAGCCCTTTGATAGTTTCACTTTTGTAAAGTTTTTGGAAGTGGATATGATTCTGTGTCAGCAGGATTTCTTTTCAGTTTATTTGTTTGTTAATTGTCTTTCACTCAAATTATTAAACAAAATCAATTTATTTTAGTTATGTTGACAAAAACAATGTCGACTTAACTTAATTTGTAGATTTTCATATCCACATATACATGTATCATAAAAATTAATAATGTGATGTGTATGGAGTTGAGTTGAATTGAGTATTACTGTTTAATTTCCCAGTCAAGAATATTTCACTTATATCAAGGCGTCACCAGCTATAGGTGCAGAAATTTTGCATATGCGTTGCCGTGATGGCATTATACAGCAGGGTTCTTTATGGTGCCATGCCTACCGTGACATGGGACCTCATTTAATTTGAATTCCCATCCAAAAGAACAGTGAATTTCATTTCTTTAATATGCTGAGTGCTTGGCAAAAGAACAGTCACTACTGGTTGGGGTTCCAACCCATGACTTCCCACTTAGGGAGAGAGTACTCTACCAACTAAGTTACTGTAGTGGTTTGATGTGTATAAGACTTTCACTTTAGTTTTTGGGTTTCAACCATTGATCTGTTCATTTCTTTCACTGCTACACCATATTCATCCATTCAGAAATCCATAACTATAATTTTTATTTTTTTTAGCAATTTGAACATTCCGAGGCCACAATGAATGCAGAATATCAGACATCAGAGGAATGGCTCAGAACACATAGTATTGAACATTTAAAGTTAACACTAAAAGATTTATGTGATAGAGGAAAAGTTGGAAAGTAAGTTTTCACACAATTTTAATAACTCACTTGGCGGATGGAAGTTCACGTGTCTAACCTGGCTTGTCAGTTCCAAAGATTTTACTTTGCTTCTGGATTGTGATTCAGACATGGATTAGTATGTTTGTTTTTTATTTAAATAACATTTGTTGTTCAATTGGCTCTAACAAATAGAAAATTCTGTCTTGAAATGGGAGCAATATCATGGTGTTTTTTAGAAAGACATTTATCAGTTCTTACCGGTAAGTGGAAAAAATGAAAACAGAAATTGCAATTTTGGACATGCTTCAGATAGGGATTTCATAACAATGTATGACTTGTAGACAAAATCCTTATGTTTATGAAAATAATCCGGGGAAAAAATAATTGGATTAATATTGTGATACCTAAACCTATATCTCCTTTATACATAAAACTGTAACTTTGTTTCAATCAACATTATAATAAACTTGTATTTGGCATTCTTTAATCTTTAAGTTGTGTATTTTTTGTTTTTATTTATATTTTATAGTTTACAACCAGATCACAGAACAGGGAAACCAAAACAACATATACAGTTTGAAGCATATGATGTCAATGAATTTGAATATAAACTCAATATGTAAGTTTTATATGTTAATAACAGATAAATCTTAATATTGAGTTACCAGTTGTTGTCATTGGGAATAAATATTTGTAAATCCTGGTTGGCATTAATTAGTTCTGTAATTATTTATCATTGTATGTGAATTGGAGTTATCTCCCTTTAATAATATGCCCACTTGTGGGTCTCATAATTGGGTAATAATGGTAATAATAATAGTAATAATGATTATTATTACCAAAAATGTTTTTAATTTTGCAGCACTAGAAGGCTGTTTCAACTAATTTATATATTACTGGTTAAAATGCATGGCTATAACAGAGAAAAGAAAAGATTGACAGAGATGTGAAAATGTCTTCCCAAAAAATTCATAACAGCTGTAACCATTTTGTCCATAATATTTCTGCTTTTTTTTAGAAATTATTTTGTATATTGCTTGGCTCATAACATATTCAAGATATACTGTTTTATTTGCATAATTCTTATGTCTTATTAAGAACTAAGAGTTAAAACCTTTCAAAAATTACTTTTAGTTCACCTGCACAAAGGGAAAAATTTGTCAATTTGTCACATCCCTGGCATCAAGTTTGTGGTGTACATGTACTTATAAAATGATGCGCCCATACAGTCAACTGATGGCATTTGTCAATTTTTGGTTCAAAGATTTGTTTTAATATTATTGTTTATTTGTGTTTTAGGGGAATTGAAACGTATACAAAGAGAATAAAATGGTTGTTGAAAGGAAGTCGTAGGGTAAGTCTACACAAACTTAAAACTTTGTTCTTTTTCAGTAACAAATTCTCTTTAAATCAGTCATATTAGACAACATTGACTGTTTTAAAGTGGCACTACAGGACTATATGCCCCTGAACTAAACGCTGTCCCTACACATCCCAAATATACCAGTATTGGTCTCTAGAGATGTAATGATACAGATACAGTTACCATGGTTGGGAATTTTGTCGAACGAAGTCATGGATAATTTAATTAGAATATTAGGGTTTGTACTCTGATTTCAAATTGTGAGGAACACTTTCTTACCTGGATACTAAATGAAAGATCTGAAACTACCCAACAGACCTTGTTGAAATATGATCAAATCTGACATATTAGTGACCATTTATTTTTTCAACTCTAGTTCATGAAGATAATTTAACAAATATTTTCAAAAAAGAATGATGAACATATTCAAATCCATCACTTCATGGATTAAAACATAAAGGATAAGTATGTTGATTTTTTTATATTGCTACCATTGTTAGAACTATAAAAATAACATATCAGTACAATCATTAAGACAGATAATTTGGCCTACAAATACATGTACTTGTATTTACTTCAGTTTATCATTTTTATGTTTCAACATTTTTCTATTTAAGGTATTTGGTAATATCCGTGGTAAGAAGATTGCGGTAGTCATTGATGCATCAGATGCCAATGCTGGATTTGGTAGACTTACAGCCTTTCAAGAATCTCTATTTGTAAGTATTTACCTCCACATTTATTTTTTCATTTAAAAAAAAAAAAAAAAAAAAAATATTGTAGACTTTTTATATGAGTGACCACTGTGGTAGCTTAGTTTGTAGAGTGCTTGCTCTGTAAGTGGGAGGTGGTGGGTTTGAACCCCAACCAGGTTTGACCCAAGACTTGAAAGTAGATAATGACTGTTCTTTTGCCAAGCACTCAGCATAAGCAAATGAAAGTCACAGTTCTTTCGGAAGGGAACTTAATGCGAGAGAGCAAAAGGCGGCAATGGATCAGCATTTTTACTGTACAGAAATACTTGTTTTCAAAACCACCTCAAAAGAACTTGTAAAAATAAAGTCTTCAGAAGGCTGACCTTATTTACATATTTAAATTGACTAATTCAGAAATAATAAGATGAAATGTCAATGTCTTTAATTTCTCTTTCTTCTGTTTATACTTCAAGTTATTAATATTTGTATTTACTTCAAGTTATAAATATTTGTATTTTTAAACATTACAGCATTTACTAGATGAACAGTTATCTCAGAAATCTTCCATATATCTAGTAGTATTTGGAACCGATATAGAACCACTGTGGCCGGTACCTAGAGACGTCAACTGTAGAATGTAAGTTACAGTAATTATTTAGTGCTGTAAATACTTTTTCCTCTATATTAAAATATGAACTTGATGACAATGTGATCATAGTTGTAGCAATGTTAAAATTGTCATGCAAATGACTAACTTCTTACTTTGAGGTCTGACAAATCTCAAAAGTGAATTTCCTTATGTTTAATTTCAAGAATTGTTAAGGTTAGTGAAGATAGAATTTTTAAGTTATATCAACTAACATTGTTGAATACTGACTTCACTTTTTTGTTTCTTATTTTTTCCTTCAAATCTTAGGCTGATTACTAACTACAAAAAATCCTGGAAAATTGTCCTTTATAACAAACAGATTTCTGATAATTAACCATTATGTTTATATTACAGCATTGAAGAAGGAAAGGAATTTGTAATGAGGATGAGAGCCCAAGGTGGATGTAACCTACTGAAGGCTATGAAGCATGTTATGAATGTCCCTGATTTAGATTCTGTTGTCTTAGTCCTAGGAAGTGTGTAAGTTGATAAATCAAATCCACCCATATATCATATAGCATCCCTTACTTAACAGACTACTATGGTAGCTCAGTTTGTAGAGAACCAAGGGTAAATGTTACCTACTGAAGGCTATGAACATGTTATGAACGTCCCTGATCTAGATTCTGTTGTCTTAGTCTTAGGAAGTGTGTAAGTTAATAAATCAAATCCGACCATATATCATGTGACATCGCTTACTTAAAAGACCACTGTCTATGGTAGCTCAGTTAGTATAGCGTGTGCTATCATGTGGGAAGTTGGGGTTTGCCAAGGCTATGAAACATGTAATGAATGTTCCTGATCTAAATTCTGTTGTCTTAGTCATAGGAAGTATGTAAGTTGATAAATCAAATCTGCTTATAATGTAATGTACATGTACCCTGGTAAATGTGTGCCAAACTTTTATTATGTCTCTTAAAACAATGGGGAGGGGGGTAGTTATAGTATTTACCCAATTTCTTCCACAACCATTTTGTCTACCACTTTTCTTAAAAACGATTTGATAAATCTTTATGAAACTTTGCAGGAACACTCTTATGGGTTAGTGGATGTGCCATTGGGAATACATGGATTTCCCAGTATGTGTTTTAGACTGTTTCACTTTGACTAAGGAGTGAATGTAATGCAAAAGTGGCTGTAGCTAGCTAGGCCAGAGATTAGTACCATTCCAGAGCACCCAGTCTCACTTCCCTGGTGGTTCACATGTTTAACTTAATTTTCCAGTTTTCAAATATTATACTTTACTTTTGGGACTGTTGTTTGAACATGGATCAGTGTACGTATATGTGTTTGTGGTTGATTATTTTGTGTTGATATCACTATCAAGATTAATGGTATGTCTATCATAATGGAGAGACATATAATTATAAGTACTTCTTGTTTACTTACAGACCAGATCAAAGTTCAGAAGTCTTATGTGACTATATACATCAGATGGGAGTAGGTAGAGAGATTCCATTACAGACAGTAGCTTATGACTGCAGCAATCACCTAACAAATGTAAGTATACAGTTGTAGAGGCAAAGCTTATACTTTTTATTTACTTCTTTTATATTCTTCTGCACTGTGAAAAAAATAACTGACCAAAGTTAATAATGTGATACATTATAGAAATGAAAGTAATTTTTTATTATTATGAAAGTATGAAAGAATTGGACATTTTGCACACTGAATAATTCGCATAACAAATTATTTTTCATGTGCAAATTGTCCAATTTGTTCATACTTCCATAACAAAATGAAAAAATAATTTAATTTCTTATAATTCAATTTATAGAATTTTTAAACAACAAATCAACAATTTAAACAATAACTAGCGGTATTAAGTAAAAAAAATAGCAACACTATGGCATAGGAATTCAAATGCCTAGGTGTGTTATCCACAATGAGATGACATCACCGAGAGCCAATCCATTCCTGCAAACGTAATAAAAAGGATTTGACCAATCAAAATTCACTAAACAAATTATAATTGAAATATCATCGATTGGATCACAAAAATTTCATTTTGGAACAAGTTTTTGAAAACGAGTGTTGTGAAAAAAATTATTTTCACAGATGCATTGCCAAACATAATTCCTGGAACAAAATTTGTTATATTTGCATGTTTAAATTTTAAATTACAGATTACGCTGAGGAATTTGGGAGAGGCTTCAAACGGCAGTTACCATTGTTATACAGCAAGCTGTGAGGTAGGAAGACATAAATTTGTTTTAATCAAACACAATTATACTGGTCCTTGTCCAACCACAATCACAAAAGCAAAGTATCTGATAATAATTTTTTTATTGGAATACCCTTGGCTTTATCTTTATCATTATTGAATTCCATTTCTTTAAGAGTTATAAGAGTTTTAAATAAATGTGAGTGTATTGCCATGGTATGAAACTGTAAAAAATGAGTGATTGAATGTTTTTCACAAATGAATGAGTGATTTATTGAATTATTGGAGTGATGAGTAGTTTTGACAAGAGTGGGCTAGTGGTTTGGACGATAAGTGAATGTTATGGGTACAATATTTATTATAGTTTGGCATTCATAATTCTAGAGAAGTATTTATATCTGTATTTATTTCAGGAACAAATTTACACAGGGACAGATATAAGTCTTGTCTTGAAGGAAATACAAACAGCACAAGATGTCATCAACAAAATAAAGGAAATGAGACAAGGCATGATGGGTAGTGCACTTGTTAGCATCATGAATGAAGTATGTTCATACTTATGTATATATATTGATGCCTTTACTGCAAAAATAATTGTGAGGACAACATTTAGTGACTGTAGTGGACAAGGAATTTTTCAAATCATAATGGTGGCTGCTGACTGCATTTGGCAGGTGGTCAATCTACAGAAGTTTTTTTTTTGTAAAATGCAAGTGACTTACTCAGACTTGCCACTAGAGATAGGTGATCAATACCCTAAGATCTTTTGTTATTGAAAATAAGAATGTTCTGAAAATGTACATGTGATTCTTATACTGGAAATACAAGTATAATTATAGTAATAATGAAAGTCTAGTTCAGTTCAAGAAGGACAAACTGCTTTGCATTGATACTACATAAATTGGATATGGTATTTGAGTTCTATTGAGACCATTCTAAGTTTAGTGTTGTTTAAAATTGTCTTTTGTAAATTCAGATAACTCATCACTTTTAAACTTTTACATATTTCAGATAACGACTGAGGTTGCTAAGTTACCCCAGTCAAGGTTTCTACCCAGGCCACCAGGACATGAACTTCCATTGGCACTGGAAATTCCAAAATTTCAACCAAGATCTTCCATGGAATGGGTCAAACAACATGGACTAAAAGGTAAAACATTTTATAGTCACACATTATTCTAATGTACCCTCCAACAGTACTGGATGACGTTACGGTTCCCTGGTTATTGTCAAACCAATTAATAACAAGAGCATATGGGGGTGTTAAAGTTTTACTGAAGATTAGTTTTGTTATTATACATATATTCCATTTTTATGTGGTTAGAGGTCCTTCAAAGTAGACCTTGAAAACTGATGTCCAGTGTCGCACTAGGCATAGCATGTTAAAAAACCTCCCTGCACATTAACCGGAGTACGCTGCAAAGGTTAACCTTTCTGCCACTTCACATATAGTTTGTGACATCCCAATATAAGTAAAATATTCTTGACTGGGCCATAAAAATCCATCAAATCAATCATTGATGAGCAAATAAATCAAACAAAAATAAATTACATGTACATTTGTATTTAGATGTTTAAACTTTCCTCTATTGAAAATGTAAAATATTTACAATAGCAATTATTAATATAATCTTTTTATTATTAACTTGCTGGTAAATTACTGATAGAAATTTGATAATTGTCTTGTAGCTAAGAAACTTGACCTTTATCAGGTTCTGGCACCTAATGCTTATTCTTATAAAGAAGAATTTATCCCAGTTATAAAGAAAGCTGTACAATCTCAGGTTCATGAGGTAAGTAATTACAAATCACTACAGTAAATCTGTACTGTAAGTGTGAAGTCAGAGTTTCATTGGAAGGCAGAGTCAGACTTGAAACTAGATACTGTAGATTATTTTTTTATTGCAAGAGATTTATTGACACATAATTTTGGGAGGACCCTCCGTCACGAATTCATATATCAGGCGAATATTTCCAGAATCACAAAAATTAAAATGCCAAATCTAAAACTTGCGGGCAATCGACTTTGACTGTGGATGTTATATATATTACATAAATAACTATTTAGGAAAAGGAGATAATTGGCTATGGATTGTGAATTTTAATATGAACATGGATTGTGGTTGGGAATTTACATATTGGCGAAATGATGCTCAAGTGTTAGCACACGAAATGTGATACTTGTGAATTCAAAGTAATCTACAGTAGTGTTTGTGTTCTTTACTTATGCATTCTACATTTGGAAATGAAAGTAATACTAGCTATTGTTTTCAAAAATCTTAAAACTTTTAGTCCCTTGTAATAATAGGAATGGCATGAAGAAGAATCTGCATTGTCATAAATGCATTGTAATTTCTGCCACTTTGTCTATAAATGGTGATGTCTAAATATAGGTGAATTCATTTTCTTTTTTCTTTCTTTTTTTGAAAAATAAAGCCCCATTTCACTTGCTAAGAAAAATAAAAATGCTAATGATCTTTACCTGTGTACCAGATGATAGTACCCCTTAACTTTTGTGTAGGACATTTTGGAAAATGTTAACATTGTATATTTTAGAAATAACATTGTTGTTTATGGGGTAATAACGACTGATACATTTCCATATTCAATGGAGATTGTTCTGCACACACATTTACGTCATCACATGATATACTGATAATCCTTAAAATACAAAGAATTTTTGAAAATAATTTTTGTTTTATTTAATCGTTTTACAGATATACAATAATTACTAATAATGGAGATAAGCATGATTAATTTTTATCATGAATTTATTTTACAGAAAGCTATGGTACAGTTTCAGTGGCATGATGGGACTATGAAGAACATCCATGTTGATATGACACATTTATTTGAATATCAGAAGCAGTTACATACTGCAGTTAGTCTGTATGAAAAGAGAATAGACTGGCTGGCAACAGGAAGCAGACGGATATTTGGAGCCATCACAGAAAAGAAGTAAGACGGTCTTTATTCATTTACAATGCAAGGGAGATAACCTATCAGGATATCCGACAACTATAGTTATTTGAATAATAGATTAGTTCTAGAATTAAAAGAGTATTATAATAATAGATTCAGAATGTTTTATGCCAACTTTCTAGATTTTTTTTAAAGAAAACGTGTAATTGTGGTTTTTCTTTTAAGTGCTAGTATAAGGAATAGCCTTGAGTTTCCATTTATTTAAAAACATCTGAGAGGGAATTGATTAATTAGTGTATAATCTCTAATCTTTCTATCCAAAAATATATTTTAGTTCACAAATTACAAAGTTTATATTATTTTTTTTCAATACAACTTGCTTTCAATATTGATACTTTGTTAGATATATTATTTGAAAAAAGTATGTGTAATTGATGTTCAAAATCTAATTTTTTTATTTTATTTTTACAGTGTGGTGTTTTTGATAGATTTATCTGTGTCCAATGTAAATTATCTGGTCCATATACAGCATTCAATGAGGCTTTTAATGGAACAACAATTAAGTAATAAGGAATATTTCAATATTATTGTGTAAGTATTTACAACCTGACATATGTATTCACAGATAAATAAATACACACACACACACTGAGAGAGAGAGAGAGAGAGAGAGAGAGAGATTCTGAATTTTTTTTTTTTTTTTTTTTTGAAAAATTATTGCACCTTATATACAAGTACAAATGTACATGTAAAACATGTTTTTTCAAATATTAACCTATTTAATAATACAATAAAACCTCATCATAAGGCTCCTTGAAAACTTCCAATTCGCTTATTTTTAAGTCCTGAAATTCATGTAATCTATGTTTTTCTTTATAAACCTCCTTTGGTTTATTGCCAAACCCCTCAGTTACATCAAAAATGGACTAAACAAATGATGGCAAGGTTTTACTGTATTCTTTTTCAAAAGTGCTATATCTATTGTTAAAGTACTATATCTATTGCTTTGCTTCATAGAAAAAAATTTAAACATTCAACTTATATGAAATAAATATTGTATTTCAAAATTACAGTGATGTTTTCAAAAAACTATTTTAATCTAGATTTGGAAGTAAAGCTGCTTCATGGAAACCAACAATGGTGAAACCCACCAAGGAACATTTACAGGAAGCATGGAAGTAAGTACTGTTATATTTAGGCTCGTTATCAAGTCAAGTGTACAAGACATCAGTGTCTAGTGTCAAAGTTTTTTATTAACAAATGTTACACAGCCAAATTTTGTTCATGGGAATTTCACTTGAATGTTACATATAATCATGATGCACATGAAATTCATGTGAAATTCATATGATCACAATTTACCTGTAGTTTTTGCCTAAAGTGTTTTAATGGGCAGATGTCAATGTTTAAGGTTGAAATTTTTGATAAAAAAATTTTTGGTCAAAGATTTTTGAAGAACTAAATCAGCAATGCTATTTCTGAAAAAGGCCTTGTTTAATTTTGTTTAAAATAAAGAGTTTTGAATGTTGGATTTGAAATAAATTTATAATTAGAGTTAAACAGGAATATAGCAAACACACTTACAATGAATACATGGATAGTACGAAGTCAAATATTGGACCTGACTGCTCCTCTATATAAGTCTATTTATAACAAAGTTGCTTTATAACAAAGTTAAAAATAGAGTCCCACTAGCTTCATTATAAACATGTTTTACTGTACACATTTAAGTTGTCAGACTCAGTAATAATGTATGTATGTTTTGATTGTAGATGGATATTAGATTTGCAGACAGGTGGAAGTAGGAACTTCTTATCTGCATTTAGAATGGCAGTAGAAAATGAGGAAGAGTTGAAACACAAAATCAGTAAGTCATAAAACAATGTTTGTAGTATAATCTTATGTACAAGGCACTATGAAGATTTATGGACTGGTGGAGGGCCAGGATATGGACCGTCACTTTGATATAGCCTGAGCCACTGTCCATAAATATTCACAGTGCCCTGTACATAAGTAACTATAGCTTTTATCTCATTGAACCAAACCAAATCATGACCATAGGGGTGTTTTGTTAAAGGGGCATAACTCTGTGTATTGCCTGCCTGGTCCAACATCAGGTCGTGTATTCCCACTCGGTCAATACATGGCAGTAGTTTGTACCACATGATCGCTTATTACCCAATGGAAATGTTTGTAACAAAACTGATATGAAATAAATTTGAAAAAAATATTTAAACTAACAGTTATTTTCATTTGATAGTCAACCTGCCTATAAAGATAACCAAGATATCTCATGAAAAGAGCCTTTAAAATCAATGTGCTTTTTATTTACAGACTTCTGTAGTTTTCAATTTTGCATTATTTTTTCTCAAACGGAATCCACATTAATTTTCTGAAAGACTTTAAATTTTATACATGTATTTTAAAGTAGGTTTATATTTGTAGCTGATCACTGAGTGAAAAACTCCAGGGGCTTATCTTGTGAATTTCATAACTTGCTGCTTTTTTAAAATGTGAATTATGGTCTTGGTAAATGAAGCTTGTACTGCCCCAGTCTCTCCATGGAAGAGTGTCTACATCTGATCTCAAAAATAAAACAATGTTTTATATATGTTAAGTATGTATTTGTTATATAACTTAATAAAACTTTTCTGTTTATTTTACAAATGTAGCTCCAGAAGGAATCTATTTGTTCACCAGTGGGGTACCTGATCAGCCTCAGGATATTTGTTGTTCATACATAGAACAAGCCAGTTCCGGAAGGGGCATCAAACTTCACAGTATCTTGTTTAATGTGGATGATTATGATGCTAATGGGGCAATACCTGGTAGATACGCTAACATCACAAGGACCTCAGAATGTCTCAGAAATATGGCCCATTGTAGTACTGGACGATTTCATTGGTTCAGAGAAACTGGTAAATATGTATATATTATGTTTAGTTTATTTTCTCAAAACTTAGTAATTATTAAATAAAATAAATTAAGTTTGCTATCATTCAATTATTTGATATGTTTAGGTTGTTGATACCTTCAAGATCTTTGAGATTTAAATTTTGAAAATGTCAGAGGTTCATGGGGTTATTTCAGATTAAAAGTATATTACCCGGTACTCTTAAAATAATCCCTGTTATTTACTTAGTAGATAGTTTATTCTATGTATATAAACCTTTTAACCAGCAAAACTGCTCATTTGCTTTGGTTTATTTTTTAAACATTTGAATTTTTGTGGCAGATATTATGAAATTCATGTTTTTGTTTATTAGTTCATTTTTGTCAGATATAACTGTCAAATGTCTATCAAAAAATAAATTTTAGATACTGATAGAATTAATGTTCTGAAAATGTTGGCCACCATGTTTATTCATTTTAATTTACTTGTAGGTATTATTGAGAGTGATGATATACAACATGTGACTACCGAGATTGACAAAGCTATGAATTTCTCAAGAAAAGTTCAACTCTTAATTGATACAGTTAAAAAGAAGTTCCAACATAGATATGTAAGTGTGTATTTGAAACTAATGTCACATGACACGTCAGACCCCCCCATCTCTCTCTCTCTCTCTCTCTCTCTCTCTCTCTCTCTCGCGCTCTCTCTCTTGCTCTCGCTCTCTCGCTCTCTCTCTCTCTCTCTCTCTCTCTCTCTCTCTCTCTCTCTCTCTCTCTCCTTTTTCCTTTTATTGATTGATGGGACAATTCAAGAGGTTTTCTTTTGTTTATCAACACAGATATGCAAGTGTATATAGTATCTCTCTCTCTCTCTCTCTCTTTCTCTCTCTTGCTCTTTCTCTCATTTTTAAATCAAACATTTTGCTTTATTAGAAGATGTGAAATAATGTGTTTATATGGATATAAATAGTGTATTACATTATACATTTATACACTTAAAAATTTGTTTATTTTTCCTTATTTAGCGTAATTTTGAAGCATTGCCACCTCCAGAATATGCTGATGTAAGAACAAGAGCATTACTTCCACCAAAACCATCACCCTCTTATAGATCGGTATGAATTTACTGTATTTTATCTTTATAAAAATATTATTTTAAAAAATGACATCAGCAATGTTTTACTTATTCTTTTACTCAACAAAGCTATAACAAAGTATGTATATGTTGTATATAAAATAATGCTATCAGAGATTTTGGATTGAAATTTTTCAGGATTTTATTATAAATGTAATTAGTATTTCTTGATTTCTTGATTTTAAAACAGGCAGCCAAGATATGTTCATAATCAGATAATTTTTTTGTTCAATTCTGTTGATTTTTTCCAATCAGTAATACACATGTTTTCATTCATTTGTTTGTTAGTTTGATCTTTCATTTGTTCATTCATTCATTAATTTATTTGTTGTATCTGTTTTAAATCTTTGCTTTCTTTTTTAATCATTCATTTATTCATTATAGCCTGTTAGAGCAACAACAGTGGTTACAGAAGAGACAACAAGGCCTCTATCATTTAGAAGACCAGCAAGTGCTTCTGGACAACGAGATACAGCTAGAAGTCAAATATGTAAGTATATGATGCATCAGTGGATAGATAGATGGATGGCTTTGTGGATTGATAGGTGGATAGATATTGTGTGTATGAAAGGGATAGATGTATGGATTAATGGTGTATATGGCTCAGTTAAGATCCTTTTACTTACATTGAGGTGGTCAGTTCTTTGATGGCGAAGGAAACCAGGAATGCCCATAAAAAACCATCGACCTCTGGCAAGCAAGCTGACAAGCTATCTCACATTGGGATCTGCTACAGTGGGATTCGAACCTAGGCAGTGAGAGGTGCTTTAGGCCTCATTGATGGACGGAAGGACTCCTGCGATATAAATCCCAAGTGCATCTGTCCTGTCTGTATGATCAGCATTATTTTTCATTTCTCAATACCAGATAAAAGTGAGTGAGTTAAATGGGGTAATACATCTCGGTCAATATTACTTTACTTATATCAAGACATTACCAACAATAAGCAGAGTTGCGATGAACTTTTGGCAATTACAAGTAAGGGGTATTATGTCTGCTATAACACATAATCGATGTTTAAGGTTTTGTTTCTGAGGACCCAAATTTAAGTAAAAAACAGACACTATGAGTTTTTACGTCTAGTTCAGACTCAATCAGGAACTTAACTGAGGATCTCTTTTTATATCTAACATTCTTCTATGTTGTTGTTTAGTGTACAATATAGATAACCTCTGTTTAACATAACCATCAAACCAGACCTTGTACATGTATATTAGTGGCAGACTCAGAAATAGGGTTCCAGGGTTTTGCTTTGCCACATTCTTCCTCATCAACCAAAATGGAATTCCCTATTTCCCAAAATCCTGGATTCACCACTATACATTATACAATTAACTTTGTTAATTTTCTTGCTATCTCTATCTGTTGTAGCCTCCAGAGGCAGACCTTCATCTGCAAAAGATCCCATGAGATCAGTCAATAACAAGAAAATTATAACATCAAGTTTCTTCCTGGATGATAAGCACACAGCAGGTGATGGAACAGGTAAATGTTTTGTATGATTTATGTTTTCTTGTTAATATTTACTGACCCAGATATATGAAATTGATTCAGTTACAGAATTTGTGTGTATATCAGTATTGAAATATAAATGTCCTTTATTGATGATTTGCTCACCTGGACAAAAGTCTGGAGAGTGCAGTGGAGTGATGCAGTCTAACGTCCAAGTTAAGAATCTTTCTTTGTATAAGATCAGGGATGATGGAGGAAACTGGAGTACTTGGAGACAAAAGTATGAAGAGCTTTATTGTGATAAAAGGAGCTAAGCAAGACATAATCTTTTTCACAGGAAAATATTCCTTAGAATTAGAATTAGTTTCCATCACATTTCATCAATGATTTTCTGTAAAGTATTTTTATTTAGTGTGTATTATTTTTATGTATTTTAGGAACAGTTTATAAGAAGTATACATCTCAGAAATCAGTAAGGAAGGGTATAGCACATCCTGTGTTACCAGATTCAGAAGATCCTATCACTTCAAAAGAGGTAAGTCAAAAGTTGAAGGTTTTCCAAATATCTCCCTTAAGATCCTGTCTGCCTTGGATGAAGCTCTAATAGTCTAAATTGACTTGCTCTTGCTTTATTGTCCATATTAGCATGCACACAATATTTAGTATTTACCCTGTTGTAATAATATACCTTTACCTTAATTGATCAAGTCATCAGTGCTATTTCCTGTGATCCATACATATGCTGCACTTTTCTGTTGTTCCAAAAACACACAGTGAAATTTCGTCCTTTTACCAACATTCTAGAACTAACCAGTTCATTTGATTTATACATTCTCAAATGTCTTTTAACTTGAGTAAATTGAAAGTCAAGGTTTTTTATTTTTCTATTTTCAGTGGTTACGTTTGTATAGTTTGTCCAGACTGAAGTTAGATTTAAATAAACTTGTATCTGGTCCTGACTGTAAACATAAAGAGGATTCAGTTAAATCTCTACATAAACATGTCTCTGCAAAGTAAGTATAGCACACACATAAAGTAGGGCCTTACAAACACAGACAATGTCATATAAAGTTTAGTTAAAGCTATGTCTCTTCTTGTATCTGGTCCTGACTGTAAACATAAAGAAGATTCAGTCAAATTTTACATAAACATGTCTCTGCAAAGTAAGTATAACTCACATATAAAGTCTGTGTCTATATGGTGCTTGTTATGGTTTAAGTGTTATAAGGTGACTGAGAAGGTATTGCTCCCATAACAAATATAAAGTTACTATTTATAGTATTTTCTCTCTATAATTAGATGGGCATGTCAAGTGAAACTGACTTTCCAAGTTTCTTTTTTTTTCATTTTAAATGCCATTGCTGATTTGAAATATTCTGAGGCAATTTTTATCTCTTGTCCACACTTTGACTTAATCTTCTGATGTCATAATTGTACATGCACAGCTTTTCAGTACAGACACAGACAAAAAAGAAATTTGTGAAAATGTACAAAAATATTTCCTTTTATTTATTTTATAAATTTATTATTTTTTTCCCCAGATATTGTGATATATTTCCCAGTGTAAATATTAAAGGAACTATAAAACATCTACAGTTATTACCACATGAACTCAAGGATTATGAAGAACAGGCAGAGAAAGTGCTGAAGCGGTACCTCAAGAGATTACAATGGCTGCTTAGTGGTATGTATATTTGTATAACATAACCACTGTTACAAGGATGTTTATTCCTATGAACAGAATCAATCTTCCATTTTTATAAATTATATTTTTCTTCTGTATGAAACTTAACAAATGATGCAACGGGTTGATATCCTTGCTTTCATAACAAAACCTTTCATATAATACATTGGGTGCTTAATGTCTTCAATTGATTATACTTCCCTTGATTGGCAATGACACACAGTTGTTGATTTCAAAGAATTGCTCATTATGAGTTCAATGAATGAACATTTAATCAGTCATTTTTTAGGCTTTTACAGTCAAAACAAGTGAAAGGTGCAAAAGAAACTTTTTCCATACATTATTTCTGTGTTTTTAAAGATATGTAACATTGCAATGTTCTGTCCTTACAGGTAGTCGTAGAGTATTTGGTACTGTTGTTCACAAGAAATGTGCAATTTTAGTGGATACATCAGGTTCTATGGTACCTTACATGCCAGAACTCAAACAAGAGCTAGCAGCATTGATATGGGACCAGTTATACAGATTAGGATCAAGGTTAGTACAGTGAAACCTCCCTAAACCTGACACTCTCTAAACCGGACAACTCTCTATTCCGGACAAAATATTTTGGTCCTGAATTAATCCTTCTTTATTTCAACTAACAAAAACCTCTCTAAAGCGGACACTCTCTATTACAGACACTGGACAAACTTTTCAGTCCAAAGTTGCTTATGTCCTTAAAATTGAACCTCTCTAAACCGGACACTCTCTATTCTGGACACCGGACAAACTTTTTAGTCCCAAGTTGCTTATGTCCTTAAAATTGAATCTCTATATTCCGGACACTGGACAAACTTTTCAGTCCCAAGTTGCTTATGTCCTTAAAATTGAACCTCTCTAAACCGGACATTTTGATTTATGTTTTTAAAACTTGTTACTCCATTTTTAAATAGATTAGTAATAAACAGATTTATAAAACAATTCACTAGCTATACATGTACTTCATCCATTACAATTATATCGATACTGTAAGTGTTATTATTTGAGGTGTACCGGTACTTATTTCCACTTATTTCGTGATTAAATTTTTTTCGCTAAATTTGTACCCTGCCTAAAATGATATATACTATCAATCTTATGGACAGTTTCATAAATCTGTGCATATTACACCCGTGAAAAGGTCAGAAAAAATTTGAACCCATGAAATTAAATACATCTACAGTATCAGACACTGTTTGTACTGATACAAAATATATTTCAAAAATCTCTCTCTATATGATATTTTCTCATTCTCTCTCTCTCTCTCTCTCTCTCTCTCTCTCTCTCTCTCTCTCTCTCTCTCTCTCTCTCTCTCACACACATATTTAACAGGATTACCATACATATATTTTTTTTTACCAATACCATAGTTCTCTTATATTTATATATCACTTTAAGTTCTCTATGATCCAACTCTAACCTATCTTTGTTATTGTGTTTTGTACTCATTCTTTTTTTTTATTTATATTATATCACACAGGTTTAACATTATAAGATTTTCTGGACATTGTGAGAAATGGAAAGACAATATCCAGTACCCAACTCAGGAGAGTTGTCATGAGGCCGTCAGCTGGACGTCAAAGTTTACAGCAGCAGGAAACACCTGTACTCTAGACGCTTTAAAGGTAAACTGATAAACTTATGTTGTTTTATTTGTTGACACAGGAATGTTTTACTTTCATTTACTGGGTATTTAAGCTCTTCTAGGACAGGAAAACATTGTAGACTGAAGGCTTCCCGAGTCCTACTTCTCAAATATATGTTTTACTATAATGATAATAAAAATTAAAATAGTACTACATGTACTAATAATAAACAGTTGAAAAAATAACAAGTGAAAAATATTACAAAAATTGTGAAAGAAAAATAAAAAAAATATTGGGGAAAAAGAGCACAGTCAGACAAAAATTTATAAGAATGAAAGAAATATACATGTATGTGCGAAAGAGAATTACAAAAACCTGGAAATCAGATTGTTCTGTTTTATAGAATTAAAGCGTCTACCTTTAGACATCAGGACCCTGTTCAAAGTTTGATTAGCTTAATCAGTGATTAACAGAAATTCAAAACATCAACAAAAATCAAAGTATCATTATTAAATCAATAGTTTTGTAACAACATGCTTTAATTTGATCAAATTCTATCCATTTTTCAAATTTTTAACTTTAATTTCACAACATGTCAGAAATTATGCAAAAATCAAATTTCAACTAATCAAGCTTTGAACAACAGGTCCCAGAATTTTTGACTACAACAAACTGTTATTGTGATTTATTTCAGCTTGCGTTTGAAGATCCAGAGATAGACTCTGTATACATGTTAACAGATGGTAAACCAGACACAAGTACATCATTGGTGTTACGTAAAGTCGCTGATATGAACTCGGACAGATACATACCAGTGAACACAATATCATTTAATTGTTCTGACAGGTACTCTTAATTAGATATATAATGTTAATTTTACTGCATAAACTTAGGCATTTAATGGGGGGGGGGGGGGTATGTTCATATGATTGCTTTTCTGTTGATAACTTGACCAACATTTCAATTCATAGAACATGATCATATGTTAGAGGTACTAAAAAGTCTCATTTTTAATGGCTCATACAAAATGTATTGTCTTTCAAATATTAGTATTCACCATTCTAACAGATAAAGTGACACAAATCACTGGTATTTTATTATTTATACCTTATAATACCCCTTAATAACTTATTGCTTATCCCTATTCTTTTTCTTATATCCCCAAATTTAATTCTGCTATGTTTTAGTCATAAACCTTCCCTCAGTTTATCGCCAAACCTCCTTATAATGCCAACATCTGACAGACTAAATGGTGGTGATGAATTGATGTTTTTCTTGATGTTTTTATTTCAAATTTCCATCCTTTTCATGATCATACTAACATATTTTTAATAAAATGGGCAAATTGTATTAAAGAAATATTCTGTCACAATTCATACATATCTACATTGTATATGCTTTAAACATATTATTTGCACTTATTTAAATGCTTTTCTGATTTACAGCACAGCCAATAACTTTTTACGATTACTGGCTACTGAAACAGGAGGCAGATTTCACCGTTGTCATAGCGATTTTGATGCACAAATGTTTGCACACAAGCTACTTACTGAAGGATTCCAAGATACAGAGGTAATTATTTTATTTATCTGTTACCTAAACATGTCGCCCTATGAACTGATTATTTTGTTTGTGACTTGTCATACTTATCAATGGGCTACCAAATCGATCTTGAGATTTTTGTTCCATCTCAGACTATATTGGTTTCTGATTAAGGCGATATACATTATGTACACAATTTCTTAATATTGTGCATGGAATCAGGAATTATGTGTAAGATCAGGATTTTAAGTAACATAAACTATCTGGTCGTTAATTAATGTGTAAATCGATACAGTTTAATAAGCACAACTTTTATTCTAGGGTATACTTTTACCAAGCACAGATCCATGTTTTCTTAAAATTCATATAATGCACATGATGTCATATCCATAACGTATCTCTGTCTATATGTTGTTGCATATTAAATGTAATATTTCTGGCTGGTTGATAAATGTTGTGAAATGAACACAGATACACATGTATTGTTTTGTAATTTTACACCTTTATAAGCCTCAGGTTGTATGGGTGCATCTTCACCTTTGCAATTATTCATTGTGTTGTCACTTTGTAGTGAAATAAAAATAGAAACTCATGTATTGTTTTATGATATTTTTCAGTATCCCCACCTTCCAAATTTCGAGGGAGATGATCTACGCAAATTAGGTGCTGAAATATCTCTGGCTAGAAAATTCTTATCTCAGTCCAGACAATATCGGTAAGTTATACAATGTATATAGGAGTGGAGTGGAACGGAGTGGAGTTGTCCCTGTCAAGATTTTTTTCGCTTATATAGAACAGGTCAGTTTTTGGACGTTGAAGGAAGTTGGAGTAACTGGAGAAAACCTTCACCAAGCAAATTACTACAAACTTCCTCACACTATGATCTGTCCCAAGTGGGTTTTGATCCCAGGTGGTGAGAGGCACTGCAATCTGTAAGCATATGCATTAGATTATGTTTTCTCCACCATTTCAGATCTGACCATCTTAGCATGAGAAATTGACAAAATTGACATCATTCACTTCCTACCATATCTTTTCACCTTTTCTCAAATAAACAAACTCCCTTCATTTTGATTGTAGAAAAATCAACATTACATTGCCAATATGGGGCTGACTCTGGTTAACTTAACAAGTTTTTGTTGTTATGGGCCTTTACTGATTTGTTCAGTGTCAGTACAATGTGATCAATTGGTATGTCAAAGGGCAGAACTTGCTCTGAAAGCACTTGAACTTCTTCTAAAGCATTGAAATTGTATTTCATCCTAAACACATGAACATGGCCATTTGGCTTAAATTACATGCAACAAAATGTTTGACATGAATGTAATATGAAAAATCTTGGGGCACATCTTGATTCATGCTACCTTTATTACTTTCGCATTTTTCAAGATGGACTAAATGATTTATTTTTCGTGACATAGTTCACATGATGATATTTTCTTTAAATGTGTATTACAGGGCATTATACCAGAACAAGATATCACAAAGTGAAAAACCAGCAAGTAATAAATGTAAGTACAAATACAGCACATTGTATAAACCTTTCTAGTCTCTTTTACAAACTAATTTAGGATGCTGCATTATATGAGTTATCTCCCCTTTGACCATAATGTACAATTCATATTATAGTTCATGTTATGTAACAACAAATGATCTCAATTTGAACGAAATAACTTCCCAGGTTTGTAAAGTTGTATCAATTAATGAAAAAATATGTATGTGATAAACAGAATAAAACATTGTAAAATTTATAATATGATATATCAGACCTTAACCAATGTCAAACCTTTGGTTAAAGCTCTCATTTTGATATTGGGTTCCACAGGCTGAGTCCAATGTGACATGATTTGGATTTCACCTAGTATTATCCTCTTAACATTGCATAATTACCGGTAATTATCAAATCAGCATTATTATTTATATATTTTCTTTTACATTTCAGCAAATGCTCCACCATTTGTGGTCGGAAAACCAAGGACAATGGCTACATAGTTATAGTTTAGAAAAGAACACATGGACATTGATATATGCCAAAGCTCACTTAGCTGTGATAGATCTAAATATTAAAATCACTCACATGTATAATGTTGATTGATAGATTTGATCAACAATGTGAAGAGGAGAACATGGAAATGATTTAGTAGATAAATGCAGTTTGTATCGATGGCAATTCATTTCTGCATTATTGCTGTTTACTGTAATATTGAAGTGTGAAAACGAGAACCTGAAAGTGATTTAGTAGTCATATACAGTTTGTATCCATAGCAATTAAATTCAGGATTATTACTCTTTGCGTTAGTAGATGATGTACGCCCGCATGTTATAAAGCTTGGATCCTGTAGTCGCATCATCTATCCCTTTGTCTATTTATATTAAAATGGTAAAATGTTTTTTACTTTCATATGGCCTTAAAAGAATCCATCAGCTTTCTGTTTTTGCTAGCTTTTATTGACACTGATATTATTAAACATAAAAGTGTTTGGAAAGTAGAATTTTTTTATATTTTTTATACTTATTTTAGAATTTGTTAACTGAATTATGAAATAGACCAGATTGTGCTTCAATTGTTGTTTAAGAGTTTACATTTTTTTAATCATATAACCAGAATAAAATATTTTTAGTTCCAAGACTGAACATTACAAAGGTATGATTAATTTATATAGAGTTCATCAATGTACTACCATGTAACATTTTAAACTAATGTTTATGCTGAACTGTCATTTCTGATGACTATGGAAAATGTATAACTGCGGAATCTGGATCCATATTTATGGGAAAACTGGTGATAATATGATTCGGTATGTCATTAATACTGTAATGTGATACATTGAAAAACTACATTATTTTTGTGGGTTATGGGATCACTTTTTTCATTACGATTTAGCTTGCTACTAGTCACTTCACATTCCGTCCATTTCTGTTTCAGTTTTTCTTAATATGTGCTTAGATCTGATATATGTAGTTGTGTTGTATATGAATGTGTGTGAATGAATGTTATATCACTGCTATGAAAGTGAAAGTAGAGACTATGAGTATGTTATTTGAGTTGTAAGTTTGAGAGATTGGTGTGATGGAAAAGAAAATTTCTAGGGCTAGGGAAGTGGGATTTTGAAGGTTTTTATAACACAAATATATCGTAGTATCCCTTAATCACATGGTTGTGTTTAAATTAACTAATGGTAGAACTGCCCAATATGAATCAAATTATTTTGAGAAACTATTGTTATTCATGTCTCTGATGATTATCCATATATATAATTTTGTTGTTAGTATTTAAACGTTATGACAGTTTTTATATATATGTATTTTTAAACCCAGTATTTTTTTAATTTAAATTTTCATACAAAGTAAATATACATGTACATTCCAGTTTTTTTTTCTTTTATTCTTATATTGAACTATACTAAACTCTGCAACTCTCAGTACACATTGTAGAACTACTTATTTGTTTGAATTTGTTATTGATGACTTACCGGTACTCACAAAATTTGGAACTACTAGTAACTGAAGTAATAAGCTAGGTTTTCAAAATAACATTATTAGAAGCCAAATTTCCAAATTTTGTGAAAATATATGGACTTTTTAAATTATTTTTTCACAAAATTGCTAAAACATGTTGCTTTTTTGAAAGAATTTCTCAGCAGTCGGAAGCCAATGGTGATTTTGGTTACCTCAAATAGAAACATAGTAATAAGCGATCAGTGTCAGCTGTAGTTCACCAGCATACTGCATGGTACCCCATGTTGCTTGTGTGGAGCAGTTATTTTCCTTTGATATGGAATTCCAAAAGTTGACATTTTCACAAAGAAATGATATTCAGGGAATTTGTGACATAAACATTCCATATTATTCCACACAAACCTTATAAGAGGTATTATACATGTGGTACACCGACAAATTAAATTGAACTTAGAATTTGAATTCTATAATAGTTGCATATTTTGTTCTGTCCAATAGTGTCCATACGAGGTGAAACGATTTGCCAAAATCATATTGCAATATACTGCAGCATTACTAATTACTGCACTGTATTGCAATATGTATTGACAAAGTATTGCACTTGTGTACCTTAAAAAAATGTACTAATACATAAAGCCATGGGCAAGCCTTGACAACATACCATGTGAGTGTTTATAACAGTTATTTTTTTAATTCAAATGTTCAATAAACACTGATTTAGCAGAAACTAACTGTGAAGTGGTGTTATTTTTCTGTTTCACAATAATATTTGAAATTTGTGAATATTTACAACACTGTTGAATTCAAATTTTCCAAAAAAAAAAAAGCTGATTTTGGCAGTATCATATTGTGAGATTGTGTTTTTTTCTGTACCAAAACAATATTTGAAACTTGTACAATGGTAATCGATGAGAAACAAATCCATTGAACAAGTTTTACCTGCATATTGTTACACCTCTAATGTTCATTATTATCTGAAACTCCATACTGTGATAAACGTACCTGTATCCTTCTTAGAGTAAAAAACATTTTATGTCTATTGTTAAATCTTAGTGTTATTTATATACATAGAATATTGTTATATGTAATAATGAAATCAAATACTGTTTGCTTAATGAAATAAAGTAATATTAACTGTTCATGTTCATCTCTTTATTGATTTAATCATTTATTTCTTTAAGCTATCACCAGTATGGTAGCTCAGTTGATAGTGCTCGTTTCAAATGTTTGATGTTGTGGGTTCAACCCCCAGCTGGGGTCCTTTGAAGAGACCTTCAAAACCGATACCTTGTTTCCGGACAGGTGCAACACATTGAACCCTCTCTGCACATTGCCTTGAGTGCAATGCAAATGTAAAAAATTTCTTCAACTTCACCTATAGCTGGTGACATCTAGATATTAGTGAAATATTCTTGACTGGGACGTAAAAACTCCATTCAATAAATCTTCTATTTATTAGTTGTATCAGTCTAGAATTGTTAAAAGAACTGCTCTCTCCACTCTTCATTAGTTATTTCTAATGTTATCAATCATCTGAATATGCCACGAGATGTATGTACCGTACTTTCGGTAGTTTTATTTTTCATTCATTGAGTTATATATTCCATTTAAAATATTTCTTTTATATTGAGACGCCATAAGCTATAGGCCTCTAACTTGCCATTTCAATATAAGTGAAAGGATCTTGTCATAAAACCATTACTGGTACTCCTCTCATAAACTATGCACCCTGAATTTAACAGAAAATTTTAGCAGGAGCGTATCATTCCACTCATAAGCTATGTATAAAACTGCAGAAACTTTCGACCTGTGTTTTATCCTTATGGTTATAGTTCTTAGTTGTGCTAGGACATTAAATGTGTGCTGTTTATAAATGTACATGTGCATTTGTACTAACAGTCACTAATCGGCGGGATTATGCCTCCTTACCCCATTTAAGTGTCACTTTAAAGAGAGCCAGTTATGTGTTTTTCCTTCGAGTCAAGTTGTTTTACTTATATTGAGTCACCATCAGCCATGGATGAAGTAGAAGCATTATATACCTTTGGCAATACATGTACCGAATAACAGTTAGGGTACTTTTTTGTGTTCTGTTTATATTTTCATAAAAAATTGTGACATTTTGTATGAATATTTACTATCTTCCCTGAAGACCCTCATAATTTTTTTATTTCAAATGCAGAGTGCTTGACACAAGAACAGTAACTAACAACACAAACTGTAAGTGTTAGGAAATCAAACTACTGATCTCCGAACTAAGGAATAGACACTCCTGTTCTCAGTGGTATTTTAAGTAAAACTTACTTCATTAAAACATTAATTTTGCACAACCATCACCTATGGTTAAGGTAGATGCATAAAACTTGCTCCAGTCTAAGGGAGATAATCATGTTCTTTTTTTAACATTCACAAGAGAATCCATCATTTTAGCTAGTTCAGTCTGTAAATAAAGACCAGTACTCAAACCTTTCAAGTATTATGGTCGTTCCCAATCTGATATCAAAATGTTTATAAACATGGGTAATCTAAACTGCATGAATATAGGTAATAACAGTAACAATATGTATACATTCACACCTTGTGCTTTATTTGTAGCAAGACTTATTATAAACATTGCCATCAGATGACCAAGAAACATGAGATCATATGCTTTTTTTAGTATACCCACTACAGTAGCTCAGTGGTAGAGTGCTTACTTTATATGTGGGAGTTCATGGGTTTGAACACAGGCGGGGTCTTACCAAAACTTGAAAATTGGTAGCTACTGTTCTTTCACCAAGCACTAATGCTGTCTTTCGGAAGAGACCTTAAAAACTGATGTCCCGTGTCATGGCAGGTGTGGCACACAAAAGAACCCCCCCCCCCCTACACATTGCCCTTAGCTCACTGCAGAGGTATAAATTTCTAGCACTTCACCTATAGCTGGTGATGCCTTGATAAAAGTGAAACATTCTTGACTGGGATGTAAAACCCCATGTAATCAATCAATCATCTATTAGTATACAATTGTACATTAATTAATTAATTGGACATTAATGTATTAAAACCACTGGACATATTTTATAAATCTGTTTTCTAGGTTTTATTTTTATTAAAATTTGTATTTAACATCCCACACCAAGATAATGATATTACAAAGAACAAAGACATCATATATTTTATGTTTGGTACATTTTTATTCAGTTAAACTGAAACATTATAATTTATAAATAAACGAATTCCATGAGATGAGTTGTGATTTTGTCCTGGCAGTGTGTAGACAGTTAATGCTGACGTTAAGATGTTGTGTTGAGTCCTTTAGCGTGCTGTATCAAATCCTCGCAGTATTTAGGGGTTCTATGTTTGTGTTTCACTGTTTCTACTTCACTGATCATCATCTCTGGTTGTATTGCTGAGGCTTTCTTCAATACATCTGAAATAAATATCAGAAATAAAAATATTAGAAAATATTCTTAAAATGTCTTTACAAAACTACATCTACTTCAACCCACTCCATTGGGCTACAGAAGTAATTAAATCACAGCACTAAACAAAGTACATGTATTGTCATTTGTTTGGTGCTCACCAAAATTCAGGAATTAATAATTTAAATGTACACACAGTTTTGATTCTTGTTTTAATTGAGTTTTTGTTTTGTTTTGTGTCTGACTTGTCAATCTGCTCAAGACATGAATTAAAATTTTGTCAAAAAATTATTTGTGGGATTTGAACCCAAGTGATGATAGCTGTTATCCAATGAGAGAGATTGTGATCTGTAATCATACCTTTTAGATCAACACTCTACCCCAATGAAGCCCAAGAAAACTGTCCACTTTTGTAAAGAAACTTATTTACATTTGGATCTGGGACAAGTAGAACCAAAAAATTGGCAGCGAGAAGCAATGTGATCCATAACCCAAATTTTAGGCTACTCATCTGATAAATCACCTCGCCATATTGTGCATTCCAATCGTAAATCTGGACTAATATGTAAAGATAGTAGTCTTACCTAATATAGCCTCCTGTATTTTTGGATCAGGATCATCAAGGTGGACCAGTAATCCTTTATATATTGCCTCTAGATGAGCTCTGTATAATCCAACATCATATCCTCCTTCAAAACAATCCAAGTAAGCCAAAAACGTTTTAGAGACTGTGACTCTAATTTCATCACTGCTATCATCTAAACGTTTTAATAACTCTGGGTACATGTTATGTAATCGGTCCTGGCTAACAGAGGTACCCATCAGATCAAAAACACGAGTCATGACTCGGCAGGCAATCAGACGGGTACTTTTATTGCTATCATCCATACAAGTGGTGATCTGCGTCATTAGATCTTCTACAACATCTGACAACTGAAAAGAAAATATAGAATTTAAAGTTAAATCACAAAAATATAAACATTAGTAAATGAGACACAAATGGGATTGAAATTTTTAGTTGTAAATAAATAAATAAATAAATAATTCCAAGATATTAATTGTATCAACATGTTGTCAGTAATGCTTCCTAGGGCCCAATGACTTCAGAGATGCTTGAAAAAAAAAGATGACGACAGCTGTCTGTCTGCAGAAAAATGATCTAACTTTCCTTTACAATTAGTCCATCAAATATTAAGCTAAATATTAAACATTTATCAATCAAAAAATGTAGACTAAAACCATTAACATTGTACCCAGCCAGACACTGACGCCTGCACTTTGTTCAGTTTTGTTACAAGCCTATAATCTTGGCTAATCAGCCTGGTGATTATTCCAGTTTTCATTGGCATTAAATTATGAAGTATCAGAATCCCTTCAATCGAAAACCATTCATTTGCAAGTTTAACCCCTACAGTACCCATTCATTTGTCAGCTAGGTTGGGTGGAGCCGTTTTAAATTAAATATCTTACTAAAAGACATCAGTCAGCCGTCAATTTGTAAAGGTGAGTAAACATTTAAATTTACCTTTTCTTTAGACAGAACTCCGCTTTGTAATAAAGCCCACATACAAGAAACAGCTGTGGTTCTGATAGCTGCTGCTGTTTTCCCTGCCACCCACACACAGTTCGGCATAATAATATCCTTAACAACTGTCACAGCGAAATCTCCAAACTTTCGTCTAGAATCCAATGTGTTACCACAATTCATCATCAACTTTGATAAAAGTGAGAAGAATTTAAGTCTGACTTCGGGGTCTTTAGTTGGTTTCATACTGGACACCAGTACTGGTACAATATCCTCCAAGTGATCACCAACTACTGGACCTGATAAACAAAACACAAAAAAATGTCAAAAATGCATAAATAAAAAAATACATGAACACTGATTCATTGCGACCATTTGTTAATCATATTTTGGTGAAATAAGGGAGTTTGGTGATAAATTTTAGGGAGTTGGTAGATAAAAACACAGAGAAATTGGATTTTGAGAGATAAGTGTTAAGCTAGGTGGCAATCTCATCAAGGGGCATTATAGTGAGGTTTTACTCTACGTGTATTTAGTATTAGAAAATACATGTATTAAATTTGATTAACTGAATGGTGTTTTACATTCCAACCAAGAATATTTCACGTCAAAAGCTATAGGTGAAGTGTCTGAAGTTTTTTATCCTTACAGCACGCTCAGGGCAATGTGTAGGGAAAGTTCTTTAACTTGCCATGCTTGCCATGATACGAGGTATCGGTTTTTAAAAACATTAGAGCATTTTTCGCCCTTCTGGTGTTCTTAATTATTATTTTGAATACAATTATTTAAATTTACCACCCTGAGAGCTTGGAAATCAAAATGAAAATCAATTCCACACACTTCAAATTTATATTCAAGTTTCTAGATGTTTTTTGAGGTATTAGTATGCAAGTCCAATCCTTAGTTGCACGTAATGAAAACGTGATTCTCTTTAAATTTGCAATTATCCTACCTGCTTCCACTAGTAAAGTATCAAATATAAGTCTTTCCATGGAGTGTGTATTCCACATGATAAAACTGTCTTGGAACGAGTCTATTAGTGGTTTGGTGTGCTGGGTGTACAATTCTAGCTTGGTATTCAGTTTCTCTATGCCACATAGTTTATCTAGCAGTGCATTCACCTGTAAACAGAAATAATTCATACTGAAACATCTTTAATTATTATCATTAATTCAATAAACATTAATATTTGTCAAAACTTTTATGATATGAAAGAAAAACACTGTTCATTGTGATCATGTTAAGACCAGCCATTAGTCGTTATTGAATAATAATATGATATAACTGTACCATATACATTTTAAAGACTCTCTCCCGATTCTCCCATTTATCTTTTTTATTTTTAGCAGCAAAGGTTGATTAATTAATGTTTATTCATATACATTATGACATCAATTTACAACCCCACTTTACATTACACACAGAAAAGTGCTCCAAAAGACAGAAGGAGTTATCATTGCAAAAATGTTGCTAACATGAAAAATGATATTTCACAAACTTTTTTGTGTATACTGGTATTTATAAAGGCTTTGGTGTAATATTAAATTACCTTTTTATACACATGTTCTTCTTGTTTTAGTGCCATGATCGTAACCAGAAGGTTGAATATATTCTGACATATTTCTACCACATCTTCCTGACACACTTCCATTAAAGCTTCACAACAGGCTAACAGCTGTTCCTGCATTATCAGCTGAAATACAAAAACGTTATGCACGGAGTTATAAATATGTATGCCAAATTAAGTTTATATACTGGTGTGTACCCACTAGAATTAAAAACCTGTAAACCATGGCATCAATCTAAATGTGTGACCATCTGAACAAACTAAGGCAGTCGGTTAGGTTCTTGTTGATAATTATCTGCTTTTTTCGCTATCAGGCATTCTGAAACAATGCTTATTATTTTGCTTTATTGAAGCATAGCTGTATATATTTGTACAAAGTAAAACAAATAGTTTCAAAGTTTGTTTAATGGACCAGTGTCATACTTTTAATAATGTTATAGAAAAAAGATAACTGCCTATGGACATTTTGAAATATCCCATAAAAAATTAAATACACATCAGCATGATCAGTCAAAGATTCTCTAAACATTCCCATCTAATAAGCTGCACACAAGACCCAGTATAAGTTGTATGTTAACACTGGTTGTATAGTAATCTGTTTCCCACTCCAGAAACTATGGTGAAATTTATCAGTTCACTTGCCAACAGTCTAGGATTTCCTTAAAGAACTCCATGAGAGCCTCAGTGGGTGAGTGGTTTAAAGTGTGTGCTTAAGATCACAGCACTTCTCATCGCCAAGGTTTGAATCTCACCCAGACAAATCATAATGTATAAATGTTTCTTTACACTCCATCTCACACTCTTAACAACCAACAACCTTAATATAGACTGGGCATAATTCCACCAGTCAACCCACCCACCTACATCATACATAAATATGTATAAAGTACCTGCGATGACTGGCAGATTTCTGGGACTGTAATTGCTTTACAAATCTTCTGCAGGTATGGTTGTAGTTTTTCCCTCTGTGAACCCCTCACAATACATGACAACACCATGACACCAGTGTAAGATTGTGAACTTTTTATATGAGATAATATCATAGTTGTCCAAACTTCAGGATCCACAAAGTATCCAATTAACTCTGCTGACCGCTTGATCTACAATTACACAAAATATTCCAATAAACAGGGTACTTTAAATCATCTCTGTACTATAGGCTTAATAAGATCACCAAAACACAATTCCTTATAAACAAAGTTTATTTTAAATACCCAAGAATCCATTGATGGTACATAATGTCAGGAATTCACAACAAAATAAATGTCAATAGATATAGATAAAGATGGTTGTCAAACATATTCTAATTTTCTATGTCAAACTATGTCAACAACCCAATAACTTCCCAAAAGTTACAAAAATGTTAAATCTACCGTAACGCATTTGTAGGGCATAGTCTGTATAATGAGACATACAAATTGTGAAAATATACAGTTTTTCCATTGTGCTCTATATTAAGTTATTAAAAGAGTTACAATGTGTATGAAAATGCTCAAAAATGGTATATAAGAAAATCACTGAAACTTAACTGCATTCTAAAGCAAAACTGACAATAATACCATAAAACTATTTCTGATTGATAGAAACATGTTCAATTTTGATCATGAAAATTGATTCAATGTAAATGTGCTTTGACATCATTCACTTTTGTTGGCCAAATAAGCCCTTACCTTAAATGTCAAAATTCTAAAAGAAAATTAATCTTATTTTACAAAGTATGTAGCACTTATAGACTCATTTATAAGAACAAATTTATTATCCAGTGATAAACTCACATCTTTGACAACTTGTGGTTCTTCATCCATACAGGCTTTATACATTCCAGATAGCAGTTTTTCCATGTGTTGTGTTGTAAAATCTTCAGCGTTAACCAGTAAAACATACAACAGACCTGCTGACTTGATACGATTGGCAACGACCCAATCACAAACATCCTTCATCAGACCGGGTAGAATCTTAGATAGGTGACGCATGACCAATGTTCGGCAACCAAAGTTAGGCTTTTCAACTGATAAAATAACAGGTTTAGTATAATTTATATTAAGCACAATAGATTCTGTTTAAAATAATTTAAATGACTACCGGTAACATGTTGAACCTTACAGAATCATTTTTTGCAACTGGTTCTTTATTAAGCTCAAATAAAATTTTAAAAGTTTCTAAATTTTAGCCAGTGCAATTGGTCATTATGTTTTCTAAAAATATCTGAGAGATTTCTGTTAATACAATATACCACTGAGCATGTCTGATAATAAGAAAACCTTAATTTAATTTAAAACAGGTTATATGATAAATGCAAAAAATATAAATCAGATGAGCCAAGAAAAGATGATACTGGTGCTTCAAAAAGCACAATGAATTTACCATTAGGTGGATAATGGGCTGGGTCTTCCTTCGCAAAATTTAATTTGTCTTTAAATTCTTCTTCATTTTCTCTTTCATACTTCATTCCTATGTAAAATATAACAAACCCTATTATCTGTAGTTAAATGTATAATATAATTTATAAAGTATATTTGTTTATGGTATTCAAGTCATGTTATAACAAAAAGAAGTGGACAATAACAAAAAGAAGTGGACATGGTGACAAACACAAAATAATTTATGAAATAAATTGTTCAAATGTGAAAAATATAGCCAATAGCTAATAAGTAGCAACAAACATGTAAGAACATGTTTCCTCTGCCTCAATGGATCAGTGACCCAGTGTCAGCATAGTTTCAGTAGCAAGAAATGAGTTTTAGTGTGAATTCTCCTCGGATTGGTTGCCATTCAGTCAAAAAATAAATAATCAGTATTTCTACCAAGACCCACAAATTTAGACAGCAATGTTTAATTAAATGTCTTACACAAGGACATATACCATACAGCTTAGTTGAGGCTTGAAGACATCAACTTCATTATATGGCCCTAGAATTCATACAACTGCAACCTAAGTATTTGGTTTTCCTTAAATCTTTATTTCACTGATGTGTCACTATATATTGTCTTACCTATGTCATACCACAAGGAGTCTGCCATTTCATGTATGTCTGGTTGTTCATCTGTTATACATGTAAGCAGTAATGGAATGAGTTTATGATGAAATGAGTATCTATCTGGTAGGTCAAGCAGCCAGTGACCAACAACTTTAGTTACAGCTTTACGGACAGTTGGTGCTTGGTCAAATAATCTTTGGGCTAAGTGTGAAACTACTGTTTCAACTGATTTTCCATTACCATACTGAATAACATCACCTGTAAAGTGAAAGTGAAAAGTAAACCTACATCCAATTCTGTACAACAAAAACCAAAAAGCCATTGATTTTTAGATAGCATTAGTGTAATGTTTTGACATAATATACTGTAATACATGTAATTTGTTTTTTTACTTGTGATATGTATATTATACCAGCAACATTTCATTAAACAGTCGTTGGAACTGAGGACGGGAGACTCTTAGTTGTTTTTTACTTTGTATTTGATATATGCCAGACTTTAAGTATTTTTTATGTTCCTTGCTTGTTTGTATTGTATTTGTTTGTCACAATCTGTCATCTGATTATATGACAATAAAGTTTGAATTGAATTGAATTGAATTAATGTATACAAATGTGTAATAATTTTGCTGATTATAGAAAGTGAAGATGACACCATAGAAAACATGTGTACATAACTCAAAAACCAACCAAACTACAAAAAGTACATTACTTCTACACACCAATCTGTATACTAATGAGTTAAAAATTCGTGTCAAATTTACATGGAATTTCTAGCAATATGTCACATCTTGAAAATCTCATCAATGGGATCACGCAAGATCTTGAGATTTTAAAACAAACCATTTCAAATAATTTCAAGATTAACCTAAAGTGCACAAAGTACATACTATACCATGTAGCAATTAATATTGCTACAATCTGCTGTCTTTCCCAACGACCATACCATCAGTCATATTACATTGCAGCCCTTTCAACAGATTTTAAAGTAGCCGACAAGTTTTCTGGAGAAGACAGCAAATTCAGTTGTAACTCTTTATAAATGTAATACTGATGAATGAAAGTAGGCACCAGATAAAGTGTAGAAATACCAAAGTAGACGACAGGTTTTGCTGGTTGCTGGCTTCTATTGAAACCGCTGATTACATACACAATATTATTTCTCTAAATAAAATAAGAATAATTAATTAAATATTCCTTTACCTATTGTTTCCACAACAATTGTTCTAACTTTTGAATGTTGGTGTGCTATAGACTTTAGAAGAGGGTTAATCAAAGTTTCT
The DNA here is from genome assembly GCA_021292105.1 of Anadara kagoshimensis. Classification (NCBI taxonomy): domain Eukaryota; kingdom Metazoa; phylum Mollusca; class Bivalvia; order Arcoida; family Arcidae; genus Anadara; species Anadara kagoshimensis. The sequence goes on from CM037861.1 coordinate 46,787,097, forward strand.
GACTGCATGTGGAATACTTCTGGTACCGATTTAGCTAAAACTGAGGCACATTTACAGCTCTCTTTCTTTGCGTCTGGAAATGGATCAACAATTGTTCTTTGTAAAATTTTAACATAGTCGTCTACATACAAAGATATTTTCTTTCCAGAACGTTCTACAATTCCAGTCAACATTTCTACCAACAGCAAACGCAGTTCTTCAGAAGTTTCCACGATTTCCTGTTGACCTAGCCTCTGAACCAGTACGGGAATCAAATATGGCAGACTTTCCTCTGGTGTCTGAGCTTTCTTCAGAAAATCCTGAAGAAGATTGATTGACAATTCTCTACATTTTTCTACTGGATCAGAGAGTTCTTTCAACAAAGGTTTCAATAGTTCATTGAAAATAAGTTGAGATTCGTCTGCTTCTAATGGTTCTTTTCGACCAAATGTGTCTTTCCTTATTCCTTCAAGTGCCTTTTTTCTTGTGTTTCTGTTTTCTTCAGAAAGGCAATTGACATGCCTGGCAATTCCTTGTAAAACAGCATTGGAATTTTGATCCACAGTGGCCATGTTGTTGATCGCAACGCCTCGTTTTCAATTCACGCACTTTGCTATTCTCCTCTTCAATGAAGAACGCGGGTATGGGGAGATAACTGCGTCTAGAAATATTTATAATAAATTTTGACACATACAGAAAATAGCGATAAGTTACATTTCACTTAATTATGTTAATTACCTTTTCAATCGTTCCACACTATATTATGGAATATCACACATATTTAGAGCGGAATAGTCTGAACTTAGGCATAAAACTACTGCTGTTGAGAGGATATTTTTTACTGTAAACATAAAATTTGAGATAAAAGCCGTTGAATGTATACTTTAAATCGCGTCTAACTTGAATGGTTGGTTGTCATGAAGGACAGAACAATTTTAATGTTCAAAATGGCATTTTTGAAAATTTAGTAAGAGTACAAAATATTTTCCAAGTTGGAACATGTCTGAAAGAGGTGTGGTCCGGCGTGTAACACTTAACAATTTAAAATTCTAAAAAGTGTTACTGAAACTTTGGATGTTTGAAATTTTAATTTAAAACCTAACTGACTTTTTAACTTTTTAGAATTTTAAATTGTTAAGTGTTACATGAACCTGTTGAGAAGAATGTACTCTATATTTGCTAGAATAACTCAGGCTGAAATAGTATTTCATATTTCATGTAAATTTTTCGATTTTATTATATTTGTGATTTTTTTCTACCGAATACTAGTAGTAAATAAACATTTTTGTAACTTGACAAAATACACTCAAAACGATACCCGGATAACATTTTTTATATAATGTTCAGTCAAGTTCACAGGAATCATCCAGTTTACAAAATTAAATACCGTAGCGATGATGCAATAAAAATCCCATACATGCCATGGTATGTTTCCTTAAGAATATATATAAATAATGAAAGTAAATTAATATACAAGTAAGTCATGTCTTTATATGAAAACGTGACAGGACATGCTTTCCGTCAACCTTTGTACTCGGGTACTATTTGGATTAATTAGTGCTGTCACGGTTCACGCTTAAATGACTAATATCTCTGATAGACATGTTGATGTGGATTTTAGCAGTTATTTTATTGACAATTTTGTCAATTATATTTATTTTGAGATGTCGAATGAAAATAAGTTCCGATAGAAAGGCTGTTATGGTTACAGGTATGCTTGCATTATCCGTTTTATTGCACGTAGTCTTCATACAAAGAGAGACAACTCTAGTACAACCTCTGTCAGTTTCTGACAGTGAATGTTTTTTAATAACACCATCATGTGATGGTATAATTATAATGCATTCAAATACAAGACATGACAATGCTATTTTTTCTTCGTGTTATAGAATCAATATGGCATTAGCAATGATTTTGTTACTTTGTTTTTGTTGTTACGTTCTTTAGTTGCTTTGGTCATTGGTTGTATAATGTTTAAAATAAATATTTCCATTTTTTTCTCTTTTCTAATCTCAGACAACTCTTAGCTAATATCATGATACGTTAATATCCCGCCTATACTTACATTCAAATAGCCTGAAAACTCCCACAACTTAATTAAATACAAGGCTGGTCTGAATCTTTGGAAAAAGGAAAGAGTTCCATTTGTACCCTCCAGTAAATTTTAATTTCGTCTAAAAAAGCCTTAAATTGACGCAATTTTGAGCATTTCTGTGAAAAATAATTTTTCAAATTTTTTATATAGAATTTAATACAAAAGGAACTCTTACCCGGAAAAATAAACTCAACCTGCTTAAAACAAACAAAACCAACCAATATCTTACCTTAATTTTATTTATATCAGCAATCCGACAAAATAAAATTACGTGTATTATAAATAATAAATTGAGTTGTTGTTTTTCAACATATCACAATGCTTTAATTATACATTTTTTATATTTTGTACAGGTTGTGATAGCGGTTTTGGATATGATTTGGTTAAAAGACTTGATCGGTTAGGATTTTATGTTTTTGCAGCCTGTTTGGACGTCAACGGTAGCGGACCTAAAGAACTTGTCAGGGAGACGTCAAGAAATGTTGAGATAATTCAGTTAGATGTAACTGACACTAAACAAGCAGAAAACGCGCTAAATCACGTGACATTTAATCTAAATGATAAAGGTAATAATTATCCCCGCCTTTCGAAGAAAGAAGGGGTATTCAATTCGAGTTTCCGTCTGTCCGTCCAAATTTCTTGTCTGCGCAAATTCTCCAAAACTTTGAAGCAGTATTTCATGAAACATGGCGCAAAGCATTAACATTGATAGGAGATGCGCATATCGTTTACCCGTACTGGTTTGCTCATTTTCCTGGGAGTTATTGCCCTTTGGTTATAAGTGCAAATTGTTTACCCGTGTTGGTTTGCTCATTTTCCTGGGAGTTATTGCTCTTTGATTATAAGTACAAATCACAAAAGTACCTACTTGCGGGGGATCCTAACTCACTGAATTTACATCACGGTTTGTTGTTGCATTTGCTCATACCCTTTTCGTGTAGCAACATACTGATTATACAGACATGTTTGACTGTAAACCATAGTGTCAGAAAAATGGGGTATGTGTTTGAAAACTAGTATGTTTTCACATGAAAAGAGAGTATGTGTGGAAGGATTGTATACACGCGTTCAGACTATTGTCAGGAAAATGGGGTAGGTTTTGGGTGCTATCAAACGTGTCTTTATTATCTAAAAGCCGTGTCAAAAAGAATTTGCATTCACACGTCACACATGCTCCTATTTCATGTGGCAACGTACTAGTGTTCGAACATATATACCCCATTTTATTTTTCTGCTGCGTATAATCAAGCATGGCTATATAATCTATAGACCCCATCCCAAAAAGAAGAGGTTTTTACTATACGTATACACTTGTATTGTTTAATAATAAAGTCTGCGATTGTTTTGTTTTGTTTTTTTTAGATTTTTGGTGTCTAGTAAACAATGCTGGAGTTGCGGTGTATGCCGAGTCAGAGTGGTGTCCCTTGGAATCCTACACCAAAATGATCGAGGTGAATCTCATTGGAGTCATCCGGGTCACAAAGTTATTCCTCCCCCTGGTCAGGAAGTGTAAAGGTAGAATAGTCAACATTTCAAGTCTAGCAGGTATATATTTTATATGTGCATTGATTAACAGATTTAAAAAAAAAAGATAAAATAGCCCCCTCCCCGTGACAGGGGCGAAATTGTAGTTGCTTTGACATATGATCGATTTCTTGTATTTTCCTAAATGAAATATTCAAAATTGATTAAAAACTTTTACGAAATTGGTTCTGAGCACAATTGAAAACGACACCGGATATTGGTACTACCTGAAGTGAGGTTTATATTTTTTTTTAAATCACGATCATGATTAAGTAGTGGGTCTTTATCGGTTAAAAGTGTTAAAGTATTGTAAGCATTCGTTTTTTATTAAAAAAGTAAAGTTTTTGGCTATACTTATATTTCCAAAAACGGAAAAATCTAGATTTTGTCGAGCTAGTGCCTATATATCAGATTCACACAAACAAATAAATTCACTACACGTTGACTTGCAGATCTGAATCACGGGGATGATTGCGAACACGGGGCAAATGCAATTCTCATCACGTTGTTCTTTTGCTCAAGTAGTACCCTCACATTAATCATGTATGATTATTTTATTACATTAATTCCAGGAAGATGCGGTTTACCGGGGTTTTCTGCATACTCAGCCTCCAAATATGGTCTTATAGGATTTTCAGATTGTCTAAGACGAGAAATGGAAAAGTTTAACGTAAAAGTTGTTACCATTGAACCAACATTATACAGGTACGACACGCAGTACTGTATGATGTTGATAATGCCGAAATTGTTTTTAATGCAAGTGGTAATGCAGTAACTGAACTAAACAGCAGATACTTTTGTCTATATGAGTAGTCTGAAAGTTCAATATAAGTGGGAAATTCCGAATACAATGGATCAACCATACCTGCATATGGTTAGCGAGGGTTTACACGTTAGAGCCTACGCACTGGCATCTTCTAAAACTGCCACTTTTGACTTTTTACGTAAAAATGCATTCAGTAGTACATGATAATAGCTAAATGGAGTAAGATCTCATCCCTTCCCGAGTACTTGAGTTTTAACTTTGGAAAATATATGAAAAATTCAGTCAGTCTTTGCCACACTTTGTGCTAGTACTTCGTTTGGTATTATAGGTATTTTTGACGCCTTTGTTTATATATATCCTTCATATTATCTATAAGAAGTATAGAAGCCAAGACCTTATGGAGTTATACAATGTGACTACAACTTAGGATTGAAGTGAAGTAACAGGGTTTTATGCCCCAGTCAAGGTTTCTGGATGATATGGTGGAGGAAACCAGAGTACTCGGAGAAACCACTGACCTTAAAGAGTTTGTTTGGTTAACATTAAAAAATTGTTACAATATGGCTTAAGTAATTGATGAACAATATTTGCTATGTTGCTCTTATTGTTAAACACGTTTTTAGTATAAGTTTTTATTATGTTTATTTTAAGAACACCTATTGCTGACAGAGATTTCCATATCAAAGGCAACGAACAAATGTGGGAGGCATGTCCAAGTAATATACGTGAAGACTACGGTGACAATTACTTCAAAAGTTTCCTGATATCTTTACAAAAACATTTACGTATGTCAAGCAGACAAACATGGCGGGTGATAGATACAATAGAACAAGCAGTGACAGCTAGATATCCTAAAACAAGATATGTACCAGAGTGGTTTATTTCTATAACTAGTGATATATTTATAACCCTCCCTAATATAATCCAGGATGCCGCTGTTAGTTTACAAATAGACGTAAGATGTAAACCGAAATCGATGCACCGGAAATAGTGAATACTTGTGATATGCTGTTACCAGAAGTGTACACCCTACAAGATATGTACGAAGCTCAAATCGAAATTGTGTGAAAATCTACCTGTGTAAGTAAACGGGCAACTACACATGTATTCGATAAAAGAGCGGGTGCCAATGAAGTGTTACTTGTTATATGAATGGCAAATGTGTTCGTTTCACTCTTGTGAATCATTTTTTAATATATTATGTACACGGGAAGTTTAACTCGTGTGTGTCTCTTGTACAATTTCCCCGTTGGAGACCCCAAAGATAAGATTTATGCAAATAAAAATACTTTTGTTTTGAACTTTAAAATGTAAAAAGATTACACACAGCTGGAGAAAGACAATGCACCAACGCAATAGCTCGTATACCAGGTTTTTAAGAATGAAACAAAAGTATGTTTACCTACGTTTTAATTTGTCGTATCATATACATAAAATATTCAAAATTATTTGACCTGGAGAGAGTCCTAAATGAAATATTACAGTTTGAATTTTCTGTTCGTTTTAGTATTGTCTCAATAAATGTAAAACGAGTGTCTGGGTCCTCGTCCGTTATCTGAAGAATTGCACCATTAGAAGTCAAACATTTTAGTGATTCTGACAAACATTTCGTCACAGCATCTGTTGCTCCATCATTGATTCTCAGTAAAGAATCTGTTGTTCCTTTATCAATAATAACATCAAATAAATTTGAAACAAAAGGAAGTTGTGTCGCGTCTCCATTTATGTAAAACATCTTTGAATTTTGATGTCCTTTTGAAAGTTTTGAAGCTTTCACTCTCTGGTAGTTTACTGCATCCACAGCGTAGTCTAAACAAAATAACTGAAGTGGAAACTGACAAGTTTTGTAAATTACATTTGATACGACTGAAGTTCCACATCCAAGGTCTAGAACATTTATGTGTTTGAAGTTTGAATTTTTAAGTCTCTTGCCGTCTAGTATTGCCATGACTTCATCTGATACAATTTGAGCATCTGCTAACCAATCAAATGTCTTTAAATCTTTTTTGCCGTACTGATATTTCCAGAAGTCTCGGCTACCGATGTCCCATGAACCTGCAAGTACATGTAATAAGAAAAGCATGAGTACATCATGATGTCGTGGAGAAAATATCAACTCTTTGTAGAGCTTCACATGTGCACTGACCACGTGATCCCACAACGCACAACCTGGTTTTCGGATTTATCTTTTCTAATGGCTTTGACAAACGCCGAATTAGATAATCTCAACGTAACTATTCCTGCAAAACATCATAACAATCCGTCAAGCGGTTCCAGAAGACATACGTACACAAAAACCCTTACGATAGACAGACACCTAATTTCTTCCATCGTCATGGTCATACAAGGATTTAAATGGCTATATATTATATTACATAGATCGATGATCAAATCACAATCAATAAATCAATCAATTTGTTTCACAATTAACACGCTATATGTTAGAGCTTGTTCCCACTACCGGAACTTTATGCAACGAAACAAACTACTTGCAAATAAATTGTTGACAAAAGGATATTGCAAACACAGGCTAATCAAAGGCATAACCATTGTGTGTCTATGTTGTCATAATTACCCTGCATATATTTGACTTCCCATAGTTCCATGTTCCTTTTACTCTTAATTTTAATTTCACACGTAGTTTGTCACTAGCTTAACAGGAAGTGTTCACCCTTCCGGAACACCCGGTCTCATTTCCCTGGTAGAAGTCTAATTTTTAACCTGGTTTGGCAGTTTCAAACTTTTTGCTTTGCTTTGGGATTGTGATTCGGACCGTGACAATGGATTGGTATCTTTGTTTTTGATTAAGCACATACATTTCAAGAGTTAGTGAACTGAAACCAAATACAGACAGACCCAACGACAACCCAGACTGACAGCAATGTGCAGTATTTTAAGGTTGTGTACACTCAGTGTGCGCCTACAACATAACAATATCGGAAGTCAAACATTACGACGGTTGGAAATTTTTCAGGTTAAGAATTTTACCCTTCACATTGGATGACTGTCTATGGCGTACTTTCAGTTGCCCACCAATACGCCGAAGTAGGATGGTTGTTTTCAGCATTACTGGGTCTTAAGCGGCCATCCGGTCTTCAATTTACAACACTTGCTAGATTCGCACAATATCTTCAGTGTCGTCGCAATTACATCCCTGTAAACAATTTCCTGTTCATGCTCAACCAGCAGCGTATCTGAAATGAGAGTCATAAAATGAATGCATTGTTAAATTCGAAGATACATTGTCGAAGAAAAATATATATACATGTATTAAACTTTTTGTCTGTTTGAACTTTCTATAGTGTATAAAAAGCTAAAATGACGATCAATATTTTTACAGTACTGTTATGAAATGTTATTTAACGTTGCATCAGCGATTTTTCAGCTATTCTATATATCGAGATGTCGCCAGCTTTAGGCGAAGGTGCAGGCAGAATTTTTTCCTGTACATTGCGCTGATTGCATTAAACAGCAGGCAGTGGCGTAGCTAGAGGAAAATGAATGTGCATGCTTGACGTGCGAGGGGTTGAAGTCCCTGAAGTGCTAGGGTATCTGGGGCATGCTCCACAGGAATTTTTTCTTGTCAAAGGAACATTTCCAACCCTTAGAAAAGCCATATCGCAGTATGGAGGAAGAATACTCTGCTGTGAGGTTGGTTCAGTGATAGGTGGACTTTTCTCTGATTCTACCGATTTTGTCAATATCTTGCCCTTTGGTTTGCTATCGCACTTTTAAATAAAAACGAATCAATTTTCTTTACATTATGGTGCAAAATAAAAAAAACCATACTAATCCAAACCATTATGAAACAAATAGAAAGATACATGTTTAAATCGAAAACTGTTTTTAAAAAAGAAAGGGGAATTAAACATCTCACGCTAAATATTTATAGCTGAACATGGAAAAAGAATAAAACGAAGCAGTGATCAAAATGAATAGAACACTTCGTACACTGATGCAAACCAAGATTTTTTTAAACCAAATAATTATGTGCATGCTTCAGCATTCAAGCATAAGAAGCTGCTACGCCACTGGCAGGGTTCTTTATCGTGCCACGGTAGGTTGGTGATACGAGACCTTGTTTTATTTTAGGTTCTCATCCGAAATAACCGTGACTTTCATTTCGTAATGCCGAGTACTTGACGAAAGAACAGTCGCTACCCACTTTCAAATCTCGGGTCAGACCCGGTCGGGGTTCGAACCCACGACCTCCCACTTACAGAGCGAGCACTACCAACCGACTCGCAACTGCATGGGTCTAGTGACAGAAAGAGACAGATAGCAGCTGTTGAAAAATTGTCGATATATAGTTAGCTTACATGGGACCGGATTGAGTTGCCGATTTGACACTTGTTCGTTAGATTAGCGTTAAACTTGCGTGACAGGTCTTTATTTACTTTCTCTGTAGGTACAGTACAGACCTGTCTAAAATTTCACTCCTAGCTAACGAATAATACAAGTGTTGATTCACGGTCGCTCGATCGCTATATCTTGACAACTTTTCGGAAGCTGATATTTTTCTCTCGGTCAGTTTTCGTACAATAGCTATCCGTAACTCGGTCACTCGGTAGTCGAGATTCGATTCGTTTTCGTTAGCTGATACGGAAGCTCGGACAAGAATATTAAAAATTTCGACAGGCCTGTTCTTTAGACAGATGCTACATTAAAGGATGTTAAAATTCGCTTAACATAACATTACAATAGATTTTTGTGTCAGATTATCAATCCATAGAAACATTATATCGGTTAAATTGAGTCACAGTGGCAGCTGCTGTTTCATTATATGAAATACAGAGAAATATTGCATATCAACCTGTGTAATGTGTGTGTAAATGATATATGAATTATATGTAACAGTTGTCAGTGTTAAAAAATGATTCATGATAATATTATAACATCACAATAATTAGTCTACGTATTTATAATATGCCAAGTTCTTGACACTAAACCACTAAACCCGAATATACCTAGGGATGGTGTTTTTCCTAGAATTTAGTTTTGACCTAAAACCGTTATATTTTTTTCCATCAGATACGTTGGAAATGATTTGAAAAAAAAACCCACGAAAATCACAACAACACCCCCCCCCCCCCATTTTTTTCATATCTACGCGGGTATCTGTGCATGGTGACAGTAGGCTGGTCTTGAAACTTGCATTTACCAGTTTACTAGGGATGTTAAGAGTTTTCAAAACAATATTTTTTTGCCATATAATCCAGAGTCTGGATTCATGCTACCGGGCACTATGGTGGTTCAGTTGGTAGAGTACACGCTCCATATTTGGGAGGTCATGGGTTCGGACCTCAATCGGTGACGGTCCCGATAAAAGTGATATATTCTTGACTGGGACATGAAACGTCATTCATTCAATCAAACTTCTATTTTGGTAGTCCAGTTGGTAGAGTGCACGCTCTGTATGTTGGAGGTCATGGGTTCGGACCTCAACCGGTGACGGTCCCGATAAAAGTGATATATTCTTGACTGGGACATGAAACATCATTGAATCAACTACAATTTTCAGTATTTTCACACTTGAAATGATTCAGAATGTACATATATAGCAGGCGCGTAGCTAGGTAAAAATGATGTGGATTCAAATAAGACTAAAGTTAAGCACCAAACGGGCATGGTGGGGTGTCAGACTGAAATTTTGAAATATTGATGTAAAAAAGGTGCAATCTGGAGGCATATGAAGGCGAGGTTTTGAGTTATTTTACTGAAGGTCATTTATTCTTGAAACTTTCGAGTCCGTAAAAGAGACCGAGACAGGTGACATAGCTTTGTGGAAGCATGTAGTTCACTTTATAGAACGGCAAAGGGTCGTTGTTTGATTCCTGTCGGGGGTATGTTGTGATCTTAAGCATGTTACCGCATTCCACCTGAACTATTGCTGCTTCCAAACAAATTGTTGGCCCATGGATTTCGCAAGCCTAAGCTTATTATGGCCCTGAAAAGTTTTATGACCACCATCTCATTATTTTTGATAAATATAATTTCTGTGTATCCAGGATTGCCAGCTCACCCATTGTTCCATGTTCCTTTTACTCTCAATTTTGATTATACAATTGGTCGGTGTAGCTGGCTAAACAGTGTGTGTTTAGCTTTCCGGAGTACCCGGCTTCACTTCCCTGGCGAAAGTCAACATGTTTAACCTAACTTGTCAGTTTCAAATATTTTACTTTGCTTTTGGATTGTGATCTGGACATGGATTAGATTGTTTGTTTTTGGTTGACTTCATACTCACTTCGAGGGGGGATTTCAAAGTTTTAGATCATTCGGCATGATTTTCCAATATCAATACTTTTTGTGCATCTGATGTTTGCAATATCATGAAACACACGCGGTATAATCTGCTTTTTATTCTTCTCAATTATATCTGATCAACTTCAAGACCTCAGGTAAATGATGGGTTTTGTTTTGTTAAAAAAAAGCTATCAATGTTTCTGTTTCATTTACCGCCGGACGGACGCAATGAAAAAGTAATAAAAATTATGTGGACGCCGTGGCGTACTGGCGTATAGGAAGCTACGCGCCTGTATAGATCTATCGATGGACCACGATTGGCCTATCAACGCCCTCATCGATCTTTCTGTAACTTCGTTGCAGGCAGACATCACATCAACATGATCAAGGAGAAAACCGTGCACCGCGAGTAAAAATCAGAACCGCTTAAGTTTCTCTATTGAAGGTTCACGGGTGCAATACTTAAATATTGTTTTACTGTGTTCCCGTTAGCCTATATGTAAACGTTGACTAATTTCACTGAGTATCGTTTACCGTAATCAAAAGCTCATCATAGTAACCCCTGGCTGAAGGTCAGATCGGGATCTATTCCCCGGGGTGATTTTCTGAATAAACCTCGCGCGCGTTTATAATTATACAACTTTAAAAAACCACTGTCTTATCGACCTTTATATCAATATCTCATTGATTTTTATATTTTGGATTTCTACCTACAAGGTCTTACAACTTGAGTAGCTTGCACTTAAAGGGCGACAACTCTAAAGCATTTTTCTAACTTCCTCTACGTGTCCAAAGATTTAGGTCAAGTCATTGCCCGTCACTCCGTTGAGTTGTTTAGCAGTTCATATTTATTACGTGTTTGTGACACAATGGCGTAGTTTTAACAATGTTTGGATTAAATTTAAAGTCCAGGACTCGGACAAAAAGAAAGAATGGCATTTGTTTATTCGTTGGATAGCCATAGAACCGTCAGTACGATAGGACAATAATTCGTGTTGTCACCATGCGGGTGTTATGGAAGAAAGACATTATAGGAAATGTTGTTGTGGTGGTGTTGTTTAGCACACTGTTGGCACTTTATGTGTCGTTATTGAGGTACAACAAGGCATCTGCTACCACCTTCAACTTAGTAAGGAGAAAGCGTCATATCCGAGATGCAGTCTGGGGAAACACAGATCAGTTGGCTAAACTGAACCCGGATATGAAAACATTTAAAGTTGGAAAACATCGTAAATCGCCTATAGATGTTTACATTGTAGACGAACACCAAGAAGGTATGCAAGAGAGACAGAAAGAGAGAGATAGAGAGAGACTGGTTAACTCGGATAGAGAGAGGGAGACTGAGTGATAGAGACAGGGGTAGCTAGAGTGAGACTCGGAGAGAGAGAGACGGAAAGAGACTCGGATAGAGAGATGGGTACCGACAGACTGGTCTCAGTGGAATTCTCGCTAGCCAAAGCACTTGGCAACATCACTATTTTAGCACATCATTCTCCTAACTAACAGTTCAGTAAATTAATAACCGCTTTACTGGCTTTTCGAAAGTGGGTAGTCGGCATTACGAAAGCACTCGGTATTACGAAATGAAAGTCACGGTTCTTTCGGATGGGAACTTAAAATAAACGAGGTCCCGTGTCACGGTGGGTTTGGCACGTTAAAGAACCCTGCTGTATAATGCAATTAGCGCAACGCACAGGCTAAATTTCTGCAGCTTCGCCTATAGCTAGCGACGTCTTGATATAAGTGAAATATTCTTGACTGGGGCGTTAAACACCATTACTCAACTCAATATTAAAACAACGATGTTAGACGTCACATAGCCCATCATATCGTCCAATTTAAAAGTTGAATTTTGTTCCTCCCACCTCATGTCACTGTGTGTGGTTTGTATATGTAAACTTTATACAAAAGTATGCCTTTGTAAGGGCTCTAAATTTGTAATAAAAGTATCTTAAGCTGACCTTATATAGTACTCCCTCTCTCTCTCTCTCTCTCTCAATTTATTTCAGTCACAACAAGTACCAGAAGCATTGTTTCTGAATGAAAAAAACTCATTTTCTCTTCGTGATTATTTCATATGATTGTTCAATCACCCATATATATATGTAGTTCAACGATGTTAGACGTCACATAGCTGTGAACGTCACATCGCCAAAGAAAATTATAAAGACGTAAAAATTAAATTTAGTTCCGCCTTACGTGCGCTGTGTATATATATATATAATATATATATATATACATACAGTATTTTCTATAAACAGTTTATATTCAGTTGAGCCCGAAGAACTGTTTCTGAATAAAAGTTACTTGAAATTTACAAGTTAAAACACGCATATATAAATATGTAGTCCCACGATGTTAGACGTCACATAGCGTCGTCAAAGAACATTGTAAAAACGTAAAATTTGATTTTTTTCCTACATCATACCAGTGGCGGATTAAAATTGAAAAATTTAATGAGAGAGAGAGAGAGAGAGAGAGAGCTATTGACTTGTGTGACCCCCATATGTTAATATAACAACCCATCGGGGCTCTGCCCTAGACCCCTCGTCTCTGGAAGCTCACGCCTTCGGCGCTCGCACCTAGCATTGATATTCTCAACCCCCTTTCAAAAAAAATCTGCCCCTGCATACGACCTCCTCTCTCTCTCTCTCTCTCTCTCTTTCTCTGAATTCAATATTATAGTTAAGTCCGAAGCCACGGTTCGGAATAAAAAATCCAAGACTATTTGAAGTTAAAAACAGTTCTTTATCCCATAAGTATGTAGTCCAATGATGTTAGACGGCACATAGCACATCACATCGTCCAAGAAAATTACAAAAACGTAAAATTTGATTTTTCTTCTTTTTACATGCGTTGTGTGTATATAGTATTCTCTCCCTCTCTCTCTCTCTGTGTAAGGCCGCGATGGCCTAATGGATAAGACGTCATTCTTCAAATCCAGGGTCTCTCACCGCTGTGAGTTCAAGTCCCGCTCAAACCGCATTTGAGAAATTAATTTTACTTGCCGTAGGCCTTTACTGGTTCATCAGTTTAATGGACTAGGAAAGTGGTTTTCGTCGCGAATAGCTGAAAAATTGCTGATGCGACGTTAAGCAACATACAAACAACCAAGCACACACACACACACACACACACACACACACTCTCTCTCTCTCCTCTCTCTCTCTCTCAATTTCATAATTCACTATTATGATTGAGCCCAAAGCCACCGTTTCGAAATTTAAAAAAAACTCATTTTTTCCTCAAGACTATTTGAAGTTAAAAACAGACATATAATTATTGTTTAATTGTGTATTTTATCTAGAACGCTTGTGGATAAAACTAAATCCGTATTGTTACATTTTACTTACCGCTGTTAATTAAATATCACGTCCTAGAGGATAGATTCAATGATTATGTTCAAAGTGGGATTACTTACATCTGTGCCTTGCCTCTGTGAAATCTAACCCCCATTCCCGGATGTTATTAGTAACAATATTGTAAACTGGAATAAAGAATTCATATTTACAACGTGTTGTACTTGGTATTGGACATGAGGTGGAGAACTATGTTTCGGTGGTCCAACGCTTTGAAAGTTTTACTTTATTGTGTAATAGTTGGATCGGTCCTGTTTCTCATTCATTCTCAGTTACTGGTTAAGTCGTATCGATATGACGCTGGAATTGAGACTTTTGCCGCCTCTCCCGTCCATACGGCGGTGTTACGGGAATCTCAGAATTCCGTCGAATCATCTTTTGGAAATGGATATAATGGGATAAACGAACCAATGGACATACACGTAGTAGAAGAACATCACGAAGGTAAAATTTTAAGGTCATAAAATGTACCGGGTATCTTGGTTTCAGATTTATTGAACAAAACGCGCCATACCACAACACATTCGGATTTTTAGATTGCATAAATGATGTGTAAAATAAAACCACGTTATTGTTATTAATTTATTTAAAAATAGCGAAATGTCCCATGTATTTTGAAATGAAATCAAGTGAACACAATTTGAAATCCATCGTCGCGACAGCAGAAGGGTCGCAGGCTCGAACCCCGATCGGGTCATATACAAGCTGATATGATTTTAAATTTTATATTAGTCGGTGGCATTAGGAGAACAGATGTATCAACTGATTATCGCGATAGTACATGGGACATAGCACGCTTGCACATCGCATACACATGTTCTTAGATTAACCTTAGAGATTAATAAACTTGCTCTCGCCACGAATATATAGCTGAATAATTGCTGATGCGACGATAAACAAAATTACATCTAACCAACGCTATTTGAATAAATTTTGCCGATCCACTCATAAGTACCATCGACATTTAATACAGAATTAAATGTCGCTGCAACTACATGTAATATTTTCTTTTAAAAATGTAATTTAATGTAAAGTTATAAAAAGTAAAGAGTATTTTATGAATGTTGTTAACGTTTCTCATACGTGGTACAGCTGGAAGCTAGTGTCATATTAAGATATCCGTGTTTATATCAACTTGACCGTATCGTATCCGGGTTTGTCAGATTCTAGGAAATACACACGTATACGTAGACGTATGTTCAGTATTTAATTAATGTAACTGGAGAGAGAGGGAGAGAGAGAGAGAGTTCAATCCTTATTTTTATTTCTTGGTACGTTTGTGTTTACCGGAATCAAAACTTTGATATTTTGAATTTATAATTAATTTGAATATTTCTGTCATTTATTATGCATTATGATGATGCATATGCTATTTGAATTTGTGAATTCTTAATCAAAACCATATAGTGACATCATCCAAGTATTCATGCACATATGGATAATGCATATATTAATATGTTGACATGTACATGTATTTGCAGTATTTCAGTAAAATTATAAAATATATTTGATTTTGTTTATGATGTTACATATACACGTCAGTGTACACCATTTGGGAAAAATTTAAATGATTTATTGTATGGCAAAACACCATAAATTTCATATAAAAATTGTAATTAAAAAAAGTACACAGATCTCTGATATATGTTTATCTGTATTTTACAGTATTTCAATAAAATATATATAACGGTTATATAATAAACATATACACCATAATGGAAAAAGTAAAATTATTTATTTAATCGTAACTATGAAATTTCATAAAAATATAAAAATTGCCTAGGTTATTCAGTTTAGAGTATGTTATATGTTTATATGTATTTTGCAACATTTCAATGAAAACTTTTGATTTTTGTACTAAACATCTGTATGATGTATATAATCGGATGTTACACATGCATGTACACCATATGTGGAAAATGGAAATTGTTTTTTTTTATCGCAAAACACCATAAATATCATATAAAATATTTATTGAAAAAAGTAAACAAGGTAATTAAATATAGAGTATGCAAAAGTATTTTTAAAAAAATATATATTCTTAACTCTGGACAGGCACGGCATTGACTGACAAAATGTTACGAAAACAGTTTCCAGAAACACTCGTTTCTGTGTTAATTTGATTTTAAGATTGACTTAACACTGTTAAAATCTCTTGAGCGGAAAAATCGGAAGGGGTTTTTAGAAACATTCTATTTCATAGAATTATGAAGACACATAATGTATTTCATGGAAATATGAAGACACATAACCTAGAGTACATAGATGTTGGGGAATGTATATAAATGCAGAATAGTCATTATTCAAACGATTTAATGAAAGCAATTTTCAAAGTTATAATCAGTCAACATAATGTACCTCACCGTTAGTTCTCTGTTTCTTCTGAACACACAGAAAAATTGAAAATGAAGAGCTTATATTTTTTTGCAACAGTCAGAGGAATCGGGAACACGCCACAACATAACAAGTGAAACACATACTGTTCGTTCTGACTTTAGACGGGCACCTGTTAAAATGATAAATGATATCCGAGTACTAATATCTCAAGTTGTTTAACAAACAGATAACCTTCTGTAACAGTCTGAATTCTTCCAATGTTTTGCCAACGTTACAGACGAATGTAAAAAGCAAAGAGAACAATTGTTTCCATTGGAGGTTGAATCGCTTCAGTTCACGTTTTTCTGTACAAATGGCGTTACCGTCTGAGAAGTTTCGACGTAAACGTTTTTTTTCAAAACGTTCCACACAAACGTTAAGCGGCGTTGATCACATGATACGCCGGCGAACTCTATTTTTGCGAAGTTCCGAATTGCGTTGTTTTCGTTGACATCTTGACCCGCGAATTTATGTATCTACCAAATGGTGTTTATTACAAACCTACTTTAAACGGGAACCACACATAACGAATTTACCGCCAACGCAACGTTTTTCCTAGAACTTCGAAACGGTTGGGCATCGCAAAAATTAATGGTTAACAAGTATATTCGGAAATTTTTTGTGTTATAACCCCACGATTTATTAGTACTATTCTGGTTATATTAGTACCGATATAATACTCTGATTCATTCCTTGCATCTTGTTACGCATTTATCTTTCCACTACGCATTTATCTCTCCACTACGCATTTATCTCTGGTTTAACAGTGCTTAATGTTCCATTTTTATGTGTATTTCAGTTTTACCTTATTGGTTTGAAGCAGCAAAAAGGAAGATCATTCCAAAGACTGGAAACACACTAGTAAGTTGTTTTGTTTGGAGATTGGTCTCGTAATTTTTATTTTATTATATTTTGGTTTGAGACAGAATGTCAATATATAGTATAAAATACAGTAAAATCTCCTTATAATGCTCCTTCATAACTTTGCTTATGTTTTGCTTAAGTCTACCTGGGTTTATTGACAAACCCCATTATAATGGTAAAATTTGATTGAACAGAGGATGAAAATGAAGAGGTTTTACTGTATTAAGTTTTATGAAAAGGTTAATGGACCAGGATCATGGGACTTGGAAGTATGCATTGAAAACGCTCCAGAGTTATTGGAGATGTTTATCTGGTCAGTCAGTGATGGAATCTTAAAACACTTAAGTTCATATCAAATAAGTTATAACTAGACGCCCCTAGCTATTTAATGAGTAGAATCTAAAGTAAAACAAAATTATGATTCATTTCTTAAAATTTTTGTTTGACTCATTATATGCAAAATTATACTTTATACAGTGGAACTTTGCAAAAACCTGTATGCTTGCTTGGGATCATAAATGTATTCAGTAAGCTACAAAATTATTTCGTATCTTTCAGGTACACATTGATGGACACAGTGATATGGCCCCTCCATTTTATTTCCCGGATTTTCCTTATTTCCGAGCACCTAAAGATAAACAAGAAGTTAAGGCTATGATGCAGCGGAATGATGCATTTATTGTAGTGAGTATCACCTTATTGTCAGTAGAAATTGATTTTTTAATAAAATGGCAAATTGAAATAAAGAAACCTAGATCAAAGTAAATTATACATACAGTAGCTTATACATAATGAAGTGGAGGTTAAGTGATGAACAATGTACTGTTTATCCGACATGATGAAATAGTGAACGAGGCTGATCCAATATTTCTGTGCTGATCCTTTTGTTCTAAATTATTTCAGATTAAATAAATAAAACACATGAACCATTTTCAAATCACAGTTCAAAAAGCAAAAATGTTAAACTTCGAAAATTGGCTGGCAAATTAAATTTAACATGTGAAGTTCCAGCAGTGAAGTGAGACCAAATGCTCTGGAAGGGTGAGCACCTCTTGTTTAGCTAGCTACACCTACTACATGAAATCAAAATTACTTAGCTGTATAACTGCTGGTGATCATAATAAGGAATGGAACAACAATTTTGAACATTGTTATAGTTTATCTAACACAAACATATGAAATTGTTATCTGTTCAACTATTTTACAAATGTCCACATAACAAAGAGAGTTTTATTTTACATTGTAGGGGGCAGCCATGGCAGGTTTAATAAAGCGTGTTATTTGGATATGGCCAATCTGGGACAAACGGAATCACGAAGCAGGGTATTATCTGCATCAAAGTATAGATCTGGGGGTGGGTGTAGTTCCAGATCCGCAAAGAAAAAACATGAAGGAGAGAGTGTTCTGTATGTGTGAACCAAACATGACCAATCCTGTTGTTAAAATCTGTAGATACATTCCTAAAGAAGAGGTGGAAATAGAAGAGGAAGCAGACGGTCGAATTATTGATAATTCTCTTTGTAAAATCCGAAAAACGATAATTTATGAAGAAATACGCGAAGACAAAGCGCATGAAAAAATAAGTAAAGGAAAATGGTTAAATGAAAATGAGAATATTCTGTTGGATATAGATGAAGATTATTACGGGTGTACACATGCTGTACAACCTCTTATAAACATGAATATGACAATGGGAACCGTTAAACTTATAAACTCAATATTAGAACAACTAATATGTCCCAAAACATTAACTCATGAAAAAATGGCAGACGATCTACTGGTTGAAGTGTTGAGTTTATTCAAAAGACCGAATCATTGCAACAAGGCGGGTAAATTTGATAGTAAAGGGCTGTTTCCTTGTAAAACTGATGCTAGAGCAAAGGAAGGCATGGATAAGTTAACAAAGGGGTTATGGTCTAGTAAACACGGGTCAATGTCATGTTCAAAACGGAAAGGTTCATCAGAGACTATGATGATTGATCATTTGTTAGATCTGTTTAAGCACATGTCCATGGGTCAGGTCAGAATCCTTGGAAAGGTTGGGTTTTGCTTGACCACAACTCTGAAATCTTACGAACCTACTTCAGACGCTGCATTCCACATTTGTCATGGTGCTAATGTCCCTGGTGAATCAGTAGTGTTAATTCATAACCCAGTTAATTCTGAAATACCTCTACGTACTAAACTGTTAAGAAAAACCCTTCATGCAATTGAACCCTACAGACCAAGGATGACAACACTTTGTCGCTCAGTAAGGGACGGATATACTCCTAGAAGACTGTTTAAACAGATTGAACGTGATGTTGTGAAGGCTTTGAATGATTCATTTAAACATGTTAGATTTAATTATGATGAGGGACTCTTAGGTGGTAAAAATGGATGGCCAAATAGACACAAAACACCAAAAAGTAAAATGGCACATCTTTGATAAACAATTATTGGGGTAATCTTTTTTTTATTTATTTATTTTATTTTGATGTCCTTTATGTTAAAGGCTTAATTCTGTACTGAACTTTAAGCTTTTAACATATTTTGTTCTTTGAATCTTTGAATTTGGTAAAATAGTTGTCTCTTTCCACATTGTTTTGTTCGTTATAAAACACACACACATACACACACACCCTTTGAATCATGCATGTATATTAATATTGTAAGACAGTGTAGCAAAGTTGAATAAATATTTCTGTAACAGCTGTGATACTTGTTGTGAGCATGTTGCCTTGATACTTCACTGTGTCTTAAAAACACTGTATGTAAATATTTATTAATTCCTTACAAACAAATATACACTTGTTAAGAGATGTAGTTTTGTTTATGTCTGCACTGCTTATAAGTTCTGTATTATTATAATGTGTACTGCGGTCAACAAATACATTTGAATCTCATCTCGAATTAGAATATCTCAGTTTTCAGGTTAAGTGGAATTTTGGAAGCCTGGAAGTAGTCGCTCTTTATTTAACCAAAACAAGTCTATTATCGCGAACTCTGATTTAGGATATCTCAGATTTCAGAATAAGTGGAAATTTGAAAGCCTGAAAAGAGTCGCTCTTTATTTCACCAAAACACATCTGTTATCTCACACTCTGATTATGGAATTTTCTATATATAGAAATTCAACTGTATATAAAAGCCAAAGACTTTACTAGTTTAAGGAACTTTGCTGAAAGTAAACAATATAACTATTACAATATGTACACAGTGATTCCTGATGTTTAGAATGATAAATTATAATACTGGAATATTTATAGACTTTTGACATGTATTTGATGACATTCCGGGAATCTTAAAAGAAATCAAAAGAATACTGATGAGATATGATAAGAAACAGCATATGTTAATTCTTGGACAAAAATATACTAATAATGTATTATTGGTTGAATTTTGATTGTTTGATTATACAAAATGTCTTTCTAAGATCATGATGACCAGGGCCCCGTGTTTTTCATAGGTTGAACTATCTGCCTGAATGATGGTAAGTTACCTTATGATATTTCTACCTGTGATGGGAGTGATATCGAAACTTAATTAAAATTAAGACAGATAGTTCAGGACCTTGTTAGCTTAACCAGATCGTTAGCAAACAAATGTATACCTTGCAAGCGCTTTTGAAATTTGTACACATAGCAAAAATAGCGCATAGAATAAGTATGTAGAAATTAGTACGGTAGTGTTTATATTGTTTTTCTACAGAACATAGCTTAAATATTCATTACTAACAGAATTGTAAAGCTAACAGCTTTGAAGAACCAGCTCAATTTGTTTAATTTAAGGTCAACAACTCTCGATACATAGTTTGAAATATATTGATAGGTTTTGAGACAAAAATTGTTGTATTTTTAATATTGATAAGCAAATTGTCTTATAAAATCCTAGTCTGACTAATCAACCCACTAAACCACCATTTTAATTTTTGTTTTGTCTAATAAGACAAAAATTAAGATCGGGGTTTATTGGACCAATTAGTCAGATTAATAAAGTCATAGTGACACCAGGTCACAATAAGCATAATATTAATAAAAAATCAGATCTAGGGTTATGTGAACCAGAAATCACATAATTACAAATGTAGAATTGTGAAACCATTGTTACCATGTACATTGTCTATTTAAATGTAGTGTGTTATTATTATTTTGTTTGAATGTATATATATGTCTTCTTGTATGGTCTGGTCTATGGAAGGGAATAAAAGTGATTGAGTGGATGTGAAAATAGAATGCATGTTATATTTATCAGTTTGTTGAAATCTTTAAATTTTATTATGTTTCATAAGATGTTGATTAGCAATATTTGTAAGAGTTTGAAATTACTTTTAATAGATTAGCAGATTTTCAATACAGAATGTATTATGTCATACTTCCATCGTGGCATATTTGTAAAAGTAATAGATTAACAAACTTTCAAAACTTAATGGGGTTTTAAACAATCACCTTTGAATATTTCACAAAATGATATGTACCGGTACAGAATAAATTATGTCATAAGTAGAGCTGATTCATACATTCACTGCAGTAAAACACCTACATACATGTGAGCTATGCTATTTTTGTCCAACGTCATACATTGACCATGGTAAAACATCTATATACAGACGAGCTATGCCATATTTGTCCGACGTACATCCTCCATGGTAAAACATCTATATACAGATGAGCTATGCTGTTCATGCATGACGTCATACATCCTCCATGGTAGAACACCTGTATACAGGTGAGCTATACTGTTAATGTGGGTAATATGTTAGGTTTTCTAGTTTCCTAATAAATTATCATGTGTGTTTTATATGTATATCTGACCTTGATATTATTGAAAGTGCTATTTTAATTGTAATTATTATGATCTTTGGAAATAAATTGATATTGAAATCCATGTTTGAACAGTTATTTATTAAAATGAAATGTGTTTTTAGCTGTGTAACTTAAACTTGGCAATAGCCTTTGTACAGCACTGCAAAAGAATTAAGTATAAATAACAAGGAACAAAATAACACATTTGATACCATGCGTCTTAAAATTTTGGTGACTGTGAGGAGTTTATCAAAAACAAACTAAACATCCATGCCCAAATCACAGTAAAAACTTTGAAACTGACAAATTAGGTTAAACATGGGAACTTCTAGTGAGGCCGAGTGCAAGGGTAAGCACCTCTTGTTTCTAGCTACATGTGTAATCAAAGAAAGGAACATGGAACTATAGAATGGCATATATATCCAGGGCAATAGCTCATCTGAACCTTTGCCCCAGTCAACAGTATTTCACTTGAATTGAAGTGGTCTCTGATGGTAGAGGACACCTAAATTGAATAGAAAACAACTGATCATTTGAAAGCAAATTGACAAACCTCCTCACACTAGGATCTGCACAATAAATAACAAAGTACCATCTGTGGCTTTATTGGAGATGGCCGTTTAATGTGTTAATGACAACATCAGGATGAGCATTTGTGTAGCAATAAAATGTTCTATATACCAACATTACAAATAATATCAGAGGTGAACTGTAGCCTTCAATAAAATACTTGAATGCACCTAGTCATATGGAAATCTTGGCATAATTTGGTTGTGTATTTGTATAGCAAAGACAGAAAGCAAAAGCTTTTCCTCCAGAGTTGAGTATTGGTGTTTAAGGTACCTGTCAAGAATATTTTTCTTATGTCGAGACATTGCCAGCTACAGGCAAAAGGGAGAAATTTTCCATGACACGGGACCTTGTATATTTGAACTTCCCACCTGAAAGAACTGTGACTTTCATTTTGAGAACTTAGTGAAAGAATAGTCACTTCTCACTTTCAAGTCTTGGGTTGACCCAGTCAGAGTTCGAACCAATGATCTCCCACTTACAGAGTTAGAATTCTACTGCAGTGGTCCTCCAGAGAAATATTAATTGATCAAATATAAAATGGAATTTATATTTTATATTTATTTAAATGAACATACACACACATATATATATATATATCACCTATCAGCACTTTACCTATTATGTCTTATATATTATGATACCTTTGGCCAGTTCATGAACTCATTTGTAAAGTTGAAAGAAAAGGTGACAATGCCTTCAAGCATATTAAATGGCATTAAAAGGAAATGTACAATGGTGTATTTAACAAATACTGGTGTTGAAAGTTCATGTAATTCAAAAGTTTAATTACAAGTAGCCTCCAATAAAAATAAATAAATAAATAAATAAATAAATAAATAAATAAATAAATAAATAAATAAATAAATAAATAAATCAATCAATCAATCAATCCAGCTGTCACAGTTGGGATAAATAAATAAATAAATAAATAAATAAATCCAGCTGTCACAGTTGGGATAACAAATACTTGGGATATATATTTAGCTGAAAAAGTTGATTTGTATGTATATCAGTGCAATATAGCCATTTTCAGCTTAATAAAACTTCACTAGGCAATAAGCAGAAACACCAAAACATACAATGTTTATAAAAACTCTAGACTTTGAACATGCACCAGACATAATGACAAACAGTACTGTATTATGCTTATATTTTGATGCGATTTTATTTTCCCTATATCCGTGGTCCAGTGTATCCCTAAAACAAGAGGCCCAATAGGGCCTGTACCGCTCACCTGGGCCATTTACAGCACAAAAACACAATAAATACTACATTTAAGGAGCAATAACTCTGATGTGGATATTAAGATATTTATGAAACTTGCTACTCGCATCTGTAACCTTGACCTTCGAACCAATGACCTTAATCTATATATTAAAATGATAATTGCATCAATACCAACAATATTCTAATATACATGCCTATACTAAAAGTTCATAGTTTTCGAGATAATGAACCTTTTTGGTATTGTTTTGCAACCGTGACCTTGACCTTTTGACCCATGACCTTTTTCTATACATCAAAATGATCGTTGTATCAATACCTACAACATTCTAATATACATGCCTATACAAAAAGTTCATAGTTTTCAAGATAATGAACCATTTCAGTATTCTTTTGCATCTGTGACCTTGACCTTTGAACCAATGACCTTAATTTATATATCAAAATGATCTTTACCTTAATACTAACAATATTCCAATATACATGCCTATACAAAAAGTTTATAGTTTTCAAGATAATGAACCATTTCAGTATTCTTTCACATCAATGACCTTGACCTTCGGACCCATGACCTTTTTCTATACATCAAAATGATCGTTGTATCAATACCTACAACATTCTAACATACATGCCTATACAAAAAGTTCATAGTTTTCAAGATAATGAACCATTTCAGTATTCTTTCGCATCTGTGACCTTGACCTTTAAACCAATGACCTTAATCTATATATCAAAATGATCGTTACACCAAAACCAACAACATTCCAATATACATGCCTATACAAAAAGTTCATAGTTTTCGAGATAATTAATGATTTTGGTATTGTTTTGCTACTGTGACCTTGACCTTTGGACCCATGACCTTTTTCTATACATCAAAATGATCGTTGTATCAATACCTACAACATTCTAATATACATGCCTATACAAAAAGTTCATAGTTTTCAAGATAATGAATCATTTCAGTATTCTTTCGCATCTGTGACCTTGACCTTTGAACCAATGACCTTAATCTATATATCAAAATGATCGTTACATCAATACCAACAATATTCCAATATACATGCCTATACAAAAAGTTTAAAGTTTTCGAGATAATAAATATTAGAGAAGTAAAAAATTAGGTCATGACCTTCATAATTGACCTTGACACCATTTTGAAGGTAATTACAAGAATATGTCAAAACTGAAAACCCCATGTCATTATCTGGTCATATAGTCAAGTTACAACAATTTAAAAATATTTTACGATTTTTGCAAAATTAAACGCAAAAACGCGTAACCTATTTTTTAACCAAATTTCATGAAATGAACAAACTTAAAGGTTAAGACTATGTAGAATCCAAATATCACATAAGTTTTTGCCTCCAATGGGTGGTTCAACAGAAGAAGATTTTTTTATGTTTTGTCTATTTTTAGTAACAGCGGCCATCTTGGATATTCGATCGCCATGATTTGAACAAACTATAGTTAGACTCTGTCAAGGACCTTCCATGGCAAATTTGGTTTCAGTTGGCCCAGTAGTTTCGGAGGAGAAGATTAAAGTTTACTGACGCACGCACGGACGCACGCCTCGCCATGCCATAAGCTCACATGGCCTTTGGCCAGGTGAGCTAAAAACATGGGTATTACCAGCCCATCAATCTTGCTAAGGTTGTTTGCCTTTAAGCAGATAAGACTGCAAGTATATGACACCTCCAACACACTAGTCATCGTCAAACCTCCAAAATTTGACACCATGAAAATAAAGCAATATACAGTATCCAGTTTCGTGGTTCAAGTACTTTTGTGGGGTTTTAACCATCCTACAAATTTCACAACCAGCAGCTCAAATAATATGTGTATAGACATTGTAACTTAATGCTCTAGTTATTAACATAATCGACGACCACTCCTACAATGTTCCGACACTGGCTGCCATCATGGTACCAAAGCAGCGTCACAGCAACTAATGACGTACTAGTGTCAGTGACATCATTAAATGGCGCTATTCAGGCCAAGTTTTCATTCTTTTTGCATGTAAATCAAGCATCCGGCCATTTGATGGATCATTGTGGGCATGGTCGGCGATACGTCAATTGGTAAACTAACAAGTAAATTGAGTAAATTAGGATCCCTAGTGTTTGTACTTATGTTCAAAGGGCTGTAACTCCAATGCAAATGAGCAAACCAAATCAGGTTAATGATATGCACAACTATCAATGTTTATGTTTTGCAATAAGTTTCGTAAAATAGTGCTCTATAGTTTTGGTGAGTAACTTTGGAAAAGAAGTGTCTGGACAACAAAATACAGGTGGAAGTTTAAATTGAATATCCCACAATTTTTCTCTGAAAACCGGAATAAAAATGCACCCAGTTTTATAGCTTCTACGCCAGTGTGCTTTAAAGTATACAAAATAGAAACACAACACAATTTATCAAATTTACATAATTATACTTATGTAATAAGTTTATTACATCATTATATCAACAAAGATTAAAAAATAATAAAATGACTTTTTAGATTTGGTAAAATTTTCATTTACATGTTTATCGCTTGCACAAAATGCAATATTGCTTATGTAGACTTTTAGCCACAAATATTCGAAGGTGAAATTGATTAAATGAATGTATGTGTTTGATGGAATTACAATTTATAACAGTATGACATTTTTTGAGAATGATGTTGATGTAGACTTATGGCAGAGTAGTAGACATTGCAATTATATGTACCTATGTTTCTACAAATATAAAATCATGAGTAGCTGAATTTCCAAAATTTGTGAAAAATATAGTCCTTTTTAAAGTATTTTTCACATATTAGTAGCCAATGGCAATTTTGGATACCAAGAATGGAAACATAGCACCAGTAGTACAAGTGTATGTGGTTAATTCAAAATGACATCACAGGTTTATGACATCAAATGCATTGCGAAACACATGATTTTGCCAAAGAATTCTAGTTCATCTCCTGTTTCAGTAAAATATGATGACAACATTTCACAACTTGATACATGTATGTAATGTTGAAGTTCTGACAGACAACACATCAGAGTTGTGTCATGCTAAACTTTCTCAAAATAATTTTATTCCACAGTCCATATCACATCTTCTAGAATTGCTTTCCATCTCAAATTGTCTGACATCTCCTTATTTAATACATTGTTTGCATGGTTGAATGGTTCACTTTTTCACCTTAACAAAACCAGCCGTACTACTGAAATATTTGGCATTAGCATCTGCTACTTTTTTCTCTGCTGCTTGTGGGTTTACAATTTCAAGTCCCTGAAGTATAAAATATTTATTATAAATCAATCAGATTCTCTTTAAATATTGTAAATGTATTCATTTTGGTGATTTTTGCAATGATACAGTAGCCCTATATTAAATCCGCTGTCAAATTGAATGTGGTCATAGTGCACATGGTGATCAATGATATTTACACTAATTCATATATAATTTGTGCTTAAATTTGTACATGCTAAAATTATTACATTTACAGTACAAACTAACACAACCAGTCTTCAAAATTATAATGTACATGTACTCTACCTACTTAATTACTGAGCTTGAAAAGTATCTCACTGGAGTTTATCCTACTGTTAATTTTCAACAAATGATAATTAATCTTAAAATGCTTGAACAAAAACACTAAGAATTGACATTGACCTTATCAGCATGCATAGTCTCATTAATTTTTTAAATAACAAAGGTATTGCAGAAAATGATTGACAGTTGAACTGATATACATGTAGAGAGTTTTAGACATGTAAACATAATACCCCCACAATAAATAAAGTGAAGTATTAAAAACAAATAACACACATAATAAACACATAAGAAAGAAAGGAGTACAGAGATAAGTTTCAAACTGGTAGCAATAACCTTAACCTTTGTTTTATTCAGTCAGGCAAAGCATCATCTTTATCTCATTATCAGGTCTCTCCTTGAAGCATTTGAACCATTTTAACAGTACACCGGAGCAGAGTGAATTAATGTGTTTTATACACAAACTATCAAAAAGGAAATGGCATTGGATATGACACACACTGCGAAAGCCAACAAATTCAATCACAAGACAAGCACTGCAGTGGAATCCTCAAGGAAAAAGAAAAGTTGGAAGGCCAAGAAACACCTGGCGGAGAAACCTGCAATCAGAAATGGATAGAGAGGGATACAAATGGCAAGACCTGGGCAGATTAGCACAGAATAGAACCAGATGGAGGAGTGTTGTCAGTGGCCTATGTACCTCCCTGGTACCACATAAGCAATACACAAATTAAACTATTTTAATTATATTGAGGCATTTCCTTCATGGTTTGTGGAGGAAAATAAAGCACCAAAAGAAAACTTTGATGTACACTAGGATGTACTCCAAAATGGATTCAAACCAAGGTGGAGAGACAATGAGGTGCTTTGATCCATTACTCAGCACTTTAGAACACTCGGCCACAGAGGCCCCACATTACCTGAAGAGGTGTGAAGGCTACACTTGATGCTGTTCCTGCTACTTGTCTCTTCACTGTTGTACTGCCACCCCATACTTGATTCTGTTTTTGAACTTTTATCTATAAAAAAATAAAACATTTAATAACATATTTTTCGGAAAAAGAAGTAATTTAAAAAGAGTTAAAAAATCTCCCCAAAAATCAAGACTATAGGTAATTTGTTAAATTTTTCAAAATAAAGAAACAAATCTTTATCCAAATAATCTACTTTAACATATTAATTCAAACCTCACGCAAAATAGATCTGGCTTATCAAATAGTTATCATATATAAAAATTTTCTCTCTATAGTTCCACAGAATTGTATTAAAATAGTATTTAAATTTTAAATAAAATAAAATGTTATGGTCACAATTGCATCTCTTCTTGAGAATTAAATCAATGACCATTTTATTATATGTACCTGTACATGCTGTAATGTTTTGCTTCAATATTATAATCTACAACAGGTCTTGAGCATTACATAAATGACAATTTTTTACTGTACTTACCTGTAATGTTTTTGAAATCCTTGCTTTAGTTTTAGAATCTACTACAGGACCTCTTATTCTACCTGAAGACTTTGTACCCAGATTTCCTAATGAAAATCCCAAATCATCTTGATATGCATCGTCCTCTATCTGAAAATATTTAATATCAGAAATTAATTACAATGATACAATGAAAACAGGAGATGTGAGAACTAGTGGTTTGAAAGATGATTCGTTTTAGATGGATTTAAATAAGTTTATCTTTGATTAAAACATCCTTTCAAATTGCTCCAATCCTCAAAAATATAAATGGTGATGCTCATGCATTATCATCTAACAAAGATTCCATAGATTGATTTTAAAACATTGGTCTATACAGACAGATGATCTCTATGGAGAAAAGTGCAGAATAAGATGTTTTATATCCAGTCAAGATACTTGTATCAAGGCAGTCAGATAACAGGACAGCAGCATTATAAATTTCTGTCAAGATTTGTCTTATATAGCTGGTGAAATAGGCAATGCATAAGGTAAGGGAAATTACAGACTCTGGCTTTAGGATTGGTGTATAATGCTTTAACCACTGGGACACTGACCTTCATTTATTTTACTTACCTCTCCAAAATTCATTCTATTTGCTGTTTTACGTATTTCTGTCAAACCAAGACGATCTTTCATTTTTCTTGCTCTGAAAAGTAAACAAGTTTCATTAGAGTTACCTTCATGCAAAATTCACAAGCTTAAACAACATGTTTTGCATACTCGTATGCTGTATATTTATGTTGCTATATTAATTAACACATATGTTAAGCATATCCTATCAAACATATATATTGTCACCTTTTTACCATTAGTCTGGTAAAAGCAAATGAAATGAAATCTTGTTTTAAAGTAATATACATGACCAAGGAGAAAGTATGGTGACAAAACATGGATTGCTAGAATTTAATGGTATGAAAGGTTGTAGAATTTAATCATCCCCAAGTTAATCTGGGTCAGAATGTGGCGCAGACCCAGTGACCCCTCCCATTATACCCAAGTGTTCTTATAACACTGAAAAATTAACAAGATTCGAAAGGAGCTTGAATACGGGACTAATGTCACTATATACCAGTGCTATTTTAACTAAGCCACCAAAACCAGACAAAACAAAATTGGTTTTATTTTAGATCTTACCGTCTACCACCTCTCTTTTTCCTACTCTGTTCTATGGGAGCTGGTAGTGGTTTAACAGTTTTAACAGGTGGTGGTTCCTGAAGTTTGTCTAATTTCTGTTCTATTTCACCTCTAAGGTTGTCACCTACTTCACCATCAACACTTTCATGAAAACTGTCCACACGAGCAGCAAGGGTACATTTAGCTGCCACCAAACGAGCTGCCTTTTTTCTTAAATCCTTAAATATCAAAAGATATGAAAATAAGCTGTTACATGTATTTCATTTTTGAAATATCTATATTAAATTTATATCAAATTTAAACAAATTAATGCTTTTTTATAAAAAATAAACAGAGTTGTCTACATTTAAAATTTAATGCAAACTTGATATAATTAATGAATGACTATAATGGTATCGAAAAAGGATGGCAATAGGTAAACAGAATTTATGCATCATCATTTTTTGTGAACATTAATTTTCTACTAACAAATGTGTTTTGGTAAAAAATGTAAAATAACTACTTGGAATTACTGAAAAACTACTTGGAATTACTTCAATTGAAACAATTCTATTATTATTATTATTATTTTAATGAAAACTAATTTAGGATATAAAATTTTCTCAATATCAAATCTATGATGCAGTGGCCAGCTATTTATTGCTGAATAAACTTTTATTTCCAAATCCAATGTCCCTGTACTTTTGGGAAAAATAAACCTATATAGAAAATAAAGTGTTTCTTCTTCTTGTTATAATGTTGTTAAATGTTGCATTAGCAATCTTTCAGTTATTCACAACTAGAGCAAGTTCTTTAGTCCCCAAGGATTAATTTAAAAACAAGTCTTTTTGTGTTCAAGATATGCAAGTGTTTCCTGTAATAGTGCACACTCAGGACAACTCCAAGATGCTACATGTATTTAACAGAGTTAGTGCACCTCAGACAAGCATACAACTCCCCAAAGACATGACTGACAAAGGGTGAACCTGTCGATACTCTGTCCTCTTGATACAAAGATCCAAGTGAAGAAGAAGTATCTCATTTTAAAGTCTTATGTATGACCCAACCAAGGTTCAAACACACAAACTCTCATTTACAGTATTCTATATGATAAAATCAAACATGTGTATTAACTTACAGGAGGTGTTTTCTGTACAATATCACTGTAATATACAAATCCTGTGTGTGGTAAAATAGCTGCTGTAGAGAAGCCAGATAATGTCTTCCTCTGTGCTCCAAGTATTAGTACATTACACGCTGGCATCTTAGATAAATTAGTCAACCCTCCAGCAGTACCTGTGGAAGTACACAAAACAAGTATTGAAATTGTAACCTAAAGTATCACAATACAACATACATGAAGTTGATGTAGTCTCACAGAAGTTCCACAGAACCATATGTCTCACCTGGCTAACTTTTGTTTGTATAGCAAGTGTTTGAAACTTTGAAGTAAGTCAACATTTTCAAAAAGTCCTGGTCTTTATAATTCCAATATTTCCTACTGTGATATATAGGAGACTATTGAAAAAGTAAAAAAGTCCTTTTCAAAAGTTACCAGTCTCAGACTGTGGGAGCGACTGCTATTTCGAACACTGGTATAGCAACACATTCATTTGGTAAACACAGTCCCTAATTACTTAAATTTTATGGAAATTATAAGTGCTGTTAAATACTAAAGTATTATCTTCATGTGTAGAACGATATTTCTCTGTCTAAAGAATTTTATTTTAAATTTATTAGCATAAACTCAACTTTGAATGTTGACACAGATGTTGGGGGTATAAAAATAGCTTTTTCACTTAAAAGGTCAGCTAAAAACTAGATTTAACTACAGTGAGAAAAGATTGTAGATCAAGACACACTTGAGATTTTCAAAATAAGTTGCAACGATTTATGGTGAAAAATAATGTTTTGAGAGCAGTTATTGTTTTTCAGATGCACATAACCATCAACTTAGCTGTCTAAGACAATAACATGTACCGGTACATACCCATCAACTTTGCAGCAATAGATGCACCAACAATTATTGAGATATTTGGTGCAATAAATGACATTCTGGATTCCACATACTCAAATATGTTTAACTTGCTTTTACTCAGATCAATTGCCTGAAAAAGAACATAATTATTTTTAAACATGTATCGGTATTCTATAAATTATTCCATGAAATCTGAAAAGATAAGTAAATGTATCAATTGAAGGAAGAAAATGATATCTGAAGTCCACTTAAATAATATGGCAGATATGTAGAAAATGGCCAATAATCAATATTTTGGGAATATGAATCTGCAAAATGGACAAATTGTTAATATTCAAATTCAGTATAGTTGAAATCATTACAAATTGATGAAAACAAAAATAAAATACCTGTGCTGATCAATTTTTTTAAGTAGATACATCTGAAAGGATTTAATTAGGAGCCCAGAGATATGGCAAAATAGCATAGATTTTTAGATATGTCATGCCATTGCAAAGTTTGCTATTTATATCATCAATGAGTACATGTTCTAATATTACATGTAACCTGTATGACTGATCCGTGTGAAAATCAAAGCAGGGGTTCAAAACTATGTTTTGTTATGGAAGGTCCAGGACCTCTTGCCTTTATTTTTGCCAGATACCAGTTTTGAAATCCAATAACAGTAATGAAAGGTCCAAGTCCAATTATGTTACCATATAGAAAAAGCTGTATTATCCATGTAAAAAGTTAGGTCCATCGGTCTTTTACATTTTAAATATCAAGGGTACCCATGTAAATTAATAGGTCCTGGACCTTGGACCTGGAGAATTTTAACCCCTGCAAAGGTGCTCAAATAATATTCAATAAGAGTGTACTAAAATTAGACAGAATTCTAGAAGTAAAATTTTAGCCTAAAGTTGGTGTTCAAATTATAAAGATACTAACAAATTAAGTAATTAACTGAACTTATGTTTTTATAGGTTATTTACCATTTCACATGACTCCATAACAACACCAATTTCTTCATCACTTAAAACAGACCTAGAAAAAATATCATAAAACATTAAAATTTCAAATAAAATAATTAAATCATCATATTTTTCAATGTTATAAAAAACAGTAAATTCTAAAAATTGAATACTAAAGATAAAATTTCTATGAATTCATCTAAAAGTGGTGATTTTCAACACATGGTATATAAATAACTGAATTTCTTTTTCAGCAATGTTTTGATTATGGTAGTAACAATCCAACATGGGGGAGTGTTCCTGTGTATCATTAGGAGTCCACATAATCATATCCTTCATCAGATCAACACAACTTGATACCAGTTGGACGTGGGTACAGCCCAGAGCCATGCAAGTTGGAGGATGATTAGGATGTTAAACTCCGATCAATCAAATACATGTATACAGTCAATGCTGAAAATGTTAATTCAAGGGGAGATAACAATTATCATTACATGAAAACAGTCATATAGAGGACTATTACTTTGTTGTTCAAATTAAAAATAATAATTATTACCCTTGTGTAGTTGAAGAGGTCACACTGACCACCATTATTGTAGCTGGTGTGAGAATTTCTTGTAAAACTTCATTGTTTTTAGAATTTTCTAATATGTTGTTACCCAGTTCCTGTAAAATAAAATGTATAATTCAGTAAAATCATATACATGTATATAATGTCAACGAGACAAAATATCACATAAAAATGATGGTAGAGTACTGTTACAAATTGCTGTATATTGCTTTATTTTTATGGTGTCAAATTTTTGCTGTTTGACTATGACTTGTGTTGCGAATACACTGGCACTGGCCTGCAGAAATAGCGAAAATAAAACCACAGCATAATATAAGCATTATACAGTATGTTACAGGAAAATTTAATGTGAGCAATAAACATGTTTATTGAAGTCTATGCCTTCCCCTTCTCCTCTTTCTTTTATTTTGGTGAAACAAATATTTACAAAGATTTTAGGCTTTTTGGCTTGTAAATATTTTAAGAGTTTCGAGTGATGTTATAATTTAATGCATCAATAGCAACCATTCAATTGTTTTTTTCCATAAAAATTAAAAAAAACATTACGAGTTATCCAAACTATCAAACATTACCTTGACTGTTCTTATATATTCCATTGGTGTTGGAACTAAAGATTCCAGTTCAGGAAAACGCTTAGAGTAATGATCTCTTGTAAATTTATGTATAACATCTGAAAAGAGAAAATAAAACATGTGTATGTCATTGTGAACTGAAAACAAGAGACCAATAAAAAGCAGTAAGGGGTTAAACTATGCAGTAAATTAGGGTTGTAGTGAGCAAAGATTTAACCATTCAATAGTAGCGTCTTTCTTATCCAAACTCTAGATTCTCAGAGACTTGGTGACATATATTTGTCACCAGATAAATTTTAGTTGTGGTAATTAATAATGATTCTTGACTTGTTCAGTTAGATTTTAAAAATAAATTGACATATTAACAACAAGTATATCTTCATTGACAAACCAAAATGAATTACTGCGAGTCATGATAGTTAGGCTACAAGTAATATTTGGGTTTGCTGAAAAATGGTCATCATTATATCATAATTATTATGAATTATCATGACTGGTTCAGAACTTTCATAGTCACAATACATGTCATCATACAAAGGTTTTCAAACATTTATAAATTGTTTAACACACATTATTTCAACCATTCATAAAGTTGTAGAGTTCCTATTAACTACTGCTACAGTCCTATGCAGCATAGACATGATTGGTTGTAAGGACTTACTTATTTCATTGTCAATTTCTACTGTTATATTATTAGCTTCTACAATCAGCTGGTATTCTGGATCAGCCTCGACGGGACCAGCCACTGAAATATACAACAAAAATGTTGAGCTGAAGTATCTGTGAATGTTAATTTTTGCCAAATAATCCATTTGATTATAAGGTTTATATGTGTATATATATTTATTAATTTTTTGTTTTGTCATTGGTATACATGTATAACCATTTTTGGTCTTGTTCAAGCAATAAAATCATTAGAAGGATGTCAAATTATTATTATGAGAGGGTAAACACTTAACATGTTATACTCCTTAAAAGAGTGGAGAGATGGGTGAAACAGACATCCTGTGTTGTCCAATATTTTTTATTTTGATCTCTCTATAAATATAAGACTGATCCTAATGTGTTGAGGGTCTATGGAAATTAGGTTCACACATAATATAATACTAGTATACTGTAATACAGTCTTTATGTTGCACAAAATATTTGAATTCATCTTACCTTTTTTCCGTCTCGGCTGAACTGCATATTTTTCTACTTCTGTCATAATATATGCAAGCTATAAATATAAACATTTGAAAATATGAACTTGTGAAAGCAGCTTATAAACAGTGACTTAAAGTGCAATCACAGAGTAAAGATTTTATGTCAGTCACAGATATTTCTCTTAGGTAAAGACATCATTAGATTAAAGTGAATATGCTTACATGGTGTTTTTTGCCTCAGTCAAGATTCTTTAACTTATACTGAGGCAGTCTGTTCAGTCATAGGAAGGTAATGCCTCCAAATTGTTTTTTAATTGATCACAATTAACATTAAAGAAAAGTAATAACATCTGGAGTAGGTTAATAAGCTAAATAATATATAATGTTGATTCTGTATTTTGAAATCCTTCATTAAATAACTTATACAGTGTAATACAAACCTCTTTACTATCTCTTAACTTTGCAACATTTTTAACTGAATCTTTATTGGAATAATCTACACTTGGAATCTCTTCAACTTCAGCTAATTCCATCAGCTCACTTTCAGCTTCATTAACCCCTGGTTCAGCTCCAGCATCATCTTCATAATCTGCGAGCAATTCATCTGCCAGTGACATGATTTACCGTTTTTGTTGTCAATAACAAGGGTAGATAACTCTGAAAAAATACATAATTGTTAGTGACCTTTTGGTTTGCTTGCATGAATACGGTTTTAATTTCACAGCAGTAAATTAACATTCTAAATACAAGTTTGTGTGGGAAAAAGATTGTGCAACAAAAAATCTACGGTATGCTATCTTGGTGACCTACCACTTAAAATGCTGAGTGTGTGCTAATATAAAGCAGACAAATGCAAAATAAACTGAAAGTAAGGTCACACCAGGGTAGTCTAATGAGATTTGGCCAACACTAGCACAAAAGTGCAAAGGTTAAAATGCACATACACAAGATTAAAGGTTACTGAAGGTCTTTTAAACTGTCAATCCAATCTGGACTACAAAAAGTAACTTCAGTACTGTATGATGTATTCTACTGTTCAAGCCATTGTGTTTGTGACAGTGAATTATGGTTTCTATCCATAGAAAATCAAATAAACTTGCCTAGTCGTAACTGAAAATCTATTTGCTCATTCGGGATTGTCATAAAGTTTTTTTTATAGAAAGGAATATGTTGTTGCTAGGGAGATTTTGCATGAGGAAAATGGAGATGTTTACACAGAAAGTGATGTACTTGGTGACATTTTACGTCATGTAATCAACAGAATCCGCCATTTGCCTGTTTTTTTTCAACATTTTAAATCCCTAACGTTTTACTCTGTACAGAAATATTATCAGGGATGAGCATACAGGTTATTCTGTTACAACTTAGTACAAGTTCATGTAAGTGGAAAATATCAATCTTTATGGAGTTTGCCAGCATACCACCTGATCAATACCCTTAACATTTGTGCGGAACGTTTTGGAAAACATTTATGCCGAAAGTTGGGCAACACAATTTTTTATGGGAAAAATGTCAACTAATGGCGATTCCATCTCCAATGAAAATAATTGTTCAGCAAACATTATTCAATAATATTGGGTATCACGTGGTACACTGGCGGACTACATTTTATTTGATTTTCTATGGAGATAAAGCATTATCTACCACGTCAACTAATGGCAATTCCATCTCCAATGAAAATAATTGTTCTGCAAACATTATGCTATGTTTCCATTCCTGGTAGCCAAAATCGCCATTGGCTACTAATTTCTGAAGAATTCTTTCAAAAAGTAACCTATTTTAGCAAATTTGTGGAAACATACTTTAAAAAGGACTACCGGTATATTTTCACCAATTTTGGAAATTTGGCTACTAATTATTTTTAATTTATGGAAACCTAGATTATTGGGTATCGCATGGTACACTGGCGGACTACATTTTATTTGATTTTCTATGGAAATAAAGCATTATTTACCGTCCCAAATAAATAATTTTGGCTCGTAGCTATAGCTAGACAGAAGGTGCTTACTATCTCAGAGCACCTGGTCTCACTACTCTAGTAAAAGATCACGTATTTCAGTTTTCAAATATCTTGCTTTTCAAATTCAATAAATTATTCAATTTCAATTTTTGTGATTTTTACATGAGCATGGACAAGTGTTTGTTTCACTACTTGGTGAAATTTGACTTGAAAAATATGTTGTGGCACTTTGTATATGTTTCAATAATCTACTTGTTAAACAATTTAAATGTTGTTTACACTCTGATATAAACATGAATATATATGTATATGCATACATTTTACACTCTCCAATATCTTGTTTATACGTCCACAAAACGTGATAAACATTCAAATTAACGTTCCTAGAACCGCTTAATTTCATTTTACATCAGAGGTCAATATATCAACAATATGGGTTATAGACAAAACGTACCCATGCCAAAACGTACCCTACCAGAACGTACCCATTTTTGGACGAAACGTACCCACATTTTTACCAAAACGTACCCATACCAGAACGTACCCACCAGAACGTACCCGCCAAAACGTACCCACCATAACATCACTATATATCTTATATTTGTATAAAAAAGCTTTGATTTTTTTATGACAAAATGTTTCCTTTACATCTTTTATTTCTAAAAAGATGTATTTTTGTAATAATTAAAAAATAACAACAGAGAGAAGAATTAAAAGCAGCACTCAGAGTAATAGCCTTTATGTGTCATATATTTACCAAAACGTACCCACACACATTTCCATAGTTTATCTACCTAGATGTATGTTCTTATTGCGTCTATGTACAAATGTATATCATTTATTTTAAAAAATAAAAATTGAAAATGATTAATTATAACTTAGATCCTTTCATATCAAGGGGTAATAATGTAATGGTGTAAAAATTAGGTGGAATTTGTTAAGAGAAATAGTGGTTAAATATTAGATATTAAAAGAAACACTTTAATTTCAATGTTTAAAATTAGGTTCTAATTAGCTATTGTTTTAATGATTTTTTTTAAATGTGATATAAAGAAAGTTGTCTTAAAATCATATAATTGATATAAATCTATTGTGTTTATTAATTTCTTTGCTCTCCAAAATAAGGTATAGGGTGTAATATTATTTTAACAATTAGAATATATCACTTGTCAAAGTTGACACTTTGTGTTCCATTTAACAGACATTCTGACGTGTAAATTATCCTTTTAATTCGATGATATATTTTGAAACACAGAGGTTAAAAGATAGTAATCTTCCATGTCTTAATAAATAATATGTAATGTTGAAATTTAGAAAAGTTAAAGAATAAATTGTAAATATTTATTGTCTTGATACTAGTAAGTAAAATGGTCTTAGCTGAAACTCCAGGCGGCAAATTTAAAATCAATAGAGTACGCGCTAAAATTTGTCCGTTAAATATTTCGTACTATTCATTTGGGATTTTATTTTAATGCATAATTTATGATAAAAATAAGTGGAAAACACTCAATTCAGATGAAATGATATTTGTTAATCGCGTTTCGATTAATTTGTAATTCGCGTTTTATATTTTATGAGAGAGAATTATATCTACGTTTTGAACTTTAATCATAATTTGTAAATATGACTTTACTATGTGAGATGGAATAAAAGTAATGAAATGGACCTGGATTTGTCAAGATCATAGACACCCGCAAATCCCGCTCCATCGTGCTGTTTTCCCGGGAAATCAACGGGAAATAAAATCAAAATAAATTGGCCGACCAATTCAAATAGTCAACCTACATGTACACGCTACAGAATCTGAAACTGGTTACATCGTACAATAAATGACCCAGATTTTAAATTATATCGCGAGCTCACCGCAAGCATTCCACCAACCGGCCGTTATATGAGAAACAGCAAAAAACGCAGAGGATCTTGCAGCAGCGAAATTTGTCTCTAAACTTTGGACAACCCCACCTAATTCAGACTTTCATACCTGTGACCTGTGTACTCAGTCTTTTAATAATGTTTTTCAGCATTTAACAACAAATTTTGCTTCATTGTTTCAATAAAGGACCATTATACATACAAAGGAAACTTTGGCTTTACTCCCCGATTACAAGTTAAATTTTAATTTTACAAGATATATTCTAATTCCAAAAGTTATCAGGTTTTGAACTTAATCAGTTAATGGGTCAAATTTGAATGGAATATTAATACGGTAATGAAAACCAACACACGGCAGAATAAAAATCCTGTTAGTGAAGCCATGGTGACCTTTAGTACGTAAATAATCACACATGTATAAAATGCTTTGATGTCGTTATAAAATGAAAACAATGAACGACTTCATACAAGAAAAGAATGGTAATGTGTTTGAAGAAGAACAAAAAACACAACAAAGGAATGATGTAGATTAATGACTATCCGACTAATCTGCCTATTGTTTTTTTCTTCAATTTTCCTTTAAAAGTCATTAGTTACTATTCTGCAGCCTTTTATTATTATTTTTTTAATACAAAAATATGTATTGGTAATTAAAGAAAAATATAAAATAAGCATGACTAAGAATTATAACAAAGATAAATGGCATATGCCAAGTAGATGGTAGTAAATAACATATTATTACTTGCTGTTTGGTAATCCTGGTATGGGTACGTTTTGGCATAATTTGGGTTTAAAATCATCAAACAATATAAGTTATACAAGTTTTTTGGTGGGTACGTTTTGGTGGGTACGTTCTGGTATGGGTACGTTTTGGTAAAAATGTGGGTACGTTTCGTCCAAAAATGGGTACGTTCTGGTAGGGTACGTTATGGCAAGGGTACGTTTTGTCCTGCACCCAACAATATTACTCGGGTAATATTAACCCGATGAAAGATTAAATTGCAGTCTAGTTTGTCTTTTCATTGTAGAAGAATCAAGGACCGATAATCGCCAATCAAATGAAAGCGCCACCTATGAAATATCTACTTCCGTTTGATTATTGACCGAAAAAATTGGGAAGTTGTGTTGTGACAGTTGTTAATCTCTTAATAATTCGTCTTTTACCAAGAAGAGATAGCAATTCTAGTCAGCTGTAAGTATTTCCCATTAGTTCAATCTCACAAACATGTTGAAGCATATCCAAATAAATTCAAGGGAAAAGAATCTGGGTTGGTGGGAGATGGGGGGGGGCTGTTTTAGTGGGGCACATCTGGTTTGAATGGTCGACCAGTAAATCATTATATGATCAAAGTTGTTTGTGCTTACCAATCTATAGAATTGACTGATAAGTCATGCCAATTATGGGAGGGGGTAAACATTACTCACAGGGTCAGTCTTGGGTTGGAAAATCCTGTTGCCAAGGAAATCTAGATGAGGAAATAGCCAGTTGTAAAATTTTGTAGCCAATTTCATTAATGTGTCACACAAAAAAACAAAGTTTTATCACACCTACAGTAATTGAAGTTAGTCTTGTATCAAGCACCTGCATGTGCATGTACATTTACCATAACCCTTCAAAGCTTTGACCTGTCACACTTATTGCAAGATTGAATAAAAACAATAACTGAATAAGAGATATTGTTAAGTTATTAATTATTAGCAGGTAAATTGTATATTGTCGAGTCATGTGTGTAACATTGTGTATTGCCTTACGTTGTAACTTGGACAAGGCAGTAGTGCATGATGTATTTAGGTTGTTATGTACCGCCCCTGCCTGGAAACTGAATAGAATCATACATTTATTACTTGTTTTAATTTTCTTTGAAAGTGAAAGTCAATAAAATAAAATTGATTCATGTTTTTGGTTGAGAAAAATTGTACATTACAAGTCCTGTGAGCATAGAATGTGATGTCATCAACAAATTTCATTGAGTGACAAAACTTGTGGAACTCCTTCTGATTTGGTGTGTGATAATTTGTACAATGGCAAATCCCTGCCTGAAGATTGGAAAATTGTTTAACAAAATAAGGAGGTTACCAGGGTATATCCTCGGGCAGTGTCCGATATTACTGTAACACAGAGTAACCTGCTGATAATTAGATGGTCTTGCATTCACACCTAAGACAATAATTAAATGTTAAATTATTACATAAATCACCTTACAGTGTACAATAGCAGTCATAATATCTTTATTTATTCAGTTACAATCGCTGATTCATCAATGGCTTCAGCATATGTAATCACCTAATAAATGCAGGTGCCAAAGATACACATTGAAACACTGTCACCAAAAAATTACTAAGTACCAAATTTTATCGCCAGTTAAAGAAAAAAATCGCAATTTATGAAACATTGGCAAAGTCCAACATGAACACTGACATGTATCATTGTATCACGTAATGGTTTAGTACATAATTTGTGGTTAGCTGGTTATTCCAGAACTATTTATTAAGATGGAAATATGTATCTGACATATTGTGC
This sequence comes from Anadara kagoshimensis, assembly GCA_021292105.1. Classification (NCBI taxonomy): domain Eukaryota; kingdom Metazoa; phylum Mollusca; class Bivalvia; order Arcoida; family Arcidae; genus Anadara; species Anadara kagoshimensis. The sequence goes on from CM037861.1 coordinate 46,828,564, forward strand.
ATGGAGATGGTACGTATTTTATTTTCTTTAGTAAAGACATTATGTACAATGGTGAATGGCATGATGCAAAATTTATTGACTTTAATATTCAAAATGTTTTTACACTAGTGGTTTGGAATACCAGGCATGATGATTAGCAGAGGCCCAGTAGCCAATGGCTACTAAAATCAATCTGGGCCCCTTGATGTTTATACATTTTAGATATTTTTTACTATTACAACTTCTTTTCTGAAGTGAGCTGGACCCCAAACTCAAAATAGTTGAGCTTCATCTCTGAATACTGAATTCAACAGTACCTTCAGTATGGTGCATATTGGTATATTGCAATACTATAGGTACTTGAAAAAAATACAAAAAATCATTGATAATGTTTACTGAAAGGCAACAAGAATGTTTTGATTTCAATTTGCTTAGTATAGTTATATTTGTGTACTACTGGTATATCACAGACAGCTAGCACTTACATGCATGTACTGCATTTTGAGATTGATGATGCATCTAAGATTCTTAAGACTCAAGGTAATGAGTTCTAAAGGCAATGTATGGAAATATAATTGAAAGTAATTTTTTTTTCCAAAATAAATACAGAAAACTTAACCAAAGTATTATTGTTTAAAGCACCAAACAATGAACTATTTGTAAGAGACTAGTTCAGGAGTTACATGATGCCCAAAACAAACCAATTGTTTGTAAGAGACTAGTTCAGGAGTTATATGATGCCCAAACAATGAACCAATTGTAAGTGACTAGTTCAGTAATTTCATGATTCCCAAACAATGAACCATTTGTAAGAGGCTAGTTCAGGAGTTATGTGATGCCCAAAACAATGAACCATTTGTAAGAGACTAGTCCAGTAATTTCATGATTCCCAAACAATGAACCATTTGTAAGAGGCTAGTTCAGGAGTTATATGATGCCCAAACAATGAACCATTTGTAAGAGACTAGTCCAGGAGTTATATGATGCCCAAACAGAAGTTACATGATACCCACACAATGAAGCATTTGTAAGTGACCAGTCCAGTAGTTGCATGATACCCAAACAATGAACCATTTGTAATATAATAGTCCAGGAGTTGCATGATACCCAAACAACGAACCATTTGTAAGAGACAAGTTCAGGAGTTTCATGATGCCCAAACAAGGAACTATTTATAAGTGACTAGTTTAGAATTTACAACATGCCCTAACAATGAACCATTTATAAGTGACCAGTCCAGGAGTTACAAGGTGCCCAAACAATGAACCATTTGTAAGATACTAGTCTAGAAGTTACATGATGCCTAAACAATGAACCATTTGTAAGTTACTAGTTCATGAGTAACATGATGCCCAAACAATGAACCATTTGTAATTGACTAGTTCATGAGTAAGTTGATGCCCAAACAATGAACCATTTGTAAGTGACTAGTTCGGTAATTTCATAATTCCCAAACAATGAACCATTTGTAAGTTACCAGTCCAGAAGTTACATGATACCCAACCAATGAACCATTTGTAAGTTACTAGTTCATGAGTAACATGATGCCCAAACAATGAACCATTTGTAAGTGACTAGTTTAGGAGTTACAAGATGGCCAACCAATCAGCCATTTGTAAGAGACTAGTCCAGAAGTTACAACATGCCATTAAACTTGTTTTATATATATATATAGATATGTTATTATTTTTTATGATGATATAGAGTTTTCTATTGATTGTATATATACTTACTGAAGCATGTTATTTGTAAGAGAACATATGTAATACTGATGAGGTGTATATAGTTGTTGTTGTGGGTCTTTTTACATATTTATTTAAAAACATGTGCTGGTAGTTTAGATCATTTCGACATAAAACATGCATGTCTATCATGTTTGTAAACTCATCACCTGAATGACAGGTAAGATGTATACCGGTAGTTATGTATTGTCATTGCGTTGCAATTTTAAATTTATCAAAGTTTCCCTTGAGAAAAAATAAATATGAAATCACTGTTTCATTTAGTTTTCTTGTTATAAATTTATTTTATAGGTCTTCAGGCATTTAAAATATTTTAGGGTTTATTTTTGTGATTTAATTCAGAGTACAAAATTTATGGCAGTCTGATTTTCAAATATTTTGTGAATTCCCAAGGAAACATTAAAGTTTGATTAAGGTTTGAGATTTGGGATTTGGATGTGCCCCCATTAGAATTTCAGCCTAATGTCAGACACTGATACCTGTTGTTTTCAGAAGGGTGTGTCACATATACAAATACTTGTATGTCTGTATAGACAAAAGGCTAATGGGTCCACCGAGGCCTGTGATATTTTATTATTGAAGTGAACCGATGAAAGCCGAAGCAGTGTAAATATTGCTTAGTCTTTTAATGTTGTTGTTGAACTTCATCATCCTTTTGCAGCAGATAAACATCATAAAGACATTCTTGCCTCTGTTGTTTCAAACTCTAATACTAGAGTATCTTGGACTCTGCTTGTTTAGCTAAAAGAAGAAACATCATGTCTAAATTATCACTATCCCTGTATTACATTATCCCTTACAACAGACAGAGGCTTGTAATGTTAGCATTTATATCAAGACACCACCATATCTATTAGGCTTGGGTTATAAATATTGACCTTATTTTAATATTTAAGTATTTTGTGTGTGTGTCCGTCTGTTTGTCTGTCCAATACTGTCCATAGTCAAACATTATATCATAAAATAAAAACTTATATACAGCAGCATCACAACAACAGCTGTCTCCTTGGAATGTAATTATCTGTCACAACAGTCTACATCCCAGTACAAGTATTTTCTGCCTTCTGGTGAAATATTTCACATTTTTGAGAATGTATTAACCGATATTTATATATGATTTCTTTGTACAGATTAGTGATAGATGTCAGGATAATGTTTTACATGGTTTTTGGTGTTCATCATTGACAGAGTTGATACAGGAATACACATCCCTGGATAGATAGTACACTGTGAGTCAACATGTTTTATACAAACTATACTTGTCTTATCTTTTACACTCTTATATACTAATATAGGCAAACAACATTGATTTGTCCACTTGACCTTTGATTGAAATATTTATCATGGAACAGTATCTTTATATATAGGGAACACAGGTGTTCATTTCATCTACATCATGGGGAAACATATCATACATATGTTGTATTTGTTTTAGCGTGAATCTCCACACCACCCATTCACTCAATGGACCACCTGTATGAATATTCCTAATGAAAGGTCAAGCAGACAGGTCAATGTTGTTAGCTTATACCTATATTATTCTCCTCTTCTTCATCATCCTACTCTCTGTTTTATGATAAAATGATTAATACAGTATTTCTGAACATTACTAAACAGTAAAAGTCAGTCCCAGTCTTGTGATAAACTCCATTGATTTCTGTAATTTTTTGTGTGTATGTTACATGTGTGTACATATTCATCATTCTGTATTTTCTGTGCACATATGTGCACATATTATTGTTATGTGTGTATGGTGTATGTGTTCAAATGACAGCTGTCGGACTGACTGGTATGTATGCATAATTTCAATATTTTCATTAATAAATTATAAAAGCTCATCTTTTAGATAATAAATAAATAGAAAATCATGCTATACATAATTATAAATATTTATATGGCTAAAACCAATTTGTTTTTAGTGCTGTATACTGTTGACTTATAATGTCAAGGGTTATTGGTTCAAACCACGACTCTGAATTTTTTAGGTAATTATGGGTTATGGGTTCAAACCATGACTCTGAATATTTTAGGTGATAAGATTTTCAACTGTTCACAATAACTGGATTTTTTTTCAAAACAAAAAAGGTAAGAACAAGCACACATAGTTCCCTTAGCTAATTGCTTTGACAATGTTTGTTTCTTTGCTTTTAATAGGGTTGACCTGTAAATCTTGTTTGTTGTCTGTGGAATTTTAACTTTTAAATTTTTATTTTTTGTACCTAGATAAACGTGATGTTGGTTACCTTCAGTGTTGTCAGATTATTAACTGTTTAATTTCGTGATCATCGCCATGTTTCCATTCCTGGCAGCAAAAACTGTCATTGGCTTCTAAATTTCTGAAAAATTCTTATGTAACCCATTTTAGCAAAATTGTGAAATATTACATTAAGTACTTTGTTTTCAGAAATTTTGGAAATTTGACTACTGATAAATATAATTTTAAATTTGTGGTAACCTAGGATCATTTGATGCTGTGTTTTAGCTCACTAATCTAAAAGCTAGAGAGCTATTGCTGTCACCCCAGCATTGCTATCCAATATACCATAATACATCATTGAAGCTTTTGTTGCTCATTTTCTTAAGAATACTGACTGTTAAATTGAGTGTCTGCTAAATTATGTTGCTTTCTGAAATTCTTTGATCTTGCATCTGTAAATTGTAAATTTGAATAAAAAATCCAAATTATATAATGATGACCTGCTTGCAAAAATCTTATTTTTAGCTTTTACCTTGCCTAAATGCTTCAAACATAGGCAGCAAAATATACATGTTATTTGTTGTTGAAACTTAATTAAATTTTGACAGTGCTTTTCAACTGTTGCTATCCAACTGATGCCTTGTCCACCCCATATACATGTATATACAATATTAGACTTTTTGTTGCACATTTTCTAAAGGGTATTTTTGTCATATAATAGATCCATACTTTTTTGTTAGCTTTGTTGTATTCTGACAATAACCAATCTAATTCTGAAATAAAAATATAAACAGGAACAAAAAAAAAAAAAAATACATATAATTATTATCTACAATAAAACATTTATTCAAATTTTGGCATATTTGGAAGTATTCAGCAACAAATTTAAAGAAACCTATTACGAAAAATAATAAAGAAAAAATGAAATATTAAACTTCATAAACAGTAGCATTAAGCAAGGTGGAAAGGCAATAGAGTGGCCTTATAATTGGGGTTTTACTGTGTTGGAGTGTTCAGTTTGAGCATGCATTAATATACTGACTTCTTTAAATCAAAGTTTTTATAGTGACTAAGTAACATATTGGTACATATACTTAGAATTTATGTACCATATGGTAGAGCAGATCCGTGTATCATTAACCCAAGATAACACCTGCAATATTAAAACTTGTGATATAATGATGTTTAGAAATCTGATTTTGGCTATTTCATGATATAATGATGTTTGGAAATCTGATTTTGGCTATCTTATGATATAATGATGTTTTTTTATCCTTAAGTCTGAGAATTTCCATGGGCCTGTTTTTATCTGTTATAATAAGAAATTTTAATGAGCCTAGTCATGAGTGTCTGTGTCCATTGTAAAAGTTTTTATCTAAAAGATTTTTTGACAGGGAAGCTACAATGTTGTCCTAACATAATATCTTGTTCATGCATTGGTAATGATGATTTATAATATAATGCTCTGTTTATTCCTGATTCCAAGATATTTTATCAATACCGGTAATCTCTATTTTATCTTCATTTTACTTTTAAAGTTTATATATTTATTTGCATATACTGGTACTCATCCTGCTGTTTCTTAGTTCTTCCATTAGTGATCACTTTGTCAGCAATCCTATAAATATATATTTACCAGTCTTCTTATCCTTGTTATTATCTAAACATGAAGTTGTATGATATAACTATGTTAGACATAAAAGTTAGAATAACTATGTTACACTTTGAGGGTTAGATGAAAACTTTCCAGAAGTCTCCTGAGGACACTGGCCATATCTTATATACAACATCAGAATCAATAACTTTTACTCAATGAACTGTTAATCTGATATAAAGTGATAAACTTACAAGGGTTGCTTGGCTTTTGAAAAACTATGTATCTATTCCTGGTAGCGAAAATCGCTAAAGCATGAGCACTAATTTCTGAGATACTCTTTCAAAAGGTAACCTATTTTATATAATTTGGGGAAAATAATTACCCGGTAAGAAAAAAATTGTATTTTCACAAATTTTTGAAATTTGGCTACTCTACTAATAATTTTTAATTTTAATTTGTGACTAATAATTTTTAATTTTAATTTGTGGAAAAACTAGAAATTATTGCTATTACTTTAAATAACTGATATTTGAATACCGGTAGTATTTCTTTAGTGAAAAGTGAATAGTATATTAACTATGTTTTTATTTAAATTTCAGCATTGTTTATTTTAAACTGTCATTTATCCACTTTTTCCAATTTATTTTACATGAACATGATATATTTGGTTTTCATTCCCTATTCTTTGTCTATAAGTTGATGTTATGTCTTATTTGTCTTATAGTCAGTGTTTTTCATGTCTTGCCTTAAGATTTTAAAATAGAAAAATATTTGTTTTTAATTTGACTCTTGTGTCGTATTGTTTAAAGCTAATGATGATATTTATTGGAAAAACTCAGAATTAAAAAATTAAAGATAATCAATGTAGTGAACTTAAAATGTCTTTAAAATTGGCACAAGTCGTGCATCGTGGTAATTTTTAACAAGATAGAAATGTTTTTGATTTAACTGTTTTGTCTTGATGTCCAAAGATGTATACATTAATTATGGGGGCGATAAATAAAACTATAAGAAAACCGATGTGATGAGTTAGTGGTAGCCTTAATTTTGGCAGTCAGGACTCCTGTATAACTGGTACAGGTGTATATTGTAAAGTGCTGACATGATTTTCTGGGTGATTAGACATGCTTCTGGTACCATGTAACATATATAGAGAGTTTATCATTATCTACAAGCTTTGTGATAAACCTGAGGCTAACCCACTCCCAGCATCAAAATCTGTCGGTAACTGACTCCCGGTATCAGACCAGAAAAAAGTGAAGGAAAAAGATAACAGTAATTATACAGTTTAAATGGCTGTAACATAATTAAACACTCTTCCTGTCTTAACCAGAAAATAACGGCAACTTGCAGTTTATAAAAATTTAGCGGGAGATTGACTGGTTTAATGTCGTAACTTGGAGGATGATATTTATGGATTAGTTATCAGTATGAATATTGACGTAATACCGACAAGTGAGAAAGGACATTTCGTGTAATTCCCACCTTTGCTGTGTATGTAAAGACCGATTAAGTGTTTTCATAAAAATTTCATTTAAAAAAAAACTAATTCAAATGATGAGTGTTCCTGGAAACTACTAATTGATTTTATTTACAAATGGAGACTGTTTTTTATGGGTTTTTTTAAAATTAAGTTTTAATTTTTAAGCCAAATTAATTTCATTAACAAATGAAAGTGTTTTTATGTTTTTGGAAATCTTGTTTTAATTTCCAAGTCAAGTTAACATTCCTGGAATTTATCGGTACTAATTGATTTTATTTACAAATGGAGAATGTTTTTTATGTGTATGGAAATTTCATATTAATTTCCAAGTCAAGTTAACTGTATTAACAAATTAAGAGTGTTTTGGAAACTTTATTTTAATTTCTAGGCCTAAATGAACAGGATTAGCAGTAAGAGATAAATGGGGGCATGCTACTCCAAGCAAGGGCATAATGCCACCTTGTCACCTAAACACAGATCAAATCCACCAAAGCACCACAAAAATGGAGGAGTTCCTATCAAAATAGAGTACACACCAGTTAGACCTCAGGAAGATGACAGGATTTCTATTCTCCATAAGGATGACCTTAACAGCAGTCCCGAGGGACCAGACTTGGTTACGGCAGATAAGGCGGAGAGTGATTACGAGGACAAAGGTGGTGTAGCGCCATCTGATAGTGGTATTGAAAGCCTTGCTGCTAATGATAATGTGATAGGACATTCAGATAACATTTCTAGTCATTCACCAGAAAGAGAATGTAGTCCCTCTCCTCATCAGTGTGATCTAAATAAAGATCAAACGGGTGAAACTTACTGCACGTGTGGACCACGCGGCGCATGTAAACAACAGTGGAATTTAAATCACGGTGAGTGTAAAACTCATATCAATACCAGTCAGTTTCAGCCAAAACGAAATTCTGAAATCATCATTCTTAAACCTAGCTTAAAAAGAAAAGGCCAAAAATCTGAACGAAATTTAAGATTGTCCTGGAAATCTACGGACAGTTTAGATTGGACAGGTACGTTTGTGACTTGTATGGACCGTTCTCGGAGTGAAGTATCTGATATATTTTGTGATGATATTAGTATTTGTGCACCCTTGGCTCAGTTTGATTCTATAGATTTTTTAGGCAGTACCGGGCTATTATCTAACAAATCACGTGACAGTTTAGTAGATTATAAGTCTGATACATTTCAATTTCAATTTGATTTTTCTGGATTAGACCCAAAGGTAGATAAAACTGGAGATACACCACCATCAACAACAACAGAAGCAGGATCTAAACAACCTCGTCATAATTCTGCCGGAAGTATTAGTCTGGAAAATGTTAGTGTGGAGGTACCTATATCTGCTAAGAGATTATCTCAAGAAATCAGGTAGGTTAAATAATCAAGGTAAATTTGTTGGATTTTCTGTATTAATTTTGCTTCTAGTTAACAGAGTTTTCTTTTATCTTGTGGTGGTGGTTTTGTTGCAGTTATGTTGTTTTAACTTTTTTTTTCAGTTTTAATTTACATGCAGAGCTAGTTAAATGTTAGAAATTTAGTATCTTAATATTGTTATGTTCCAGATTTTAAGATTAATTTTTTTGTGTGTGTAAAGTGTGTATGGGATAATTGAATGTGTTTGATAATTTTTATGAAAGAAATTAAACTAATCTAGTGATTGTTAATCAATCGACCCAAAATGTGTTTTTATAAATATTTGTAAGGAATGATTTATCACATGCAATCGTATGCATATTATTAAAACCTGCAATTATATATATATTTGTGGGGGCTTCAGTGACCAAGTGGTGTAATGCACTGGCAAACTGATCTTAATGCCACTAAGGCAGGTCCCTATGTAAGAAAGCCATCAGCGCAACACACAGGCAAAATTTCTGCACCTTCGCCTATAGTTGGCGATGTCTCAATATAAGTAATATATTCTTGACTGGGACGTTAAACACCATTACTGAACTCAACTCTATGTAAGAAATTTTGCTGAATGTCTGGTTTTCTGCAGCTATTCCATTTTATTCTGCTATTTTATAATTGACCACATCAATATAAGTGAAAAAACTTGACTATGACATAAAACTCCATAATTCTAATCTTCTCTTTTTATGACTACATACAGTTCAACCTGTCAGAAAAGGTCATCATCTTAAACTGTTCTGTAATTCTTTGTAGCATATGTTGAAACTGTATTATAAAGGGCACCTGCCAATAAAGACTACCTTGCACTGGTTACACTAGACAGTGTCAGTTACCGGTATAAGGCATGGCTGCTTTGTTGTAGCTGTGTAAAATGCAAAGTTGAAAATACTCCCTTGATCAATAAATCTGGTAGGAGATATTTGTCAATGTTTAATTATGAATGATAGAATACTGAGTTCAGACAATGTACATTGATCTTTATATATAGGCATGTAATTCCCTCTTCCGACAAGCTTATTTAAAGATTGTTGCGACATAAAAAGCCAATTTCACTCACTTATATCAAAGATTTTTTCTTACGTCAAATCAGGAAATATTAATCCTATTTTCCTGGAATATAAAGGTTGAATAGTGATAATTATATAAAAAGTCTTTTGTTCATAAATACATTTTTACTATTTATAGAAGAAATCATGCAGACATTATTTTTCTGATATTTAAGACTTTCAGTTTTTCCTAATATCTTTATTACAAAAAAAAGTAATATGGAGGGTAGTTTATTCCCCTTCATCCATCACGTAAATCCTTGGATGGGGGAGGGGGGGGCATTATTTTTCTGACCAAAAAGGCTTTTAGTTATTCTGATTTCTTTAGTACAAAAAATGTAATAGGGAGGGAAATTCATCCCTTGAAGCATCCTGGCTTCCTCATAGAATGCCCTTTCATCTTTCACATAAATGCTTAAATGGGGGAACATTATTTTTCCAAACCAATAAGATTTTTAGTTATTTTCAGATTTTTTTATTACAAAAAATGAATTGATAGACCAGCATCAATCAATTTATTAATCAATTACTTTTCAGTAATGCTTTACATTATATTTTAAGAGCTAAATGTTGTTTCTTTAATTGCGCTTATTTTGATGTTGTTGCTTGATGCATTTTTTTATTGTAAACTAGAAATTAGATCATTATCAGCTGCTTATACAATTAAGAATTTATTTTAATTTTTAAAGTGACATCTGATATTATTAATGATTTATAGTACTGGTACTTGTTATAAAAATACAAATATGTGATTATTGATTTGATAAGCCAAATCTTCATATTTCTAAGTTTTAACATCTAAAAAACTTTAAAACCTTTTGAAATTTTATATTTATTGATATAAGTCACTCACATGTGACAGTTTTAATTATTAAGAGAATACGGTAACTTTATCTTTCCAATCCTGGTAGCCCAAATCACCATTGGATATTTCTGCAAAATTCTTGCAAAAAGAAAACTATTTTAGGAAATTTTTGGAAATTTTTGTTTTATAATAGGACATACTATACATGTATTTTCACAAATTTTGAATATTTGCTACTTATATTTTACAAATGGTGAAACCTAGATACTTTTCAAGTGAGTAAACAATAATATGCATATAAGGTCACATATGTTGATGGCAGAATGAAATATGGTGCTGACTCAGCAAAAATATCTTGATGTATACATGTACATGTATAAGGAACCCCATTGAATTGTATTTACCGTAGTACCTAATTGACTTATTGATGAAATAAAAACATTTCGTGTATATTGATATATTACACCCAGCAGGATGTAAATGTTTGTCTGTAGATGCAGATAAATCAATGTTATTGTTTCAAGGGGGTATATTACTTACTTACTTACTTATGCCTGTAACTCTTGTTCAGAGTATAGGCCACTGACAATCTGCCTCCATCTCACTCGGTTTTGGGCGTGCTGCATCATGGTCTGCCAGGTCAATCCTGCAGTTCTCATTTCTTCCTCTACTGATCGCCGCCAGGTGTTTCTTGGACGACCCCGTCTTCTCTTGCCCTGTGGATTCCATCTGAGAGACTGCCTAGTGATGTTGCTTTGATCTTTCCTCAGTTGGTGCCCTATCCATGTCCATTTCCTTTTGATGATTTGAGCAGGTGGTGGGAGTTGGTGTGTTTGATTCCAGAGATCTTTGTTGCTGATTTTATTTGGCCAATAGATATTAAGTATGCGGCGAAGACATCTGTTGATGAAAGTCTGAATGGTGTGGTCTGAGGCTTGGGTGGTTCGCCATGTTTCTGAACCATAGAGTAGGACGGCTTTTACATTTGAGTTAAATATTCTGATTTTGGTGTTTCTGTTTATCTGTCTTGAGTTCCAAACTTTCTTTAGTAAATTAAATGCTGTTCTTGCCTTGTTTATTCTGGTTTTGATGTCTTTGTCTGTTCCGCCTGTGGTGCTGACTTTACTGCCAAGGTATGTGAACTCTTCGACTTCTTCTAGCTCGCCATTGTGAAGCATGATGGGATTGGTATTGTTAGTGTTGATCTTCATAACTTTTGTCTTTTCTCTGTTGATTCGGAGCCCGATTTGTTCCGCTGTTTCTTCTAGAGCTGATGTTTTGTCTTGCATTTGACTTTGTTTGTGCGATAGTAGGGCTAAATCATCTGCAAAGTCAAGGTCGTCAAGCTGATTCAGAAGGGTCCACTGTATACCATTTTTCCTGTTGTTTGTAGTCTCCTTCATTACCCAATCTATGGCAAGAATAAACAAAAAGGGGGATAGTACACATCCTTGGCGCACTCCTGTCCTGACTGCAAACTTATCAGTAACATCTCCACCATGTAATACCCTGCAGGTCATACCATCATGCATGTTACTGATGATATTAACATATTTCTCTGGTATTCCATAATGGCGCATGATGTTCCACAGTGCTGGTCTATCTACACTGTCGAACGCTTTCTCAAAATCTATGAAATTGATGTATAATGATGAGTTCCATTCGAGTGACTGTTCAATTATGATTCTGAGTGTGGCAATCTGGTCAGTACACGATCTTTCCCTTCTAAAGCCTGCCTGGTGTTCTCTCAGAAGATTGTCTACTGATGATTTTAATCTTTCTAATATGATCTTGTTAAATACTTTTCCTGGGGTTGATAAAAGCATAATTCCCCTGTAGTTTTTGCATTCGCTTAGGGGGTATATATTTCCTGAATAAATTTGCAGAGAGCACACTTTATGAAGATCTAGGTCAAAGGTCAAGGTCACAGAATGCAGAAACCTAATTTGGGGTTTCTGCAAACATTCCTGTGTTAGTTTCATAACTCTTAAATGGTATGAAGGATTTTAATAAAACTTGTCATGAATGTGTATCAATGTTAGAAGATGTGCGGAGTGCAATGCACAGTGGTCAAGGTCAAATATCAAGGTCACAACATGCATAATACTAAAATTAGGTGATTCTATTACATTTCCATGTCTGCATCATAACATTTAAACAGTATGATGATTTTAATCAACCTTGTTTTAAAGTCTAGATCAATATTTCAGTGTCCACCTGCATGACTCTTTATAAAAAGTATGAGGGAATGTTAGTTTGTATGTTTTAATGATCTCAACATGTGTTGCTATGACAATTTTGACATTTTAAAGCTTTATATATCATTATGTAGAACATTGTATATGGGTAGTAAATTTTTCAACTTCACCTTTAGCTGATGGCATCTCAATATAAGTGAAATAATCTTTACAACCAATAATATTTTTATCTATAGTTGTAAACTCCCATGTATATGACCGGTATGTGCTCAGATATATATAGTGTCAAGTTTGACCTTGCTGTTTGACCTTTAATTTGAATATTCAAACAGACGTATCCATTGTGCAATTTAGGGACTATATAAATTTGATATATAACGATAGCAGTTAGTAATACTGGGTACCAGGGGTTTATTTTAATGAAACATGGTTTCTAACCTAAATCACACAAATTATTGGTCCAATCTGATATTCAAATTAAAGGTCAAACAGCCAGGTCAAATTTGACACACTATACCAGTAATAGATTAAATTATAACTACCATAACTAGGGGTAGCTTAAGTAAAGAGATAAGTGATAGTTGTTAATTAAATTTTAAGATAACTTTATTTGTCTGTCTGTCTACATTTAGGTATCCCATTTCAGAATAAAAAATTACTTATTCATGAGGGAGAAAAATAAACATGAGGGAAAAAAATAAACTGTCCAGAAAATTTGGCAAGATAAATAGTTTCAAAACATTGTTAGAGTTTAGTGTCAAAACAAATTTAAAAAACTTGCTTTTAATGTGAATGTACTTGAATAATTGACTACCAGTAGCTTAATTTGTGATCTGAATGCAGGTGTGTAAAACCTGTATGTGAAAATCTTGTTTCTTGGCAAGAAGGCCAATTTTATCTTTGCTAAGTCACAGGTACCGGTAATTAAAAAAATGGTCAGGTATATGTAGAGAAATGTTAAGTGTAAATGGTGTTTACACCTGTATTGTAATTACAACTATTTTATATTTTTTATGAACATACAGAAGCTATTTCTTAATGTGTGGTCATTTCCATGTTTAAGTACAAATGGACATATAACACTAATGCTAATGGGAAACATGTTTACATACATTAAAAGCTAAACAGGTACTATACATCAGAAACTATTCTATTCTTATACTGTAAAAACAAGTGTCCAGAAGAACAGTGCTGTGTATTTAGTACATGTACATCACATGACACAACTACAGTGAAACCTCAATTCATTGCCACCATTTTTCAAGTCAAATTTTGGCATTATAAAAGTTTTGGCAATAAATTGAGAGAGTCCTTCCAATTAAATGTTCATCATTTTGGCCAGCACTTGAAGGTATGAAACATGCATCTTGTGACATGGTACAAATTCCATAATGCCAAAATGGCAAAAAAGTGCTGATAAGTAGTGTCATTAACAGTTTTATACTTGGTACTTGATGTTAAGGAAAGTAGGGCATTACACAAAATAGAAACATGCATAAATGCCTATTCTTGATAAGTATTTTCTGACTGGGATTCGTAAAACCTCATTCAATCAATTCATCAGTTATGATAAATAAAATATTCTACAATTTATCTTGTAATGTACTAATGTGAAATATTGGGAGAGTGAATAAGTTAATTATTGTTTTAAACTGCATCACCATTATTGCAGCTATTTGTGGCAATAATAAATATTGTGAGAAAGGACATGTATTACATATATAATATTTTGCAACATGTAGTGTCATTTATACTTGAATATTTTGTTGAAATGTGTTGTATTTAAGTTGTTTGATTTTCCACACCAGGCGTAGATCTATGAGAGTGTAAGTAAAACCATTAGGTATTTGGCATTTGTTAGATGAAGTTTGCTTGAAGATTGCTTAAATACGCTAGAGACGTGCATGTTTCACCAAAAAGCATTTCCATATATCCTATTTGAAACTGCCTGTTACAAATAAAGCTTGTTCCTTGTTGCTTAATGCTTTTATCCTGAACAAAACAGCTTTTTTTCCAACAATCTTGTTATTACAGATTTTTAAGACAATAGACGAAGAAACAGAATTGAGACACATGGCTACTTTTCCTGTATCATTGTCATAGGCTTAAATGTTTCAATTTAAGTTTTTAAGTCTTGGGGATTAAAAATAGCAGGGGCCCAGTACCCCATAGCTTCTAAAATAAGTCTTGGACCCTAAATTTTACACATATTACAGTAACTTTTTGTTAATATTGAAGTTACCTGGGTTCGTAATTCTCTTTAGTTAAGCTTTGTCCCTAAGTCTTGGAATCTTACTTAAGTATACCGGTACATATCATTAAGATGGGGATGTTGTGGAATATAAAATGACTGTATTTTAAGAGTAATTCTTTTGTGATAACTTCTGTAAATTTTTCTTATGAATCGGTCTTGGACAGGTATAGTACATGTATTTAACTTGTAGAACTGAATCTGATATGATATTAAACACAGTGAGTCATTTAGTTTACATGCTCTATTACTGATGTACCGGTAGCCCAAATATTTAAGACTGATCAACAGTGAAATGATGTTTTAAGCCTTGTTATTTGAATATAAGCTGGAATAATTGGTTTGTTTATCTTCTCGACTTAGCATATTTTAAGTAAAGATTTGGCTCTGTTTGTTTAAGATAAAAAAAGAACAGATTGTCCCCATCTGTTTTAAGAGTAAACACACCCGAACATGCTGCTGTCAACAAAATTAAAATATCTTTTTATAAAATAGAAAAATGATATGTTCATCTTTTCTTTGACATTAGACACATAAGTTAACAGAAAACTCTAATTCTGTTGTTTCTTTTTAAGCATCTGACAAATTTGCTTTTCTTCAATGTTGTGGCCCTGTTATCTGACATTGAATGCTGATTTTGCTGTTTGATGATGACTAATCTATGTTGAGTTTACTTGTTATACATCTGTTCAAATATCACCAATTGTAAAAAGGTTACCAGTATTATTGATGACTAATGACTACTGTATGTATGTATACATGTATTGATGTATAGAAATGACAAATTGTCAATAGGTATAAGTTTACCTCCAAGTACGTTATGTCGCACAGGTTTGTAAATTGATAAATAATTTATCATTTCTTCTCTCCCACCTTTCCTTCCCCAACAAAGTTTAGGATGCATACATTTATAGAAATCACCCTTCTGTCCATCCCAATACCATGTTCACTCCATATCTTCCATGTCTATGGATGGATTTTGATCAAACTTGGCACAAATGTAAACTAAAATAAGACAATGTGTCACATGCCAAATTTAGTTATGTAGGTCAAGGTCTTAAGGTCAATGTTGGGAATGGGTATTTGTCTCTCAAGAGACTGCTCTGGTTACTTTATTTATTTATTTATAATTAATTTTTTTAAATTTATTTTCTTGTAAATATATGTCCCTGGCAGCGCCCATTTAGCCAGCGTCTGGACAATAAGAACTCGCTTTACTGTATTTTGAATACCAAATGTTTCTATCTCTTTGTTACATTGCATTGTTCTAGTGAAACCATGAATTGTGTCTCTTTGTATGATGTTTGCCATTTCTCATTATTCACTACAGTTTATATGTAGAGTTGTTATTTTTGGAGGTTTATTACTAATAGAGTTTTCTGTTTGAGTTATAAAACTAACCTGTTGAGCTGAGATATACATGTATATATAAAGTTGAGTGAAGTGAATACTAATGTTTTAGTGTGATACTGAGTATAACTTTATGATTCAGTTTGTGTTATCTTGTAAAGCTACTAATATAAAAACAGGTATTTTTGTTCCAATTTTCCAGTTGGTAATTCTTACAAACATTTTATCCAAAAATTGCTCCTTGCTAATTTTTTTTTGCCAAAATTTAATGAAAATTGTCCAAGGGGGGACTAATATTTGGGAGCCGCACAATTAAAAACCCCAAATCCATTTGCCGGTACCTGATGTCATCTTGACCTTTAAAGTATGATGTTATTTCATGACTAATGCAAATCATGACAGATGTAGACCTTGACTTTTGACACACCCATTACTTCCTTGGACCAGGGAGATAATTCTTGTGAACTCTCATGAAATCCAATCCAAGCATGAGTTCTATGGCCCAATCACAATTTTTCAAGCATTTATCCTCAGAGACTTTGAAATTTCAATATGACCTTTGTTTAAGGTCATGGCATTAAACCACAACTCTTTGTGATTATTTCCAATGCCTATTCAAAGTCAGGAGTTTTGTTGTTATATTTTCTGTGTTTTCTATTTGGTGTGTTCGGATATTGTGTCATTAACAGCTCTAGCCGTTGTCAAGTTATTTAGCTGCAAGTTTTTCTTTTTCAATTTTGCTAATAAATATACTGTAAAGAGACATGCTATGTAGACAAAGTTGTGGAGGGTATAAAGTTTTTGTCCTGTCAGTTTGTCCGTCTGTATATCCATCCATCAGTCTGTTATACTCATGGTCCAGCACACCACTGCGGTAGTTCAGTTGGTAGAGTGCTCGCTCCGTAAGTGGGAGGTCGTGGGTTCAAACCCCGGCCGGGTCTGACCCAAGACTTGAAAGTGGGTAGTGACTGTTCTTTCGCCAAGCACTCGGCATTACGAAATGAAAGTCAAGGTTCTTTCGGATGGGAACTTAAAATAAACGAGGTCCCGTGTCACGGTGGGCTTGGCACGTAAAGAACCCTGCTGTATAATGCCATAAGCGCAACACACAGGCAAAATTTCTGCACTTTCGCCTATAGCTGGCATTGTCTCGATATAAGTGAAATATTCTTGACTGGGACGTTAAACACCATTACTCACTCACTCACTCACTCATGGTCCAGCATGCAAGGACGTGCCATGAACCATGTTTAGTCATAAAGGCAAAGGTGACGATCATAAGGGCGATGTAGAAGCAGGAGTATGTGTGGTTGCTCACTTTCCTTTTATTAAAGCAATTGGTTAACAATTTTAGGTTTGACATATACATGTATATATATTCTGTATACACCAGTTCTGTATTTAGTAATTATTTGCATGGTGTGTACATTTATAATACTGTTTTTTATCACCAGATGATGACCAAATAATTAACATTAGTTTAGAGTTGAAAATCTACTAACCTACCACATTTTGTATCTATATATGTTACAGTAATTTGATTTATGAACTTAGATTGACATTGTACATTTAGTTATCACTTTTGTGTACTATTTTTGATCACATGATGCCATATATATTCTTCATATATATACGTACAAGTAATTACAAAAGGTACTATATGGTAGTCACCATTTTCATAATCACTTCTTAACCAAGGTTTTCCATAAATTAATTTTAATGGTTTTTTTTTTTTTTTTTTTTTTGGGTCAGATTTAAGTTAAGGAAACTCTTAGTTTATGAATGATTGTGTATACA
Organism: Anadara kagoshimensis; assembly: GCA_021292105.1. Classification (NCBI taxonomy): domain Eukaryota; kingdom Metazoa; phylum Mollusca; class Bivalvia; order Arcoida; family Arcidae; genus Anadara; species Anadara kagoshimensis. The sequence continues at coordinate 46,846,431 of CM037861.1, forward strand.
ATATAAGTAGATTAATGTTTTTATTATTTTTGAAATCACAGATAAATTACATACCGGTAAATAAATCCACGTAAAATTGAATTTACATCTATTTAACAATACATCCTTAGCCATGAATCTGCAAAAGTTTAAACTTGAAAAAGTTCTCTGGGTACCAATATCAACCCTCTGTCTGAGAGATAATTAAAAAACACAGGATTTGGATCAGTGTCTCCCTCAATTTGTTTTTATTTTCACTGGGGACAGATTTTGGTTTGAGAGTTTGTCATATAGCTTTTCTTAAGATTAGTAGTATTCTTGGTGTACTCTAGTTTCTTCCACCATTCAAGAACTATCCACCTCTGTATGAGTGAAATAATCTTGATTGGGACATAAAATATGATTCCAACCAAGGCCAAAATCATGAAAGATCAAGATAAAGACCACCCCAGGTCAAAAGCTTGACCAGCATTATACTACCTACAATAAATTCACAATATCTGAAGGTGTTGGTGCTCATCTTAATTATTACTAATATATATATAACTATGTTTCCATTCCTGGTAGCCAAAATCGCAATTGGCTACTGATTTCTGAGAAATTCTTTCAAAAAGTAACCTATTTTAGCAAAATTGAGGAAAAACACTTTAAAAAGGACTATATTTTCACAAATTTTGGAAATTTGGCTACTAATTATTTTAAATGATATAGGAGTGTGAAAAATTGAGAAAAAGACATAAACTTTTCATTTGCCAAAACCACTCATAAAAGATAAAGAATAAAAGTATTTAGGTATTTCCAGAGACATCAAAATTCATACAAATATATTGCTGGCACCTCTTTGTTTATTCTTTGATGTCTAAATTGTAATATTTATCACTACATTTTGTAGTTTATCTTCTCCATTTTCTCAATCATTGCTGATAATGGTTTTAACATATTGCCATTGGTCATAATCTTGGACCATTTCAATCTATTGTTTGGCCATCTTTCACACCTACATTATTAGTTTGTCTGTCAGTAGATATAGCCCTTTATCTGGCAGAATCTTATAAAGTCTCAGAGAGCATCTAAATATGATGTGCTGCTGACAGTTATATGTACACAGGACCACACATTTTTGTCAGTCTGTGACCATTATATGTGAAATAGATTAGTCCTTCTTTATGGAGTAACACTTCATTTGCTTTTTTCACAACCTTTGTACCTTTGAATCAGTCAACTTGTGGCTATTTAGAATTTCTTAATGAATTTTCTGTTTCATGAACAACACATGTATTTTGTTGCTATGACCATATATTTTACTGAAATTTTGTAAATGTTTTCATCAGAATTATCATTTCTTATATTTTGTCAAACTTGCCATAATTCATGCTTGTGAACAACTATTTAACATTGAGGTAATAAAAAAAACTTCTAGAATGTTTGATTTAGCTGACCAATTCATTATGAAATCCAGTATCCAGTCATCTCTATTCTTATTTGAATTTTTCATATTTTTGCTCACTTGTGAAATCTTGAATTAAAAAAGACACAAAACAAACAGTTGGAAGGCTTTTGGAGTTACTTGTGTCCAGACAGATCATTAAAATAATTCATATTGGCAAGTGAACCGTTCTGTTGTGGGGTCTCTGTGGCTGAGTGATCTAATGTACATGCTTGTAGTGTATGTCACTGCCTAGGTTTGATATCACACTCATGACAGATTCTAATGTGAGGATGTTTGTCAGTTCTCTTTCCAAAGGTTAGTGATTTTTGTTATGCAATCCAGTTTCCCCACCAACTCTGAATTGGCCACTTTGATGCAAGTGAAAGGTGGGAAACTCCATTCTTTTGTTTTAGTTGAAATGCATCAATGTTCATTTTTGTTTAAAAGCTTATTTGTTAATTGATGACTTACTTTTACTTATATCAATATCGTATCCCTGACTACTACATTTTGTTAACTTAAACATATATTGACAAACCTGTTTTTAGTGCTGGCCAACAACATCAACCTGTCTGCTTGACCTTTAATGTAAAATATTTTTAAGGGCCCATACATTTGTGTATAGGGAATACAGGTGTTTATTTAATGAACTTCATGGAAACATGCATTAACTGTTAATTCTAATACTATGCATGCATTGGGTTGATCCTCCTGTATGAATATTCTTAATTAAAGGTCAAGTGGACAGGTCATTGTTGTCTGCCTATACCAGATTCTGGCCTACTGATAACTGTAAACTAGGACAAGCTTTATAGATGATACATTTGAGACCTTGTTCTAGAAAGTTACTATCATCATTACTTATCTTTAATTTATTTCAATTAATGTTATCTTGTTTTGGTGTAACCCATGTATAAAACAAATAATCACATATTTAATGGGTCCATGTCTTCCACTTTATATATAACTTTGAAGATTTGGTGTCTTAATTCCTAACTAAGATAACATGTACAGATCACTAAATTGAAACTACATAGGGAGGAAAAAGAATTGCCCACATTCAGCAATTTTGAAACTACTTTTAAGGATAAAATGGAGGGACATGTAGTGTTTTCTCCCTTTCTTCTGCCAACATGTTGTCAGCAACTTTTCTTGGAAACTATGTAACAGATTTTAATGAAACTTCTCAAGAACAATTTTTGAATAGAATATATATGTCATTTGCTATTCCTATTTTGATCATGCACATGGTTTGGGAAACATGGATTTCCCATTTGGGGTTAATTTTTTGGGACATTTGAGTTGATCCCATTGCAGTTATAACTTCTTTTATAAACAAATTCATGTAGTGTGTGAGTTTGTGGAAATAGTTCTGATCAGCTTTTGACATCCTGCCGTACGTACATGGTAGTGTATTTTTTCATTTTTGCCATTCTTGTTGTTTGCTCCACCTGTATTTCTTTTTACAGTTACTGGTACTTTTTAAATGCTAACACACTGGTTCATAATTTCATAGATTAACATTGAAAACCGCTCACTTTATGATACTGATACTGAGGCAACCAGTTAAGTACAACAGCAAAGAAGAACCTTCCCTTTCTTACTAATTGATTTGACAGGTGTACAACCCAAAGCTGTGATCCACCTAATGTTCGAAGGCTAAACTCTTGGACTATTTAGCCTCCACTATTGTCTCCATAGTAAACAACCAGTTAGGGTCAACAGCAAAGGAAAACCCTTTCCTTTCTTACAAATTGGTTTGACAGGAGTACAATCCATATCTCTGAGCCTCCTAATCTCTGAAGGCTAAACTCTTGGACCATTTGGCCATTACTATTGTCAACATAGAAGACAATCAGTTAAGGCCAACATTAAAGGGAAACCCTTTCTATTTTCATAAATGGTTTGGCAAGAGTACAGTCCATAGCTTTGAGACACCTAGTCTTTGAAGGCTAAACACTTGGACCATTTGGCCACCACTATTGTCTCCATAGTAGATAACCAAGTAAGGTTAACAGCAAAGGAAAATCCTTCCCTTTTTTACAAATTGGTTTGACAGGAGTACAATCCATATCTCTGAGCCTCCTAATCTCTGAATGCAAAATTCTTGGACTATTTGGCCAATGTACTGTTGTTCCAACATTTATTGCCAACATTTGGGTTACATTATAACTTTGGTAATTTGCACATTGTTTTCTCCAATACCTTAGATTACTCAAAGTCAGTATTTCTTGTATCTTTGAACACTCTAACACCCTGATAAGTCCAAGACATAATTGAAACTCCTATTCTTCAAATTTCAAGTTTCACTATATGAAAGTATCATGATAAAAAATTCAGAATCTAAGTCTGTAAAAATGTCAAAATTGATAGCTTAAAATAATTTACCTTCAAGATGGATGATATAATACAAAAATGTAGATATCAAATTCATATCTTAATACGGTAGATGTCATATTTGCTGGCCACATCTTGACAAGGTAATTTACTGACTTGATCCATCCCCTGCTGACACCTAGCAGATCCTAATTAGTCTGATCACAGGTGGTAGAGCATGTGTAATAATGATAAAACTTTATTGTTTTAATCAAATAGATCATATCCTTCTTTTGATATAATATCTGCCTCTATGGTACTACCTTGCAGTTCCGAATTATTTTTTGTTTTGTTAATAATGGCGATGTGGATAATTTTGCTTTTACTTTTGATAATATCTTTCTTATAGATTTATTAGATTTATTTTCTAGTCATATCCAATTTATTTGGGTTTTTTTTTCTCTCTTTATTTTTGGTGGATTTTTGTTCTCAGAATACCCATTTAAGATATTTCCTAATGGTGAAAGTGATTTTCCATAAAATAAACCCAGTCATACATATAATATATATAAACAAATTTCATTCTCTAACTTTTTTTACACAGATAACCAAATTCTTCAAGTAACTACAGTAAAACATGTTTATAATAAAGCACTGGGGACTATATTTTTAACTTTGTTATAAAGTGACTTCATTACACTTCGTACTATCCATGTTTTTGTTGTAAGCCTGTTGGTTATACAGTCAAACCTGTCATAAAGGCCACTTCTATATAAGGACCACCTGCTTATAAAGACTAGTACAATTGTATCCCAAATGTTCTTTATTCATATTATTTGAACCTGTATATAAAGGCCACCTGTCCATAAAGACCACTTTTACTGGTTCCCTTGGGCGGCCTTTATAGACAGGTTTGACTGTATATATATGTTTTATTGTATACATTTATTAAATTTGACAAGTTTGGTTTAAATTAATAACTCCATTATAGTGTGACAAGTATCAATGCACTGAGACCAATTGTTCAAAGTTGACAAAGTTGTCAGCTCAAAGAAATGGTTAGTGAAATGAGAAACTGATACTGAAATTAAAAATATTTCTTATAGACATAAACATTTGATTTAAATTGCTTCTAATGTTATAAGCAAATTGTATGATGCAACTTTTGAATGTGAACACTCAAATACCTTGCCCAATACACAATGATACTAAAGATACAAATTATTTCTAACCAGCTAACAGCCAGTTTTGAACAACCAGGCTCTGATAGACATCAAAGACTACACAATTCATATCTAAAACCTGATTTATTAGGGAGCAGCAGTTAAACATGGCACACATCAAGATGCATTTATGCCTGAATTTATGATACATATTACAACATTAGAATTTTTAAATGTAATTATTGATTTTTTGACTTTCTATTATTTTAGGTATTTTGAAGCCAGTTTAAATTTAATCTATAATTAATGATTTTTCTGCTTGTATTATTTTAAGATTTTTATTCAGAAACTAATTTAAATTCATATTTAATGATTATTAACAGTTTTTTCTCTGCTTGTTTCATTTTAGACGTTTTGATTCAGAAGCCAGTTTAGATTTATCGTCCTCTGTTTCGTCAATGCATGAAGTTAGAACAATGAATTTAAATGGCAAAGAAGTTGTAGTTATTGAACTAGAAACCTATTGTCAAATAATGGATGAAATTGATTTCCTTAAAATGAAACTGAGTCAGTTGACAGACCTCATACAGGTAAGTAAATATATGTACAAAGTGTAGGTATGAACTGAACAAACCAACCAGGTAGTGGCGTTACACCTGTCATCCAAAGCCCATTTGTTAAAACCTCCATTAGCTTAACCAAATGGTTAGTGAATTAAAAATAAAAATGTTATTAAAATTAAAAGTATTTGATAGATAAATACAGTTTTGATTTTAACTGACTTTGTTTGGTAATAACAATTGCGTACATTAACTTTTGAACAGATATTTTAGAAATATTGACAAAAATACATAATACAAATTCTTGCTAACCAACTGGTTAAGCTAATGGATCTTTGAACAAGTGGGTCCAGGATGTTTAAGGTGAGTGCTTGGTAACTCTAGCATTAAGTTTTGTAACCTCGCCTTTGGTAAAAGTCTTTGCAGATTTACAAAGACTTTTACTTTGCAGTGCACGAAATGGTAGAGTTACCAAACCTTACTAATGTGTGGACTTCAATTAGTGTAAAACTCATGAATCATGGAGTGGTAGATATTGTTATTAGCTTTTGTCATATCAGCTGGGCAAATGATGGTGATTATACATCTAAGAACTATACTTTTTTTCAGTGAATCTATGAAATTTGTGTTTGACATAGATCTTTCTTTGACTAGGTCCTTTCAAATTTGCAAAAAAACCAGACTTTGCCACTGGCTTGTTTCTTATTAGAATACCAGATCGAGCTTTCGTGGCAATGAGACTTGACAGCCTTATTCTCCAGACCGCCTCTTTTCGCAGTTGCCCTTGGTTACTAAATCCTTAAATGACTTTAAATAATAAAACATTTAAGCATCATTTTAAAAATAGGGCCTTAGAGCTAGCTTGAAGATTCATATATATCATCACTTGTTAAAGTGGTTTCAAGTTCCAAGTTAACTGATCTTGATATTCATTCAAGGTCACAGTGACCTTATTAAGTGAATGCTTACTACCATTCAAGGTCTTAGTGAATTTATATTGTGAAAGTTTACTACCATTTAAGGTCCTGGTGACCTTACAAAGTGAATGCCTACTACCTTTCAAGGTAGCAGTAACCATTTAAAGTGAATGCTTACAACCATTCAAGGTCACAGTAACCTTACAAAGTGAATGCTTACAATCATTCAAGGTCACAGTAACCTTATAAAGTGAATGGTTACTACCATTCAAGGTCATAGTAATTGTTAAGAATAGAAGTTCTTTGAACTTATAGAAGTTCTTTGAACTTCTTTATTAAAGAAATTATACTTACAGACATAAGGTGGAGTTGGTTATCATGAACCTTTTCATTGATAAACTTGTCACAGAAATCTGACATTTCTCACCAGTGTATGCAAATATAACAAAAAGTGCTGACAAATATTCTTCATAATCTCTTACAAATAAATATCTTGTCTTTAATTCTCTGATTTGTCTGCCGATTATCATGTGTTTATCAGAAACAAATTAAGAACCACTTAAATATTGCTGAGTCATTTTAACAGGAATAAACTATGTAGTACTGTTATCAAGCATAGGAAATCACTGTACAGTTGACTTCAATTGAACCAGTAACTGATGAATCATTGGTATATAATTAGGAATGATAAGATGATTTAAGGTCGTCCACACATCAGTAAGGTTAGGTAACTCTAACAGTTTGTACCATGCAAAGTAAAAGTCTTTACAAATTTGTATATAGTATCAAGTTAACATGTACAGTAAAACTTTGACTTATCAACATTTGTTCAGTTAATTTTTAGCATCCACACATCACTAAGGTTAGGTAACTCTAGCATCCTGTAACATGCAAAGTAAAAGTCTGTCAAATGTCTGAAAAAATATTTGTATACATTATAAAGTTAACATGTACATTAAAACCTCAATCCACCATTTGTTCAGTCAAATTTTAGCATTCTAAAGGGATTCATTAAATTGATTTATGCAGAAGAAAATGAAGATACAGATTTTGAAATTTTAAAACTTTGGGGTGATAAATTAGGTTGCAAAGTTGTTGAGGATATTATAATGAGGTTTAACTTTATTTTCATTATAAATTTTTGGTTTGTTATTCAGAGAGCTTTGTTACAACAGGTTTGATAACAAAACGGCTTTAATAACAAAAATTTAAACTACAATCAGGAACAGAATAAATGGTACTACAATATTGCTGGGGTTGATGGGTAGGTTGGTGTTTGATTCGAAGCTGGATTAGCCAAGTACTAGGTACTAAATGAAGTCACATTGTCCTTATGTATAGATATTAAGTTCTGTAGAGCCATTTACATATGAACATGTGCTAACCAGATAATCTTTGTTGACCCAATTCCCACAAAGAAAGAGAATAAGGTCTTAATTTTAGCCTTTTTAGTCTTTTTAAAATCTTCTCTTTATGAAAAACTGTGCCAAGAGTGATACAGGACTACTTGGCCTCCTGTTATTTAAGCAGAGTCATTTATGTCTGTATTTTAATGTTATTTCAGGAACAAGACCTATCACCTACAGACTCGTGTAAAACAAGAAGTCCATCTGTAACCAGCTCATGAAGGTATATACGTACAGAAATAGAATACTGGTAAATCACCTTCAATGCAGAACTTTATTTATAAACAAGGCCTGTTTCAAGGCAAGCGTGACACCATAAAGAACAATGCATGACTGTGCCACCAGCGCAACACACAGACAAAATTTCTACACCTTTGCCTGCAGCTGCCGACATCTCAGTATAAATGAAATATTTTTGACTGGGACGTTAATTACTCCACTCAATTTAACTTTGTTGTCAAAACATTTATAACCATTTAGAAGTCAAGTGAATAAACATTATAAAGGCTATGTGATATAATCCTTTATTTTAATGAAAGGTCAAGGTCATTTTCTGCCATGATGATGTCAAGATTAGGTAAAATAGAAGCAAGTTTTGAAAAACTAGTTCTAAGCTGTCTCTTGATCCAAAATGTTGATGAGTGATTTATGAATATTTGTATATTTTATTACAGGGATTCCTGCTTTATTTATTGTTTTGAAGAAATTTTATAGTCCTTAGCAGTTCAAACAGTTCACAGATGTTGGGGTTTCTTAACGTGTAGCCACAATCCAATGCTGTCTATACATCACCCTGGTTACAATGTTACCACAGCAACAAGACAGAGTTGATAGCCCTGGTTACAAGCAAGACAAAGTCGAAAGCCCTGTGTACAGTGTTACCACAACAACAAAATTAATAACTGTAGTTACAATGTTACCATGGCAACAAGACAGTTGGTAACCCTGGTTACATTGTTATCATGACAACAAGGCAAAGTTTATCATCCTCATTCACAGTTTTTAGATGTTAAATTTCTTCACAAATACATAAAATGTAGCTTCTTTCTGATGCTGTACCTTATTTAAAAAATAGTTATCGTGGTTAAATTGTTACCATGGCAACAAGGCAAAGTTGTGAATAATGAATAAAACATATCATTAACTGTACATAAAACATTTGTATATTTTTACATATTCATCCAAGAATCTCACATTTTAACAGTATTTCAAGTTGTGTATTTATAAAAAATTAACTTATTTTGTGGATAATTGTTTGTAAAAGCAACTGTTTTTGTAGCACTGATCAATTTAACAATTTTACAACTTTATATCGAACATCTTTTCTTTTATTTTCAATTTTGTTTTTTATTTGTTTTCTTTCTTAGTAATATCTTAAAGTGCTTTTTGTGATGTTTTTTTCATTACATATATTCTGGGTAAAACCAAGCATACATTTACTTTAATATTTTTCATATGGCAGTTTGTACTTATTTTGTTATTTATTTATCAGTTAAGATTTTTAAGTTGCATTTAGCTATTTCATATACATATTTCAGTTAAAACTTATAATTCACATTTAACGATTTCATATACTCTACATATTTCATTGCAAAAATGCTATCTTTCTATTCCTGGTAGCCAAAATCGCCATTGGCTACTTACTTCGGAGAAATTATTTTAAAAAATAGTCAAATACTTTAAAAAAGATTATACTTTCAAAAATTTTGGAAATTTGGCTACTAATAATTTTGAATTTTTGGAAACCTAGAAAAATGTGTTTTACAATACTTTTTCACATGTTTTAAAAAGGATAAAAAGATTGAGACCTTTGACAACACAAATCTCAGTAATATTATTTGATGGTTGACTCGGTAAAGAAAAGTTGGTTGTTTTTGTTTTTTTTGTCTTATAGAAGATTGGTCGTTTTTACATCTGTCTTTTACTTCCATTTCTGATAAACAAATTGTCTAAATATCTTCTACCTAAAATTGTTATTGAAACTCATATTCAGAAATTTTTACACATGACATTCATACATTAGCTTATATTAAGTTAATACTTTAACATTAATTTGTACAATACTGTATAAGAAGAAATATTTGCAAGGCAATGTTTACTGATAGCAAAATACTATATCCATACATGCAGAATGAAAAATATACAACCTTCTTACCAAGCCTGTGTAGAAACTATAAGATTTTATAAAAAAAAATAGAACTTTTTTCTTTGTATATGCATACCCCGGCAAAAGCACAATTTATCAAGCAAAAGTGGCAATTTTTACGATTATAATATACATGTTTTCATATGATAATATTTGCATCTGTGTTAAGAAAATGTATATGTGATTTGGATTTGAAATATATATATATATATATATCAGATTTATTAAGGATCGAATAAAAAATTTTGAAAGACAAAAAATATTTGTGAGGCAAAAATATTAGCGACTTTTCATGATGACTCTTGTATCGTCAATATATCTTCTCAGCAAAAATTTCTTATTTCTGTTGGTACACATTCCTACAGTTTGAACCGTGGAAATTTCTTACAACAAAATAGTTAAGAAGATTAAAACCAAGAAAGTTTTCTACTGCTAATTTTTTTTCTTATGCACTATAATGAAAGTTTAATAGTATTTTCAACAAAATGATGAAACCACATCATGGAATTATCAAATGCCTGAAAATAATTATATAAAATATAAATGGAAATTAAAATAATACAAGAGGTTTTTATTGTTTTTATTTATTGCCATTTTTTCTGTATTGTCAATCTTGTAATTGCTTCTATTCCCTATGTTTAAATATATACATGTTGCATGTATTTAAATACATTTAATTTTTGATTAATTTTAATTGATTTCAAACTTAAGTTTCTAGCCCTTTTTGCTTAAAAATTGATTATTTTGAGTGTTATTAACAAAATGGTTGGATTTCATTTTCCTAATTTCCGTCTCTCTCCCCCCCCCCCCCCCCCCAAACATTTAGATGCATGTATAATTATTTACTCTTTAAGACATATACATGTTTAATCAGAAATTTATAATGATTGTATATACAAAATGTAATTTAAAGAAATTCTTTGTTAATGGGTCAGTGGTTGATTTAATTAATATAATTATGTACTATGAAATTTTGTATGTATATAAGTATGGAAAAGCATATACCAAAGATGTTTTCAAAATTTTATGATGAAATTTTTAAATTAAAATTAATTATGGATAATGTTTTACAATTAATGCCGTCCTTTGTGCTGGTATCGGACACATATTCACCAGTTACCTATTCTTATCATCTTGCCTACCAATATTCTGTTTTACACAATATGTGTTCAATCTGAAACAAGAAATACAAAAGTAAAATATTTAAGGTTCACCATTCATGAAAAATTTGTGCCTGACCCACTGGAATTATCACCTAATAAATTCAGTACAATCAGAGTTCAATCCTTATATTTACAACTCTAAGAATGTCACAGGACCCAAAATAGGCATAAAGACAAATGTTTTTGGTCCCATAGGACCTATTCAGGGTATCAAAGTTTCAGTGTTTGATTTTAATGATGTGAAATGAAAGCCCACCCTCTTGTCAATGCCAAAGGAAACTAACAAGTGACGTCATGGGTGAAAAGTTGCATGTGGCCAACCAGTTATTGGTCAAGATGTGAGAGTGGATAGCCAGTGAAAATTGGTCTGGTGTCAGTGTAGGAAATGAAACTGGTGATTGTGTTATGAAATAATTTTAGTCATTATATCATGGATTTTGGTCATACCGGTAAATAAATTATTTTGTATAGTAATAACATCTTTTAAATATTTGTGATAACTTGTAATGGCAGAAATAATATTGCAGTAAATTGTTTGTGGTTGATATTTTGAAAATGAGTGTCTACAATAAATTAATGTGAATGACTGAATGATTTGTGAATACTAACCTACATGTTTTTTTTCTGTGTTTTTGATGAAGCTTCTTCTTGATTTATATTTTGAGTTCTTTTAAAATACCCAAAAGCTAGTCTACTAACATTAACTTTCAGGGGCTTTAGGATTTTGATTGGGCTATATGTAAGCAAGCTACACAGTTCTTCTTATAACTCTTGTTCAGATTATACTTCTTGTTGTGAAGTGTGTGGTTAAAACTAAATTTGTTTTAAAGATCAAATCTTTGTAATTCTTCCTATTTTGAAATTCGAGCAAAGGGACTTTTTGTCCAGTTTGAACATTTAAAACTTTAAATGACAAAATTAATCTGGAAAGTGCTTTGCTAGTTTTCTTTTATTATTTTCAATTATTTCATTCAAACCTACACCACATTCCTTCCCACACTTTAACATTGTACATATTATTTTGTACTCGCCATACAGTCAAAACTGCCTTAAAGGCCACTTCTATATAAGGGCCACCTGCTTTTAAAGGCAGGTAAAATTTTTATTCTGATTACCCTTTACTCATGTTATTTGAACCTGCATATAAGGGCCACTTTTACAGATTCCCAAAGGTGGCCTATATAGACAGGTTTGACTGTACTTTCCACAATTTCTGACACTAGAGTTATGAGTGTTGTATTAAAAGCATGTTTTGCCTCAAATTAATGTTTGGTGTATAAAACCATTTTTATCAGTCTTTGTATAAAGATTACTTTAAATGTGAGATTGTTGGCATTGGTATCCAGTGCTAAAGCTTTCCGTTAAATTTTTTTGTAGATGAACTTAATTTATTTGCAAGTGAGATATATTGTTCGTTTTAAGTCTAAAAATCTGATAATTGATAACAATTTGGTATTTGTTCTGAATTTAGAAATGTAATAATGACCTCTGACTAAAACTTATACATGTGTGCATTGAAACCTCTCTCTACCGGACACCCTCTGGACGAGACATTTTGTACAGTTTAGAGATGTTTCACTGTACATTGTACTTGTGTATATATTTTGGTACATGTACATTCCATGGTTGTTTTGTCAACGTAATTGACTTATGAGACACTCATACTCATCTGAATTTACTAAAGTAACATCATATTCATATGTTTTACATCATTCATCCATATATACATACATGTAGTTATTGAACCATGTGCCATGTTCTATTTAGCTCTCTATGGAATGGAATTTTTAATTTTCTTTTTTATTATATTTTTGATACACATTTTTCAGACTGAAATGTCTAAAACTAATTAAACTAACAGTTAAAACTATACACTGTAAGGTGGTCTAAAATATTTTGTACATTTTAAATGCATATAAGTACTACGTCATCATTTTATAAAGTCACTAAGAGATCATCAAGTGCTATGGAATCACTTTTTATCACCTATCTAAAACTTCACTTAAATATTACATTGTTCATGCTTCATTATTTTGAAATAATTGAATTTGCCAATGTAGCACATGATTATTATCTTTAAAAATTTGTGTGGGACAATATGAAAATAGTTTATGCCGCAACTTCCCAGAATAAAGTTGTTTTTACAAGAAATTTTCAAACTTTGCGATTCCATATCCAATTGAATTAAATGTTCTACACTAACATTACCGCATGGTGAGCATGTGAGATTTTGGCATAAAAGGAAAGAAATTAGTTTAAAATGTATGTGTAGATTTATTAAAAAAGTGTTTTGAAAACTATTATTTTGACACCTGTATTAAAATTACCGTAATCTTGTTGATATGGATTTTCATAAAAATAATGAAGATTTTTGGTTCCTTTTATCTCTCTCTACATTTCTGGTTAAAATTGTATTTAATCTTTTCACCCAGGCATACCTTTACTGTTTATTCTCGCTGATATGAGTTTAAAATCTTCTAACACAGGTTTATAGGAATAACTTGGTCATCCAGATAAAAATAGTCAGTGAATAATTTCTTTTATCAGGATGTGAAAACTTTGATAGGCATAATGGCCGCAAAAAAATGTTTTAACGAAGTTCATACCGAACTACATTATTCAATTTATCATGAACAATATTGAGGTATAATACTTAGACAATCTAGTAACAATTAAAATATCAACTGACTTTTTGTCTGAATGACCTGTGGTCACGGAAAGAGACTCATATTAGCAGACAAGGGTGGTTAGATTAAATCCAAGGGTTTCATATAATACCCACTTCAGCAATCAAGACATTTTATTTCAGTTTCGGATTTATTTTTTCGTACTGGAATTTGACCAATCTCAGCTATTACATATTCTTGCCATCTTGCTTAATTCATCCAATCTTGAATCACATACATATACAGCCAAACTTTGATAACTAAAAATTATTTCTAAAATTATATAAATTACTCAAAAATAATTTTGGGTTTGATGGGTTTATTTGTGATCTTTTCGAATTAAAAAACTTGTTATGAGTTTAACATCTTGATACAGCAAAGTCAGATACAAAGTCCCATTAATGTCAAATTATCAATGTCTAACTGCATGTACTTACTCTGAAGCAAGAAATGCTGGATTAGAATCACAGAAAAAAATGGTAACTAATTTCTGTGATTAAATGGGATTTAACATCCCAGTCAAGAATATTTCACTTATATTGAGACTAATTTCAGTAGAAATCTGAAATAGATGGCAAGAATAGATAGTACTGAGAAGGGCCTGATGCCAGTATAGATGATGATACAACTAATCCATTTAATGGATTATTTTATGCTTTTCTGTTGTTTCAAATGTCCCTTTTGAGTAACTGCTGAATGCTATAGCACTTATATTTAAATCAAAGGTGGTTATTTTAATAGTCTTCCCTAAGATTTTTGTATTGACATTGAAGACTTAAAATGGCGACTATTTTTTACAAAAATTTTGAAAATAACAAACATTTAAGTAACATTTTAATGAAGTATATTTAAAAATTAACTTGGTTCTTTCTTCCTGTTAATTCAGCACTTGCATGTATTATCTCATTCAACATGTTTAAAAGATAATTACGGCACACTACATTGCACGGTAACTCTAAAGTAAACATAGGTTTGTAGCTTGATAATTTTTCTATGGTTGCCTTTCTATTAATTTTGTTACATTTTCCTCTGTAGAGTTATCTAGTCTTTTTGTTTGTAAGGTACTGTTTGGCCCTGAAACAATGCTGCTGTACCACATGATCAAAATCCCTTCAGGTTTGTGTGGGATGTTTTGGATGTTTACTTCATGAATTCCCTTGAATAACGTAGTTTTTATGAGGAAACATGAACCTTATGAACCCATATTCAGTGGAAATAATTGTTTCTTACAAATGTTAGATTATTACAGCGGTGAACCCATTGTTTCCTGTTCACTTCATATACATATTTGGTAAATACAGTATATACAATACTATAATCGTTAAAACACAGAATACTGGTGTTTACCATTATGTGAAGTTTTACAAGTATTCATACACTTTTTTTATAGACGATTGGGAATGTAAACTGTGGTGCGTATTTTTGCATGCATTGGCACATTATTTATTGGTCAATACCAGTACAGCGATCATACATGATTCTATATACAGTACCGGGTATTCATGGTTCTCATTTGTCAGTTTACACAAAATAATTGTGTGCAATACCATTATTAGTGCTGTTTTACTTTTACTTTCACATTCGGAAATCACTTCATCACTTCAGTTGTGTCATTGTTAGATTACTGTTAAAATTTAGTCAGTGTAAAATCTTACTGACATCATACTGTTTTTTTCACATTGGAATTTTTTAAGGATCATCTGTAAGTGCTATCAATGTTTTTAAGGTGTTATATATAGGCAAACAACATTATCCTGTCTGCTTGACCTCTGATTTAAATATTTTATCACGGACCAGTACATTTATGTATAGGTGACACAAGTGTTTATATTGTCTGCATGAGAAACGTGCATGGCGTTTACATTAAATGCAAACCCTTAGTTATGTATTTTGGGATCATTTTATATGAATATTCTACTGAAAGGTCAAATGAACAGGTTAATGTTGTTTGCCTATGCTTCAATATCATGTTGAAATATTAATTTTAAAACATCTGGGGTAACTGTTGTTATTCATATCACTGTTTGCAAATACAATTGTTTGATATGTTATGCTGTTAAACTAAAGAATTGTGACAAGGAACTATGTAACTTTATAATTTGTCTTGAAGTTTTCTGTCCTTTTTTTCAAATGAGTTAACATATATTCAGAAAAAATTGAAATTATTTTGATATTTTTTTTATTTTAGGGAAAAATCATGAGAGAATAACAAAAGACCAACAAAAAAAAATTAAAGTAGCATTTAACAATGTTATATATACAATTAGTAAAAATCAAAAATGATTTTTCGAGAAAGTATTGAATACAGTATACAGTGAATTTTTGTTGGTGAATTGATCTTCCAAGTTGTGTTTTGTTCTATTTTAACAACACATTATGATAATACATATACATATATTTATTGTATTATTTTATGTTATAGGGGAGAAAAATCAAAATTTTGTCATTACAATATGCAACCTGTTTTTCAAAACCAGTGTATACCAATGAACCTACAATATAGTATGCATGTTTTGCTGATCTAAACAGTGAAACAAAAAATAGTTTTCTGTGTTACAGTTTTTATCTAGACAAAAACAGTGAAAGAAAATATAGATTTCTGTGAGTTTCAGTTTTTCTGCATCGGTCAGTTTTATTTACTTTTAGCTTTTTTCGTTTTTTGCCTGAATTGATCAGGGAATACTGAAGCCAAAAGCCAAGCAAGACAAACAATGAAGAATAATTTGATATTCTGTCAGTGTAAAACTGTAATAATTGTAATTATGTATTTATTGATGAGTTGTTACTATTGACTATGCCAGACTGTGGTGTTTATTGCAAAAATGGTTGTGTATAATATTTCAATAAAGAAATGCATTGATTTATTTTCTTTTTATTGATTTTGACATAATTTTGGTTGCTAAGCTAGTATAGTCCAGTCTGTTGTTCTGGGGCCTTGGTGGTCTAAAGTGTGTGCTTACAGATCAGTTCTCACTGCTTGGGTAAGAATCCCTGTCACGGTAGATCCTAGTGTGAGAAAGTTTATCATTTCGCTTTCAGCACAAAAGTCAGTGGCTTTCTCTGGGCATTTAGGTTTCTTTCACTCTACCTGAACAGACTGTATTGATATACATGTAGTTCTAAGTGAAAGATTCTTGACTGGTGCGTTAAACACCATTATTCGACTCCTTTCTTTTGTCTAGGATTTTAACATTTGCATTAAGGTCTCATAATTTAGAATAGAATTTCAACTGTATGCTCCAACTGGTTTGAAAAGAAAAGATACATGTATGTGGGTCATGGTTGGAATTTTATAACAACAAAACCACCATGCACCAATCAGTACTCAAAGTACATGTAAATATATGGTACAGTCTCAAACTCTGCGGAGGACATTTTGATACAAGTTAAATGTTCTTGACTGTATAAGCACTTTTAATAGCATTATCCCATTGCATGTAACAGTATGGTTCTTGCATACTGATGCAGCAAAATATTTATCAGAAAAGATATATATATGTACATGAACTATTTAATGGGAGGCTGTAATACTTTTGCAGTTTCTCGACAATAGCTAAAAGACCTAAGAACATGAATGAACAACAAGAAAAGACGGAACAAGATAAATCTTATTAAGATACAGTAGAACTTAGAACTCGCGGCTCATTATAGTGTACTTGTGTAATAAAAACATTCAAACAGTATCCATCAAAATTTGACCTTTACCTCCATAAACTAATGCTGACAAAATTAATAACCATGCATTTTTAGACCAAAGTTATTTATGGGTAATAGTTGAAAACCTTCAGAAACACACAAATTTTCCAGTCTGGATTTCAATTCCCTACACTGTACATACTGACAACACAGATCACTGTGGAAGCTCACTAGAGAGTAGTAGAGTGCTCGCTCCATAAGTGAGAGGCCATTGGTTCAAACCTGGACCGGGTCTGAT
This sequence comes from Anadara kagoshimensis, assembly GCA_021292105.1. Lineage (NCBI taxonomy): Eukaryota > Metazoa > Mollusca > Bivalvia > Arcoida > Arcidae > Anadara > Anadara kagoshimensis. The sequence goes on from CM037861.1 coordinate 46,864,110, forward strand.
CCAGGCTATTATTTTGCCTTTTGCCAAGCACTTGGCATTACGAATTGAAATGCACAACTCTTGGATGGGAACTTAAAATAAACTAGGTCCTGTGTCGCTGTAGGCTTGGCCCTGCTGTATAATGTCATCAGCACAATGCACAGGCAAATTTTCTGCACCTTTGCCTATACCTGGCAATGTCTCGATATAGGTGAAATATTTTTGACTGGGACATTAAACACCATAACTCAACTCAAATTGACAATACACACATTTTTAATATGGAAAACAGTGAAGCCTCAATTAATCACCACCATGTGTTCAGTTAAACATTGGCATTATAAAAGGGGGTTAGTGATAAAATTAGGAAGGCTCATAAAGAAAGACATAGGGCAAATAGATTTTGGGACTACTGTAAACATACTTATTTTGGCTAGTATTTATTTTCAAGGAATATGAAATTTAGACATATCCGCTTATTTAAATTTTCACATTTTTTGAATATGCACCATAATACATTATGCAAAATATAATTTTCGCTCTGTTTTTATTTTCGCGCAAAACAAGCAACTGTGAAATAAGTAAAAATGCATACACTGCAAAAATAAATATGTTTACAGTAGTGAGGCAATAAGTACATGAAGTAAGATGGCAAAGTTAAGATACTTTATACCAAGGTTTTACACTACGGGTATATGGTATGTATCCACTGTAAAGTAATAAATATAGAAAACAAAAACATCTTACATTCTGCAAACCGTATATTTAAGTGCATACAAGTATATATATTTTAATATGAGAAGTTTTGCACGTGAATTTTGCCATATACTGGTAATAGTGTATGAAGTACGTTTTCTATACATTTTATTTTACCCTAAAACACGGTTTCTACAAAGATAAAGTGACTCTTTACATGTGAAGATTATAAATAATATACATGTACACAGAAAACAAGAATATAATTATGAAAACCATACATTTATATTGCGTGCATATACAAACATTATATAGTTCACAAGTAGTGAATTTTGTGCACAGAAAATATATCCATCAATAATACTTCAACATGACTACCGGTAGTTCTGTATTAAATTTATATTCACTAGCGCTTTCATGTTTTTCACAATCTTCAGGTGAATGGTATCAATACACTATGAAGTGTTACTATGACATCATATTCAAGATGCCAAGTATGTTTTACACATGAATTGCACGATACAATATCATATTAAACATATTTTTTCTCTACATTTTATTGTGCTCTAACACAAATTTTCTATGAAGTTAATCTTTGGTGTAATGATTGTTGTAAAATAAAATTTTGTAATAATGAAGTCAATAAGAGGAAAATAATACCCCGTTCTGATAACTGTAGTTTTTTTTACATTGGTTTACATCTATATAAAACTAAGTGACAAAATCAGCAGAAACTACGCACATTCACACAGTCAAAAGACAGCTTATCAATAAATAAATTAATAATTAAAATGCATAAGGCAGGCATAAAATAGCTGTCACTTTTCAAATTGTTTGGGACTTATTTTAATTAATTGTTGATATATAAAATCACTTGTTTTTGTGAGCAGCAATGTCTGGCAGACCATTATAGAACACTTTGTCTACAAGATAGTCTATACATTTTACTGGTAAAAAGTCATTCAATCCCATATTTTCACAATCTTCAGGTGAACGGTACATTAATACACTATGAAGTGTTACTATGACATCACTTATATATATATATATATATATATATATAAGATGCCAAGTATGTTTTTAACAATTGAATTGCAAGATTCAATATTATATTAAAAGTATTTTTTCTATACATTCTATCGTGCTCTAACACATGATTTCTATAAAATTATCTCTTTGGTGTCATGATTGTTGTAAAATAAAATTTCATAATAATGAAGTTAATAAGATTAAAATAACCGCCATGTTTTGATTACTGTAGTTTTTTTTACATTGGTTCACATCTATATAAAACAAAAGTGACAAAATCAGCAGAAACTAAGCACATTCACAGTCAAAAGACTGCTTATCAATAAATATAATATTAATTATAATGTATAAGGCAGGCATAAAATAGCTGTCACTTTTCAAATTGTTTGTGACCTCGGTTTAATTATCTGTTGGTATATAAAATCACTTGTTTTTGTGAGCAGCGATGACCGGCAGACCGCTGGAGAACACTTTGTCTACGAGATAGTCCATACATCTTACTGGTAAAAAGTCATTTAATCTGGCTAACATCTGAAATATATAGAAACAGGTTTTTATAAAAAAATATACAATCACATTTGCTGCAAGAAATCCTACATACATGTGTACAGTGTTCAATGACAGAGACTTAAATATTAGAATCTGGGGGTAACAAGTAAAATAAAATAGTGTTTACTAGTGTACCTCATGATACCCTATGTTTGTGAACATCATTGTTTCCATTGGATATAGAATCATATGGATTCTCATTCATAACCACCCCCCCACCCCAGATTTTTTTGGACCTTATATTTCGTCTGGAATGTTATACAGCAAAAATCTACTTTCAGATGCTTCCTTTCTTTCATTTTATTTATGAAAATCTTTATTCATTCAAACAGTCACCACAAAGTCGGGAAAGACTACAATCTGACAGCTCCTGCCATGTGCTTTGTTTGTTTACTTCCTGTCACTGCATCATGTCATGATTATGTCCCTTTAATACATGTTATTCAAAGCAGAGTGGGTTACGACTATTTGTCGGTTAAAGTAAAAATATGGCTGTAACATAAAGAGATCATGATTTTATTATCGTCATACAGCCTTTCTATGAATAAGGAAATATATAGTTTTGTTCATCTGCCTTGTACAATCCACATCGTTTGCCTACAGTAGCTCTGTTCCAGAACAGATGGAAATTTTCTTTTTGGTGCCGAATATTCAAATAGGATTCAAATAACAGCCAACTAATATTCAAATGCTTAATTTGGTATTCTTTTCAGCTCTATTGTTTCACCTCCCTGTTTGAATCGTCTCCATTAAACATGAAACAAGGCATAAATAAAACTGAGGCCTCATACGGGATTTTTTTTACACGGTTTGTTGAACACACGTGGTATCGGTTATTAAGTGATTAGAGCATTAACTCTTGTGTTAATTATACACAGTAAATGATTACTTATCACACGGATTGTACACCAGTGGGACATGTGGCTTCATCTTAAAGACTTGTGAGATTTCTCAATCATGAACTAATCTTAATTGACAAAACAAAATTTAGTAGGTTTATGGGGGGAAAAAACCGAATGACCGAATTTCAATTTGGCATTTTATTTGCCAATTTGGTGATTTTTAGCCGATTTCAACGATTTGTAGGGCCATGGTCAAAGGGTATGCTGACTTCCACATTTGATGAATAGAGTAGTCAAAAAAAAAAAAAAAAAAAAAAAAACCTGACCAAGTCCATCAAAAATCAAATCCAAAAGTTTTAACATAGGATACCAAAGCTGACACTGAGTGACTTTGGGTGGTATGATTGGAGTTAAGTGATGCAGTTTAAGCTCCAGTCAAGATTGTTTTCACTTATATCAAAGCATTGAGTTCTGGGATGGTGGAGGAAATCTCAGTGGCCTTTTGGTAAGCAAACGGACACCGTCTTACACTAGTATCTGTCCCGAGTGGGATTCGAACCTAGGCAGTGAGAGGCACTGTGACTTGTAATCTAGGTGGTATGACATGAACTTAACCACACTTTGTACAAGTACCAGGTAAGCAAAATTTTCTCTGCATTTACTGACAAGGGAGGTAACTCATACTTACACAATAAACATCAAACAACTGGTTACTTCCGTCTACCAAGTATCTGTATTGTGGATTCATATTAACCACAGCATCCTCGTAAGCATCTATAACAGGTGCTAGTGTTTTGTGTGTTGTGGTACCAGAATTTACAGCCGCTGTATATAAACCCTCAAGATAATCTTTGCCATACGTCTCCTTGACATCAGAACCAGCTTCTGCCCACATAGTATCAAAGTCCCTTCTCATAATCTTCAACTAAAAGGATTAAGAAAATCTTTGATGTACAAAATGTATTCTAAATGACATACATACATTCAAAATTGAATACACATTATTTTGAACAGTCAATCGTGCTTCAAAGGCCATCTCTATATAAAGGACACCTGCCTTTAAAGCCAAGTAAAATTTTATCCCAATTGCTCAATATTTATGTAATTGGAACAACTATATAAAGACCACCTGTCCATTAAGGCTTTGTCACTTACTAGTTCTCTTAGGTGGCCTTTATAGAAAGGTTTGACTATAACTATAGATAAATAAGTTGAGAATATTTGAAATTCTTTTACAAATCAGCGAGTAGTGAGGAATACAATTTTCCATAGAAAATATAAGTATATATCCTGAAGACAATTCAATACAGTAAAACCTCGTTATAATGCCCCTTGATAACTTTGCCACCTCGCTCATCGCCACACTATTTTGAAGTCCCAAAATCCATTTTGTTTATGTTTTTCTTTGTGAGCCTCCCTCAATTTATCGCCAAACCCCTTTATAACGCCAAAATATGACTGAACAAATGGTGGCGATAAATCGAGGTTTTACTGTATTTATTTTCAGCCATTTGAGCATTGTTGAGATCATGACTACCGGTAATAAACATTGATGACAAATTTTATTGTTTTCACAAACAAAACTCTAATTGACAGTACTTAGTTGTTTCCTTTACTCTTACTTATAGATTCAAAAACATTCTGTAATCTACTAAGCAGAATTCTTGAGATAATTTTTTATCAACTAAGAGTGAATTGCAGTTATGATATTTTATGTCCCAGTAAAGATTCTTTCACTTGTATTGAAGGGCTCAGTTCCGGGATGGCGGAAAACACAAGAGTTCCCCCCAAAAAATTACCGATCTTTGGCAAGTGAACTGATAATTTCTAACATTAAAATCTGTCAATGTTATTTGAACCTAGATCTGTTGTAACCTGACCTCTTTGACAAACTAATGAGATTAATAAACTTTAGGACAATGCCCAATGTAAGATCTTCGAATAATTAAGTATGAAAATTTATTTAGTATTTAAGAAACACAATAACAAACTCTTACTGATTTTTCATTCAGCATCCCAGTAGCTCCTCCAAAATTACCAGGTTCTACCACAATGACCTTGACCCCAAACTTAAGCATCTCCAGTCTCAAACCATCTGAGAATGTCTCGATACCATACTTGGTTATGTTATATGCAGTATTGGTTGGTAAGGAAAGACGTCCCTTGACACTGGTACAGTTTACTACTCTACCTACAACATATTTCATTAGATTTTATCAGTATGTGCATTGTTAAAAGTCATACATAGGTAAACAAAATTGACCTGTCTGTTTGACCTTTCATTAGGAATATTCATATAGAAGGATCCGCCGAATAAATGTGTTGTAGTAGGAATCATTGTTAATAGTGTATACTCAAGGTACATGATAAGTGTTCACATTATGTAGACAAAATAAACACCTGTGCACCCTATACATGGATGTATTTGGTCCATGACAAATATTTAAATCAAAGGTCAAGCGGACAGGTCAAATTTGTTTACCTATAGCAAGGTAGTATGTACATATTATTATTGTTTACAGAGTTGTTCTATACGGTTTGTTTGTATTATACTTGATTTGTAATTAAATTTTCCTGCCATTCAGTGACAAACAACAGCTGTCATAAGTCAAAGAACTACACAATTCTAACCACATCTCTATCATAAAAGTGTTATCATAAAACTAACACTAAATTCATTAGCTCTTCTATGGGGACCTTAGTGGCAAAGTGATCTAAAGCAGGCACTTGCAGATCACAGCATCTCTCACCACTTAGGTTCAAATCTCACTTGAGACATCCTAGTGCAAGATAAATTGTCAGTTTGCTTACCAAACCAAAGGTTCGTGGTTTTCTCTAGACACTCCAGTTTCCTCCACCATCCATTAACTGACCACCTTGATGTAAGTGGGAGAATCTTGACTGGGATGTAAAATTACATTATTCCACTTCCACTCTTCTATCCCTGAGTTACTGTAGTCTGTAGTCAACCTAAACATTTGCTCCTATTATTCCAAGAGCTCTTCCTGACTTATTATAAAAAGATAAGAATCATGATATAGTTTAAAGAACTTTCATACACATGAATTGTACCTTTAGCTTTACGTATCAGTGGGAGAAATGCTTTTGTCACCCTGACCATGCCATACAGATTGACGTCTGCTACCTTCCTGTATATATCCATTGTACAAAATTCAACATCTCCCAAACAATTGACTCCAGCATTATTAACAACACTCCAAAGCTCTAGAAAAAAAAGAGATAAATATTATCTAATTAACAAAAGTCAAACCGGTCTAAAAAGGCCACCTAAAGGAAATCTTTATAAAGAGCAACTGGGATAAAACTTTACTGGCCTTTAAAGCAAGTGGCTTTTATACAGAAGAAACCTTTAAGGCATGTTAATGCACTAGGTAGAATATTACAATACTTTGTGTTAAAAACTTTGAATAAAGTTTTATTAAAGATGAAACAATCATAAATTTAAATGGGATCCCAAATCAATGACCATATAATCAAACAGAAATTTGATTTTTGGTATTAAAGAATTACTGGTACATATAAAGGAAAAAAACCCAGAAATGCTCATACCATGTGAACAGCATGATTTTGTGATTTTCAGGTATATATAACTGTTGTTAACAAGAGTTGCTTTAAGAAAAGATTGCTTGCCTATCTAGCCCATCAAATTAATTTTTTTTAAAATCTTTGTCTATCAAGAAACCCCTTTAACAATGGACACGGGTATACACGATGATGGTCACTGGTATACATATCAATGCTTCTGTACCATGTACAGGCAGAGATGAAACAGAAATCATTAATTCAAAGCTGTGTTTCCATTCCTGGTAGCCATAATTGTCATAAGCTACTGAGAAATTTAAAAATTAACATACAATTTACAAAATCTGTCAGAAAAAGATTTAAAAGGGACCACATTTTCACAAATGAGGTTTCCTTGCTGTACCACGTGATAATACCCTTAAAGGTCACCGGTCACCAAAAACCGAATTTTTTTTAGTATTATTTTCCGAAAGATTACATCATAAAAAATCGATTTAGCCACAAATTACATTTTTTAATCATTTCTGTCCTTTTCTACAGCGTAAATTAAAGACCTGAAACTGTTGAAAAACTGTGTTATCTCCCTTTGGTAGTAAAAGGGCACAAAACCGGAAGTGACGCAGAAGGTGTTATCCCAGCTATTTAGTAAATGAAGCTTGTATAGTGAACTGCATTTATTATCCAGATTTATCGGAAATAACTTCTAGTGTTTTTATATATTTATTTATATATTAGCATTGGGTATTTCAGTTTCCTTCAGCAGAAAAAAAATAAATAAAAAATAAACATAATAATAAGAAATAAATAAAGAAAAAAAAACTATATTTGTGTTTGCTCTAAGTATGATATACTATTTACTAATACTTTTACAAAACATAATTTTACATTTCTTTTAAAATTTATTTATTTATTTATTTATTTATTTATTTATCACAACAAATAATTAAAGAACCCAAATTTCCGTTTTTTATTTAAAGTATTGTTCACATTAATTTTCATTAATATTTAATATCATTTAATTATCTTACATATCTATTTGAGTTATTTATTTATTTATTAATTTATTAATTTATATCTATTTATCACAACAAATAATAAAAAGAACCAAATTCCGTTTTTTTTATTTAAAATATTGTTCACATTAATTTTTATTAATATTTAATATCATTTTAATTATCTTTACATATCTCTGATTAATTAAGATATTTATTTATTTATTTTTATCTATTTATCATTAGGAATAATAAAAAGAACCCAAATTTTTGTTTTTATTTTAAAAAATATTTTCTTCTCTATATTACAGCTATAATTTTATGATGACCTCAAATTGATTTTAATTCGTATTTGTTTTAGAAATTGTCCCATTTTTAATTCCTTTTTAGATAAAAATCAAAGACTTTTTATTATTATTATTTACCCATGTAATAAATAAAAAAAACACGTTTTCGGGTAGAATCTGGGTCCAAGACCTGTAGTCTTTTGTACAACGAAAATATCAAAATAAACGTTTAAAAAATAATTTCTTGTCTCTCAAATAAAATATTTCACCCCAGTATTACTTAAATATGAAAACAATTTCAATTCATTAGCTTCCTATTCCTTATTTGCAGTAAGTTTAATCATCATCATCATCATCATAATTGTTTCCATGTTAAAATAAAAAAAATAATTCATATAATAACTTTATTACGCTTAATTTTAATGAACGTCATCAAAATGTGATACCAGTGGGATTACGCTCGACTAACTAAGGACTCAAAACTCGAGTGAAACTTTCTTTCATTTATTCACAATAAATTAATATCGTTCAAAGTGTGATTTACACCCTCACATAACAGTAATTAAGAGATTATCAATATGCTACATTGGGAAACATCCTGTTTAGAAGTAGACATCTACCACCTGTAATTAACAGAGTTTACCTTACAATATGCAACATTAATTGACACATGCGTATATCTTTATGATATACCCGGTAGATGTTTTGTCATTTTTGATGGATTCTGAAAATCGAATAAATTAAAGTTAAATTAGATTAGTTAATTTGAACAAGACACACGTCTCTGTTTGAACGTGTGAATTGGTGAACTGATTGAATAACGGAATTAAATTAATTTTGAAAGTTAAAATTGTTTAAAATCTATTATTTGACTGCACACATTCATAATAATTTGAATTGTCTTCAATGATTATGCCGCTCTTAATTTCCCTGACTTATCTCGTAATGTTTAATCTGAATACATTATAAACAATTAAAAAGCTGCATAAAGGACTTGTGTAAATCTGGCTTTAATTTGTTCTGAATTTTGTGGAAAAAACATGTTCATCGGTCATTGTGATTTTATTATATCCAAACTTCACAAAATATACCATTTTGACTTAAAATCAAACTTTAAAAGCCGTCAAAACACCACACAAACCCACATGTAATATATGGATACATATATAGGTCATGTGTCTTTCCTCAGCAGCTTAACACCATGTACGTCATCAATTAGGTCGCCGGAAAGTTACGAGCGGTGTCGGAAACTACCGAGTATTAGCAGTTCGTTTAGGTAAGGTTTTAGTGTATTACAGGTAAATGTAAGGCTTGGGAAACCGTCAGACACATCAATATTGACTATTCTACCCATAGGAATGCAAAATATAAAATTGATAAATTTGGTGACCGGTGACCTTTAATGTTTGTGTGGAACATTGTTGAAGATGTTAGCACCACAAATTCCCGGAATAACCCCATTTTTATGGGAAAATGTTGTCTTATGCTACGGTATTCCATATCCATTGGAAATAAGTGTTCCCCACATACATTAGAGGGTAACACAGGTATAGCGGCAAACTCCATTTCTGCAGTTTGGCTACTAACAGTTTTTAAAATTGTGGAAACTTTGATGATTTGTTACAATACTACAGTAATAACTCTTACCTAAATTGTTTTTGTTCACATGATCTTTAACAAACTTCAAGGCCTTATCAACACTGTCGTCACTGGTTACATCTAACTGTACCACATTCATATTTCCTGTTGTACTGGAACGAAGGGTTTCCGCGCCCTCGCAGTCTGCAGATAAACATCCAGCATACACAGTAAAACCAAGATAATCCAATCTCTTGGCTAGGGAGAACCCAAATCCTGCAAATGTTTAAAGAAATAAATTTATAGAAATCATGTTTAAAAGTCTTTTCTCCGTTTTATTCTGATGAATAGGGTAAACCAAATTGGGCATGGTAACAGTTTGTGGACTGGGTAAAAGAATACAAAATGTGAAGTCTAATTCTCAAAGTGGCAATTGTAATATCCAGATTCATATCTGATTTGTATATATTAACATATGTGTGTTACGTCAATATTGTATGTGACGTTGGTGTGACATGGTCTAGATTGAACAGTCATATTGTGTTTGTGTGATGTCTGCAAAGTGCCAGATAAATATCTAGATATATCTCTGTGATATCAAGCCATCAATACTACAGCAATAATAAATTTAACTCGCTGTATAGCTACTCAAAATGCCAATATAGTTTAAACATATATCTGATGCAAATAATATAGTAAAGTGTAATTTGATGCAACTAGTCCTAATGGAAGCTATCTAATAAACTTTTAAATAAATTTAAAAACTCCAACACTAACATTAATACTCAAGCTCATCTTCTTAAGGATTGCTGGTTGCTTATTAATAGGTCATCAAGGTACGAACTGTTAAAGGTAATAATGGGGCATTTCACATAACCGATACCCCTTTAGAAAATTTTGACCACATACCTGTATCACATCCAGTGACTAAGACACCCTTTCCTTTGACATCAACTTTCTTTAATGTTGCCCTTTTGTAGATGTAATAACAGCCATACGTCAGTGATATGGATACCAGTAAAGTGGTAACAATGGGCTGAGCAACAACCCAGGGCAGGAAACATAACACTAACAGGTAACCTATCTCAAACACCTGGAGACCTGAAAACTGCTTCACATTCATTTTTAGTTGTTGTGCCTACTGGTGTCTAAAACCTGCAATTTAATTTTTAAATTAAATTAATTAACTGGAGGTACTACAACCATTACATAAATATTTGTTAGATATCCTTTATAAATATAAATATTATTGGCAAAGCCTAAGACTCGGCGAGCCAAGACCGCCTATAGACAATGAACATATTGGTATAATATGTTATACAGTTATTGTGTTTGGGTGAGGGAGATACAAATAAATGTTCATATGTTCCTTGAACAAACGCAAATAATTTTTTATTATATCGAAAGATTAAGCTGTCATTGATGAGAATTTGAATACTAATATATCAACTGAAAAAGTTATTGATATATTGAAATAATGGATAAGTGATTAAAATTTTTTTTTTGTCGAATCTTGTAGACAGAGTATATCCCACCAATATTTGAGATGTCTGGTGCCCTCTTAAATGGTTCTAATATTATATACACTTTTGAAAATAATGACAGATGATGTCATTTCTATAAGCCAATGTGTCAGTGTCCTGAGAAAATTCAGATGCTCTCAGTTTGATAAAATTATGAAGCTTTGCTCGTCATAGGCAGTGCCTACAAATATCATATTATCATAGGATTGCTAAACTCATGTTGGAAATGTGTTCAAATGAATGTTAAGAGAGGGGGGGGGTCAGTGGAAAAAATAACTATGTGACATTTTCTTAAAAAACATATTTAAGAATTTTTCATGACAAGATGTGTTGTTTATTATTTTGTAATCATTTTTGAAAAAAAAAACTTTTTCAGATTTTGAAATCTAATTGATATTAAAAATTAAAATGTCCTCGACCACAAAAGAGTTTTTGTTTAAAAACTAATAAAGTTTACCAATCAATAATCTAGAGATAATTCTAGTACACATAACCTATAGTTATGAGGTTTAAGGAAAATTGGACAATTGACCAGGATAGTCTGCAACCATTTGCTTTCTAAAAATGCGTAAACCAGGCGTGTTGCTTCACATTCTAATGCCTCCAACGATCCAACTATAGATAAGAGTTGCTTAATATTTGCATCCTTTAATTTTTAGTGGATGGTTCCGATTTCACTTATACTGTTTATAATAACATTGATTACATCATACAAATATTTTGCTACACGGAAGACCTGGAATCACGTTAAAATAAAATGCAAAATAATGGGTTTATATCATGTCACATGTTAAAGGATGCAAATTATGTTAACAATGGGTTTAAAACAAACCTTAGATTTGAATGCTCACGGCACATAAATGCAGGTGATTTGCTTTGACAATGCCAAAGGTTGATTGTTGACATGCAGTCAGCGCACAGATTATAAGCCGAAAAAGCTGGCGTTTACACGATAAAAAGATTTGATAACGCTGCTGAAGGCAGGGGCGGTAATCGAAAACAATAATCGGGAAAACCCTGTCTGTTTGGAAGTCCTCGGATTTGTACAAATGATTCACACCATACCATGGTCATCTGATTGATAAGTGTATATACCTAACAAGAAATTACGCAGGCCGTGATAGATATGGTATGGTTATTACTGTGTTACTTTTAAAACAAGCGATGTCAGTGTCAAACAACGCTAAGATCAACTTATTGTAAAGAGTATCTGGCGGAGTAGTAAGTTTGTAGTGTTTCTCCATTCTAGACATTCTTGTTTCACTTTCCCTCCGCAGTTGGACCACCTCCACTGCATTGTCTTCTCGACAGTGCTTAAATCCTACCTTTAAGGACAGAAAGTCAGACCTCTGTTAAAACAATAAAAAAACGATAATAATAATAGATATCTACTGGGTAATTACTTTTATGTGGACCACAAGTCCATCTGACAACACGACATAATATTCAGTTTGTCGAAGGTGGCTGTTTAACTTGGTAGAAGTAGAAGTAGAAAACCTTATAGATGCATTCGAAACCATAACCATATGGTTGACCATCAAGTTTGACTTATTAATATCACCTCTATTTCAGGAATTCAGGCAATCAAATGATAACTCTATTTAAAGTATTTGTTGTAACTAGTCCCTTGTATAGGTTTGACAATCAAACAGGTCTTCAATTAATGTCTCCTCTATTTAAGGAGACTGCCTCTGTGGCTAAGTGCAGATTAATTTTCAGAAAATTCCTATTCTGGATTTTTTCTGCCTCTGGTACAGGGAACTACTTTAAGTTAAGGATGGACAGTCAACCCTTAATTCATTTGATGTCATCTCAATATAAGACTTACTTGACTTAGTTCATATTGACTTATTATTCCCAAAAGAACATATTTCCAACACACTACATGTACTTTTTCCATTTGGTGCAATTTTGTGTACAGCCTTCTTTATTGCTGTGCCTCTATAATTCTACTGTCCCTGTTCTCAGCAACTCTGCTTTGGTCTTCTTCTTTTTCTCTTTCCTTGTGGAATACATTCCAAAGCTTGTCTTGTGATGTTGTTCCTCCTTCAGCATCAACCATACTTCCCAGGCAAACCTGCCTACGGGTACCACTCATAATGGCATTAAAGGCATCTTGTCAAAAACTTTTCAGTCAAACCTGCCTATTGAAGCCACTTATAATGGCATTAAAGTGAACTTTGACATGTTTAAAACTTTGCAGTAAAACCTGCCTATCGAGACTACAGTACTTATAATGGTATTAAAGAAAACTTTTTTAAAAACAGTGCAGTCAAATTAAGCCTGCCTATTGAGACCACTCATAATGACATTACAGGGAACTTGTCAAAAATGTTGCAGTCTACCTGCCTATTAAGACCAATCATAATTGCATTATAGGGAACTTTTCAAAAACTTACTAAGACTTTGCAGTCAAACCTGTCTATTAAGACCACTTATAATGGTATTAAAGAAGACTTTGCAGTCACACATGCCTATTGGGACCATAATGCATTAAATGTCAAAAATATTACATTCACCTGTCTATTGAAACCACTCAAATGCATTAAATGGAACTTTTCAAAAACTTTGCAGTCAAACCTGCCAATTGAGACCACTCATAATGACATTAAAGGAAAATTTTCAAAAACTTTGCAGTCAAACCTTCCTATTGAGACCACTCATAATGACATTAAAGGGAACTTTTTCAAAAACTTTGCAGGCAAACCTGTCTATTTGAACCAATCATAATGGCCAACATTGGTTAGTTATTACTTCTTAGGTATTCATATAAACACATTTTGTAGATATAGAATATAGTTAATAAAGAATTGTTTAATTGTTCGGTGACATAAACAGTAGTTCTCTAAAACTTTATGAATTTTGAACATTAATTCTTCTAGTTTATGAAAAATTAAAAGAACAAGGATTCAGATTTAATGACAGTTGTGTTTTGCATGTATAAAAATATATCAAAAATGTAAACTCCCCCCCCCCCTTCAAAAAAAAAAAAAAATAAAAAAAAAACTTTATTGGAAATAGTAGGTACATTGTTAATAAAATAAATCTTAAAAATAAGAAGAAAATGAGCTTTACCTTTATAATTCACCTGTTGTCAGGTGTGATTGATGATCATTATTATTACCTGCATCATGGATACCTGTATTGTAATCAGAACTACATGTAAGGTTGATTTTAAAAGGCTAGCTAAGGGTTCAGTAATAATAGTATATAATTATATTACAAATGTGTCAGTTCTGTTTACCTTTGGATAACAGTCTAATATAGATTCAGTGGATATACATGTAGTTAAAAAGTTTTGCATCATATTATTTTCCTAATTGTTGTGACTGGTATATATCTAAGCATGAAGAGATTCAGTGGATATACTTGTAGTTACAACATTTTACATCATATTATTTTCCTAATTGTTGTGACTGGTTTATCTGATCATGATGAGATTCAGTGGATATACTTGTAGTTAAAACGTTTTGTATCATTTTGTTTTGTTAATTTGTTGATTTTATACCTGAGCATGATGAGTGATGACCTGGTGATGGCTATGTATACAAGTTTACCCCTTGGTCCTTACAGGTATATAGATATCAGATAATATTAACTTATAAATCTAGTGTTATAAAATGTTTTGCATCATTTTGTTTTGTTAATTGGTTGAATTTATACCTGAGCATGATGAGTGATGACCTGGTGATGGCTATGTATACAAGTTTACCCCTTAGTCCTTACAGGTACTAGTATATAGATTACATATTTAATATACCAGTTTTAATTTTACAGCAATAGACAGGTGTTTCGGAATACAATAACTCATCATTATTGCTTGGACCAAAATTGCGAAACCAAAATTTTTCAAGATGTTGAAACAACATCCAAAGGACCAAAATATATTTTACCAAACTTGATTTAATTCCATCTCTCCTGGTGGAGAATTGGACTAATTTTTTTTCCTCTCCAGTCATCTAAATTTAGCTTAGGAAATACTTTGTTAAATTTTAGATATCAGACAATAATAGCTTATAAGTACAACATTTTATTTTTCTCTTTTAAGAACTACAGTTAAATCTTGATTCATTGTCACTATTTGTTCAATCAGATTTTGACATAATTAAGGAGTTTTGTTTGACAGTAAATCTAGGGAGGCTCATAAAGATTAACAGACAAAATGGAATTTGAGACTACTTAAAAACTTAGCAATAAGTGAGGTGACAAAGTTGTCAAGGGGCGTTACAACAAGGTTTTACTCCCCAGGGTCGGGGGGTATTTGGCTCTCAAGAGACAGTTCTAGTTTATTTTTAAAAAGGGTTAGGTGGAAATGTTAGGAGTTTGCATTAGTTTTGATTGAGTTGGTTGCCCAAAATATATTCTTACCAAAATGAATTCATTAACACATCAAATTTTATGGGACGTTAATTTAATCTTCACAGTAAATATGTGACTTTTCAATCAAGGCTTTTTATAGTTGCCATTTTTAAGAAAAAGAAATTGTCTGAAACACCATAACATCAATTTTTTTCATTTAAATGACAAATATGGTCAATTAAGGCCTTAACAATGGGATCATTTGGCTAAATAAGGGAACAATGACCCCATGGTCCTTTCTAGATGGAATCCTGCCAATGCAATACCAAAATTTGCACCAGCATTTATTTATTCATTCCCATCATGCACTAGATCTCTGGTATATAAGACATCCGCAAGGCCTCTCCAACATGTTATTTTCTTGTCTATCTTTTGGTTTGGTTTTGTGTACAGTTACATCCTTTGTCTTCCCTCTTTTTCTTTGTCTTGTTTATATGTTCATTTGAAATATTTCTGCCTGGAAAGTCAAGTTAAACTTAAAGTTTTATTTTTGTAGATACAAGTATGTAATGGGTGATTTTGATGGCCAAGAATTAATACAAGCTGCCATATTTGATGACTGTGATTTGTTGAGCTGCCTGTTGGAGGGAGAATGTGCCAGATTCATTGACTTTAGAGACACATGTGGTCGTACAGCTATTTACACAGCTGTGTCAAACAACAGTCAACAATGCCTTAGATTACTATTACAAAGGGGAGGTAATTATGTAATTAACTTACTTAATTTTTCAAAAGGTAGAAATAATACTTTAGGTCTAAAGGACTTGTGTAGCTCTTACTGTCCAGTTTCCATTCCCAGTTTGGACAGGTTCTAACCTAGTTTGCTTGCAGAAGGTTGGTTGTGTCTTTGGACACTCTGATTTCCTCTTCCATCTCAGAACTGAGTGCCTCAATGTAATTGAAATAACATCTGGGTAGAAGTCCAATTAATAATTAATCTACCAATAAAAAAATAATAGTTTATGGAGTTACTGTGTCAATTAACTGCTTTTATTTTATTCATACTTTATGTGGGAGCGTTTACCAGTTTCTTTGATTAATTTTGATATATTTTCAAGACACTCTGGTTTCCTCACCTTTCTTTACTGAGGACTCCTGCTACCTTTATTTGTCAATCTTTTGTAAAATCTGTCAATAAAGCATCACCTTGGTAACAGACATTATCCTATTATTGTATAATGACTTATTAATAGTAGGAATACATTTTCTTTTACAAAAAGTAAATTTACCCGGTAATAGGATGTTACATTAAAAGTAATTTTACATTCATATTAATTATAATATTAGATTAAACATGCACAAGGCCGGATACAACTTGACTATTATATTACATTGACACTTATAATATCAGTTGTTTAAGTGTCATTAATTAAGTGCTGCAGACATAAAACATGTAATACCAGGAAGTGAATTTTCAGTTTGATTCTGAGCTGTTGTTATAAATAAAAATTGGAATTCCCAGCTTACTTTCTTATTTGAATTATTCCTGATGTCATTGATACCTAATGGCATTGATAACTATTAAATAAGGTACTTAATCTCTTTTATATACGCTATAAATTGTCATAATGGTTATTTATTTATTTTTTTATTTATTTATTTATTTATTTATTTATTTATTTATTTTTTGCAAATTTCAGCTGATCCTAATATCCCCAGCAATGATAAATTCAATTGTATGGTAAGTGGAAAGTGTATTTGCTACTAAAGGTATTAAAAGCAGTTGTTAGAAAGTTCAGTTCAATTCAATTCAATTCAATTCAATTCAATTCAATACAATTCAATTCAATTCAATTCAATTCAATATTTTATGCTTTTTGCCACAAATATATATTCTCATAGCCGGTGGCAACAGTAAGGTACAATTTACATATAATACACACTGAAACAATGAAGATGTTAAGAACGCTATTCTGACAGATGTGCTTGTTTGGTAATGATGTTCGCCACTGTACCACATGACACCCACTGATGTTTGT
Source organism: Anadara kagoshimensis (assembly GCA_021292105.1). Taxonomy (NCBI): domain Eukaryota; kingdom Metazoa; phylum Mollusca; class Bivalvia; order Arcoida; family Arcidae; genus Anadara; species Anadara kagoshimensis. The sequence continues at coordinate 46,881,466 of CM037861.1, forward strand.
GCGGAACACATATTTTCTTTGAATATAGAATCATACCAGTTCAAATTTCCCATATAAACAGTGTTATTCAGCGGTTTCAATAGAAGCCAGCAACCAACAAAACCTGTCGTCTACTTTGGTATTTCTACACTTTGTCTGGTGCCTACTTTCATTCATCAGTATTACATTTATATAGAGTTACAACTGAATTTACTGTCTACTCCAGAAAACTTGTCGGCTACTTTAAACTCTGTTGAAAGGGCTGGTTATTCCAGGGATCTATGACGTAAATGTTTTCCAAAATATCTCGCATAAACATGAAGGGGTGTTGTTAATTTGGTACAGGGGCGAACCCCATTGTACACTGTTCTGACAACATTTGTTTGTTTGTTTGTTTGATTTAGACACCACTTCATTCAGCTCTGGTGGATGGTAAGAGGGACATTGTAGAATTGTTGTTAAAATATGGTGCTGACCTGAACATTAAAAGTGCCAGTGGACAGACACCAGTACAGCTAGCCCAGACTATTGGAAGATCAGACTTAATTGATTTAATATCCAGTGAAAAGGGTAATTCTTGTGTATATTTGTATATCATTCATATTTATTTTATAGTAAAACCTTGATTCATCACCATTATTTTTGGTCAGATTTGGTGATAAATCAAAGAAGACATAAAGGAACACATAAAAAGACTTTGATACTTCAATTAACCATTAAATTGTCTAGAAATGACATTTATAGTGCTATAACTGCCATTGCCGTGCAAAGCAAACTGAATAATGTGCGTTAGATTTACATTTCCCATTTTTAAGAAATCTTATTTTGGTATTTTAATCCTTAAAAAACCCTTTAAAACACTGTCTTGTACGACATGTATTTCCAATCACTAGAACAGCCAATCAATGATGTCACGCGTATAGCCGCAAGGAAGAGATGAGTGACATCACATTAGCAATGGCATTAATACTCCTATAACTGCCATCTGGTCTTAAACAAAGTTTAATACATATACAATAAAACATCACAAATGTAAATATAGAATGTTGGCAATAGATAAACTGGCAGTTGTCAAGGGCATTATAAAGTTATTTATCCTAAAGACTAACCTCACCTTGCTGGCTTATATTCTACATTGATGGTGATTTGTGTTCTGTTTGATTGAAGTTATTTGTTTTGTAAGAAATGTGAATATTTTAAAACTGTATGACTGTACATCTTGATACAATTTCAGAGATACATACTAACATTAAATAATTTTTATCCATTGCCTTTCAAAGAAAGGGGATATTAAATTTGAGTTTCCATTTGTTCTACATTCTGTCCATCCTTCTGTCCTTCTATGAAGCACTATTTTATGAAACTTGGTCAAAGCATCAACATTGATAGGAGCTGCGCATGTCATTAACCTGAGTTGGTTTGCTCATTTTCTTGGGAGTTATTGCCCTTTGAACATAAGTGCAAATCACAAAAAAGAACCTGCTGACAGGGGGTACTAATTCACTGAATTTACTTGTTCTTTCAGCTGTCAGAGATTTACAAATGGCAGGCATTAAAGATGGTAAGTACAGTCAAATTTCTGCTCTATTACTGAACTTTGTTATCTTTTTCTTATTTTCTCTCCCCTACCCCCTTTCTCCTCTATATTCCCCCTCTGTCTTGCTTTTGCTTACAATACAGAATCATGGAGTAAGGATACGATATTCTAATGTGCATAGTGGTGCTCGTTTCTACTTAAAGATACAAGCCCATGTTTCTTCAGACTTTAGTTTACATACATGTCATAAAACATTGTATCTGAGGGATTATATCTTCCCTTTATGACACACAAGCATTAGTTTTGAAATACCAGTAAAAATTATGTGTTTATTACAGTGAAATATATCAGTATCAAACATGGATTTTGAAAAAGTCACACGAAGAGAAATTCTATCATATCAAGAGTTTTGTTTCCTTACCCAAACCAACATTTATTGTACATTTCCTTTAATTACTACATATTGTTTTTGTGATTTTTCAGATTTCATGCAGGCCTGTAGAAATAAAGAAGTTGATAAGGTTGAAGAGTGCATTAAGAAAATGCAAACATCGGATGCAAGGGAGAGAATGATCAATGACAAATGTAAAGATGGATTATCTCCCCTTTGTCTGTAAGTTTACCAACTACCAATAGAACTATTCAATAGTAGCAAGTTTATGGCTTTATGCACTTTTTTTTTTAGCAGTGACCTTCACTGCCGAATGACTTTGCCAGCATTTGTGGGGCCCTGGTTTATGCCCTCAGGAATTTATCAAGGGCCTATTTAGGGCCGAAATTCGGCCCCATTCCCAATGGAAAAAACATTGATTTTTTCCCAAAATCAACTGAAAAAATTCCCAATTAGAAAATTGTGTTGTTTTTAAACGAAAACAAAAGTAAATTTTAAGAAATCCCCCCAATCAGTAAAATCAAGTAAAAGATTCTAGATTATTATAAAATAACATCTGTAAAGCAAGATAAAAATACCGCTTCTACATCAAAGGTTTCTGGGATTGTGAGTAAACAGACTTCTGACATGATGTCAAAGTTTTCCCAAAATGAGCAAAAAGTTGATAGTTTTTCCCAATTTTTAGTTTAGGGCCTTTTCCCAAGAGACCCTGATAAATCCCTGGCCCTTTTTAAAATAATTAAATTTGATCATTTTTATTTTCTATTTTTAATGTAAAAAGTTATATAGATGTATAACCTGTGTATAAAGACCACCCAGGGGGCAGGGCAAAAGTGAACTTATTAGACAGGTGAACTTTATATAGAAGCCTGCCTCTTATTTATGAGTAAACATTAATTGTTGATATGCAAAAGAGTGAAAAATATTTAGTACATATTAAAATAATTTTTGTTAAATTGTTAAAATTATGTTTATTTTAGTTTTTTTTCTTAACCCCCCCCCCCATACTTCAGACTGGTTGCTATAGACAGGTGGACTTTATATATAGAGGGTCATTTTATAGTAAACTCCATTGAGGATACTTAAGATTGGTTGCTATAGGCAGGTGAACTTTAAATAGAGGGTCATTATAAAGTTCACTCAATTGGAGATACTTCAGACTATTTACTATAGACAGGTGAACTTTATACAGAGGTGGAATCAATAGCAGATTATACTGTATATAATAATTTACCAAAATAAGTTACACATATATTAATTAGTACTGGTAATTATTTAATACTAAATAAATACAAGCTAATTTTTCTTTTCAAGTAAACTTAAAACACTGCGGTAGCTCAGTTGGTAGAGTGCTTGCTCCGTAAGTGGAAGGTCGTGGGTTCGAACCCTGGCCGGGTCTGACCCAAGACTGGAAAGTGGATAGTGACTGTTCTTTCGCCAAGCACTCGGCATTACGAAATGAAAGTCACGGTTCTTTCGGATGGGAACTTAAAATAAACGAGGTCCCGTGTCACAGTGGGCTTGGCACGCTAAAGAACCCTGCTGTATAATGCCATAAGCGCAACACACAGGCAAAATTTCTGCACCTTCGCCTATAGCTGGCGACGTCTCGATATAAGTTAAATGTTCTGGACTGGGATGTTAAACACCATTACTCACTTACTCACTCACTCACTCAAGTAAACTTCTCATTAATGGTTAATTGCAAAATCTACATGTACATATAAAATACATGTGACTGATGGTTTTTGTTCCTTTCTTTATAGAGCTTGTAAGAATGGTTGGGTAGATTTGGCTACATTGTTGTTAAACCATGGTGCTGATAGCTCAAGCTGTACAGAGACTGGATATGGTCCAATACATATTGTGTGTGAACATAATGAACTGGAAATGCTGAAAGTCTTGTTAAAGGTCTGGTATATATATTCTGTAAACCAACTTTTATTTTCCAATATTAACTTTTTAGAATAGTCTTTCGGATGAGGTCAACTATAAACCGAGGTACTGTGTCTCAGTGCACACTAAAGACACCTAAAGACACCTCTGTAGAGTTCCAATAGGTCACCTGTGGCTGCTACAAAGGACGCTTACAATTACAAGCAATTGAAATGGACTGAGCAGAGTAAGATTAAGAGATAAAGGTCCTAAAAGCAATACAATAGTAACGCAGAAAATAGATTTTGAATGCAATAAGTGTAGTCTGTTACAAAAAAATAACTTTGTGTGTTTTTACAGTTTCACTATTTTTGTATAACCAGTGTTGGTTCTTCAAAAATATAACAAAAAGGGCCCTTTTTGCATATGGATGCTCATAAGAGAATTATTAATTAAGAAGTAAATCTTGATTTATTTATTGAGGTAGAACTGACAGATTTACTAACGTTTCAATGCCAGGCTGGTTGGCAAATCACTATTTTTTATGAATAGGGAAGTTACGTCGATGGAAGTATTGGCTTGAAAAATATGAGAGCCATTCGCCAAAGAACTTCTCTATCTGATTTTTATCTGTATGACTAAATAAATAGTTCATTAGATGCTTTAACGTACAGATGTAATTAAGTTAATTATATTTTTAACTTTGCATTGACATTTTCCATATCAAATTAAACCAAATCAGATTTTTAATATTGAATCAACATATATAATCTTTTTTTCTTTGTAATTTTAGAACTGTCCAGATGTTGTGAAACTAAAAACTTCTAATGACCAGCTTCAGCCTCCAGTACATGTAGCAGTAAAGAGTGGTCATTTAGATGTCATTAAAACAATATTTGAGTACAGATACCCAGATGGTGTACTCGAGGACTATCAAGATGTTGATGGACAGTGCATATATTCCTTTGCTTTTGATATTAACAGCACTGATTCTGAAGGACGAACTGCGCTGTATTTAGCAGCAGAAGAAGGAGAGAAAAGTATTGTTGAATATCTGCTCAACTTTACTGTGAGAGCCAAATCACTTGCTAAAAAGCAGAAAAGGAAAAGTTTGGCTGCCAAAGATGTTTTTATAGATTTTCAGCCCGTCAAATTGAATACTGTATGTAAAGATGGACTGAGACCTCTCCATATTGCTATTAAAAATCGCTATTATGATGTCATCGACCTACTTCTGAAACACAAGGCTGTTGTTAATTGTACTGTTGTTGATGGTAACAAAATGTCTTCTGCTCTCATCTTAGCTTGTGAAAATAAAGACAGTCTGGTATTGGACAAATTACTTCAAAATGGTGCTGAAGATAGTGACAAATCTGTCTTTAAAATGGCCAGTAAGAATCAACCAAATGTGGTGCCAACACTTTTAAAATACAGAACAATTAAGGACCCTAACCATCATGTCAATAAAAATGGCATTAGAAAAAAATATTTTGACGAGTGTTTTACCTCGGATAATAATAGTGGCAGTATGGAGTTCTCCTCAGTACATTGTGACTACAAAGCCAAATTTCCGGTCAATCCAGTCCAGATACGATGGAAGGACCTGGATTACCTTACAGTTATAAATGAAGAATGGATGATGGATGCTGCCTATCATCATAATCCAAATATGACATCCATTAACAGTTTGTATTCATTGTTTGCTCTAACTTCTGTTGATCTTTCCGGAAATCATATCGGCGTGTCATTTCCGTCTGCTTTGTTCAAACTGCCATCATTGCAGTATCTCAATGTATCAAATAACAGAATTGAACATTTTCCAGGAGAAAACAATATGCATTTAGAATGGGAATGTTTGCAGGAATTGATAGCAGACAATAATCGACTCAACAATCTACCAGTTTATATTGTTACACTTCCAGCTTTGAAGATATTGTCTTTGTCTCAGAACTTTGTAAGTGAAATTCCAGTTGAATTATGGGCATCCTCAAGTTTAGTTGTTGTCAATTTATCAGGAAATAGGATACATTCACTGGAACCTCCGATGATAAAAAGTGAACCAAATATTGGAAATAATTCTGGTCTCAGAAACAGTCCATTTGAGCCGACAAAGTCTGACATCAATGACTCTTCTGAGAAAGAGGAGAGTTTATTTCCTCAGTATCCAGAGGAAGATAATATCAAACATGTGAATTACTGGAACAGCAATGTCAAGGTGTCGACAACAGAATATGACCTTTTGTATGATTCAAGGTCAAGTAAACCAGGGTTACATGAACTTGATTTATCAGAAAATGAGCTAACTGATGTGCCTGTTTGGTTGCCCTGCTGTTCTCCATTTCTGGAAACACTTAATTTATCAAAGAACAGAATTAGTTCTGTTGGAAATATTGGATGTTATCCACAAAACTTGAAGAATTTGGACTTAAGTAACAACAAATACTTGAATCTTAAACCATGGACAGTGAGTGACTCATCATCTGCCAGTATGCAAGTCTGCTATAGTAACAGACCGTGAGTACTTTTGTCCTCTTTTATTTGTGTTTTATAAACCTTGGGGTAGTGTCTAGTGGAAATAGGGAAGGGTTCAATCTAGAAGGGGTCTTTGTGTCATTGGCCCAAAAATAACAATTTTATCCTACAAAATTTCAGGCCTGTGGACCAACCATTCAGTCTCGGCTAACCTTTGAATAAATCCAGTTCTATTTTTTTTCTTATATACCGGGTATATATATGTATATTTTTCTCAATACTGATATATTCAAATAAAATGTATTAAACATATGTTCCTATGTTGACCCTGTTCTTTAAAACAAGCCCTGGGCCAGAATTACCTCACAAACAATATTTATGTAGTTTTTCTGTGAAAGTTCTGTTTAAATAGTTTCTCCTAAATCCATTCATTTGTGTGTGGTACTATCATTTCCATGTGATATAGAAGAGCATAATTTTCCTTTGAAAGTTTTGTTTAAATAATTTTCTGTAAATCTATTCGTGTGTGTTGAACTATCATTTTCATGTGATATGAAATGGCATTATTTTCTTGTGAAATAAAAATATGTTTGTATTATGATATAGACACAGAAGACGACACTTGTCACAAGGTGGATGTATTCATCGTCAGCACACGGAGCTAGCTCATTTAGATACTCTGAACATTAGCCATAATGAATACCTTAAAGAAATACAGTTGACTAAATCATCATCAACACTTCATGTAACCACACAGAATACTGGGACGGGTACAGGAAGGTCAAGGGGGTCATCAGCTTCATCCGTCGACTCCACAAACAGTGTAAGTACTTTCCAAAGATTTCCATTTAAGATGAAGACTTCATTCACTTAACATGGTTGGTAGAATTCACCCGCATAGTTGGTGATGTCCCATAATATTTGTGTGGAACATTTATTTTCATTGTATATGGAATCACAGATGTTGGCATTTTAATAACCTCTTTATTTTGGAGCCATAAAGCATCAGGAGAGTAATCAACTATTAAACATATAAATTATAAAATACTTACTATATTCAAATTAAAAACTGATCTCAGTTGATGGCATGACAAAACCTTTGTGTGCCCGTGCATGCATAAACTTCAATCTTCTCTGAATCTACATGACCAAATGATTCCAAATTTAAGGTGGAAGGTCCTTAAGTGGAGTACTGGTAGATTGAAGTTTGTTATTTTTGGCCTTATCCTTATCTAAGATGGCCACTGTTACTATAAATAGCAAATTCACTAAAATGACTATTTTGGATTCAATGTTTTACTGATTTTCTTCAAATTTTAAATATAGAAAGTAGATACCTGGCTATTCAAAATATGTAACAGGTTTGTCTGTGAAATTTTTCATTGACCCTATTTTAGCAAATGATGTCCAATTTTGCCAGTTGAGCACTATATGCCCTTTTGGGCCTCTTGTTACTACACTTTATTAATTTATAGAAGAGAGAAGAGCTTGACAATTAAGATTTTCAATTCTAAACTTTTACATATACAATATGTAAAACTGATAACTAGCACTGGTATTTTATGTTTCAGTTTCATGTTCCTGGTGATGAGATTATGTTATTTCCAAGTTTGACAAGTTTAGATCTCGGATCTAATAGAAATCTGACTGCATTACCAAAGGAGATAGGGTATATAACTTCTCTGAAGAGATTATCAATCAGCAAATCTGGAATCAAAGAGGTAAGATTATTTTCTGATTTCATGTATCTGCGGTAATACATATAATAGGAGGATGGAATTGGGGTACCGAGTTAACAGCACAGACTGTAAATCAGAAAATTTTTGCACCACTCTATTTTCACAAAAATTGCCATTTCAAGTTATTCACATTATTTTAAAATCATATTGCTGGAAGCAGGTCAGTAAAAATGCAAATGAATTATATTAAAATGAAATATTCACCAAACTTTTATTGCTCTTGTGAATTTATACAAAAAATAAATCAAACATGAAAATTTTCCAGTTTATTGTACCTAGTAAATAACACATGTAACAGTGGTTAAACCTATAGGTTTTTACCAATCTATAGAATTTTGTTTTTATTCAGTCTGTATATCTCATAAATTAAACAAACTAACAGTCACTCAGTATTTCCATGCTCATGCTCTATTTCAACATTAACTTTTATATTTAATTATATTTCAGCTACCTCCACAGTTAGGACTTCTAAAACATTTATTTACATTAGAAATAGACAGGTGTCCGTTAGAAGGTCCGATACAGGATATAATCCGACACTCGACAATGCTGACACGGGATATACTGGGGTTCTTACTATCTGTATTAGAAGAGTAAGCAATTCAATCTTTATTTTCTTGATAATTCACTAATGTTTATTAACCCTACTCAAGCATAAATCAATTATTTTTTTACTTGCATAAGGTGTGTTATTGCTAATAATCCAAGTTTTGGTTCTCTCCTTACTTTGTATCTCTTATGTAGTAAAATGCAATTTCGTTGGACCTTCACAATGGGTAAAAATTAATTTTGACACAAAATGTCCGGGACGTCAGGGGTGGTAAAATACTCTTTTAAAAGCTCTTGTTTGTGGATGACATTGCAACAAATTGTTGTAGTTGGCTCAAATTTTGAGAACAAAGATTTAAAGTCATATTTTTTGTTTGTAGTTCTGTGGAGTATAATTCTATGAATCTGATGTTTGTTGGAACCCATGATATCGGAAAGACCACCCTGTTACGTAAATTACAGAAGAAACGTAGATCAGGTTATCCTCCTGTCACTGTACGTATAACATTACCATTGAGTATTACACTTGTTTAGAATTAATATTGTCTCTTCTGAAAAGTGTGAGACATATTTCATCATCATCATCATCACTATCACCACCACCACCACCACCACGACCACCACCACCACCACCACCACCACCAACATCATCATCATCATCATCATCATCATCATCATCATCATCACCACCACCACCACCACCTCCTCCTCCACCTCCTCCTCCTCCTCGTTTTGCCATCTTTTGGTAAAAATGTTTTTCTCAGAACTATAAATGATAGGAAAATTCACACATAGATTTTCATGGAAGATAAATTTTTATTTAACGGATTTTTATAGGACATATTACTGACTTTGATTCAGAAAATGGAGGATGGGTGATCATGTTATTTATGAACGACATGTCCTTCCATCAGTCCGTCCATCCAGATTTCTTGTCTGAGCTAATTCTCCAAAACTACAAAGCACTATTTCTCGAAACTTGGTGCAAAGCATAAACATTGATAGGAGATACGCATATCATTAACTCAGTTTGTTTGCTCATTTTCCTGGGAGTTATTGCCCTTTGAACAGAAGTGCAAATCACAAAAAATGAACCTGCTGGCAGGAGATCCTAATTCACTGAATTTGCTTGTTATTTGCAGACATGGCTTCAGAGGATGTCTTGGAATCAAGCTGGAGCTAGAGCGGATGGTGGGACATTATCTACAGTTGGTATAGACATTGATGAATTAGTCATTGGTGAGAAAAGATCAAATGGTCAAGTTACATTTAGGACATGGGACTTTGGTGGTCAGGTAAGTTTGAAGTGTTTTATGACTACAGACAAACCCGTCTATAAAGGTCTGTTAAGCCTTGTTATGTAATGAATGCCAAGTAATGTAATACCCACCTTGTAGTCTAATAATTTATGTCCTGTAATGTAATAACACCTTGTTATGTAATAAAAACAGCGTGTAATGTAATGAAATAAGGATTCGCATTGTGTAATAAAATTTCTGTGTAATGTATTGTGTAATTGTTTATGTATTAACTGCCAATCTTAACACTACCCATGTTCTGGGTGGACCAACCTATATGAATATTTGTAATGAAAGGTCAAGCGGACAGGTCAATGTTGTTTTCCTTTACATTTGTGTTACATTTTATTTTGTATCCGAGTACAAAACCAACTTCTTTGTTTTGGTTTTCAGACAGAGTATTATGCTACACACCAATACTTCTTATCACAAAGATCATTGTATCTAGTCATGTGGAACTTAAAACATGGAGAAGATGGAGTACATGGAATATGGCAGTGGCTAGTTAATATACAGGTAAATCTATTATACTGTAAATCACTTAATTTTCGTGAGCACTTTATTTTCGCGATATTCGCGACTCGGTAACAATTTCGCGAAAATTAAGTGTCGTGAAATTAAAGTCATTTTTGATAAAGTTCAATCGAAGTTTTCTATGCATTTTACCAAAGAAACTGGATGCTAATACGGGTTATATATTATTTACATATCCTTTAATTTAATTCTATTTGTACTTTCTTTATTGTTACATAAATCCACATATCAATAAAATGTGTTACGTTTACGCCCACCAGGACTTGGCGTTGACCATGCATACATGTTGTTAGTTATTAATTGACAATACCTACTGTATTTTCACCTTAGTACTAATTAGATCAAGTGACTCGATAATCTCATGAAGATGTATATAAGTACATCTTGTATGAGTTTAAATATAATTGATCGTGACATAATATATAGCAAATAAATTTAATGAGGGGTTACCTTTGGGGAAATCGCGAAAATTTCATGTCGCGAAATAGGTTTTGTTATGGATTCGCGAAAAAAAAGTGCCGCGAAATTAAAGTGATTTACAGTACAACTAAAGGTCAAAATTTCCTCCCAAAATGGCTGCTGTTACTGTAAAGGTATTTAATTTGGTGTGTATTTATTTTTGAGGTACCTGAAAAACCCATGTAAATTGCACACCTGTGTAATTTACGCAAGTGATTTTCAGGCTAAAATTTTGTTAAAAAAGCTTCTACGCTTAAATTTGCACCTAAAAATTCCCAGAATGATTTATTCACTTACTTTAATATTTTGTGTTTTTTAAATATGCATCATAAAACAATCAGCATAATTTAATTTTCGGTCGTAATGATTTTCATGCAAAACAAACGACAACTAAATCAGCAAAAAATAGTACACTGCAAAAATAAATAAGTTTACAATATTTGAAATCAACATGGGATAAAAATTTTCCTAATATTTTCAAAATGAAAAATGCCACTTACCAGTCCTTGAAATTTTTAATACTTTTGTAATAGATCCATATGCCTTCAGAACAAGTCATGACTTCTTGGCCAAGTTCATTAATCACTTATATTGAGATGTCACCATATACAGTGACAGGAGACAAAGTGTGAACATGGTGAACCTAAAATGATGGGAATTACTGACAAAAATCATGCGATTTAAATGGCGTCCCTTGATGTGTATTGCACAATGGATCATGATTATTGGTCAACAAACACTTCAAAAATGACTTTTTTGTGAAATAAACAACACAAAAGGTAATTTTAACATATACTTTATTTGAAAATTTACATTAGAGATGATATCTATGTGTGTATTGTCGTTGATAGTGTTTTACATTACTAAGAGGGCAGCGGGACATACTTACTATCGGACATCGGCTCCTAAATATCGGACAACTCTAAATATTCAGACACCCTGATTTTTCCAAGTGTATAATTTTCATATTTCCTCTAAGTTCCCGGACACTTGAAAATGAATTATTAAAATTTGTCCAAATACATAGAAAGATTACGGTATTAACATAATAACCAAATAGTTTATATCTTGTATGTGATGTGGTTATAACAGTACTGTAAATTATGAAATTTAGCATCAGTTAATTTTTACAGGAATCTTCAATTCAAATTATTTGCCTAATTTTATTATTCGCGAATGATCTTGATCATTCTCGAATTTAGCTGTTACATGCAGATTTCTCAACCCGAATATTCTTCCGTTACAGATAATCAACTCTCTCTCGTATGTAGGTTCAAAGTTGAAATAAAGGTAGATAACTCAAATTTTGAATGCGGGTTATGGACGTTTCGCCCCAATATTAATATTTTCCGCCCCAACTATATTCTCCGCTTTATCATACCTGCCAACCCTCCCGATCAGGGATTGAGATTAACGGGCGCCCAGTTTTTCGCTCTGGGCGATAAATGTATCATACACAGGTCGCCAGGTGGCGATTAGAATTTTCAGTTCGGAGTATTTGACATTCCGATCCGTTTACCGATTTCCTGTTTATATTTCTGACTGGCGACAATAATAGTAAAATTGAAAAATGGGTATCATATAGTTAACAAGTGTAAATGGACCGGTGTTCCGACCGGAATTCAAATACGGTGCCATTTCGTTTCCTTTTCTGATATTTATGTATAAAATGATACTTCCGGCTTTCTGCCATGTGGAAATTTTTAGGAGCATCGACTCCAAAGGCTAAACAAGGACCTGCGGAAAAACGAAAGTACTATCAAGAGTATGATAAGTCCAAACGCATCGGAGCATATAAAAAGCCATGGGAAGATGGCAGGCCTTGGTTGTATGATACGCAGGACGGAATGAAGTGTGCCGATTGTGTAGAGTTCGACAGGAAAAAAATCTGTATTTACCGAGGGTTGCACTAGTTATAAACTTGACAGTGTAAATAAACATGACATTTCTGAATCTCACAAACAGGCCCAAGCCTTTAGTAATGCAAAACAAGTTCCTGCTAATAAATCAAAATCTGCCAAAATTATACAGTCATTGACATTGGCAGTACCTATAGATCAACATTTTCTGCAAAACCATTCGTCAATGTAATTGCAGATGTTGAATATCGAAAAGTAAAGCAAGGGATAGAATAATCCAAATGCATATGCCTGATATATTCAGATCAACCATCACTCTTGACAGTTCATTGTATGGCTCATCGAAAAGTTAAGCTCAATCCCTGCTGATGTGAGGAGTCTCCCCATATTAAGACAAAAAATTTGGAATTTTGTGCTATCATACTGCTTTTCCCGTTTTTCAAAGCATTCCGTGAAGTCATCCTTAAAAAATTATAAATTGATTAGAGTGAAATCTGGGATAGCGATCACTTTGTAGAGTGGTCATCTGTCAACTACATTTTTATCATGTACAGAACCTTTGTAGAGGGGTCACCTGTCAAACCCAGTCAGCGGGGATCCTAACGGCCACCCGATTGAAAAAATTGTTGTTTACAAGATTTACTAAAATTATGCTGGTCTCGGGAATAAAAAGTCTTCCAAAAATTATCGAATTCTTAAAACACAACTCTGGTGATATAAATAATAATAAAATAATAGTTAATTTTTTCAAGTTATTAATTTATTTAAAAAATATCCTCAATTATGACATGAAAGATATCAGAAGCTTATTAGCTCACCTGAGCCAAAGGCTCAGATGAACAATTGTCATCTATCTTCATCCGTCTTGTATAAACTTTTTAGCTCACCTGAGCCAAAGGCTCGGATGTGCAATTGCCATCTATCTTCGTTGATGTGCGTCATGTATAAACTTTTCACATTTTTTTATCAATTCCTCCAAAACTAACAGAGCCAAATTGGATGATATTTGACAGTAATGGTCAAGTAAGGGGTTTTCAGATTTGCACAAATGCAAGGATTATGTCCCCTTGGGGCCCATAAAGGGGAAATTTGTGAAAATCTTTAAAAATCATCTGCTCTGAACCTACAAGAGATATAACTTAGATATTTCATGTAAAACACTATGGCACCTAGATTTTAGATTTGCACATATTGTAGCTTTAGGGGCCAAAATGAGATAATGGCAAGGTACTTGAGGGGGAAATTGCAAAATTAATGTATTTGTCAATATATTTGAAAACTATAAGCTTTTTGTATGGGCATCATCATCATGTGTATTGGAATACTGTAGGCATTTGCACAACGGTCATTTTGATATATGAATAGAGGTCATAAGTTCAAAGGTCAAGGTCATAGATGTAAACGAATACTGAAATGGTTAATTATCTCAAAAACTTTGAACTCTTTGTGTAGGCATGTATATTAGAATATTGTAGGCATTTGCCTTACGGTCATTTCCATATATGAACGAAGGTCATAGGTTCAAAGGTCAAGGTCATAGATGCAAACAAATACTGAAATGGTGAATTATCTCAAAAATGATAAACTTTCTCTATAGGCATGTAATCAGAATGTTATAGGCATTTACACAATGTTCATTTGATATATGAATGTAGGTCATAGGTCTAATGGTCAAGGTTATAGATGCAAATGAATACTGAAATGATTAATTGTCTTAAAAACTATAAACTTTTTGTATAGGCATATATGTTAAAATATTGTAGGTATTGGCCTAACGATCATTTTGATATATGAATGAAGGACATGAGTTTAAAAGTCAAGGTCACTGATGCAAACAAATACTGACATGGTTAATTATCTCAAAAACTATAAACTTTTTGTATAGGCTTCTAAATTGTAGGTATTGACCTAATATTCATTGCGATATTTAGATTAAGGTCATGGGTTCAAATTTTTCTTTACCTTTTAGTTGTTTATAAACAATATATTGTAGCTAGATTTCAGATATATTATATGTAGCACTCTTATGACTAGTTATGTTATAATACATTTGCAAAAAATCCTTACATATAATTGGCCCTTACTGCTGAAAATTTATTTGGACATTCTCTTTAATTAATGTCAATGACCATTGAACCTCTGCATGAGATATGTACTCAGCTGCATGTGAGCATTAAGGCTCATGGACCTCTTGTTTAATATTAGGGTCTCCATGACGATGGAAGTAACTTTGACCATCCTTGATGGTTCCATACATGCATTTATCGGATTGAACTATTTCCTACATGAATCCTTAATATTGGTCCAATGTGTGAATATTAAAACAGCCCCATGCTCATAGTCTGCACATTGCACACTACATGAACCCGCTGTGTTGTGTTGGGAGCAATGCAAGGTGAACATAACAACCTCCTTTCAGTTACCTGACAACTTCATATACCTGACACTACATTGATGGAGACACTGAACTCCCTGTCTTTCTAATCTTTCGCGAATTTTAGTACTTTCAGTACTTTGATTTATGTTTCACCAGATGACAACCAGTCATGCCATACAGATGCAAGTGAATTATATTAAAATACACTCTTCATGAACATTTGAACATTTTTTTGCTTTCCTTATCTCTCTCGTTAATTTATGAAAAATAAAAACAATGTAAAAAATTCCTGATTTACAGTTCTATTTTTGTCCCTACTTAAAATTAATGAGGTCCCATGTCACGGTAGGCATGGCACAATAAAGAACCATGCTGTATAATGCCATCAATGCAACACAGAGTCAAAATTTCTGCACCTGGCAACATCTTGATATAAGTGAAATATTCTTGACTGGGACGTTAAACACCATTACTAAACCCAACTCAACTCTTATATGTTCCTGAATTACCTCTTTTTATTTCAGGCCAGGGCACCAGGGGCACCTGTCATCATTGTTGGTACACATAAAGATATTATGGATCAAAAACGATCAAACTATCCCAAATCTTTTGAAGAAGATCTGAATGAAAAGATAGATAAATTATTTATCTTTGTTGAAGAACCCGAGAAATGTGGACTACCTAATGTTATAGGTAGAATCAACGTCAGTTGTACCAAGGGAGATAATATAGATAAATTAGTGGACTTTATATATGACAAAGTATTTGATCTCAAACATCCAAGTAAGTTAATAGTACATTATTATCTCATTTTCATTGATTGAAAAGTCTTCACCTTTTAGACGGCCCATCTGTTTAAATTAGATGGAAGAGTGGTCTAAAATGTGCTTTGACAGATTACTGCACCTCTCCAACCTAGGTTTGAAACCTTCTTGGGACAGATCCTAATGTGAGAAAGATTGTCAGTTTCTTTGTCAAAGCTTGGTGGGTTTATTTAGACACTCTAGTTTCCTCCATCATCCCAGAACTGACTGCCTCAATATAACTGAAACAACCTTGGCTGAGGCATAAAATTACATTACTCCACTCCACTTCTGTTGAAACGATAGGTAGGAGCTTATGTGACCATATTACTCACAAGAGTATGAGCCAGTTTTAGCTTAACTGTCATCTTCATGTGTTTGACGCTCTGTTACAGGCAAAATTATGTAGGTCCCTGCTTATGATCACCTCATGGAATGCCTGACCATTTATGAACAAGCATGCCACAGCAAGAAGAAGCATATTTCAACAATAACATGTACCAGTATGTTCTCCACATAGATTGAATCTAGTTTCCTTGAAATATCATCACATGCTCAAAAAGGGGGAAAAGTTTTCTTGCTAGAACGAATCTATATGTAGTTGAAACAGTGCTTTACCTGCTGGTTTAAAATTGCCTGGTGTCTACTAGATCTAGTCTGGAAGAAATGTCATGTATCTAGCTTATTTGAAAATTTACAAAAACAAATGTGTTAATACAATTAAACCGGCCTTAGAGTCCACTTCTATATATGGGACACCTGGTTTTAAAGACCAGTGTAATTTTAGCATCATTGCACTTTATCCATGTTATTTGAACCTGTATATAGGAACAAACTGTCCATACAGACCCTTTTACTGGCTCCCTTGTATCTAACAGATGTATATAACCATGATAACAAATTTATTAATATTTAATTTTTTATTACAGTCAGAAGACAAGAAAAACTTCTGAGACACAAAGTACCAAAGAAGTACCTAATTTTACAAGATATAGTGAAAGAATTAGCCAAAGAAAGGGTTGAAGAACAAAAGAAAGATCCTGTACTTGACAGAGATAGTTATCTGTAAGTTTTCACCTCCTTAACGATCTGAATTCATATTAAATACTATCTGTGGACATTAGTTCTTAACAGAGATAATTTATTGTATGACAGAGATAGTTATTTTAAGTTTTTTCTTTCCTCAAAGACCTGAGCCTATATTTACTGGATATGTAGGATAGTTATGTTGTTGTACCCCTGTAAAAAGAGTAATAAAGGGGTATATACGAATCCCTGTCTGCCCATGTGGTTGTCTGCCCTAATATGATAATATGATGTCCTCTCTGTCTTTCATGTCTATGGAAGAATTTAAATCAAACTTGACACAATTGTAAACCAACATGAGATAACATTTCACACACCAAATTTTGTGTCTGCCTGTCTGTCCATCTGTCTGACAATCAACATAAGACAATCTGTGGCATACCAAATTTAGTGTCTTTCCGTCCATCTTACAATGTTGGGGATTAGGGTATTCATCTCTCAAGAGACTGCTGTAGTTTTTGTCAACTCTCATTATTTACTTGTATATAGGTTGAAGACCATGAATAAGATGCAGGATAAAGCTGGTATTGTATTCAGAGATGTAGAAGATGTAGAACAGGCAACAAGATTTCTACATGAAAATGGTAAACTGTTTTTGGATTTTATCAGATTAATAGATCATTGATTTGTTAATTTATCTTATGGGGTAACATGCCCACTTTCTTTCTGCTGTATGTAATGGACTTTATTTCTGCGTAAGTCTTTTCTAAGAATTTAAAAAATATGAATATTCATTTTCAACATTATTTCCATATACAGAACATTATATAAATTTCACTTAAGTATATAACAAGAAAATTTTAATTCATTTAATGGGAAACAACACATTTACAATTGGTCTGATGCTTTCACAAACTTTGCAAAAATTAAAAAAAAAAGAATGAAAGAAATTGGTATCGGCTTCATATATTAATTTGAAATCAAATATATGCAAAACATAATTAAGGCAACACACACACACACACACACACACACACACACACACACATTTATGCTAATTACACATACATGTAATTATTTTATTGTATTGTAGGTATTTTGTTCCATTATGAAGACTTAGCTTTAAAAGATTTATATTTTTTAAATCCACAATGGTTATGTGATCAGCTGGCACAAGTTGTCACAGTAGAACATGTTCACAGATTTATAAAAAATGGTAAGTCCAAATCAGATCAGAGTTGAAAATGACAGCCAGACTATCTTCCAAATACTGGTAACATTTAAGAAGAGGTGGTTAGTTTTAATGCAAGACTGTCTGATCACTTACTCACTTACAGAAGTACTGGGAGCTGATAAAAATTTTACCTTTCTAAAATGTCATTCTGGAAAGATAAACACTTAATACATGTATTATTTTGACACTTACCCTTTTTTATTGCAATAATTTTTTTTGAAAAACCATCTTCTGCCTTTTAAATTGGGAAAAATTTGAAGTTCTGAAATACAATAAACTGCATAATGGTCTGCATTGAATTTACAACAGTAAATTGTTAAGACCATGTTTGATCATAGAATACTTTGTGTTTGTGTAAAAACCGATGTCCCATGTCATGGCAGACATGGCACATGAAAGAACCCTCCAATTCCATTGCCCTGAGCCCACTGCAAAGGTAAAAATTTCTATTCCTTTACCTATAGCAGTTGGTGACATCTTAAAATAAGTGAAATAATCTTCACTGAAATGTAAAACCCCATTTGTTCAATCAGTCAATTTTACCCTTGAGCTTTAGCTCAAACAATGTTTAATTTTTTATCATCATTTCAGGAATAATGCAAGCTAATGACCTGCAGATTTTATTCAAGAAATCCACATTTCAACCAGAGAATATAGAACAGTACATTATAGGTCTTCTAGCTAAGTTCGAACTAGCATTACAGTTTGACCAAAATCGACTTCTGTTGCCATCAATGTTACCATCGGAGAGCAAGAGAGCAGTATCAAAAATTAAGGTGAATATAAGATAAAATTGTTGTCATGGCTGTTAGTGTCTGCTTAGTATTGAATCTGGCATATCAGTCCAGTGCTCTACTGATTGAGCTAAAGGGAATTTTCCCTGATTTTTGCTCAAAAGTGTAAAAAGTAAGTTACATATGTATAGGGCACTATCAAAATTTATGGACTATTGGAGTTCCATATCATGGACCAAGATGTAAATCCTAGTGTATTGCCCGTTGGGTCTAAAGACAGGTTGTGTATTGTCTGCTCAGTCCATACATGCTATTAGTTTGTACCATGTGATCTCCTATTACCCAATGAAATCAATTGTAACAAAATTGATGTGAAATAAATACATGTACATATATCAATCTAACACTACCACAAATGGTATAAATATCCATTTCTACTTATTTACCATGTATGGTAGCTTCAGCATGGATAAAAGATAATGTGTAAATTTAAAGTTTCTTATTAATGTTCATCTTCATGATTTGATATACAATTTTACTTAAGAAATAATCAACATTTATCCGTGGTATATCGTCGAATAATACACGGGCTGGAGTTCACATGCAAAAGAATATATCACGATATATGATATATGCGATGCATGTTAACGAAGGCTGGTGTATTATTTGACGATATACCATGGGTAACAGTCGATCATTTCAATTCTAACATGACTTAGATAAGAAAGAATTGAAATAAACATTGAGAACTCTTATTTCGGAAGTACATTTTACCATTTATTTGCAAAAAGGTCCATTGAAACATTTTGGATGTTGAGATTACCTCCATTGAAATAAATGATTTTATGATTGAAAATTACATCAAAACCATTGTTCTCCACACATAGCATGACATCATAAGATAAGCAAGGGAGTATGTCATCAAAACGGAATTGAGATGGCTATATCATTTGTTATACCATGGTTGGCTCTCTTCATGTTTCATATGAAGGAAAACACAGGTCATGTTTGAATTTAATTTGTATTTACAGTAGAACTTCGATAACTTGAACTTTCGATATCTCGAATACCACGGATAACTCGAAGTCATTATTTTGTCCCGACCGGTTTTCTATATAAACTATATAAATGCAACTTCGATAACTCAAACTCTTATAATTCCAATACCCCCGATAACTCGAAGTAATGTTAAGGTGACAAATTAAAAATTGTATAACAAACACCCTCTAAAACTTGAAATATTTAAGAATGATTGATCAATAAAACGACCAGTGAAATTACAGAAATTAATCGGTTATGGGCTATAGGCTTCCGTATAATCCGATTAATGAGAGAAGTGGTACAGATCAAAGGTTCTGCTACTGTATTAATTAGTATCAATTAAAGGATTAGTACTCTGTGTCGTAAGGGGGATGACGTGTAACCGTGTACCCCTTAGTTGAAGCCAAGTTTTTTGCCGCTGGCGATAACAGCAAAATTTCATGTGATTTATCCAAGCTTGATTTTAATAACCGAGACGTGGTACGCACACTACGGTAATGTTACAATTTCTATAAAATGTGTCTCTTGTCTTGCATATGTATTATAATCATAATAATTATGATTATTACATACAATGTACATGGATGTTTGTATCTGATTCAGTTCTTTGAATGCAATATGATCATGTTTTGGTAGTACACATTTTGTGTCGCCAGGAGTCCTTATAAAACATCATTTTTTTTAAATTGATAATATTTCGTTTATTATTACATGTATGTATGTAATACATATGACACTAGTGTATCAGTAAACAGTTTAATACCATACATTTCTCGCATGAAAATGAAAGTCTACATTGAGACGTCATTCTTCAACTTCGAAAACTCGAACACCCCGATAACTCGAAGTCATCATCGAAGTCCCATGCACTTCGAGTTATCGAAGTTCTACTGTATTTTATTAATTTGTATTTATTTTATTTTCCAGATACCACTTCAAAAACCACCAAATATGATCATCAACCCACAAACATTACAAGGTGGTGGAGGACAAAACACAAGCATACTGTATAACAGAGATGGTTCTTTGAGTCCAAATCTGTCGCCAACCACCCAGCATCCACTTCAGGGTCAAGACACACCTGAAAGACTGAGATTAATGAAATGTAAACATACAAACAATGTGACGTTTGCCTACTGTAGGTTGTATGTGATGACGTACTTTCCGAGTGGTTTTTGGCCGAGACTTATCACCAAGGTGCTGGCAGATTCATCACTTTATGATGTTATAAGTAAAATGTATCCGTTACCACCTGAAATATTGAATGCATGTGCTAGATTACGGACAGATGTCCCAGAATGGCATCCGTGGCAGACGGGCATTGAATTGGTCCAGTATAACACAGTACTGTTCCGTATAAAGGAAGTCCAGGCTGGTGGATCAGGTCTGTGCTCGTATACAAACTGTAATCTAAAATGTTACTTTGATGACAACTGGACTGATTTGGACCTCATTAATAGTGTTGTCATGGAGATATGTTTTCCGTCTGATTCCATTACGTTTAGTTTCGTCTCTGAAACTGACCAATCAAGTTTTCAGTCTCTGACACCAGTATGTAAAGAACAAGTTTTTAGGGACGAGAAAGCCAGTGCCAAATTATTGACAAAAGTTACGGATCATATTGATACGTTACTACAGGACTGGTACCCAGAGATCGGAGAATCTAGATTTGTACAGAACTGTTTTGGACGTTATTTGATTACTCGGGTTATTCCGTGCTCGCACTGCTTACATCAAAGAGTTCAGATGGAACTGACGTCAGACAAGTCTGCTCATTGGCAGTATGTTAATGAGTACACCAATGATGTCAGTATAGAAGTATCTCAGCCTGTAGATGATGAAGAGAATAAGAGGTATGAAAATAAATATGAAATTAATAATTCAATTAAAATTCATTAAAAAATTTAATTTATAAATTAATGTAAAAATGCATATACTGTTAGTGAGAAAACTAATAATAAATAAATATATGTATAAAATTGATAATTGGTTTAAAATTCATTAAAAAAAACTTAATTTATAAATCAATGTAAAAATCCACATAATGGTAATGAGAAACTTAATGATTGCTCAGTTATGTGTTTTTAGCACATGTAGTTAATATAAAATCAAATAGATATTAATGTTTTCTCAATTATTAAACCCCCTGCAAACTAGTTGACGGGGGTATATAAGAATCTTTATGTCTCTCCGTCCAACTGTCTGTCCTTGTAAAATCATGTACGGGCCATATCTCATAATTGCTTAGGACAACTGTTAAATAATCTTCATGGTTCAAAATTGTGTCATGACCTTGAGCCAAGGTCATGTGGGACAGGTCAAGGTAGTAGCAGCAGGGATGGGGGATGGGTGGGGGTTTTGGCTCTCAGAAGATGGTTCTAGTTTAAGATTTGTTGAAAAATAGAAGAAGATGTATGATTATATTTCGCATAAGTTGGCAATATAATTTCAGTTTCACTGTATTGTTTGGTAGTCATATCCCCAGTGACAGAGAAACTAATTTTTTTATATTTATTGATACATGTAGTTGTGACTTTACCCTGTATTGTTTCCTGGTGGAGAGATGTATCATGAACTTTTTGAATGGTTATAATGAACTGTGTGAAAAACATGGCAGTGTATCACCAGCCTATATGATATCACCCGAGGGTAATGGAAGGACTCTATATATAGCTCCAGATGTGGTATGTACTACGGTATACCGGTATTCATAACTTAACTTATAGTTATCAGATAGTATCAGTAGAAATAGAATGTTTCATCTTTCAATCTGAGGCTTTTTCATTATGGATAAGCAAAAGCTTGTGTTTTTTATGCCTCTGCAAAAAATGATAATGACCATAAAAAACAAAACAAAAACAAACTTTTGGACATGTTATTGTTGATTAGCCTGTATGTCTATCTCTGTGTGTCCTCTTTTTACTCCTATATTTTTCCATAGATTTTAAAGAAACTTGGTACAAGTGTAAAGGAGTAACAGATTTTTATGCCGCAGTCAAGATTCTTTTATTTATATCAAGGTGGTCATGCAGTTCATGAATGTGGAGGAAACCAGAGTGCCTGGAGAAAAACACTGACCTTTGGCAAGCAAACTGACAAATTTTCTCATATTAAGATCTGTCCTGAGTGGGATTTGAACCTAGGCAGTAATAGGGTCATGATCTGCAAATGGGCCCTTTATTAAATGAGACCACTCTGCTAACAAGGTCCCCATAGTCAAAAATAATTTCAATTATTTACGGTATAATCTAAAAAATACATATACCAATTTTTTTTTCAACTTTCAGTTTAAAGTTTAATTTAATGAGATACATTACTGTATTCCTACTTCAGAGAGTTGAGTTGAGTAATGGTGTTTAATGTCCAAGTCAAGAATATTTCACTTACAGAGCGAGCACTCTACCAACTGAGCTACAGCTGTGGTTTGTACTTCAAAGAGGTATTAAGAAGTAGTTAAATGTACAATATTTATTTCATTGTAGGCTTTCCATGATTTAGACAGTGGTGTTATTGTCACTGAAACAGACAGTCTTATGCTAACAAAGAGGTTAGGTAGAGGGAATTTTGGTGATGTTTATTCTGGTGTTTTAAAAAGGGTAAGTTACAAAAGCGGAAACAGGTGGCTTATAGTACAGACAGAGACCATAATCTTTCTATGTTATTGAACAGTTATTAGTAATTTCATTTTCAAATGTTTTGGGACTTAGATAAAATTTTAAATTTATACATTTGGAAAATTGAAACAAAGCAACATTTTTTTCTTGCTCTTGATCAATCTTTTTTATAAACTCTCTGCATCACACATTCCGGACTCGAACTCACAGCGGTGAGAGACCCTGGATTTGAAGACTAACGTCTTATCCATTAGGCCACCGCGCCCTCCAAAATTGGAGGGAATTTAAAAATTACTACAGATGTTTTAAAGGACTGAAAGGTAGTTTATTGGTTAAATTTACCATTTTCAAAGTTTTTACTTTTTTTTGGATTGTGAATTTAACTTGGACTGTTACTGGTATGTTTGGTTTTTTTTTTATTAAAGTTGTACCTTTACTTTTTTTATAATGAAGAAAATATCTGTCAGTAATTTGTTTCATAGCTTATTAAATGCTATAATAAATATTTGTAGATAGAAGAGCCATCCAAAGACGTTGCAGTCAAAATTTTATCTAAAGATCAACATGGTGTACAACAGCAATCAGGGGTAAAATGTTTCAAATTAACAGTCTAAAATATCTTTTTAAATCAATGAATGGTTAACTTGATAAATATTTAAATTCATTATTATGCATTATGCATTTAGGGTAATTTTTAAATTATTGTTGCTGTTGTTGTCATTGTTTGTAAATTTAATCTTCCATAGAGTTACTTCCCTTACACCATATATATACGGTATATTATTTTTCAAATTAAGTTTCATCTGAAGACTGAAACTACAGTATATACAGTCCAACCTGCCTTAAAGGCCACCTCTATATAAGGGCCACCTGCTTATAAAGGCCAGTAGAATTTTATCCCAATTGTTCTTCATTCATATTATTTGAACCTGTATATAAAGGCCACCTGCCTATAAAGAACACTTTTACTAGTTCTCTTAGATGGCCTTTATAGACAGGTTTGACTATATTTACATACTAAATGAACTAATTTTGTGACTTTAACATCCATAGAGACAAAAGAATAGCTGTTTGATAGAATGTCTCTATTTTACAACTAGTCAAACCTGTCTATAACGGCCACCCAAGAGAACCAGTAAAAGTGGCATTTATATACAGGTTCAAATATGAATAAAGAACATTTAGGATACAATTCTACTGGCCTTTATAAGCAGGTGGCTCTTACATAGAGGTTGACTTTAAGGTAGGTTTGAGTGCATTGGAACAGTTTCACAATCAATTCATAAATCAGATTATACAGTAAAACCTTGTTATAATGCCCCTCAATAACTTTGCCACCTCGCTTATCACCACACTATTTTGAAGTCCCAAAATCCATTTTGTTTATGTTTTTCTTTGTCCGCCTCCCGATTTATCGCCAAACCCCTTTATAATGCAAAAATTTGACTGAACAAATGGTGGCAATGAATCAAGGTTTTACTGTACTGGCACAATCATTTCAAGTGTTAATTTGAAGGGCTTTAATAATTTTACATTTGCACTTTAATTTTTAGAAAAATTTGTTAAAATTGCATTAAGAGAACAAAACTAGAACGAAAATAACTTAGTTAGAGAATGATGCATTCAGTTATGTGATGAACTTTTTACCATTTTTACAGATGTTACAGATGTATATGGAGAATGCCTGTTCAGCGTATTTAACAGCCAGACAAGAAGTATCGATCCTACTCTCAATACAACACGACAACATTGTACCTCTTCTGGGTTTGTCTGTCAGACCCTTAGCTTTGTTACTTAGCTTGGCACCATATGGATCTCTTCA
Organism: Anadara kagoshimensis; assembly: GCA_021292105.1. Classification (NCBI taxonomy): domain Eukaryota; kingdom Metazoa; phylum Mollusca; class Bivalvia; order Arcoida; family Arcidae; genus Anadara; species Anadara kagoshimensis. The sequence continues at coordinate 46,906,809 of CM037861.1, forward strand.
GAGTGTTCTCCATGGAATCAGAGAAGATGGCTGCTGGCTCTCTGTTTTCACCATAAAACAGATCATTATTCAGGTGATTATATAGTCTTTATCTGAACATATATATGTTTCAGCAGAGATATATGTAAAATGTATAAATTTCAGGGAAGATATAAGTTGTTAAAGTCCAGTCGCGGCATATTTGTTTAGTATATCTTTTGGCAAAACATTTGTTTCATATTGTTCAAGTACAGATTTTTAATACTATGATCATCAGCTTCCTGTGTGATACATACCCCATAACGTTTTGCAGAACAGTATCAGAATACATGTGAAAAAGACACATTAATCTGTGAATATCTGGGCATAACATACCCATATTTAATATTTATGGTGAATAATTATTCCACACAAACATTGTGGCCATCACATGATATGCTAACTATAATCCCATAACCTTTCTTATACCTCCACAAACAAAGTTAGGGAGGTATATAGGAATTGTCTATCTGTCCGTCTGTCAGGCCTTCTTAAAAATGTGTCCGTTTCATAACTTCCATATCTATTGATGGATTTTTATCAAACTTGACAAATATATACCAACATCAGACGATGTGCGGCATACCAAATTTAGTGTCTGTCTGTCCGTCCATCCGTTGAACTATTGGAGACAGGGTGTATTTGTCCCTCAAGAGACTGCTTTAGTTTAAATCATAACTCTTTATTTTTCAGGTAGCAGATGCTTTGTCTTATCTTCATTCTACAAACATTATATATAGGGATTTGAAGTCTGATAATGTTCTAGTCTGGCACATGCCCATGTCCAAGAATTCTGAGGAACTAGACCCAGTAATGGTAAAGCTAGCAGACTACGGGATAAGTCGGACAGTTTTACCAGCAGGGATGAAGGGTTATGGAGGAACTTTGCCATTTATTGCTCCAGAAATTCTTCAACATGCTGGCAGAAATACATACTCTGAGAAGGTAAATGAAGAAAGAGTTTTAAAGATTCAGAATTTTATTTCATTGCTTTAAAGTATTTAAAAAAAATTATGATAATATCTAAATGGCAGAATAGAACTGAATAATATTAATTGAATAATAGTCTTCAATTTTTAGTAAGTAACTTATTAAAAAATAACCACTTGAAAAACTTAAAATTATTTTATAAAACATCACCACAAGACAGCAATTAAAAAAAAAATATTTGAAATATTTTGTTTTTTTACTTTAGGTAGATATTTTCTCGTTTGGAATGTTTATGTATGAATTGTTGACATGTAAGCTCCCTCTGGAGGATGTAGTCAACACTACACTATTTGTATGTCAAAATGGCAGACCACATATCACATCTAAGGTAAGATACTATTAGTAGAAACTCCAGTTTGTTTGATTGACAAGAACCACACAATTGACAGATCGGCGACAAGCCCACTATGTTCCGACAAAGGGTTGACATGCTTGAATTACACACAAAAAGAATGAAAACTCGGCCTGAATTGTGCGGTTTAATGACGTCACTGACACTTGAACGTCATTAGTTGCCGTGACGCTGCTTTGGTACCGTAATGGCCACCAGTGTCGGAACATTGTGGGCGTGGCCAGCGATAAGTCAATTACATATCCAAAAAACATTTCATTTTCAGATTTATGGAGCTAATTGTCTGACTGAACATAGCAAGCAACTAAATGCCTAAGTTAGGGAGAATTGTAAAGTAAATATTAAGTATGTCTTGGAGCTCCCCTTGCCTGCTTCTTGAAAAATGTCAAGAAGTAGTGTGTTATCATTTTCACTGATAGCACCTGACCATTGATTGAATGAATGTAACATCACAGTCAAGTATATTTCGCAGAACACTACTGTATTTCCACAAATTCAATGCACATTGAAAATGCAAGAATAAAGTCGTATTTTCCAACAAATCACAAAAAAAATTGTCAAAACTTAATGCAAATTATACTGACCTAATAGGAAAAAATATTTTTCATTCATGAAAAAGTGATCTTAATTCTGTATATAGAGCAATTTTTTAACTTTTTAACAAAACAACAAATATGACTATGTCAAAATTATCCCTTCTGTACCTTCTTACTTGGAACAACTATAAACGTTACGTCTTAGTTGGAATATTCATGATGATCACACCTGGAAAAAAACCCAAACAACAATGACCTACCTGACCCTAAATGCCCTGATGTTACTTTGAATGAGGCCCAATTGGTGTATAAACTTGATCAAATTTCCTAAATTTTAGCAAAATTTCTCTATGTACAGGAGAACTGAACAATAATGTTTTTAATTAAAAAGTCAGTGCATTTTAAAATGCATTTTATTGATAGTTTAATGGAAACATTTTAAAATAAAAGAAATAAATAATAAAATCCATGTGCACTCAATTTATGGAAATACAGTAGGCAGGTAAGGTTCTTTAGTGTAATAAGCCTACTGTGACAGAGGGCATCGGTTTTAAGGTGTATTCCAAAGGACCAAGTGACTTTCATTTCTTAATTTTGAGTGTTTGGGGAAAGAACAGTCACTACCTGTTTTCCATGTCCTTTTCAGATCTGACAGGGTTTTGAAAAAAGATAGCCAATGTACCTGAAATACTGGGATATTGCAGAAGAGTCGGTCATGATACTATGTTACATGTTATTTTTTTTGATAATAAGTTTTATAAAGCCTGAATCCCATGATAAAAATCTAAGTAATTTGTGGTCCCAGTATGTTTCTTTGTCGTCCTTACACATTTGATAACCCAAAAATGTCAAAATCAAAGTCTGCTGTACTTCAAGTTTCCAATATTTTGTTATAATAAGCCTTCGTTTTCTTTTTAACAGGAACTGAGGTATCCATCTCATCTGATTGATTTGATGGGCGTTTGCTGGTCACATGATCCAAACCTCCGACCGTCTGCTCAGGGTATTCAGATGGTAGCAAGCAGTGCTCAGTTTTGTCATGTGATGGATGCTGTTTCCATGGAAGTTAGTGTAAACATATTTGCTGGATGCTCTGTTTTTATTGGACCAAACAAAGAAGAAGATATAAACATGGACGGTAATACATACTTATGATTTTTACTTGTAGGGTTTGAGCCTCCGTCTCTTAGTATAACTTCGCCTATAGCTGGCGATGTCTCAATATAAGTGAAATATTCTTGACTGGGACGTTAAACACCATTACTCAACTCAACTCTTAGTATAACTGAGGTTACGGTGGCCTAATGGATAAGACATCAGTCTGGTCTCTCACCGCTGTGAGTTCGAGTCCCGCTTAGACCACATGTGGGAAAGTGAATTTTCCTTGGCGTCGACCTTTACTGGTTCACCTGGTATCAGTATAATATGACTGGGGGAGTGCATACTGACTCATTGAGCAAGCACCTAAAGTCACCCTGAGTGTGCTAGTACAAAGCAGACCACACAACACACTCACACTTCACATGCTTACACGAACTTGTTCGTAGATTAATCCATAGAGATTAATTAATTAAGCAACATTCAACCAACCAACCAAATCTTAGTATAACTGAATTTGCTTGTTTCTGGTATTGGTCATACTCTGTTTTGTGAGTGAATGAACTTGTGGGTGATCGGGCTTCATGTCCCATTCAAGATTGTTTCAATTATATTGAGATGTCACCAACTGTATGTCAATTGCAAAGTGTAGTGAAGTAGTAGAGTGGAATAACATTGTTTTATGCTCAAATCAAGATTCTTACACTAATAAGAAGATATAAACATATAAACAAGGCAGTCAATTCAATGGAGGAAACTGGAATGCCTGAAGAACCACCAACATTATCAATTTATGTCCATGTACAATGAATTACTCAGAATTATTTTTAATTTATTATTACAGAATTAAATAAAGATACAGAAGAAGTAGTACAACAAACTCGTAACTATCATACACAAATATGGCTGAGTACAAAGATAGGCAAGAGAAACTGTTGTCTAGAGGTCTATAAATATGACTCAAATTTAAGATGCACAACTAAAAGGGTATGTATTATAAAACACATTTGAATTTAGTTTTATTCAATTTATAAATTAATTTGTTACATTGCATTGGATACAAATTCAATGAAATGTGACTACATGTATTGAATGAATGTAACTACCGGTACATGTAAAGTAAAACTGATGATCAGAATAAAAGTTGGTTTACAGTAAACAATTAACTGGACTTGAACTTCTAGCTTTTCGTAAAGTTGGAGTTTTCCAATTTAAAAGGGTAAGATAGAAAAATGGTTTGGATAAAAATTGAATGATCTATTGTATTTCAGAAAACTTTGTAAAAGTTTTTTAATGTATCTTACAGACTCTATAGTAATATTGTATTTTATATAATTAATTTCAGTCTGTTGCCATGGAGACAGGTCATGATATACAAGGCATGGTGTGTACAGACAAGTTGGTTTGGTGTGTTGATAATCTTGGTTTTGTTCATGTTTATGAGTAAGTTACTTTATACATGGAGAATATACACAAATAACATTACTAAATCATTGGATCTCAACACATACTACATGTAGTACCTATTATAGAAGTCTATCAAATACTTAAGGTATCCACTTGAAGAAACACTACCACATTGTACACCTTATGGGTGTTATGCTACCACGTTGTACACCTTACGGGTATTGTTTATTCCACATATAGTATTACGAATAAAATTAAGCTGTTGAAATTTGTCTTTTTGTTCAATATTATTATTTACATTATGGTAGAACTCATTAAATGAGTTTACTTTCCAGCCAGAATTATTTTACTCGTGGTTAGGTGTCAGTACTTGCATTATCTTAATTTTGGAAATTCTATGTAGCTATTTTGTGTTTCTATGAAGAAAACAGAGAAAATTCTTACAAAGGGACATCTATGCTCAATGTATCATAAAATGTACAGTGTACCTTGTCCGTAAAAGCCCAACCAAGCGATGCGATGAAAGTGGCTCTGAATGGGCATGTTCAAATACTGTGATTCAAAATGAAACTGTTTTCTTGTTATGAGCAGGTGTTCCTTATACACAGGTAGATTTCAAATGCATATTTGTTAAAACAATAAAACTTTCCGTGGAATAATTTTGAATGCCATTTACTGTTACTACTTAACTTTGTTACTTTACAGCAGTGTGACTGGTGCTCTAATCAGTAGGAAGGAACTCCAAGAAGTAGAAGGTCCTGTAAGAGTGTTAAATGTACAGCGTATAACAAACAACACAGATGATAACATTCTACTATTACTTGCTAACCAGCGTCATGGCAGCGGTAATGCTGTTTTAGTTAAACTTCCTGTAGAAGATATGGGAGATAATTCTCAGTGTACATCACTGTACTTTGGCGGAGTTGTTTATGGAAGTGCCATTTTGAATACTTCAAATGGGCAAGTATTGTTATTAATTCCAATCTTTTGAATGATAAAAATTCTACCTTGTAGACAACCTCTATATACTGTATAAGAAGATAAAGTGGTAGGAAACTTTTGCGGTTATGACCTAAACTGTTTCGTGATAAGAAATTTTCATTCACACTGTAGGTAAAGTGTACCCAGGGAAATAAGAAATTTTCACTAAAAAAATATATTACAACAATAGCCGTAAAAATCATAAATATTTTTCCTTGGAATGTTTCTTCTAATACAGTATAAAGATAACCTGTGTATTGCTAATGATCTAAGGTATCCCTAAATGGCATATGATACTGTCAATGTTATTATACATTTTCTTGTTCAGTCATATTTGGGTTTATAAAGTTGTGATACATTTTCTTGTTCAGTCAGATTTGGGTTTATAAAGTTGTGATACATTTTCTTGTTCAGTCAGATTTGGGTTTATAAAGTTGTGATACATTTTCTTGTTCAGTCATATTTGGGTTTATAAAGTTGTGATACATTTTCTTGTTCAGTCAGATTTGGGTTTATAAAGTTGTGATACATTTTCTTGTTCAGTCAGATTTGGGTTTATAAAGTTGTGATACATTTTCTTGTTCAGTCATATTTGGGTTTATAAAGTTGTGATACATTTTCTTGTTCAGTCATATTTGGGTTTATAAAGTTGTGATACATTTTCTTGTTCAGTCATATTTGGGTTTATAAAGTTGTGATACATTTTCTTGTTCAGTCATATTTGGGTTTATAAAGTTGTGATACATTTTCTTGTTCAGTCAGATTTGGGTTTATAAAGTTGTGATACATTTTCTTGTTCAGTCAGATTTGGGTTTATAAAGTTGTGATAAATTTTCTTGTTCAGTCAGATTTGGGTTTATAAAGTTGTGATACATTTTCTTGTTCAGTCATATTTGGGTTTATAAAGTTGTGATACATTTTCTTGTTCAGTCAGATTTGGGTTTATAAAGTTGTGATACATTTTCTTGTTCAGTCAGATTTGGGTTTATAAAGTTGTGATACATTTTCTTGTTCAGTCAGATTTGGGTTTATAAAGTTGTGATACATTTTCTTGTTCAGTCAGATTTGGGTTTATAAATAGGTTCGGTAATAAACAGATGGAGACTGATAAAGAAAAACTTATAAAAAATAGACTTTGGGACTTCAAAACAGTATGGTGATAAGCTACATGTAGGTGACGAGGTGGCAAAGTTATGAGAGGCATTACAACACCCTTTTCCTGTACTCAGATTTTTCAAGTAGATGTTATTCTTTATATACATTCTACCTGTAGATTAACACTACTTTAGTTGTTTTTATTGATCTTTAATGCAGGGTTTACTGTATTATATTATAAACTTTCTAGTGGTAGGTTCAAAATCCCACTCTGGCACACCTTAGTGTAAAATTTTGTCAGCTTGTTTGTCAAAGGTCTTTGGTTTTCTCCATAAACATGTACTCAGATTCCATTCACCATCATTGTCTGTCACTATAATCTGTTTCCATTTTCGGTAGTCAAAATAGCCAACGGCTACTAAAATCTGAGAAATTCATTCAAAAAGTGAACTATTTTAGCAAAATATTTTTGTGAAAAAAATTATTTAAAAAGGACTTGCATTTTCTCATATTTTGTCTACTACTTATAAACCTAGTATAATTTTTGAAAGAAATGCTTTTGTGAAAAAATACTTTAAAAAGGACAACATTTTCACAAAGTTTGGAATTTTAACCTACCATTAATTTTAGATTTGTGGTAATCTAATATAATATTGAAAGAATCTTGACCAAGTATCAAACCCCTGTCTCTCATATAGAGTAAGTATTTTACCAACTATCAAGATACTTCGGATATTTTGATACTATTAGGTTAAGACTTGTGTTATAATTTTTCAGAATCGAGATATGGGCTGGACAAAATGGAGGGAAGATCACAGTTATAAACCTTAATAATCCAACAGCACTGTTTAAGGTTATCTACCATTTCTCCATACCAAACGAGAGAAAGAATTGTATCTTCCTAGAAACCTCTTCAGGTGGAGATAGATGTTACTCCTCAGTTTGGTCTTATAATCATCCAGGTATGAAATTACATATGCACATTTGGAATAAATTTTCGGAATACATTTCGGAATCTAGTAAAATATTGCCACGGGATGCATCTAATAATTTCTGCAATTTGGCGAACTGATCTCATGTTTACAATAAAAAGTAGTTCGAGAAGTTTGTGTCCTACGATGTAAAATCATAACTTTTTATGAAATGAACAGCAACGGCAGGTTGTTTAATTAATTCTTCGTGAAATCTACGGAAATTTAAATTTATTTTGAAGGTTATGATAACGTATTTTGATGTTGAGGCAATTGTGTCATATTTTAAAATGTTTATCGATTAGATTTTACTTTCGTAAAAGGGAGATAATTCGTACAGTGTTGTGTGTAAATTTTAAATACAGTCGTTTTACCAGTTTCGAACAGGGTTTCATATAAGCGCTGCTGCAGACGTCATCCACAAGCAGAGGAAATAAAATTTATGTAGTGTAATAATACAAATGTTTACTGATTCCAAAATATCGACACCTGTCCTCAAAAACACGTGGTAGTATGTTTTCTTGAAAAAAGCATTTCCGTGATCACGATTTGTTTACATCGTTAAACTAGGTCACCAACAATCTATCGACCTGTCCTGTGCACATACATTTAGGAAGCGGTTGAAGTTTATATTATTTAAACAATTAATGCCCATACTTTCAAGTAGAAGCAAATTGAGAAAGTTATTTTGCGATTCCTTTAATTGAACGGGATTGAAATTTTAGATTATTCGGTAGTAAAAATTGGAACTGGTAAAACAACTAAATGATCCAGTTACATACAACTAGAATGTACCCCGCGACGGTAGGATCTGCAAAACTCTACTTTCTCTCTATCCGAAATGACAAAACGATCGGGTACAACTTTTTTGAATTTAAAATTACCGATTATCTTTTTCATATATTTATGAAATTATTATTTTCTACCATTTAATTCAGCAATACATGGTTTGGTACATTGTTTCTTTTTCCAAAAAAAAAAAAAAACATCCGTCGGACTATGCATAGATCAACCCCCCCCCCCCCCCCCTGAATTTTCGGTTATATTCTGTCTTGCCACAACACAATTTTCCCAACTACGCTGTACAACAGCACAACAGTGCTATGTTTAAAAATATGTCTTTAAGATTTCATGATATAAAGTGAGCTATAGCCATTAACAAATTTTAAAAATATTCTGAGTCGTCCAAAAAAGATTTTAGTTTTTTAATCATCGAATCTGTTCTGGGACCTCAGTGGCTTTTGTGGTATAAAGTGCATGTTTATGAATCACAGCACCTCTCACTGCTTGGTTTCAAATCCTACTTGGGATAGATCCTAGGTTGAAAAAGTTTGTCAGTTCCCTTGCCAAAGATTAGTGGTTGTTTTCTCTGGGCACTCCAGCTTCCTCCACCATTCCTTTAACTGATAACCTCTTTATATGTTAAAAAATCTTGATGGGGACAAAAAACACCAGTAAAAGATCTGTTTAAATGTGAATGTAGAAATCATTTTACATTTACAGTTGAATTATGAATTTAAACTTTTTTCTATACAGGTACTGTGATAAACAGGTGGGACACAAATACATATGAGATGAAAGAAGAACTAAATTGTTCACACGTTGTACCTCTAACAGAGAGTCATCATATTAGTCTGAATCACAGTTTTGAAGGTAAATTAAATTTGTTTTTACAATAACGGCATTTATAAAACAATTTTGTTGAAAATCCTCATTTTAACAGTCTGCAGAGACATATAATATATTCTTTTACCACCCAAGTCCTGTGGTTGAGAGGTTAAGAATCTTGTGTTATGATAGTCATGACATGAAAAAGAATCCTCAATTGCCATTAAGTTTATTGTAAAAAAGGTATGAATTCCTTCAAGTTATCCCATAGCTGGTGACATCTCAATGTAAGTTAAGTTTTTCATTTGTATTTATTTGATATACAGTAATTATTACATTTTTGTTTACACAATGCTTTTCATGTTCATTGAAAAGTCCATAGTGATCAACTAACTAGATAAACATTTCCAATTAAACTGGAGATAGGAAAGATACCATATTTGATAATTACAATTATTTATTGTTTAGCATTTTCCATGTCCTTTTTATATCTATATTTGGTTTATTATTTAACAGCTACAAGATATCAGGTTACTGTGATGAAGATATTAGACAAATACTTATATGCTGGGACCACATGGGGTTGTATTATTGTAGCTGATGCCATTACACTTCAGCCATATACAGCTTTCCGTTGCCATAACAACGAAGAACCTTATATCAAGTCTATTCTACCTCTGTATAACTTCACTGAAGCTAGCAGTACCAGTGTACCGGGCATAGTAACAGTTGGCAAGGGTTACAGGGATTTGATAACTTATTTACCAAATATGGCAAATATACAAGCACCTTCTAGTCAAAATGAAGACCGGGAAAATAACTGGGAGATTGTTAACAGTGTTCCAATGCAACCATTCGTGGAAGAAAGGGGACAGTTAGCTAAAAATACTTTTATTCTGTCTTGGTTTGCAAAAAACTGGGAGTTTTATTGAAATTTATATTGCCATGATTTTCCACTCAATCCATTGAACCATGAAAAATAAATGTTGTATGCATGTTTGATTTAGCAGTGCTAAAGTTGTGGAAATGAAATTACCATATTATTGGTATTTTATGGTGCTAATCATTAAATACTTATTGTCATACAAATTGTATTGTTTGTCTAACTTGCCGGAAAGTTACAACACAAAAGCAGTACTTAAGCTGTTGTTGTGAACTTTGTGTTAAGATTATGATTAAAGATTAATATAAAAAAATCTTTATTTATTTCACAACGATTTAGAAACAGATTATTACAACTTATTTTAATTTGGTGGGATGGCCCATATTCTGACAGCATCTGGCTCAATGGTCCAGATTTTGGCAACATCTAGCTCAATGACCCAAATTTTGGCAATATCTTCCTTGTTGGTCCAGATTTTGGCAGCATCGAGCGCGATGGCCCAGACGGTGATAAAGAAGATGGTTAACTACTGAGATATGTTTACACACTCGAAAGCTTTATAAATGTAGAACTTTGCAGGAGAGACTTGTGATAAGTTGAAATATATAACAGTAGAACCTGTTCTAATCCGAACACATTCCAGACTAAAGATTTTGTCAGGTATTCAGTTTATACCAGTTAATTTAAGGAACAGTATTAATAGCATGTCCTTGTAACAAACTTAGGTATAGGCAGGATGTTGGTGTACTCCGGGTCTGGTTTTCACAGGTTCCGCTGTATATAAAACACATATATACAACATATATACATGTACATGTGTATATTATTTTTATAGAAAATTTTGAACCCTATTTTCATATTCTCTAGTTGTATGAATATAATTATACAGTCAAACCTGCCTTTAAGACCACCTCTGTATAAGAGCCACCTGCTTTTACAGACCTTCTTATTGCTCTTTATTCATGTAATTTGAGCCTGCATAAAAGGGCAACCTGCCCATAAACTTTAATAAAGGCCACTTTTACTTGTTCCTCTGGTTGGCCTTTATAGACAGGTTTCACTGTATAATGTTTACAGTAATGATGTAGTGCACATACTTGTGTATTCTTTTGTTATATTGTTAGAATGCAAATTAATGGTTGATTGATTAGGTATATCAGAATGAATTTATCTGTGTTTAATATTTCTAATTATGTCTAGTTTTATTAGGTTGAAAATGCTTCCAACTCAGTTGGTATGTACTATTTTCCAATATTTGACTCCACATATTTAAGTACTTTGTATTTACTGTATAACAAGTAACCTTTGTAAAACATACTGCTTCTGAATGAAAGAGATTGGGCAGGTGTTACGTTATGTATTGTACAAAAAATTTAATTTTGTAGCTTCATTATTTATTTCAATTATAAATGAATTAACCAGACAAGTAATCTGTTTTGTAAGCAGCAGACTTGATAAAAACTACATCTGAAACAGATGGTTGGTTGTAATGGGAATGTTATCAAGTTATTATGAAATGGTTGTCTCATGGAACTCTTTCCTATTGTACATATTTTGATGGTTGAAATGCTAAAACACAAACCAAATACTGTGATATATAATGATGTAATACTATTATACAACTAAATACTGTGATTAAATGCTAAATTTAAAACTGAATACTATTAGTTACACAGCTATTTAGCGACCTAATGCAGAAATATATCACGTCGCCCATTATAGTTTTTAATGACTCCCTATAATTCCATAATAGGTCACTCAGTCACTGTGTAACAAATTGATCCCACCAAAGACCTTCAAAACATTAGTACATCTGCAGAAACAGCAACTGCTTTGACAACATCATTGTTTATACAGGTAACAGACGATGCCATCGCTACTGACCTAATCTTTTTTTGGGGGGGGGGGGGGACAAGGGAGATAATCACAAGTGACCCAATATAACCCCATGTTTCTAATTGACCAATGGGAATAAACGATTTTGATCTGAGGTGGGATAAATTTTGAATATGTGCCAAGTTGTCAAGTATTGGTAAATATATGTACTAGAAGTGAAACTTGGCTATACCTAGGCAACTGCTTGTGATTAAAAATTTTTGGATTCTGTTTTATGTCCAGATAGAATTGTGAGTTATATTGGGTTTGCAGTTTAATCAATCAGGGTTTAGTTAGGCCAGAGTTGACTGTACATGTATTTAAGATGTCCAGTCAGCAATGATTAGGTTGAAAATGTGTAACTAGCTTAGTTATAATGTTGAAGTTTCAAATGTCTACAGTTGACTATTCACCTGTTATTTATTTTATTTAAATTCAAATATTTTATTGTTTTGAGATTTTGTTTATTATAATAATAACCTGTTGATGAATTTCTATTGATTTCTTGTAAAAAAAATACATTTTGTGCTTCATGAAATTTTTTATAAATTTACATGTCCGTATATTTCTACAAAAGTGATAAAATTGTTGTGCAATAACTCTGACATTCCGGTAATAACATTGTAAATTTAAAGTGTTATTTAAAAGAAAATGATGCAGAAAAAATAAGGAAAAGGGTACTCAAAAATACTCAAAAAGTGCTTTTGTAATCTATTTTAATATTCTTGGAAGGACTTCCATTTTTATATCTCAACCCATTAAAGTCTATTAGAATTAAAATTATTTTACAGACTTGTTCAAAATGTCTGGATTCTTTCATTTATGGCTTTTTCAGTCAAAATTTGAATTTTAGTGACAGGTACAAATGGACATCTGTGCACTGTGGTACTATTTGTGTTATTTATAAGTTTTATCAGTTTATCACTGTTGGTTTTGTTCCCCTTTACAAGTTACTTTTTGTACTTTAATTTACATTATCTGAGGCAGTATTTTATGTTCCTTTATTAGTCAATTTTTCAATATCTATTCCATATAGTATTGTAAACTTTTTTTCCATACATTTTCTACATCATGAAAATTGTTCATCAATTTTTCATTCGTAATGGTTTCATCTTTTTCTGTCTTTAGTTATTTCTAAAAAAGTTTAAGTTTAAGAATTTGTAAGAAATAAATTAGATCTTAACACTAGCTAACAATATATCTACTTTTTAATTGTTGACTAGTTTCGCCAGTCTTCAGGACTTACAACACCATACTTCACTCACTATTCACAGGTGTTGGTTTCCTGTATTTTTAGTAAAAGATTTTATAGGTCAGTAGGCGTTTTTCAACTTTCATCACACATCCATAAACCACCCATAAATCAATCATGCAGACAACAGTAACTCCTTAATTATTCAATTCTCATTTGTTTCAGGAATTTTGATTGGTCATACCTTTTCTGTTATTTATGTTTGAAAGAATGGAGTTCACCAATGAACCATGTGATCAATTCCCCATAACATTTTTGCCGAACATTTTGGAAAGGTTTATGTCGACAATTCCAAGGGTTACGTCGTTTTATGGAAAAAATGTGAACTGAAGCGATTCCTTTTCCAGTGGTATCATCGTTACACAGAACTATATGGCATATCACATGGTACACTGCCGAACCCTATTGACTCTCGGTGATGTCATGTTATCATTATAGATGATTCACAGGGATATTTGTATTGGATGTAGTGATCTAATTGTTTTACTTGCTACAGGTTGTAAAAGTATTCAATGCACTGATTTGTTGTTTAAAAATTTAGAAATCTATAAATTTAAATACATTATAAGAAATAAGATTTTTTTTTTTTTAAATTTTATGGAAGAATTTGACATTTTGCACAGAATAATATAATTTGCAGCGAATTATGCAGTATGCAAAATGTTCAAATTCCTTCATTTTGCCATAACAAAAAGAAAAATTTATTTCATTTCTGTAGTAATACATGTATGTGTTATATTTGTTCATTCTCACCTGCTTAAGCCAAACATTTTTTATCATTTATCATGATCCGTAGATTTTGACCTTAAGATGGTTTGTAATTTATGCAAGGTGTGTTATGGCTTAATTATTTGACCTCCAACTTTGACTTAGATATGAGTTTTTCCAAGGGCAACCATATCTACCGTATTTTGATTTTAGGATTGTCAGTTTGAGTCAAAATTAAAGGTCCTATTGTAACATACCATAACACACCCAACAAAGGTCAGTATTATGCAGTTTATTATGATAGTTATCACAAATAAGCCTAATGTTGGTTTGCTTTGTGTGTGTTTGTTAATGAAATAATGATTATGTGTTCAGTAATTGAATTTAATAAAAAGGAAATACATTTGCAGTATTAAATTTGCTGTTAAAATTGGTCGAGGCCTTGTTGATTATTTGATTATCTTATTATTATTATTATATTTTTACATATTTATTAGTACAATTGTTTTAGATATGTTTAATTGGTCATATATGATATAAAATCCCTTGTTATAATAAAACAATTCCACACAAGTGTATTAAATGTTATTTTTTTTTTTTTTTTTTTTTTTGTATACATGGTTGAATCACACAGGGAATTTTGCCTCCCATTTGAGATACCAGTTCCATCAAATGAAAGTGAAAGATTGATCCATTTGAATGGGATTTTATGCCTTAGTCAAGACTATTTCAGTATTTCACCTATATCGAGGCATCACCAGCTATAGGTGAAGTGAAAGAAATTTTGGCCTTTGCAGGGTGCTCAGGGCAATGCGCAGGGAAGCTTCTTTAGTGTACCAAGCTTACTGTGACAAGGGCATTGGTTTTTAAGGTCTCTTCTGAAGGCCCCTGTAACTTTCTTTTCTGGTCAGATACAGCAAGGATAAAAACCCTGGCCTCGATCACTCTACCAACTCCACTACTAAAGTGGTATTGAATGTGAAAGAGAAATTCATAAAATAAAAGTGAAAACTATATAAGCAATGCTTTGGTTAAAAGACATAACATGCTTTTACAATTGATGTCTTCATTCAGATTCAAGCCTAGCATAGTACCTCTGGCCTGTTGGCACAATGCTCTTAAGAAAAATCTCGCCACATTTGAGCAAAAAATACTGTTAAGCAACTTTTATCCGTGTGCTATAACTTTCCAGGTTTTGCAAGAAGAACATAATTGGTGTTATCTGTACCAAATATTCAGCTTTAATCAATATTTGGAAAGTTAATAGTCATGAAATGATTTTGGGAAGAGAATTGTGAAAGTTAATATCTGCAAATAACAGTTGGTTTACGGTAGTGTATAATCGACACTTTGGTATTTATCTGTAACTACCCAAGAATCCACCTCCAATGAGACATGCAAAACAGTAAAATCAATGGATTTAAACCCAGTACCTCTGGTATTTCTGCTGAAAACTCTACTTGACAAACTATGGTGAAATTCCCATGTGTTCCCTTGGTAAATAATGACACATACATACATATGTAACATTCATATATGAGGTCATTTGTTGGGGTCTATAATGTACTCATGTGACTCAACTGGAGCATTTGTTTGGGATCTATAATGTACTCATGCCACTCTACTGGACCATTTGTTTAGGGTCTATAATGTACTAAAGCCACTCAACTGGACCATTTGTTTGGGGTCTATAATGTACTCATGCCATTCAACTGGACCATTTGTTTGGGGTCTATAATGTACTCGAGCCATTCAACTGGACCATTTGTTTGGGGTCTATAATGTACTCAAGCCATTCAACTGGACCATTTGTTTGGGGTCTATAATGTACTCATGCCACTCAACTGGACCATTTGTTTGGGGTCTATAATGTACTCAAGCCATTCAACTGGACCGTTAGCGGCTTACTAATGTACTCTAGCCCCTGACTCTAACTGAACCCCTTTTTATCATTTTATGTTTTCTGGTAATTTTAGAGTTGGACATGCCCATTAAATTTTAAAAATTTTCACATTGTTTGGATGAAACCCTTAAGCAATGACCCATGTCAGGAATAACATAGATGGAAAAAAAGAATCTTTGCTTCTAAATGCCAAAATCCCATTGCAATGGTATAAACTCCCCTTTTATAGCCAGTGATGTCTCAATATAAGTGAAATAATCTTGACTAGGATGTAACACCATATTTCACTTACTCAAAAGTTTGGTAAAACAATTATCAAGAGTTAATCAAATAAATGTATCTTACAGTAATATCTCTGTAATGATATGAATTAAACTGGTCTCTACATGGAATCTTTCAACACTTCTTATATTGTTCATCCACTTTTACTAGGTACAGGTTATACAATCAGTAGTTTTATCATAGCGACACAAAATTTAAAATGTAAATCTGCACATTAAATTTACATTGAATTAAGTGTCCATAAAGTAGGTGCATTTTGTGTTTTAAACAAATATAACATTATTTATGCTTGAGGCAGCTGTTTTTGACATTTGAAAACATAGACCCATATAAATCACAATAACAAGTTAAAATCCTCTTAAACAGAATTTTATTTCCTTTAAACTATTTAAGTCATACAAATGATCATAAAACAGTAACAAATCTATAATGATTTTATTGGACAAGTACCATATTTTGTCTCATATTTTTCTCATTCTTTCACCTTCACTCTCGTTCTTGTTGCTAACGGGTATAAATCATAGTAACAAATCTATAATGATATTACTGGACAAGTACCATAATATCTCATATTTTTCTCATTCAATCACCCTCTCTCTCGTTTTTGTTGCTAGCAGTTATAAACCACAGTAACAAATCTATAATGATTTTATTGGACAAGTACCATATATTGTCTCATATTTTTCTCGTTTTCTCACCTTCACTCTCGCTCTTGTTGCTAACAGTTACAAATCACACTAACAAATCTATAATGATATTATTGGACAAGTACCATATTTTGTCTCATATTTTTCTCGTTCTCTCACCTGTTCTCGTTGCTAACCTTTATAAATCACAGTCAATGTAATGCACAAGTAAATATTACAGTAAATATGATAATACTGACTCTTTATAAACATATTTAATTACCATAACTATATCATGCAACTTCTCCAGTCAAAAATGTTTCAACATAGATCATATATATATTTATAGAATGTATACTATAAAGAAAGTAAACACAACCTTTTCTACATAATTATATATAACTAGCCTAACTACTTAATATTTTCTGTTGTCTTGATTACCATAAATAACAAGCTGGACATGGAAGACAATTTTTTATTTTTTTTTTATTTTTTCCTCTATCTAATATTTTAAACTTATTTCTTTTTTTCGATCTATTAACTATAATTTTTTACATATTACTACTAAATGGAATGTTCTATAGAAATGTCTAAGGATAATGATACATGTATGCTGTTTTACCTAAAAATCACAGAGTTTGTCTTCTGTATAAAGAGAAATATTCAAGGTGTACTAATGCTCATTTTTCTTGCTGTTGTCATTTAACAGTGAAAGTAATCAATTGCAAATTAAATTATCACATAAATAAAATAGATCATATCCTAAGAGTTTGTACCTGCAAAAGTGTTCATGCTACTGAAACAGCCAAACATAATACAGTCATATTTTGTTCACATGAAATTGACATGAATTTCACATGTTCATACATGAAATTGACATGAATTTCACATGTTATTACATGAAATTAACATGTATTTCACATGAAATTCATATATTTCATGTAAATCAAGGTACCTCAATACAGAATATTGGGTTGTATACCAGTGAATATTTCTACAAAATATTATACAGTAACTCTTCGGAAGAAACACATGTATATATTAAGACTAGTATAAAGTATAAAGCTATAATTTCTGGAAATGACTAGATTTAGAAACTTTGCCATACGTGTAGTATAGGAAATACTAATGTAACAAAGCACCTGTTTGATCATCAATTAAAATTACACTGGTCAGTTGTGTATCAATTTACTCTATAATAACTAATCTGACTAGTCCATATGACTGTATATAGTAAAACAGTTCCTATATCTTTATACAGTAAAACCTTGTTTTAATACCCTTCAACAACTTTGCCATCTTGCGTATCACCACATTATTTTGGTTCCCAAAAATCAATTTCTTCTATATTTTTCTTTATTAACTTCCCTCAATTTATCACTAAACCTCTTTATAATGCCAAAACTGGACTGATCAAATAATGGTGGTAACGATTAAAGGTTTTACTGTATTGGAATCAATGTCTAAATGTAACAGATCTTTTGACTATAGAAATGCAATGAAACCTGTCTAAACCCAACTCAGTTTAAACAAGTTCATTTACTTAACAATGTTAATACATCAAAATAAAACTGTTCAGATAACATATAACATCATGTTCTGATGTACTTTGATGATTTTGCTTAGAGTTAATTTGACTGTATATAAAATTTAAACACTGAAAAAAACAAGAGATCCTTAATAGAATAAAAGGTCCCATCTGTAGCTACTAAATGTCATTATTTTTTATCAAAAACTTTGAACATGTCCAATTATGTTAACAATGAAAACCAATGACTCACAACAGAAACACAACTCATAACAATTGCCATGTCCCTGCTGAGTGCCCCAGCTGCAGAAGGAACAATAAATGTTGATAAAAATTCATCATATCATGCTTTAACACATGACATATAAATTCAAACCTTAATGTCTGCCAGTTATTTTAATCAGGAAAACAAATGTTTAATGCTGATAAAAATTAACCATTGTCAAACTAAAATACAAAACATGCCAAAAAGTCTCAATGGATTATAATTGGTGAAATCGCATCGGAGCACCAACCGATGATTAAGTACGATTTTGAACAAATGCTGCAACAATATATAGTAGAGTGCATCACAAATTGGAAGAATACTACTTTAAAGCTTATATTGAATGAGCAACATCTTGCCAGACTTCATTGTGTCAGACAAGAATTTCCAGATATGTATATTAAAATGTATCAAAGTTAACGTTTGATTGTGTATAGATTTCATATTAATATATGTATAACAAAACAAGCACCTGCTGAATAAGTAACAATTAAGGATAATGCAAATGGTCTCATTTTAAGACACTTTTTTGCAGTTATGACCTGAACATTTGAATGGAAATTTCAAATTTTCATACCTGAATCGCCATTAAGACCTGAATATTATTATTTTGACACACTTTTTTGGAGTTATAAACATTTCAAATTTTCAGAAACCTTTTTATACCATTATGGCATGAAAATTTAGAGATTTCTGGAAATGAAACTCTCAGTTTTGATGCACTAACAATGTGCAGTATTCTCACAATTCATAAGTACATCATGATTCATGAATATCATGAACAACAAATTGCCTACTCCTGAAGAAGGATGATTTAAAGTACCAGGTATACATTGTGTAAATTGTTATACAATGTATTGTACAAGTCCATATAACACAAAAACAACAGACTAGTTCCATACATTGTAATTTTCCTTAAATAAAATTTAGTACCTTGCGGATATTTCTAAAAAAAATTGTGTGAAAAAAGTAGGCAGTGGACAAAATTGGCTACATGTATTTGGAACAAGTTTTAAATATAGATTTTGCATAAAAATTTTAATAAGAGATATGTCTCTAGGAATGTTGTAAAGAGAGATAAAAATTCAATGTATAATTAAAATATTTGATATAACAACTAACAACTGCATATAGATATGCAATATGAATCAGTAATACTGAAATGAAATATTGAATATATGTTAATTAAAATAGATCAAATATATTATATTGTGAATTGGAAAGCATTGTGTGTGTGTGTGTGTGTGTGTGCACCATCCATATTTTGATTCTTAATGCACACATGGTAAAGTGGGTAGTTTTGGCAAATTAACAGTCACACTTGTCTATAAAGGCCATTGAAGGAAACCAGTAAAATTGGCCCTGGTGGACAGGTGGCCATTATATACAGGTTCATATAACACGAATAACATAAATAAAGAGCAACTGGGATAAAATTTTACCAGTCATTAAAAGCAGGTGGCTCTTAGTAAGAGGTGGCCTTTAAACCAGGTTGGACTATATACAAAAAAGATTTCATGATAAAGTAAATAGAATTAAAATGTTATATAGTGAATGTATCAGTAACATACATGTGTAACAATTTATTGCTTACGGTATAATACTTATAACAACGGGTAAAACAGCCCCAAAAACTTGAAATACTGACTTTATGTAAACATTCCAAAATATGATGGTTTGAATATAAATGCTGAATCTTTGGTATTCGCAAAAACTGACATACTAATGTAATACTGTTTAAAAATTACTCAGTTCTGCAGAATTAGAAAAATCTACTTATATATATATATTGGAGGTAGATTAAGTACAGATTATTTGCATTTTTGGGGTTTCAGATCATGGCATTAAAAAACTTAATGAGATGTAAGTGACCAAAGAAATATTTATAGAAAAGAACTAAAGTTCAAACTCCAATAAAACAGGGAAAGCAAGTTACTATTAAATTTATTTCTATAAGAAATATTGGTATTCCAACCTTCAAAATTTAATGCAATCTTAAAAACACCAATGTGATCTTCAAAATGTATAATTTATAATTTAAAGTAACATTTTCAATTATCATTAATCAATTTGTAATTAAAAGTTAATTCACTGCAGAAATAGTTCACAAATAGTTAATGCCTGATTAATGAGAAAATCCACCTTTTAAAGGGAATAAATCCTCATTTGTCTTATAAGACAGCACCTTATATACAATTCATTGCCGTTCTTGTGTCAGAACAAAAGTAGACCAAATTATAAGTTGTCCATGATCTGATGACAGAATGTCTATTAACACGGAGGGCTTTAAATAATGCATATAATAGGTGTACAAGTAGTGTGTCACTGTATGTGTATAATCATGCCAGTCACCCTTTATTCATTACAGTTATCCTAATATTAAAATAGACTCGCTGTATATTTTGCCATCAGATCGAGGACAACCTAAAATGGTGTTTATGAAACAATGCTAAAGTAAAACATGTATAAAAAACAAAAACAAAACAACAATATTTCAATAAAAATTTAAAGCTTTGCATTGTCTTTAGTTGCATTTCAATTAGTATGTATAAGTTCAATAAACTTTTAAGGACTTGCTTGTACTTGTTGTTTCAGCTAGTGGAAAATTGCCATTAAACTCAACCTCTGATAAAATATCAGTCACTTTGTTGTCATTATGACTAGATGTATTGGACTGCTTTGTAGTAGTGATATTCATATCAAATATAGCATTGTTATTTCTGTTCTCTAGTTCCTTCAACACCATAGCCAGTTTGGAACAAAAATAATCTACATCATCTCTATTCAATGTCATTGGTGGTTTCATTTTTAATACATTCCCATGGGGACCATCTGTGCTCAATATTATAAACTCCTTCTTCATTCTGAAATATAGACAAATAAATTTATGTTTAGTCCCTCTTCCCTTTTTTTGCAAGTTGTGTCTCTAGTCTAGTCTATCTTCTTTGTCCCTGGTGGGACATAAGGCCACAACCAGTTGCCTCCACTTCACCCTGTGTACAAACGTGTGTACCAAAATATAATGCAGGACCTGTTTAAACAACAAGCCACTCTGAAAACCTGAACAGAGTTATTTGTTTAGGACCTCCATTCATGATTTTCATAACCCAATTATAAATATTTATATTTATATATGCATGTCCACTATGTCCCCAAAACAAAGTGGGGAAGGGAGATCCACTACTTTTTTTTCTTTCAGAAACAGTTTGACTCCACAGCTTTTCTCGAAAACTATGTATTTCATTCAAAATACATTTTGTAAATATGACCTTTCCAAAAACCCTATAGCATGCCTGCACAAGAAGTTTAGAAACCACTTTAAATATTTGTCGATAAAAGAACTTGACCTAAAATTGCAATATTGCATGACAATACTAGTATGGGAAATAAAATGAGTTCATCTTGTACTTTGTACAGGTGAGCTAACAGTGTCAGCCAAGGACTTCAATATACATGAAGTTTTATATCATAAGAAAATAATAGAAGTGATAACCTTACCTTTCTATAACATAATCAGCTTCTTCTGAGGCAGGTACTCTACTGCTTCTATCCTTCACTAAGTCTATACCCAAAAATAATCCTAGTCCCCTAAAAAATCAAAAGTTATAATCAACCAAATGAACATTCATTCTAATTTCTGCTTTAACAAAAGTTAAGAAATGTGAAATTGACATAATTTTTTTTTAATAGAAACAATGTCACAGAAGAAAAACAATATCAAAAAAATAAAGACAAAGATTTGAATGCAATTTATAATATACAATCATAACCATCTAGGTAAGTTTGCATCTTATGATTCAATAATTATACAGACACAAAGTCATTGTTTTTTGTTTACCAAAATACAACACAGTCCCCTGCAAGTTATCTCCCTTGTACTGGGATGTCACAGGGTGACAACAGTATTATCACATGGCTGTGCTGAGATAGTAGAGGTCGCCACACACCAACAGTAATTTTGTGGGAAGTATCTCATTTGTTGGAAAACATCCATTACATTGTACATTACATGTACAACATATTTCGATCGTACATCTGCAAAATAGTCATCTGTCTTTGGACTAGTCACATTCCCATTACTGATAATATCAAATTGAATTAATTTTCATTGTTATTAATTTAATAATGTCTAATGAAAAATTGGTTTTAGGTAATCAGGCCTATTTTTTATGTTGATCAACTGTTTTGTAGAAATAGAAGTTCTAATTTTATTTCATGATAAATTTGTCTCACAATCACTTACCTTACATCTCCAATAATACTAAACTCTGACATCATACTCCTGATTTTGTCCTGCCAATATTGTCCTACATCCTGGGCATGATCTATTAACTTTTCTTTTTCTATAACATCTAATACAGCTGATGCTATTGCACATGAAACTGGGTTACCTCCATACTGAAATAACACAATAAGATACTAGTACAACAGGTACAATGTATAAAGAGTAAGAGATAAACATGTACTTTGCATCAACCTGAATTACTAACAACAAAACATATCAAACTAGAGCAGTCACTAGAGAGACAAAATAGCCCCTGCTCTAAATATTACACACAGGTTTGACCTTAACCTTTGACCTACACACCTAAAGTTGGTATGGATACATTGTATATGTACTTGGTATCAACCTGAGCCATAAAACACTAAATATAAAACTATCTGATTTTGAATGGTGATTGAACATGGCAAAATGGTGTCCAGTAGTGTCATTCAAATACAGTGCTCTTGTTTTACAACTACTGGTCTATAACTTTGAAGTTATATTTTGGTAAACTGATTGATTGATTGATTGATTGATTGATTGATTGATTGAATAAGTCCCAGTCAAGAGTACTTCACTTATATTTGGTTTTCAACAGCTATAGGTGAAGTGGGAGAAATTTTTATCTTTGCAGTGTGTTTGGGGCAGGCAATGTGCTGGGAGAATTTTTTAGCACACCATGCCAACTGTGACACTGGGTTTTTAACATATCTTTCAAAGGACTCATGACTTTTATTTGTAAATGTAGAGTGCTCACTTGACGTAAGAACAGTCACTACATATTTTCAAGTTTGGTCGAAGCTGGCCAGGGATCCAAACTCTGACCTCCCACATGCAAAGTGAGCAATTTATCAATTAAATTGAGCTACTGTAATGATGTATGTAAACAGGTGAAGTTTATTAAATTGTTTATACTGAATTGAGACTGAAATATAAATATTTGGTTTTCCTCGCACTCTTCAATAACAAAGTACACACTGTATATATTTTTTCCAAATTTAAATAATTCAAACAAATTTGTAAAAAGAACTGTTAGTAATATAATTCATTACATTGTATTTTGAAATAAAATGTAAATATAGTGCAAAAAAATCCAACAAATGACATGTTTAAGGCAAACAAACTAATAGTAAGCCATCATTACTGTTCAAATTCACATGTTTGTGTTTAAACTTATACATACAACATTCTGTTTTAAGACTTGATAAACACTACCTCTTTGTATTACGATCACAGAAAGATTTCTAATGCTACTGATAAATAAAACCAGAATTCAAATGTTTTTTAAACAAGTGATTTATAACTACCATATATGCATACTCTCCTTGAAAAATAAATCATTACAGTAGCTCATTTGGTCAAGTGCTCACTCCGTATGTGGCAAGATTGCGGGTTTGAACCCAGGCAGAGTCTGACCAAGACTTTAAAAAAAGGTAGCGACTGTTTTTCTACCACACACTTAGCATTTAGAAATGAAACTCACAGGGTCCTTAGAAAAAGACCTTAAAAATTGATGCCCGATATCACGGCAGGTGTGGTACGTTAAAAACCCTCCCTGCTACATTCCGGAGTGCACTGCAAAGGAAATAAAATTTCTGCCTCTTCACCTATAGCTGGTAGCATCTCAATTTAAGTGACATATTCTTGACTGGGAAGTAACATCCCATTCAATTATACAATCAATCCTTGAAAAGTGGCAGAAGCTTGTTGCTTATATCCTGGTTTGATTGATGTAAAGCTACTGAGGGTACAAAAATCACCAATAGAAGTATGCCAGTCTAACACAAAGTTAACCCTAAGTATATTGGCTGGTACCCATTTAATTGGCAGCTGGGTGGGCTGGAACAACATAAATATAGATATCTTGCTTAAAGTCACATACAATGCAGCCTAGCTACAGCTCAAACTGATGACCCCTGATTAATTAGTCTGCGATATTTCCATGACAATTTTAGTTTAAGGTAAATAACAATACTTACTGTGTTAAAGTAGGACATTCCACAAGCTTTAAAACTTTGACTTATTTCTTTAGTTGTTATAACAGCAGCCACTGGGTGACCATTTCCCATGGGCTTCCCCAATGTTACAATATCTGGTACAACACCTGAAATGAATAAATTACCAATCTAGAATGCATGTACATTGTATATAATTTCAATTATGAACTAGAACCAACTCTTGTGAACCAAATAGTCATCACCCTCCACAAAGATTTGACCTTTTGACCTTGAATATTGCCTACACACCTACATGTGGAATGTGACACAGCATCAAATGTGCCAAGTTTGAGGAAACTCAGTCTATTGTAAAGATGCGAAATAGGAGCAAACACAATTTTACACAAACAGATGGATGGACAAACAGACATGGCAATTCAAGACTGAAGTGTAAATGATTTTTTTTATTGTCTGTCCAAACCCTTGGCATGATGCTTGGTAAAAAAAATTCAGGTGCATAAGAAAATTTAAGAAAAACATGAAAAATAATTTAAACTGTTTGGAAATAAAAGTTTCACCATTAGTAAATGCTTAAAATTGTAGAAAATAGCCAAACAAGTTGTGTATTGTATATCAATCTGGCCCAAAAACTGATTAAGTCCAACTGTCTCTTGTTTTTAAGAATATTTCACAAAATTCATAAACAAATTCAGACATAAATTTGTTTCACATCTGTATAAATTAACAGGTCAACATTCTATAATGACCACATGTTCACCTGGCATTCATCCAGTAATTGCAGTCATGCAAAAACAGGGATTGACTTAATTCAAGGTCAACAACAAACTGATAAGCCTGAGAATAAATGAAGGGATTTACTAAGTGACAGTTTGTTTACTGTATGTAAACATTTACAGTGCAGTGAGTTATTACATGATGTGGAATACATTAATTTATTTATCAGTTCAGACAAAAATTGTCCTCTTCAACTTTAATAAACACTTGAAGGAAAAAAAATCAGCTTTCATTGCAGTTTTCTTTTTTTCTTTTACAGTACCCTGAAACAAATTATTTGTTTAAGGTCAATTTGATGGGGGGAAAAAAGTACTTTTTGATAAGTTGCAAAGTCACAAAAAATTGTATATTGCTAGCTCAATGGATTAACATTCCATAGCTGGTGGAACATGTTTCAGGGTGGGATTTGGAGTTAAGGGTGTATTACAATAAATTAACATTTTCAGCTGTCAGATAATGTGTTTGTGGGTGAGGTTGGTGGTGTGGGTGAGGGATGTATTACTATGGATTACCATTTCACAGCTGCTGGATCATGTGTTTGTGGGTGAGGATGGTGACAGGAATGAGGGGTGGATTGTAATAAATGGATTACCATTTCACAGCTGCTGGATCATGTGTTTGTGGGTGAGGATGGTGAAGGGAATGAGGGGTGGATAGTAATAAATGGATTAGCATTTCACAGCTGCTGGATCCATGTTTTTGGATGATGTTTGGGGGTAAGGGGAATAGATTATAACCAATTAGCATTTTAATGCTGCTACATTTTTTATGAGTGGGCTAGGGGTAGGGTGAGTGTGGGAGTGTTTCATGTTGTGTGTTACAGTGTGGGTGAGAGTCTTTTTTTGGTTAAAAAATCTAAATAACAATTATGTTTCTTTTTGGTAAAAAATCTAAATAACAATTATGTTACTTTTTGGTAAAAAAATCTAAATAACAATCACATCGTCATATAGTTTGTTTACAGCTAATATGTTAAACAAGATATGAAGATTTGTCAATAAAGTGTAAGAAAGTTAGTAGGAAGAAGTCAGCAAAGAAAGGTCAGTCCTTGAGATCAAGTGCATAATATGTCGTCATAAATGGGTTATCTAAAGTAAACTAGTATTATGATGACAGACATTGTAAAGATTAACTTCATAAAGGCATGGTTTGAACTTAATTTACACATAGAACAGGTTTTATCCAGCTAAAACAAACTTCTGAAATAGATTACAACATGATACACAACGTCAGAATATTCATAAATTCACTCTCAATTTAGGACAGTTTAATTTTGTACCTGTATTCTGATTTTAGGACAATGAAGTAATTGTATGTTTGTATATGTACATGTCAGTAGCCTTTGGCAATGCATTTACTGCACTAGTTAAAATTTTAATATTTAAATAAAATGCAAAAGATCTAATGCAACATTTAACTTGTATTTTAGATAAATTATGTCTATATTAACAGCAGGAGCGTTCAGAGACAGTATGTGTACAAGTCATTTAACATAAGTGACATAACATCCAAAAACTTCTAATACTTAAAACATCAATAAGATCTTCTATGCTTGTTACAGAAGAGTAGAGTGGAGTGGAATTATAATGTTTTATACCCCAGTCAAGATTCTTTCACTTATTTTGAGGTGGTCAGTTTTAGGATGGTGGGGAAAACAGAAGTACCCAGAGAAAACCAACGACTTTGGGGATACAAACATACATACTTTCTCACAATATAATTTGTCCTGAGTGGTATTCAAACCTTGTCTGTGAGAGGCACTGTGATCCATAAGGGCACACTTCAGATAATTGGCCACCAAGGCCTTCTTGTCACAGAGTGAGAAAATAAGTAAGTGCCACTGCACAGAAAAAATATTTTTAATTGATCTTTTTTCTGTAAAATACAAACAGAATTACACAACCTGTCATGGAATTGCCAAATGGATCTATGCACACCATTTCCACACCATTTCAAACAAATGGAGATCATTTTCAACAAACTTCAACAGTATGGAGGGGCTACATGCACATAATTTATGTAGATTTAAAATCGTATAGGTTTAGAAAAACATATATTCTAATGTCCATGTATGAAAGGTCATTGTGTGACCTTGAAATTATATCAAGGTCAACCAGCTTTGCTCACAAGTTTTTGTCCTATTTTTAGCAGCAGCATCGTAATACATTCTACTAAAATCAGTACTAGGACTGATATGAGGGGTGTTATATATACACACTGCTTATATAATATGTATGTATCAATACCTAATACCTACAATATTCTAATATATGCTAATTCTAAAAGTTTATGGTTTTCAAGATAATTAAGCATTTCAATAATTGTTTTCCAATCTGTGACTATGTGACCTTGACCTTTAAACCCATGACCTATATCTCTATATAGAAATAATTGTTGTATCAATACATACAATATTGCAATATATATTAAAGTTTATAGTTTTCCAGATAATTAACCATTTCAGCATTTTTTTGCATCTGCGACCTTGACCCTTAAACCCATCTATATGTCAAAACGAGTGTTACCAACAAAATTTTAATATACATGCCTATACAAAATGTTTAAAGTTTTCAAGATGATTAGTATTAGCACAAAGGTTAAAAATTAGGTCATGACCTTGACCAATAATCTTAACCCTATTTTGCAAGTAATTTCAAAAACATGTCAAAACTGAAAACCCCATTCATTATCTGTTCACATACCATAATCATGTTATAACAATTTGAAAACAATTTTACAATTATTTCAAACTCAAAAACATTTCGATATTTTCTGAATTTCAACAAATTAACAAACTACAGGCAAAGGACCCTAGAGAACCCAAATATCACATCTAATTTTTAATCCAAATATCACATCTAATTTTTAATCCAATCATTGGTTTCTGAGAAGATTTTTTAAGTTTTTGCAACCCTAGGTCACCTTTACCTAGTTTTGGTAGCTATGGCAATGCCAAACAAGTCTAATTGCACCAGCCTATGGGTACTTCTGACTAAGTTTCATTAAAATCTGTCCAGTAGTTTCAGAGAAGTAAAAAATTGGTGTTAATTATGCCCACATGCTGCACTATGCCATAAACTCACATGACCTTTGGTCAAGTGAGCTCATAAAAAGGTTATTGAACTCGCAAGATTGTGAAAATGTCGAGTCAACTCAGGACAATATTACATAATATCAGTTCAATAACCTACAATACAAAAAGATCTAGAAAATATTTTGTATTACTATACAATAATGTGAATCTGCATTTTTTCATCAACAGTTATGCAACATGAATCAACTATCATAGTATGTGTGTAGTTGTTTTTTTAAGCAAAATATGTTGTAGTGCACATCTATCACCAAGTGTCAGATGTAATACAGATTCAGTACATACAACTGGGGGGTGGGGTTATAAGAGTGCTTTTTGTTTTGTTGTGTTCTATAACTTTTGAATTATATGAAACTGTAAATGAATTAAATCATAATTTTGATATCAAACTGGATATATATCTCTTAAAAAATACTCCTTTATCAGGTAAATAACTAGACAAATCTTTTAATCACAGTCTGTTTCTGGGTTGTGAAACAAATATACTGTTAAAAGTTTGCTGAATAAAATTTTTAAAAAATACACTTTGACAAGGCAAACAAGCTAAACAATCTTTCAATCACACAGTCTGTTTTTGGGAGAGAAATGAATAAAATGATAAAAGGCCACTGAATAAAACTTGA
This sequence comes from Anadara kagoshimensis, assembly GCA_021292105.1. Lineage (NCBI taxonomy): Eukaryota > Metazoa > Mollusca > Bivalvia > Arcoida > Arcidae > Anadara > Anadara kagoshimensis. The sequence goes on from CM037861.1 coordinate 46,935,897, forward strand.
AAAAATTTACTCCTTTCCAAGGTAAACAATCTAGAACATCTTTTAATCATCAGTGTGATTTTTTGGGACTAGATATGAATAAATTGTTAAAAATTTGCTGGGTATCTGGATACCATTAGTTATAACTACTTGGCCACTACAGAGTTGATAACAGCGGTCATCAACAACATGTAATCACATTCCATTTACTGTCCATTAGATCCAATTAACACCCAGTCTCAATCATCTTCATTCACACCAATTCATTCATTGTCATGCAACCGCAGGTAATCCCATTTAAACTACCAATACATTCATTTAAATTCAAACTTGTATATTTTATTTTTGACATATTTTGGCATGTGGTTCATTAAACTCATAATATCTGTTAATGTTTATTTCACAATGAATTGATTCACTCAAGAATTTATGAAAAGTTGAAATTAATTTAGAATCAAAGTACTGACAGTACTGATAGCCTGGTTAATCTTCAACAACAGGTGGCAATTCCTGTGCTTCATGTTAAACCTTGCACTCAGAAATACTAGGTTTCCACAAATTTCAGATTAAGAGTAGCAGAATTTCTGAAATTTGTAAAATTATAGTCCTTGTAATGTTTTTTTTAATTTGCTAAATTAGGTCATGCTAGTAGCCACTGGCGATCTTAGCTATCAGGATTGGAAACATAGCAAAAAAAAAAGTAGGTTTAATATACATGGCCCCATTTTGAATATAAATGTAAATGTTTACAAACCTTGTGGTTGAAATGCCCAGTAATCTGATCCAACTCTTCCAAAACCGACCTGAACTTCATCAGCAATACATAATCCACCAGCATCATGTACGTACCTGTCAAGCAAGAATTAACACAAGTTTACAATACATATTAAAATTAGCAAGGTGTCTAAATTAAGATGGCAAAAGGTTTACTATCTCCAGTTGTATTGGAGATGTTCATCTAATCAGTAATTAATCAGAAACTAAAAGAAATCCCTAATTCAAGACATACTCTTGGTAGGTTTTCTTCTTATTTTACCAAATACTCATAAACGTGCATGTCCATACTAAAAGTTTTGAGGTCTCCTAAAATATAGTTTTTAACGGGACAAGACTTTGACTATTTAAAATTTAGGCATGTTTAAAAAGTGATGTTTCTTATGTTAACTACAGGACAACTTTTAGAAGTAGGAAATGATTGTTGCTGGAAAAATAAACGTTCTATAAATATGCTTACCAAAAATGTCACCAAAATTTCATTTTTTGTTATCAATTTTATTCTAGAGAGTATTTTACTTGATAAAATGTTACATTATTCTTGTTTGCAAAATGTTTGTATATAATACCAGTTGGTCAAATAAAATGTATTCTGAGCTGAAATTACTAAAATTTTTATGACAATCTTTATATTTACTTGTAAACTTTCTGTAGATACCCAGGTGGATAGATAATTTGACCACCGCAACTCTGCATGGATTCTGCTATAAAGAATGATGGATTTTTATCCTGTGATTTCATCTTATTGATGACATTTTTAACTTCATCTGCATACAACTGCCCTAAGTCTTGTTCTGGGTGACTGAGATCTGTATATTTTCCTCTGTATGTGTCTGGACAAGGTACCTGAATTCAGCATAAAAAATAATTAACAAATAAACAACATACAGAATAAATATAACATATAAAACTAAACAAAACAGAAAATATATAGACAATTGAGACAAAAGTGCTGCTATCCAGAAATTGATACACCATTTACATTTTTGCCATTAAACTGTTGTTAAGATTTCAATGATGGTAAAGTACAAATGGACATAAAATATTTTATATAGTATACATGTTAAAGAGAAACAAAAACTAAAGCTTTAGTATATATGTCCTGTTCTGTTCAGTAGTGAAGGATAAGAAAAACATGATTAAAATTTCAAAGTGGCACACCTCCAAGACCTTTGCAGAGTTACCTCCTCTTCTACCACACACAATGCCATATCCAGGTAATCATGTAACATGATGAGTAAAAATATATTTAACGGTGTTGAAATAGGCCAGAAAACAGACAGACAACGCCTTACCATAATATGTCACGTTTTTAAAAATATGCATGTAAAAAAGGAATTAGGTAGAAATTTGTGCCTTTTGGGTTGACTGTTAAATAAGGTTGAGTTGTAACACAATATAGAATGAGGTTTACATATAACACTATGTCAAAGGTGTCCTTGAAGCCAAACTTACCACATAGACATGCTCAGGCATTAAATGTGAATTGTCAACCTGCTGGTAAAGTTTGTATGGACTAATGTTCAATGCAGATATAATGTGACCATGATAAGCACTGAAATATTGAACAATACAAAAGGTTAAAACTTATCATGTACATGTATTTGAACATTTGAGGGTTTGAAATGTTGCAATTTTCAGCTAACCATCTGTCTAGTTCAGCAAATGAACTACATGCATATTAAATTCAATATTAGGCACTTCTATAAGCAGTGGAATGAGCATAATCCATACCCTTAATAGAACAATAACAGGTAGTATGCAATTCTCATATGAAATCATTTCCTATATACAAGATTTCCCCAAAATTCAGTGTTCAATGATAAACATTACAGTCAAATGTGATATTGCTCTGTGAAGTCGTTTCACTGTATGGTTTCTAATTATCATAATCATTATTTACCTAAGTTCAAGGACAATTTATAAAGTTTGTATAAAGTTTATAATAACATAATATCCCCAATCTGAGAGAACCTGCATTAAATTAATTAAACAAATTATACATGACACCCGATCTTGAAAAAGATTCGAGTTTAAAAAGTCCACTTATACCTTTAGCATTACTTCTTTCATCTACTTTTACTTTATATTACAATACGGTGGAGTAAAACTTTGATAAATCACCATCATTTATACAGACAGATTTTGGCATTATGAAGGAGTTTGGTAATAAATTGCAGAAGACGAATAAATAAAGAAAAACACAAAATAGATGGATGCATTTTTGGACTTCAAAATAGTTTGGTGACAAGTGAGGTGGCAAAATTATCAAGAGGGCATCATAATGAGGTTTTACTGCATTTATTCATACAACCCTGATCAAGTGTAAAGTGTTTAAAAATAAGACTTGATACTTACTGATCTACTGTGATCATTTCTGTATTTCTTGTGTGATGTTTAGCTAACCTCACTGCTAAATCTGTAGCTTCTGATCTATAATAAATATTGAAATAAAATTAAAGCGTCTGAAAAATGTTTGATTTACAAGAACTCTACATAATGATATGGATGAACTAACCAGAACCCTATATATATATATATGACATCAGAATTCTACATAGATAACATGGAAGATGAACATTTCAATCTTTTTACAAAAATGACAGGCTTAATTCATTTATCAAAAAGCAACTTGGGCACAAAGAAGAAGCAATTGCTCTATTGAAAATGTTTGTAAGTACCGGTAGGCTTGCATTAGGTCAGTGGGGTTTGTCTGGACAGTAGTCCCCTTTCTTCCACTATCTGAGAACTGACTGCCTTAATATACAGTAAGTGAAAGAATTTTGATATGGAGTATTAAACACCATTGCTCCACTCCACTGCTAAAATTGTAGTTTTGTTATGTCAATTCAGGTCTTACTACTACCAGCTATGAAGTTATCAGCTGATGTTTTTTGTCCTTTTATTTGTTTATTCATTCACATTCATTCATTTATTTTTCAATCAATCAATCAATCAATCAATCAATCAATCAATCACCCATCCATCTATTTCTACCCTCCCTCCCTCCCTTCATTCCTTCATTCATTCATTAGTTCATCCACCCATTCCTTTATTTATTTACTTTTTTACTTATACAGTATTTGACCTACCCCGAGTTAGTGAAGTATACTACATCAAGTCCTGTTGGCATTGTGTCAGCCAGTCTTTTAGCCAGTAATACAAGGTTATCATGTAGATATCTATTGTTGGTATTCAGAATCTTCATCTGTTGATACCCAGCTTCCACAACATCTGGGTGACAATGTCCAACTACAAGAAAACATTTGTTTGAAAGTGTTAGCTAGTTACAAACTTCAGCAATATTAATCGTCATTCTGCAGAATTAACACAATAAACATGTAGTGTAAAGATTCCAAAGGAAAAAACTCTTTACAATTTCCAGTAAATGAAAAACATAGAAATAAACATGGTAAAGTAGCATACAGATTCCACAAGCTGTATAAGTGATTTATTTCTGTTTTCATTTACTGGAAATTTGAACTGTACCAGGAAAAATTTATGCATACAGCATCTAGTAAATGTGGCTTTTATATCTCAGCTAAAAAATATTGCCCAGCTAGATTTTTCCTCAACAATTAATTTCCTCATTAAGTTTCAGGTTAGTTCTCACTGACCCAAATAAAAATCAGATTAAATTAATTTAATTAAATTTCTGTAAGAAAGGGAACTTTTTAACATCACTTTGACAACAAAATTTTCATTTAATTAGTCAAGTCAAATTTGCCTTGAAGGTCACCTCTAGTCTATATAAGGTTCACATGCCAGTAAAAGGTTATTGTAATTGCTCTTTATTCATGTGTTCTTATCTTTTATATAAGGACCACCTGCCCTGATAAAGCCACTTTTACTTGTTCCTTTAGGTGATCTTTATAGACAGGTTCAACTGTATCAAGTCAAACATAAGAGTTTTTATACAGTGGTACATTTACTGCACCAAACCTCACTAGAAATTTATCATATTCTTTCTAAAACATTTCACCAAAATTCATCAAAGAAAGCGCTGAAAGAAATACATTTGTACAAATTAAAGAAAACAATACTGCCATGGGCAGATTTATAACTCTTAAAACTGCTTGTGCAGTAATATAACATAACAGTAATATAATAAAGTAACTTGTCGGTACATAATGGTAACTAATGTATTATGACAATCATATGTACAAGTTAAAAGGAAAATGACATAAAATGATAAAAGACAATGACAAAAATGATGCTAAAAATAATTTAAAGATTTTTTTTGTTTGTGACAATTTAAAGAAACGTAGAAAACAAATGATGGGGGTTACAGAGTAAAAATTACAATGATATCTACCTCTTACAAATATTTCAAATTAAGTGTTATATGTACTGGTACTGTATGCCCTTGTACACTATATGCCAGTAATGGTCTCATCAGGGTAGCCTAGTATAATCCGGCTGACACCAGCACCACATTGTGAAGATTAAAATGTGCCCATATAAGCAGGGTCAAATAATATGCATCTTGTTAAGTGTTATGTTGACATATTTTTGTTAGAACATCATGACCACCATTTTCTCAATGCCTGGGTGGGCTAACCCCTAACCTTAATATTGTGAAATCATTCATTTTTATGTTTCATTGTTTTTGTGAATACCGTGACTAATAAATTTATATGTCAACTAAATATATATTACAAGAAAACCTTAAACGAAAAACAATAAACAACAAATTTACCAACTAACCCTTCAAAACAATAACTTTTCTTAGAACCATGAAAATTGTAAACCACAAAAATAAATGTTTATACAGTAGTTTAACTTTATTCACTTACCATGACAAACATTATTTATACAGTCTAAGAACTTATTGCCAGTCTCATCAAACATATACTGTCCTGATGCTTTTACAATCTTTAATGGATCTGATGAGAAAAACAGTTTACAGGACTCTCTGAAAATTAAACAGAAATAATTCAACTCTTAAGTAATTGATAATTGTTACAAGATCAGGTTGGACTTGGAGTGTGGTAATGAAGTATTATGCCCCAGTCAAGATTCTTTCACTTATATTGTGGCCAGTTCCGGGATGTTTGACATTGCAATTAGCAAAGGAACTGATAAACTTCGTCCAGCAAATTGATAAACTTTCTCATTCTAGTGTGGGGTTTGGAATCAAGAAGATGAGAGTCACTGTGCATGCTTAGTCCACAAAGCCATTGAGTTTCCTGATTGTTTGTAAATCCCTGCAATTAAAGTATATTTCTGTTTTTAATCTGCTATCTGCAAAAAGTCTTTTCCTTTTTAGGAAAATGGGAGGGGGCTCAGGGGTTGAGTGAGTCATAGTGCATACCATGCTTACAGATCATGACACCTCTACCTGCCTAGGTTTAAAGTATCCAGCTCAGACTTGTCAGAAAGTTTTTCATGTAAGCTTCCCAATAGACAAATTATAAAATATTCAAAAACTCATGCACCAGTCAATATGAATAAGTGCTTAGAATAAATTACCTTGCCACTAATGTTGTAATGTGACATTTTTTGCTATAAGTGAAAGAAAAAGAAGTTATCCCTGACGTCTGGAATGGAATTAGCTGACCTGGGCTGGGTAACTTGAAACTCTCTTAACAGTTACGAACACTTAATGCCTATATAACACAAAGGCGTTAAGTGTTCATAACTGCTAAGATAGCTTTGAGTTAACCAGCCCTGGATTTTATTTTGTATTTGCCAAAGCCTGTACCATTTGGGTAATCATATATTCTATGTTTCCATTCCTGATAGCCAAATCGCCATTGGCTACTAATTTATGAAAAATTCTTTAAAAAAATAACCTATTTTAGCAAATTTGTGAAAAATGCTTTACAAAGCACTATATTTCCACAATTTTTTAAAATTTGGCTACAAATAATTTGAAATTTGTGGAAACCTAGATATTTAAATTATATTAAATGCATACACAATAAAGTAACTGAGTTATATGTCTTAAGATCGGAGTCAGCTTGACTAGGTTACTCACCAGGTACTACATTCCTGGGTCTGATGTATTACATAATTTATAAAATTTATGAAATTTAAATGTGCTATAAAAATGTTTGAAAATTGAAAAAGAACATTTAAATTCATTCTAGAATATAATCAATAATCAGTCTATTTTTTGTAAATTTTTATTTTGCTTGGCGGTGTTCTGTCTAGCTTTTTGATATATGTTAGTGAATCTCACTCAGTTGACAACCAGTGGCTTATATCAATAAGTTGAGTACCGGTAATGGTGTTTAACGTCCCAGTCAAGAATATTTCACTTACATCGACACATCACCAGCTATAGGCAAAGGTGCAGAAAATTTGCATGTGCTTTGAAGGCATTATACAGCAGGGTTCTTTATCGTGCCTCGCCTACCGTAATATGGGACCTCTTTTATTTTAAGTTCCCATCAGAAAGAACTGTTAATTTCATTTTCTAATGCTGAGTGCATGGCGAAAAAAGTCTTTACCCACTTTCAAGTCTTGGGTCAGACCGGGTCAGGCTTTGAACTCACAACCTCCCACATACAAAGGAAGCACACTGTCAATTGATGTTATTCTCAGAAAAGAAATTGTGATTGTTATAGAAAGCTATGTTTCCATTCCCGGTAGCTAAAATTATCACTGGTTACTATTTTCTAGAAAATCTATTTTAAAAGGACTATGGGTATATTTTCACAAATTGGGGGAAAAAAATTTAAAAACCTAATAAGTAAATTGCTGTTTATCAACTGAAACCATGATTTAAATGAGCAAAGTGCTAATTGGTCAAGGATCTACCAGTACATGAAACAAGCAAAATGTTAATCTATTGGTCAATGATCTACATTAAGTAAACAGCTATCCTGGATATGACAAAAGTCATGTCATAAAAATGATAAGAAAGTTGTGGCTTACCGGGTATGTTATTTATTCTCACAGCTAATCAGCTTTATAATAAAAGAGACTGACCATATACTGCAATTCTCTATAATCCTTTCTCTTGACATTGTATGTGTATATTTTTATCAGTTAGAGCTGACATTTTAATAATGGACATCCGGATATTGACCATGCAGCCAGTGAACTTTTATCTCAATGGATTTGAATTATCAGCAAAAATATCTTTAATAAGATAGCTAGTACTTGCATTAACTTTCAGATTTAATTCTTTTAGCATATATTTATATATTATAAATTTTAATTATCATGAACTATATCTTAAAATCTGTTAGTATATATTTATGAATTATATATATGTCAATATCATTTTCACTATCAGACTTTATATGTCAAATTTTTATATCCATGGCCATAAACAGCTATTGAATTTGTAATCTTAAAAGGTAATTTAACTTTTAAGCACTAAAGAATTATTTCCTAGTCTGAAAGTATCTAAATGACCTTCACCCTTATCATTATTAGCTTGTAATATCAATGTTATTTTCAAATCAATGACAACTTATATACAGTATAAATACTCGCTTCATATGTGGCAGGTTGTGGGTTCGAACCCATCTGGCGATTGACCAAGACTTCAAAATAGGCAGCGACTGTTCTTTCAAAGTTTTTGTGCATTCAGAAATTAATGTGGAGACCTTAAAAACTTATGCCCTGCATCACGGCAGCAAGCACATTAAAGAACTCTTGATAGTGTTTATGAAGATTAAAGGTGGAAAAGACAACAGATACTTTAAGATCCAAGATCATTTAATTCTTTGTCATTCGCGTAAAATGATCTAATCAAACACAGCAATATTACGAGTTTTTCATACGTGTCTTAGATTTGATCATCAACAATTAATATTGTATTAGATTGATTGATTGATTGATTGATAAATTTTTGCTTGATATTTTGATTGATTGAATGGGGTTTTACATCCAGTCAAGAATATTTCACTTAAATCGAGACATCACCAGTTATAGGTGAAGTGGCAGAAATTTTTAACTTTGCAATGTGTTTAGGGCAATCTGCAGGGAGACTTTATCTTGTCACGCCTGACCTGACACAGTACATCGGTTTTTAAGGTCTTTTTCAAAGAACCCTGTGATGTTTGTATCTAAATTAGTGCTTCACAAAACCCACTACCTATTTTCAAGTCTTGGTCAGACACAGTTGGGTTTCGAACCCACAACCTCCCACATATAGAGCAAGTTCTTTCAACTGAGCTACCAATATAGTGGTTGTAATTGAAACTCAAAGAACGGGAATACATACATGCTATATAAATATGTACTGGTACTTGAAACTTGTGCAATACATACATATAATGTTACATGTAAATTATACTGATATACTAGCTTACATGTGCCTGATGTATCCCATGCCAATGTGCCAATAATATTACAATCATTGTGCCAATGTAACATTTATATTATATAATTTCCAATAAGAAATGGTTCTCAACATTAGAATGAATGGTTTTAGTATGACTTACATTTAGTCAACATTTATTGTTTCAGCAGCTGTTTTGTTGACTACAGGACATAAATACATGTAGCTGTAGGTCGGCCAAAAACAACATGGAGGAGAGCAACAGAGCAGGAAAGAGACCAACTGGGATGGACCACATGGGCACAGGCAAGAGTAGCAGCAAAAGACCGGCCAAATTGGAAGAGGTGTATCGGGACCTTATGTGCCAATGGGCACGAAGAGGATAGGTGAGTGAGGAGGTGTGAAAAATAGCTTTCTAATCATTGCTGCTAAAATATGTTGACTAAATACTTATACAATATAACATACCTGTCAAGTCTTACACAGTTTGATACTAAATCACACTCACACACACACATACCACTTACTTTCTCATACAATTTGCTAAAAATATCATATAGTTAAAAATTTCATACAAAATATTAACAATAACTGCTGATATATATTAATATTATTTAAACTATTTTTAACTTTTATCTTTTCTCAGTGGTCACAACTCAGTCACAAGAAAACACAAAAATTTACTGGTGTTGCCATATATAAAACAGAATCTATTGTTATTGATTTCCACTATAGGCCTAATTAACTTTGGGGACACTCTAGACAGACCACTCAGACCACATGTGGCAAAGTGAATTTCCCTTGGTGTTGGCCTTTACTGGTTCACCTGGTGTCAGCATAATGTAACTAGAGGAGTAGTATGCTTGTCTGTGGCGTAATGACTCCGTGAGCTAGCACCTTAAAGTCGCCCGCTGGTACAAAGTAGATCATACAACACACTCGCACTTCAAATACATACATGAACTTGTTCATAGTTTAATCCATAGACATCAATAAAATAGTTCTAAAATAGCTGAAAAATTGCTAATGTGACATTCAACCAACCAACTAACTCTACACAGACAATATGTTTTCATGATGCAAAAGTACTTAATTTTATACCTTGATATGATTGGTTCGTCGATCTATGCATATAGTCCGACGGATGGTTTTTTTTTTTTTTTTTTTTTTTGGAAAAAGAAACAAATTTTTATGTACCAAACCATGTATTGCTGAATTAAATGGTAGAAAAAATTAATTTCATAAATATATGAAAAAGACAATCGGTAATTAAAATTTAAAAAAGTTGTACCCGATCGTTTTGTCATTTCGGATAGAGAGAAGATCCTACCGTCGCTATGAGGGGGTACATTCTAGCGGTTGTATGCATAACTGGATCATTTAGTTGTTTTACCAGTTCCGAATTTTTACTACCGAATAATCTAAAATTTCAATCCCGTTCAATTAAAGGAATCGCAAAATAACTTTCTCAATTTGCTGTTTCTTCAACCGCTTCCTAAATGTACGACAGATTGTTGGTGACCTAGTTTAACGATGTAAACAAATCGTGATCACGGAAATGCTTTTTTCAAGAAAACATACTACCACGTGTTTTTGAGGACAGGTGTCAATATTTTGGAATCAGTAAACATTTGTATTATTACACCACTATATTTTATTTCCTCTGCTTGTGGATGACGTCTGCAGCAGCGCTTATATGAAACCCTGTTCGGAACTGGTAAAACGACTGTATTTAAAATTTGCATACAACACTGTACGAATTATCTCCCTTTCACGAAAGTAAAATCTAATCGATAAACATTTTAAAATATGACACAATTGCCTCAAAACATTAAAATACGTTATCATAACCTTCAAAATAAATTTAAATTTCCGTAGATTTCACGAAGAATTAATTAAACAACCTGCCGTTGCTGTTCATTTCTTAAAAAGTTATGATTTTACATCGTAGGACGCAAACTTCTCGAACTACTTTTTATTGTAAACATGAGATCAGTTCGCCATATTGCAGAAATTATTAGATGCATCCCGTCGCAATATTTTACTAGATTCTGAAATGTATTCCGAAAATTTATTCCAAATGTGCATATGTAACCAAATGCATTACCCGTCTCAGAATACATATCTCACGATAAAACAGATATACTTCTTTCACGCTCATTTATCAGGCGCACTATTTCCAGGTGTACTCATATCTTATAATTTCATAGCAAAGAAGCTCGATATCTTGGAAGAAAGCGATGACAAAGTACAGGTTCACTTTGTTCACGCTGTACAAAAATCAGTTCCATTTAAAATTATTTTTTCTGTTGTACAATCTACCTGTTTTGAAGCGGAGACAGAGAAATCTCATTCTCAGTGGATGTTTTGAGAGAGAGCGAGAGAGAGAGAGAGAGAGAGACTAAATCTGCATGGTGGATGTTCAGGGTTTTTTTTTATTTTAATACAAAATTTGATTGAGAATCATTTATTTGAAGCTGCTGTTGAAAATTTAGATATTTTGATGCTGAAATTGACCAGGAATCATAAATTCATCATCTGAATCTGATCAATGACAAATTATGCTGACCAGCAGCAGCAGCAGCAGCAACAACTTGACCCGTTCAACCTTCACTAGATTTGCTGAAGAACCAGCCTAAAATCAATTTAAACAACGCCTGAAGACTGACAAAATATACATACCCAACATGTCTTTTTCTGAGAGCCAGCGTCTCCTCTTTCGATAGTACTTCCATTTTGCACGTTGTCACTTCGAGCTGTCAGTCCGTTCTCGTATGGTTCACTTATGTTAATGAAGGAAAATAGAGGGGGCGGTGTCTTTTTGCTGGACTGCGATTGGAGGACGTCTAAAGTCACATGACGAAACCATACTGCAAGCACGTGTGATTTGTTTACATAACAAACCGTTATTCGGAAAACCATTTATCAATGATTATGTCAAAGTCAATCAGATACTATAATCAGCTAAACAGTTGCTCAATTTTTAATTTCATTATAATAATAAACGTACTCGGATTTTAAAGATAAAATAAAGACAAACCATTCTAATTGAAAAAAAAAACAACTATTTAAACAGAGACATATAAAACCCATGTCTCTGATTTAAAACATGAGCTACATAACATTTAAATTCTTTATATTACATGGTAATTAAACGGTCAAACAAACACGCGCGCACGTATATCCTAATTCATTTAAGTATAACATAACTATCAAGAATAGAATAAATGGCACCACAACCATCCGTAACCCAGCCTGAAGTCCATTCATGATACTTAATGGTAATCGAATATCATCAATCATAAATTTGAGGATTCGAAATGTGTATTTACATCTATGGTAATAGTGAAAGCTTTATAAATGACTAATCTCTCTCTCTCTCTCTCTCTCTCTCTCTCTCTCTCTCTCTCACGTACTTAACTTCTCGTACTCGAAATGTGTATTTGTTCTCACATTGCAAGTGAAATGTTTAGTAAATATTCTCATAAATAAATAATCTCTCTCTCTCTCTCTCTCTCGTACATCAGAAGCCCATTGTATTGCACGTATAAATCTGAGTTGATTAATAGATCTACTCTAATATAACACGTTTAACCAGCGAAATAGGTTGTATAAACAAACGAGAACAGCGTTTTACTTGACAAAGCCATAAATCTGGTTAACTTTAAATCTTGAGAAAGGTTTTAATAATTTACAGAGAGAGAGAGAGAGAGAGAGAGAGAGAGAGAGAGAGAGACTTAATTACTGGAAAAGAAGGAATAGAAACCTCAAAGTTTTTTTTATTTATAAATGTTTTATTAATAATATAAGGAATTATAGTTATACTAATAAATTTTGCGGAGAAATGTTTTTTTCTGATTTTTTAATTGAACAAGTACTAAAACACTTTCTTGTTACCGTGGTATTAGAAATGGATTGAATGAACAAAAATATCTGAAGACAGGTCTCTCTCTCTCTCTCTCTCTCTCTCTCTCTCTCTCTCTCTCTCTCTATATATATATATATATATATATATATATATTAAGAATATATATCCAATTATTTTTGTTATGAATTTTTATGAAATGATTGTGTCATGAACATATCAAGATGAATTATTTCGGTCATAAAAAATCAAAAGTAGTAAATGACATTTATTATCCAAAGGTAAAAGTTAACCACAAATTATAAAAAAATTGAAGTAAAAATGCTTGTTAGCGATTTTAAAAATATTTCTTAGATGTATAAACTAGCATCTATGGATATAGTGTCATTTAAGCTATTCCTGTTAGATGTTTTAAATGTTTGTTACCAAATAAGTTTCAGATCGACCATATTTTTGTTACAATGATGCTGTTAAAATTGATGATGCAGATGCATTTTTTTTTTAAAAATGCAGACTTATTCTTACAGTTCCTTACCTTGTGTATCGCAGTTAATTGTCACATCATGGTTATAGAACACCATACTATGACCGTTGCGTTATACTCGCTACTAAGATTGATGCTTTACTTTTAGACTCAAGGATATTGCAATCCTATGCTTATCATTTTCAAGGCCCTCAAAATGTTTTATGGTCGTCATCACAATATTGTTGATAAGTATGATGTCTCTGTATCTAAAATTACCGTGGACTTCCCGTAGTTCCATGTTCTTTTCATTCTAACTTTTGATCAAACACGTGGCGGGTGTAGCTAGCTAAACAAAGGCGTTTACCCTTCCGAAGCACCCGGCATCACTTTCTTGGTGGAAGCTAATTCGTCAGTTTTAAGTTTGCTTTGGAATTGTGATTTGGACATTGATTGTGGTATGTTTGTTTTTGATTACATGACATCATGGTTATAGAATATTAAGTATGCGTTCTTCATGAAATAATATTTTTGTCTTGACTTCATAATTAGTTACAAACATCGTTCATTTCAAATGAACCCTAAAGTTGCAAAGGAAAAATAAAACAAAATAAAATAAAATTGCCAATCATTGCGACAATTACTAACATTATAATGTATGCGGACAACAATGCACGTATTGTCTCCCTTTAAGCAGTTTTTACAAATTAAAATGCTGATGATTTCATACTTCTTGTTTCATGCATTTTAGATGTTTTTATTTGCTCCGATTTATGTGTTCATTGTTCGTTAGAAACGAATCTTCGAGTTACAAGGAAGATTCAAATCCTTGTCTTTATACACGAATATTTCAAATATCCTTCAGCATTCTTGCAATGACACCCCACCCATATTGCCTTTTATAATAGTGTTATATACCTTTTTTTAAATTTAATCATAAAATACTGATTTTATTTACTGATAAAATACATGAATGTATTTTATGACTAAATTAAAAAAATGGTATATGGCATATTATTATATACCATTTTTTAAATGCATTTTATGATTTAATTAAAAAAAATTGTACATGACAATAGGTTTATTTGCCAATCAAAAGGCTTTTTTAAATATTAAGAATAAAACGAGTTATTGAGATTTTGTTTAACTAAATATGTCTCTATTTTATCTTTGTAGTATTGGTTTTAATATTCGTGTGATTAGGCGCCAGGAATAGGGGAGGGTTTCTGTTTGTTTGATACTGTTTACATAAACGTATTTATTTTCGCGGTGTACTAATTTTCGCTTAGTTAGCGGTCATTTGTTTTCCGCGAAAATTAATACAAAGCAAAAAAATTATACTTAACTTATTTTGTTATAGAGCAAATTTAAACAATGTGAAAATTTAACTACGCGGATATGTCTAAATATTCTATACCGCGATAATAAATACACGCGAAATTAGGTTTAGCTTACCAAATATGGCTTTGTTATAACGACTTGGATCGTAGAAGAACAGAAACAGCAACATCAAGGACTATAGATACAGTACAAACTTGCCAAAGGTTTAACACTAGACTAACGAATCAGTGCCGAATCGACAGCTCATCTCGAGAGCCGAAGGTTTAACACTAGGCTAACGAATTAGTGCCGAATAGACAGCTCATCTCGAGAGCCGAAGGTTTAACACTAGACTAACGAATCAGTGCCGAATCGACAGCTCATCTCGAGAGCCGAAGGTTTAACACTAGACTAACGAATTAGTGCCGAATCGACAGCTCATCTCGAGAGCCGAAGGTTTAACACTAGACTAACGAATTAGTGCCAAATCGACAGCTCATCTCGAGAGCCGAAGGTTTAACACTAGACTAACGAATTAGTGCCGAATAGACACCTCATCTCGAGAGCCGAAGGTTTAACACTAGACTAACGAATCAGTGCCGAATCGACAGCTCATCTCGAGAGCCGAAGGTTTAACACTAGACTAACGAATTAGTGCCGAATAGACACCTCATCTCGAGAGCCGAAGGTTTAACACTAGACTAACGAATCAGTGCCGAATCGACAGCTCATCTCGAGAGCCGAAGGTTTAACACTAGACTAACGAATTAGTGCCGAATAGACACCTCATCTCGAGAGCCGAAGGTTTAACACTAGGTTAACGAATTAGTGCCGAATCGACAACTCATCTCGAGAACCGAAGGTTTAACACTAGACTAACTAATTAGTGCCGAATAGACAACTCATCTCGAGAGCCGAAGGTTTAACACTAGACTAACGAATTAGTGCCGAATAGACACCTCATCTCGAGAGCCGAAGGTTTAACACTAGGTTAACGAATTAGTGCCGAAACGATAGCTCATCTCGACTCGAGAACCGAAGGTTTAACACTAGGCTAACGAACTAGTGCCGAATCGACAGCCCATCTCGAGAGCCGAAGGTTTAACACTAGGCTAACGAATTAGTGCCGAATAGACAGCTCATCTCGAGAGCCGAAAGCTTAACACTAGGCTAACGAACTAGTGCCGAATCGACAGCTCATCTCGAGAGCCGAAAGCTTAACACTAGGCTAACGAATTAGTGCCGAATAGACAGCTCATCTCGAAAGCCGAAGGTTTAACACTAGACTAACGAATTAGTGCCGAATCGACAGCTCATCTCGAGAGCCGAAGGTTTAACACTAGGCTAACGAATTAGTGCCGAATCGATAGCTTATCTCGAGAGCCGAAGGTTTAACACTAGACTAACGAATTAGTGCCGAATCGACAGCCCATCTCGAGAGCCGAAGGTTTAACACTAGGCTAACGAATAAGTGCCGAATCGACAGCTCATCTCGAGAGCCGAAGGTTTAACACTAGGCTAACGAATTAGTGCCGAATCAACAGCTCATCTCGAGAGCCGAAGGTTTAACACTAAACTAACGAATTAGTGATGAATCGACAGCTCATCTTGAGAGCCGAAGGTTTAACACTGGACAAACGAATTAGTGCCGAATCGACAGCTCATCTCGAGAGCCGAAGGTTTAACACTAGGCTAACGAATTAGTGCCGAATCGACAGCTCATCTCGAGAGCCGAAGGTTTAACACTAGGCTAACGAATTAGTGCCGAATCGACAGCTCATATCGAGAGCCGAAGGTTTAACACTAGACTAACGAATTAGTGCCAAATCGACAGCTCATCTCGAGAGCCGAAGGTTTAACACTAGACTAACGAATTAGTGCCGAATCGACAGCTCATCTCGAGAGCCGAAGGTTTAACACTAGGCTAACGAATTAGTGCCGAATCGACAGCTCATCTCGAGAGCCGAAGGTTTAACACTAGGCTAACGAATTAGTGCCGAATCGACAGCTCATCTCGAGAGCCGAAGGTTTAACACTAGGCTAACGAATAAGTGCCTAATCAACAGCTCATCTCGAGAGCCGAAGGTTTAACACTAGGCTAACAAATAAGTGCCGAATCAACAGCTCATCTCGAGAGCTGAAGGTTTAACACTAGGCTAACGAATTGTGCCGAATCGATAGCTCATCTCGAGAGCCGAAGGTTTAACACTAGACTAACGAATTAGTGCCGAATAGACAGCTCATATCGAGAGCCGAAGGTTTAACACTAGGCTAACGAATTGTGCCGAATCGACAGCTCATCTCGAGAGCCGAAGGTTTAACACTAGGCTAACGAATTAGTGCCGAATCGACAGCTCATCTCGAGAGCCGAAGGTTTAACACTAGGCTAACGAATAAGTGCCGAATCAACAGCTCATCTCGAGAGCCGAAGGTTTAACACTAGGCTAATGAATAAGTGCCGAATCAACAGCTCATCTCGAGAGCCGAAGGTTTAACACTAGGCTAACAAATAAGTGCCGAATCAACAGCTCATCTCGAGAGCCGAAGGTTTAACACTAGGCTAACTAATTAGTGCGGAATCGACAGCTCATCTCGAGAACCGAAGGTTTAACACTAGGCTAACGAACTAGTGCCGAATAGACAGCTCATCTCGAGAGCCGAAGGTTTAACACTAGGCTAACGAATTAGTGCCGAATAGACAGCTCATCTCGAGGGCCGAAGGTTTAACACTAGGCTAACGAATTAGTGCCGAATAGACAGCTCAACTCGAAAGCCGAAAGTTTAACACTAGGCTAACGAATTAGTGCCGAATAGACAGCTCATCTCGAAAGCCGAAAGTTTAACACTAGGCTAACGAATTAGTGCCGAATAGACAGCTCATCTCGAGAGCCGAAGGTTTAACACTAGACAAACGAATTAGTGCCGAATCGACAGCTCATATCGAGAGCCGAAGGTTTAACACTAGACTAACGAATTAGTGCCAAATCGACAGCTCATCTCGAGAGCCGAAGGTTTAACACTAGGCTAACGAATAAGTGCCGAATCAACAGCTCATCTCGAGAGCCGAAGGTTTAACACTAGGCTAACAAATAAGTGCCGAATCAACAGCTCATCTCGAGAGCCGAAGGTTTAACACTAGGCTAACGAATCAGTGCCGAAACGACAGCTCAACTCGAGAACCGAAAGTTTAACACTAGGCTAACGAATTAGTGCCGAATAGACAGCTCATATCGAGAGCCGAAGGTTTAACACTAGGCTAACGAATTAGTGCCGAATAGACAGCTCAACTCGAGAACCGAAGGTTTAACACTAGGCTAACGAATTAGTGCCGAATAGACAGCTCAACTCGAGAACCGAAGGTTTAACACTAGGCTAACGAATTAGTGCCGAATAGACAGCTCATCTTGAAAGCCGAAGGTTTAACACTAGGCTAACGAATTAGTGCCGAATAGACAGCTCATCTGGAAAGCCGAAGGTTTAACACTAGGCTAACGAATTAGTGCCGAAACGACAGCTCAACTCGAGAACCGAAAGTTTAACACTAGGCTAACGAATTAGTGCCGAAACGACAGCTCAACTCGAGAACCGAAAGTTTAACACTAGGCTAACGAATTAGTGCCGAATAGACAGCTCAACTCGAGAACCGAAGGTTTAACACTAGACTAACGAATTAGTGCCGAATCGACAGCTTATCTCGAAAGCCGAAGGTTTAACACTAGGCTAACGAATTAGTGCCGAATAGACAGCTCATCTCGAGAGCCGAAGGTTTAACACTAGGCTAACGAATTAGTGCCGAATAGACAGCTCAACTCCAAAGCCGAAAGTTTAACACTAGGCTAACGAATTAGTGCCGAATAGACAGCTCATATCGAGAGCCGAAGGTTTAACACTAGGCTAACGAATTAGTGCCGAATAGACAGCTCAACTCGAGAACCGAAGGTTTAACACTAGGCTAACGAATTAGTGCCGAATAGACAGCTCAACTCGAGAACCGAAGGTTTAACACTAGGCTAACGAATTAGTGCCGAATAGACAGCTCATCTTGAAAGCCGAAGGTTTAACACTAGGCTAACGAATTAGTGCCGAATAGACAGCTCATCTGGAAAGCCGAAGGTTTAACACTAGGCTAACGAATTAGTGCCGAAACGACAGCTCAACTCGAGAACCGAAAGTTTAACACTAGGCTAACGAATTAGTGCCGAAACGACAGCTCAACTCGAGAACCGAAAGTTTAACACTAGGCTAACGAATTAGTGCCGAATAGACAGCTCAACTCGAGAACCGAAGGTTTAACACTAGACTAACGAATTAGTGCCGAATCGACAGCTTATCTCGAAAGCCGAAGGTTTAACACTAGGCTAACGAATTAGTGCCGAATAGACAGCTCATCTCGAAAGCCGAAGGTTTAACACTAGGCTAACGAATTAGTGCCGAATCGACAGCTCATCTCGAGAGCCGAAGGTTTAACACTAGACTAACGAATTAGTGCCAAATCGACAGCTCATCTCGAGAGCCGAAGGTTTAACACTAGACTAACGAATTAGTGCCGAATAGACACCTCATCTCGAGAGCCGAAGGTTTAACACTAGACTAACGAATCAGTGCCGAATCGACAGCTCATCTCGAGAGCCGAAGGTTTAACACTAGACTAACGAATTAGTGCCGAATAGACACCTCATCTCGAGAGCCGAAGGTTTAACACTAGACTAACGAATCAGTGCCGAATCGACAGCTCATCTCGAGAGCCGAAGGTTTAACACTAGACTAACGAATTAGTGCCGAATAGACACCTCATCTCGAGAGCCGAAGGTTTAACACTAGGTTAACGAATTAGTGCCGAATCGACAACTCATCTCGAGAACCGAAGGTTTAACACTAGACTAACTAATTAGTGCCGAATAGACAACTCATCTCGAGAGCCGAAGGTTTAACACTAGACTAACGAATTAGTGCCGAATAGACACCTCATCTCGAGAGCCGAAGGTTTAACACTAGGTTAACGAATTAGTGCCGAAACGATAGCTCATCTCGACTCGAGAACCGAAGGTTTAACACTAGGCTAACGAACTAGTGCCGAATCGACAGCCCATCTCGAGAGCCGAAGGTTTAACACTAGGCTAACGAATTAGTGCCGAATAGACAGCTCATCTCGAGAGCCGAAAGCTTAACACTAGGCTAACGAACTAGTGCCGAATCGACAGCTCATCTCGAGAGCCGAAAGCTTAACACTAGGCTAACGAATTAGTGCCGAATAGACAGCTCATCTCGAAAGCCGAAGGTTTAACACTAGACTAACGAATTAGTGCCGAATCGACAGCTCATCTCGAGAGCCGAAGGTTTAACACTAGGCTAACGAATTAGTGCCGAATCGATAGCTTATCTCGAGAGCCGAAGGTTTAACACTAGACTAACGAATTAGTGCCGAATCGACAGCCCATCTCGAGAGCCGAAGGTTTAACACTAGGCTAACGAATAAGTGCCGAATCGACAGCTCATCTCGAGAGCCGAAGGTTTAACACTAGGCTAACGAATTAGTGCCGAATCAACAGCTCATCTCGAGAGCCGAAGGTTTAACACTAAACTAACGAATTAGTGATGAATCGACAGCTCATCTTGAGAGCCGAAGGTTTAACACTGGACAAACGAATTAGTGCCGAATCGACAGCTCATCTCGAGAGCCGAAGGTTTAACACTAGGCTAACGAATTAGTGCCGAATCGACAGCTCATCTCGAGAGCCGAAGGTTTAACACTAGGCTAACGAATTAGTGCCGAATCGACAGCTCATATCGAGAGCCGAAGGTTTAACACTAGACTAACGAATTAGTGCCAAATCGACAGCTCATCTCGAGAGCCGAAGGTTTAACACTAGACTAACGAATTAGTGCCGAATCGACAGCTCATCTCGAGAGCCGAAGGTTTAACACTAGGCTAACGAATTAGTGCCGAATCGACAGCTCATCTCGAGAGCCGAAGGTTTAACACTAGGCTAACGAATTAGTGCCGAATCGACAGCTCATCTCGAGAGCCGAAGGTTTAACACTAGGCTAACGAATAAGTGCCTAATCAACAGCTCATCTCGAGAGCCGAAGGTTTAACACTAGGCTAACAAATAAGTGCCGAATCAACAGCTCATCTCGAGAGCTGAAGGTTTAACACTAGGCTAACGAATTGTGCCGAATCGATAGCTCATCTCGAGAGCCGAAGGTTTAACACTAGACTAACGAATTAGTGCCGAATAGACAGCTCATATCGAGAGCCGAAGGTTTAACACTAGGCTAACGAATTGTGCCGAATCGACAGCTCATCTCGAGAGCCGAAGGTTTAACACTAGGCTAACGAATTAGTGCCGAATCGACAGCTCATCTCGAGAGCCGAAGGTTTAACACTAGGCTAACGAATAAGTGCCGAATCAACAGCTCATCTCGAGAGCCGAAGGTTTAACACTAGGCTAATGAATAAGTGCCGAATCAACAGCTCATCTCGAGAGCCGAAGGTTTAACACTAGGCTAACAAATAAGTGCCGAATCAACAGCTCATCTCGAGAGCCGAAGGTTTAACACTAGGCTAACTAATTAGTGCGGAATCGACAGCTCATCTCGAGAACCGAAGGTTTAACACTAGGCTAACGAACTAGTGCCGAATAGACAGCTCATCTCGAGAGCCGAAGGTTTAACACTAGGCTAACGAATTAGTGCCGAATAGACAGCTCATCTCGAGGGCCGAAGGTTTAACACTAGGCTAACGAATTAGTGCCGAATAGACAGCTCAACTCGAAAGCCGAAAGTTTAACACTAGGCTAACGAATTAGTGCCGAATAGACAGCTCATCTCGAAAGCCGAAAGTTTAACACTAGGCTAACGAATTAGTGCCGAATAGACAGCTCATCTCGAGAGCCGAAGGTTTAACACTAGACAAACGAATTAGTGCCGAATCGACAGCTCATATCGAGAGCCGAAGGTTTAACACTAGACTAACGAATTAGTGCCAAATCGACAGCTCATCTCGAGAGCCGAAGGTTTAACACTAGGCTAACGAATAAGTGCCGAATCAACAGCTCATCTCGAGAGCCGAAGGTTTAACACTAGGCTAACAAATAAGTGCCGAATCAACAGCTCATCTCGAGAGCCGAAGGTTTAACACTAGGCTAACGAATCAGTGCCGAAACGACAGCTCAACTCGAGAACCGAAAGTTTAACACTAGGCTAACGAATTAGTGCCGAAGACAGCTCATACGAGAGCCGAAGGTTTAACACTAGGCTAACGAATTAGTGCCGAATAGACAGCTCAACTCGAGAACCGAAGGTTTAAACACTAGGCTAACGAATTAGTGCCGAATAGACAGCTCAACTCGAGAACCGAAGGTTTAACACTAGGCTAACGAATTAGTGCCGAATAGACAGCTCATCTTGAAAGCCGAAGGTTTAACACTAGGCTAACGAATTAGTGCCGAATAGACAGCTCATCTGGAAAGCCGAAGGTTTAACACTAGGCTAACGAATTAGTGCCGAAACGACAGCTCAACTCGAGAACCGAAAGTTTAACACTAGGCTAACGAATTAGTGCCGAAACGACAGCTCAACTCGAGAACCGAAAGTTTAACACTAGGCTAACGAATTAGTGCCGAATAGACAGCTCAACTCGAGAACCGAAGGTTTAACACTAGACTAACGAATTAGTGCCGAATCGACAGCTTATCTCGAAAGCCGAAGGTTTAACACTAGGCTAACGAATTAGTGCCGAATAGACAGCTCATCTCGAGAGCCGAAGGTTTAACACTAGGCTAACGAATTAGTGCCGAATAGACAGCTCAACTCCAAAGCCGAAAGTTTAACACTAGGCTAACGAATTAGTGCCGAATAGACAGCTCATATCGAGAGCCGAAGGTTTAACACTAGGCTAACGAATTAGTGCCGAATAGACAGCTCAACTCGAGAACCGAAGGTTTAACACTAGGCTAACAAATAAGTGCCGAATCAACAGCTCATCTCGAGAGCCGAAGGTTTAACACTAGGCTAACTAATTAGTGCGGAATCGACAGCTCATCTCGAGAACCGAAGGTTTAACACTAGCTAACGAACTAGTGCCGAATAGACAGCTCATCTCGAGAGCCGAAGGTTTAACACTAGGCTAACGAATTAGTGCCGAATAGACAGCTCATCTCGAGGGCCGAAGGTTTAACACTAGGCTAACGAATTAGTGCCGAATAGACAGCTCAACTCGAAAGCCGAAAGTTTAACACTAGGCTAACGAATTAGTGCCGAATAGACAGCTCATCTCGAAAGCCGAAAGTTTAACACTAGGCTAACGAATTAGTGCCGAATAGACAGCTCATCTCGAGAGCCGAGGTTTAACACTAGACAAACGAATTAGTGCCGAATGAACAGCTCATATCGAGAGCCGAAGGTTAACACTAGACTAACGAATTAGTGCCAAATCGACAGCTCATCTCGAGAGCCGAAGGTTTAACACTAGGCTAACGAATAAGTGCCGAATCAACAGCTCATCTCGAGAGCCGAAGGTTTAACACTAGGCTAACAAATAAGGCCGAATCAACAGCTCATCTCGAGAGCCGAAGTTTAACACTAGGCTAACGAATCAGTGCCGAAACGGACAGCTCAACTCGAGAACCGAAAGTTTAACACTAGGCTAACGAATTAGTGCCGAATAGACAGCTCATATCGAGAGCGAAGGTTTAACACTAGGCTAACGAATTAGTGCGAATAGAAGTCAACTCGAGAACCGAAGGTTTAACACTAGGCTAACGAATTAGTGCCGAATAGACAGCTCAACTCGAGAACCGAAGGTTAACACTAGGCTAACGAATTAGTGCCGAATAGACAGCTCATCTTGAAAGCCGAAGGTTTAACACTAGGCTAACGAATTAGTGCCGAATAGACAGCTCATCTGGAAAGCCGAAGGTTTAACACTAGGCTAACGAATTAGTGCCGAAACGACAGCTCAACTCGAGAACCGAAAGTTTAACACTAGGCTAACGAATTAGTGCCGAAACGACAGCTCAACTCGAGAACCGAAAGTTAACACTAGGCTAACGAATTAGTGCCGAATAGACAGCTCAACTCGAGAACCGAAGGTTTAACACTAGACTAACGAATTAGTGCCGAATCGACAGCTTATCTCGAAAGCCGAAGGTTAACACTAGGATAACGAATTAGTGCCGAATAGACAGCTCATCTCGAGAGCCGAAGGTTTAACACTAGGCTAACGAATTAGTGCCGAATAGACAGCTCA
This sequence comes from Anadara kagoshimensis, assembly GCA_021292105.1. Lineage (NCBI taxonomy): Eukaryota > Metazoa > Mollusca > Bivalvia > Arcoida > Arcidae > Anadara > Anadara kagoshimensis. Next base: position 46,959,787 of record CM037861.1, read on the forward strand.
ACTCCAAAGCCGAAAGTTTAACACTAGGCTAACGAATTAGTGCCGAATAGACAGCTCATATCGAGAGCCGAAGGTTTAACACTAGGCTAACGAATTAGTGCCGAATAGACAGCTCAACTCGAGAACGAAGGTTTAACACTAGGCTAACGAATTAGTGCCGAATAGACAGCTCAACTCGAGAACCGAAGGTTTAACACTAGGCTAACGAATTAGTGCCGAATAGACAGCTCATCTTGAAAGCCGAAGGTTTAACACTAGGCTAACGAATTAGTGCCGAATAGACAGCTCATCGGAAAGCCGAAGGTTTAACACTAGGCTAACGAATTAGTGCCGAAACGACAGCTCAACTCGAGAACCGAAAGTTTAACACTAGGCTAACGAATTAGTGCCGAAAACGACAGCTCAACTCGAGAACCGAAAGTTTAACACTAGGCTAACGAATTAGTGCCGAATAGACAGCTCAACTCGAGAACCGAAGGTTTAACACTAGACTAACGAATTAGTGCCGAATCGACAGCTTATCCGAAAGCCGAAGGTTTAACACTAGGCTAACGAATTAGTGCCGAATAGACAGCTCATCTCGAAAGCCGAAGGTTAACACTAGGCTAACGAATTAGTGCCGAATCGACAGCTCATCTCGAGAGCCGAAGGTTAACACTAGACTAACGAATTAGTGCCAAATCGACAGCTCATCTCGAGAGCCGAAGGTTTAACACTAGACTAACGAATTAGTGCCGAATAGACACCTCATCTCGAGAGCCGAAGGTTTAACACTAGACTAACGAATCAGTGCCGAATCGACAGCTCATCTCGAGAGCCGAAGGTTTAACACTAGACTAACGAAATTAGTGCCGAATAGACACCTCATCTCGAGAGCCGAAGGTTTAACACTAGACTAACGAATCAGTGCCGAATCGACAGCTCATCTCGAGAGCCGAAGGTTTAACACTAGACTAACGAATTAGTGCCGAATAGACACCTCATCTCGAGAGCCGAAGGTTTAACACTAGGTTAACGAATTAGTGCCGAATCGACAACTCATCTCGAGAACCGAAGGTTTAACACTAGACTAACTAATTAGTGCCGAATAGACAACTCATCTCGAGAGCCGAAGGTTTAACACTAGACTAACGAATTAGTGCCGAATAGACACCTCATCTCGAGAGCCGAAGGTTTAACACTAGGTTAACGAATTAGTGCCGAAACGATAGCTCATCTCGACTCGAGAACCGAAGGTTAACACTAGGCTAACGAACTAGTGCCGAATCGACAGCCCATCTCGAGAGCCGAAGGTTTAACACTAGGCTAACGAATTAGTGCCGAATAGACAGCTCATCTCGAGAGCCGAAAGCTTAACACTAGGCTAACGAACTAGTGCCGAATCGACAGCTCATCTCGAGAGCCGAAAGCTTAACACTAGGCTAACGAATTAGTGCCGAATAGACAGCTCATCTCGAAAGCCGAAGGTTTAACACTAGACTAACGAATTAGTGCCGAATCGACAGCTCATCTCGAGAGCCGAAGGTTTAACACTAGGCTAACGAATTAGTGCCGAATCGATAGCTTATCTCGAGAGCCGAAGGTTTAACACTAGACTAACGAATTAGTGCCGAATCGACAGCCCATCTCGAGAGCCGAAGGTTTAACACTAGGCTAACGAATAAGTGCCGAATCGACAGCTCATCTCGAGAGCCGAAGGTTTAACACTAGGCTAACGAATTAGTGCCGAATCAACAGCTCATCTCAAGAGCCGAAGGTTTAACACTAAACAAACGAATTAGTGATGAATCGACAGCTCATCTTGAGAGCCGAAGGTTTAACACTGGACAAACGAATTAGTGCCGAATCGACAGCTCATCTCGAGAGCCGAAGGTTTAACACTAGGCTAACGAATTAGTGCCGAATCGACAGCTCATCTCGAGAGCGAAGGTTTAACACTAGGCTAACGAATTAGTGCCGAATCGACAGCTCATATCGAGAGCCGAAGGTTTAACACTAGACTAACGAATTAGTGCCAAATCGACAGCTCATCTCGAGAGCCGAAGGTTTAACACTAGACTAACGAATTAGTGCCGAATCGACAGCTCATCTCGAGAGCCGAAGGTTTAACACTAGGCTAACGAATTAGTGCCGAATCGACAGCTCATCTCGAGAGCCGAAGGTTTAACACTAGGCTAACGAATTAGTGCCGAATCGACAGCTCATCTCGAGAGCCGAAGGTTTAACACTAGGCTAACGAATAAGTGCCTAATCAACAGCTCATCTCGAGAGCCGAAGGTTTAACACTAGGCTAACAAATAAGTGCCGAATCAACAGCTCATCTCGAGAGCTGAAGGTTTAACACTAGGCTAACGAATTGTGCCGAATCGATAGCTCATCTCGAGAGCCGAAGGTTTAACACTAGACTAACGAATTAGTGCGAATAGACAGCTCATATCGAGAGCCGAAGGTTTAACACTAGGCTAACGAATTGTGCCGAATCGACAGCTCATCTCGAGAGCCGAAGGTTTAACACTAGGCTAACGAATTAGTGCCGAATCGACAGCTCATCTCGAGAGCCGAAGGTTTAACACTAGGCTAACGAATAAGTGCCGAATCAACAGCTCATCTCGAGAGCGAAGGTTTAACACTAGGCTAATGAATAAGTGCCGAATCAACAGCTCATCTCGAGAGCCGAAGGTTTAACACTAGGCTAACAAATAAGTGCCGAATCAACAGCTCATCTCGAGAGCCGAAGGTTTAACACTAGGCTAACTAATTAGTGCGGAATCGACAGCTCATCTCGAGAACCGAAGGTTTAACACTAGGCTAACGAACTAGTGCCGAATAGACAGCTCATCTCGAGAGCCGAAGGTTTAACACTAGGCTAACGAATTAGTGCCGAATAGACAGCTCATCTCGAGGGCCGAAGGTTTAACACTAGGCTAACGAATTAGTGCCGAATAGACAGCTCAACTCGAAAGCCGAAAGTTTAACACTAGGCTAACGAATTAGTGCCGAATAGACAGCTCATCTCGAAAGCCGAAAGTTTAACACTAGGCTAACGAATTAGTGCCGAATAGACAGCTCATCTCGAGAGCCGAAGGTTTAACACTAGACAAACGAATTAGTGCCGAATCGACAGCTCATATCGAGAGCCGAAGGTTTAACACTAGACTAACGATTAGTGCCAAATCGACAGCTCATCTCGAGAGCCGAAGGTTTAACACTAGGCTAACGAATAAGTGCCGAATCAACAGCTCATCTCGAGAGCCGAAGGTTTAACACTAGGCTAACAAATAAGTGCCGAATCAACAGCTCATCTCGAGAGCCGAAGGTTTAACACTAGGCTAACGAATCAGTGCCGAAACGACAGCTCAACTCGAGAACCGAAAGTTTAACACTAGGCTAACGAATTAGTGCCGAATAGACAGCTCATATCGAGAGCCGAAGGTTTAACACTAGGCTAACGAATTAGTGCCGAATAGACAGCTCAACTCGAGAACCGAAGGTTTAACACTAGGCTAACGAATTAGTGCCGAATAGACAGCTCAACTCGAGAACCGAAGGTTTAACACTAGGCTAACGAATTAGTGCCGAATAGACAGCTCATCTTGAAAGCCGAAGGTTTAACACTAGGCTAACGAATTAGTGCCGAAATAGACAGCTCATCTGGAAAGCCGAAGGTTTAACACTAGGCTAACGAATTAGTGCCGAAACGACAGCTCAATCGAGAACCGAAAGTTTAACACTAGGCTAACGAATTAGTGCCGAAACGACAGCTCAACTCGAGAACCGAAAGTTTAACACTAGGCTAACGAATTAGTGCCGAATAGACAGCTCAACTCGAGAACCGAAGGTTTAACACTAGACTAACGAATTAGTGCCGAATCGACAGCTTATCTCGAAAGCCGAAGGTTTAACACTAGGCTAACGAATTAGTGCCGAATAGACAGCTCATCTCGAGAGCCGAAGGTTTAACACTAGGCTAACGAATTAGTGCCGAATAGACAGCTCAACTCCAAAGCCGAAAGTTTAACACTAGGCTAACGAATTAGTGCCGAATAGACAGCTCATATCGAGAGCCGAAGGTTTAACACTAGGCTAACGAATTAGTGCCGAATAGACAGCTCAACTCGAGAACCGAAGGTTTAACACTAGGCTAACAAATAAGTGCCGAATCAACAGCTCATCTCGAGAGCCGAAGGTTTAACACTAGGCTAACTAATTAGTGCGGAATCGACAGCTCATCTCGAGAACCGAAGGTTTAACACTAGGCTAACGAACTAGTGCCGAATAGACAGCTCATCTCGAGAGCCGAAGGTTTAACACTAGGCTAACGAATTAGTGCCGAATAGACAGCTCATCTCGAGGGCCGAAGGTTTAACACTAGGCTAACGAATTAGTGCCGAATAGACAGCTCAACTCGAAAGCCGAAAGTTTAACACTAGGCTAACGAATTAGTGCCGAATAGACAGCTCATCTCGAAAGCCGAAAGTTTAACACTAGGCTAACGAATTAGTGCCGAATAGACAGCTCATCTCGAGAGCCGAAGGTTTAACACTAGACAAACGAATTAGTGCCGAATCGACAGCTCATATCGAGAGCCGAAGGTTTAACACTAGACTAACGAATTAGTGCCAAATCGACAGCTCATCTCGAGAGCCGAAGGTTTAACACTAGGCTAACGAATAAGTGCCGAATCAACAGCTCATCTCGAGAGCCGAAGGTTTAACACTAGGCTAACAAATAAGTGCCGAATCAACAGCTCATCTCGAGAGCCGAAGGTTTAACACTAGGCTAACGAATCAGTGCCGAAACGACAGCTCAACTCGAGAACCGAAAGTTTAACACTAGGCTAACGAATTAGTGCCGAATAGACAGCTCATATCGAGAGCCGAAGGTTTAACACTAGGCTAACGAATTAGTGCCGAATAGACAGCTCAACTCGAGAACCGAAGGTTTAACACTAGGCTAACGAATTAGTGCCGAATAGACAGCTCAACTCGAGAACCGAAGGTTTAACACTAGGCTAACGAATTAGTGCCGAATAGACAGCTCATCTTGAAAGCCGAAGGTTTAACACTAGGCTAACGAATTAGTGCCGAATAGACAGCTCATCTGGAAAGCCGAAGGTTTAACACTAGGCTAACGAATTAGTGCCGAAACGACAGCTCAACTCGAGAACCGAAAGTTTAACACTAGGCTAACGAATTAGTGCCGAAACGACAGCTCAACTCGAGAACCGAAAGTTAACACTAGGCTAACGAATTAGTGCCGAATAGACAGCTCAACTCGAGAACCGAAGGTTTAACACTAGACTAACGAATTAGTGCCGAATCGACAGCTTATCTCGAAAGCCGAAGGTTTAACACTAGGCTAACGAATTAGTGCCGAATAGACAGCTCATCTCGAGAGCCGAAGGTTTAACACTAGGCTAACGAATTAGTGCCGAATAGACAGCTCAACTCCAAAGCCGAAAGTTTAACACTAGGCTAACGAATTAGTGCCGAATAGACAGCTCATATCGAGAGCCGAAGGTTTAACACTAGGCTAACGAATTAGTGCCGAATAGACAGCTCAACTCGAGAACCGAAGGTTTAACACTAGGCTAACGAATTAGTGCCGAATAGACAGCTCAACTCGAGAACCGAAGGTTTAACACTAGGCTAACGAATTAGTGCCGAATAGACAGCTCATCTGAAAGCCGAAGGTTTAACACTAGGCTAACGAATTAGTGCCGAATAGACAGCTCATCTGGAAAGCCGAAGGTTTAACACTAGGCTAACGAATTAGTGCCGAAACGACAGCTCAACTCGAGAACCGAAAGTTTAACACTAGGCTAACGAATTAGTGCCGAAACGACAGCTCAACTCGAGAACCGAAAGTTTAACACTAGGCTAACGAATTAGTGCCGAATAGACAGCTCAACTCGAGAACCGAAGGTTTAACACTAGACTAACGAATTAGTGCCGAATCGACAGCTTATCTCGAAAGCCGAAGGTTTAACACTAGGCTAACGAATTAGTGCCGAATAGACAGCTCATCTCGAAAGCCGAAGGTTTAACACTAGGCTAACGAATTAGTGCCGAATCGACAGCTCATCTCGAGAGCCGAAGGTTTAACACTAGACTAACGAATTAGTGCCAAATCGACAGCTCATCTCGAGAGCCGAAGGTTTAACACTAGACTAACGAATTAGTGCCGAATAGACACCTCATCTCGAGAGCCGAAGGTTTAACACTAGACTAACGAATCAGTGCCGAATCGACAGCTCATCTCGAGAGCCGAAGGTTTAACACTAGACTAACGAATTAGTGCCGAATAGACACCTCATCTCGAGAGCCGAAGGTTTAACACTAGACTAACGAATCAGTGCCGAATCGACAGTCATCTCGAGAGCCGAAGGTTTAACACTAGACTAACGAATTAGTGCCGAATAGACACCTCATCTCGAGAGCCGAAGGTTTAACACTAGGTTAACGAATTAGTGCCGAATCGACAACTCATCTCGAGAACCGAAGGTTTAACACTAGACTAACTAATTAGTGCCGAATAGACAACTCATCTCGAGAGCCGAAGGTTTAACACTAGACTAACGAATTAGTGCCGAATAGACACCTCATCTCGAGAGCCGAAGGTTTAACACTAGGTTAACGAATTAGTGCCGAAACGATAGCTCATCTCGACTCGAGAACCGAAGGTTTAACACTAGGCTAACGAACTAGTGCCGAATCGACAGCCCATCTCGAGAGCCGAAGGTTTAACACTAGGCTAACGAATTAGTGCCGAATAGACAGCTCATCTCGAGAGCCGAAAGCTTAACACTAGGCTAACGAACTAGTGCCGAATCGACAGCTCATCTCGAGAGCCGAAAGCTTAACACTAGGCTAACGAATTAGTGCCGAATAGACAGCTCATCTCGAAAGCCGAAGGTTTAACACTAGACTAACGAATTAGTGCCGAATCGACAGCTCATCTCGAGAGCCGAAGGTTTAACACTAGGCTAACGAATTAGTGCCGAATCGATAGCTTATCTCGAGAGCCGAAGGTTTAACACTAGACTAACGAATTAGTGCCGAATCGACAGCCCATCTCGAGAGCCGAAGGTTTAACACTAGGCTAACGAATAAGTGCCGAATCGACAGCTCATCTCGAGAGCCGAAGGTTTAACACTAGGCTAACGAATTAGTGCCGAATCAACAGCTCATCTCGAGAGCCGAAGGTTTAACACTAAACTAACGAATTAGTGATGAATCGACAGCTCATCTTGAGAGCCGAAGGTTTAACACTGGACAAACGAATTAGTGCCGAATCGACAGCTCATCTCGAGAGCCGAAGGTTTAACACTAGGCTAACGAATTAGTGCCGAATCGACAGCTCATCTCGAGAGCCGAAGGTTTAACACTAGGCTAACGAATTAGTGCCGAATCGACAGCTCATATCGAGAGCCGAAGGTTTAACACTAGACTAACGAATTAGTGCCAAATCGACAGCTCATCTCGAGAGCCGAAGGTTTAAACACTAGACTAACGAATTAGTGCCGAATCGACAGCTCATCTCGAGAGCCGAAGGTTTAACACTAGGCTAACGAATTAGTGCCGAATCGACAGCTCATCTCGAGAGCCGAAGGTTTAACACTAGGCTAACGAATTAGTGCCGAATCGACAGCTCATCTCGAGAGCCGAAGGTTTAACACTAGGCTAACGAATAAGTGCCTAATCAACAGCTCATCTCGAGAGCCGAAGGTTTAACACTAGGCTAACAAATAAGTGCCGAATCAACAGCTCATCTCGAGAGCTGAAGGTTTAACACTAGGCTAACGAATTGTGCCGAATCGATAGCTCATCTCGAGAGCCGAAGGTTTAACACTAGACTAACGAATTAGTGCCGAATAGACAGCTCATATCGAGAGCCGAAGGTTTAACACTAGGCTAACGAATTGTGCCGAATCGACAGCTCATCTCGAGAGCCGAAGGTTTAACACTAGGCTAACGAATTAGTGCCGAATCGACAGCTCATCTCGAGAGCCGAAGGTTTAACACTAGGCTAACGAATAAGTGCCGAATCAACAGCTCATCTCGAGAGCCGAAGGTTTAACACTAGGCTAATGAATAAGTGCCGAATCAACAGCTCATCTCGAGAGCCGAAGGTTTAACACTAGGCTAACAAATAAGTGCCGAATCAACAGCTCATCTCGAGAGCCGAAGGTTTAACACTAGGCTAACTAATTAGTGCGGAATCGACAGCTCATCTCGAGAACCGAAGGTTTAACACTAGGCTAACGAACTAGTGCCGAATAGACAGCTCATCTCGAGAGCCGAAGGTTTAACACTAGGCTAACGAATTAGTGCCGAATAGACAGCTCATCTCGAGGGCCGAAGGTTTAACACTAGGCTAACGAATTAGTGCCGAATAGACAGCTCAACTCGAAAGCCGAAAGTTTAACACTAGGCTAACGAATTAGTGCCGAATAGACAGCTCATCTCGAAAGCCGAAAGTTTAACACTAGGCTAACGAATTAGTGCCGAATAGACAGCTCATCTCGAGAGCCGAAGGTTTAACACTAGACAAACGAATTAGTGCCGAATCGACAGCTCATATCGAGAGCCGAAGGTTTAACACTAGACTAACGAATTAGTGCCAAATCGACAGCTCATCTCGAGAGCCGAAGGTTTAACACTAGGCTAACGAATAAGTGCCGAATCAACAGCTCATCTCGAGAGCCGAAGGTTTAACACTAGGCTAACAAATAAGTGCCGAATCAACAGCTCATCTCGAGAGCCGAAGGTTTAACACTAGGCTAACGAATCAGTGCCGAAACGACAGCTCAACTCGAGAACCGAAAGTTTAACACTAGGCTAACGAATTAGTGCCGAATAGACAGCTCATATCGAGAGCCGAAGGTTTAACACTAGGCTAACGAATTAGTGCCGAATAGACAGCTCAACTCGAGAACCGAAGGTTTAACACTAGGCTAACGAATTAGTGCCGAATAGACAGCTCAACTCGAGAACCGAAGGTTTAACACTAGGCTAACGAATTAGTGCCGAATAGACAGCTCATCTTGAAAGCCGAAGGTTTAACACTAGGCTAACGAATTAGTGCCGAATAGACAGCTCATCTGGAAAGCCGAAGGTTTAACACTAGGCTAACGAATTAGTGCCGAAACGACAGCTCAACTCGAGAACCGAAAGTTTAACACTAGGCTAACGAATTAGTGCCGAAACGACAGCTCAACTCGAGAACCGAAAGTTTAACACTAGGCTAACGAATTAGTGCCGAATAGACAGCTCAACTCGAGAACCGAAGGTTTAACACTAGACTAACGAATTAGTGCCGAATCGACAGCTTATCTCGAAAGCCGAAGGTTTAACACTAGGCTAACGAATTAGTGCCGAATAGACAGCTCATCTCGAGAGCCGAAGGTTTAACACTAGGCTAACGAATTAGTGCCGAATAGACAGCTCAACTCCAAAGCCGAAAGTTTAACACTAGGCTAACGAATTAGTGCCGAATAGACAGCTCATATCGAGAGCCGAAGGTTTAACACTAGGCTAACGAATTAGTGCCGAATAGACAGCTCAACTCGAGAACCGAAGGTTTAACACTAGGCTAACGAATTAGTGCCGAATAGACAGCTCAACTCGAGAACCGAAGGTTTAACACTAGGCTAACGAATTAGTGCCGAATAGACAGCTCATCTTGAAAGCCGAAGGTTTAACACTAGGCTAACGAATTAGTGCCGAATAGACAGCTCATCTGGAAAGCCGAAGGTTTAACACTAGGCTAACGAATTAGTGCCGAAACGACAGCTCACTCGAGAACCGAAAGTTTAACACTAGGCTAACGAATTAGTGCCGAAACGACAGCTCAACTCGAGAACCGAAAGTTTAACACTAGGCTAACGAATTAGTGCCGAATAGACAGCTCAACTCGAGAACCGAAGGTTTAACACTAGACTAACGAATTAGTGCCGAATCGACAGCTTATCTCGAAAGCCGAAGGTTTAACACTAGGCTAACGAATTAGTGCCGAATAGACAGCTCATCTCGAAAGCCGAAGGTTTAACACTAGGCTAACGAATTAGTGCCGAAACGACAGCTCAACTCGAGAACCGAAAGTTTAACACTAGGCTAACGAATTAGTGCCGAAACGACAGCTCAACTCGAGAACCGAAAGTTTAACACTAGGCTAACGAATTAGTGCCGAATAGACAGCTCAACTCGAGAACCGAAGGTTTAACACTAGACTAACGAATTAGTGCCGAATCGACAGCTCATCTCGAGAGCCGAAGGTTTAACACTAGACTAACGAATTAGTGCCGAATAGACAGCTCATCTCGAGAGCCGAAGGTTTAACACTAGACTAACGAATTAGTGCCAAATCGACAGCTCATATCGAGAGCCGAAGGTTTAACACTAGGCTAACGAATTAGTGCCGAATCGACAGCTCATATCGAGAGCCGAAGGTTTAACACTAGGCTAACGAATTAGTGCCGAATCGACAGCTCATCTCGAGAGCCGAAGGTTTAACACTAGACTAACGAATTAGTGCCGAATCGATAGCTCATCTCGAGAGCCGAAGGTTTAACACTAGGCTAACTAATTAGTGCCGAATCGACAGCTCATCTCTCGTTAGTCTATATGTCGGCAGGTTTTCGACAGTTGCTATATATCTCTTGTCGTCAGCTTTTCGGTAACTAGGTATCTATATCTCGACCATTCGACAGCCGAACTTCGACTCCTTTTTCGTTAGTATAGTGTTCAATTTTCGACAGGTCTGCTATATTGTGATGGTACTGTGATGTTTGACAGGGATAGTGACAACACAAACAGCAAAGGATTAGACTGCTTTATTTAAATTCTTCGTATTTTCATTTTTCCAAAATGTTTTTGTATTGATTAGACCAATCAAAACTCGCCTACTTTGAAAATCATTTTAACAACAAATACAGCCCTCTCATTCTACATCCATAATCGTCACCGTGGTTCTTGTGAGCAGCTGTTTTTGTCGGCGGAATTCTGCATCATTTCCTATGTCTCTCTTTGTATCAATAATCACACTCTGTAGGTCTAATCAGAATATCATGAATCTAAAATATACGAACAAAAACACCTGATTTCAGAATAATTGTATATATGTATGGGCGGCTTACAAGTAAAGAATACTGTAGAAAAGTTTTGCTGTGTATAACTTGTCTTGTCGTTTTTCTTGTTTCATTCTTTTTTGATTACATCGTTAAGAACATATTTCGTAATTCATATAACTTTTTTCTTGTTTTGATATTTTCATCCTTTAACCAAGAAATGCTATATATTAATTACTGGTATTGTGACTATTGTTACACTAGTAAAGGACTATATAAAATGGATTTGATATAAGAAGGTCACTTATAAGTGCTTACACTTCCGGAGCACCCGGCCTCACTTCCCTGGTAGAAGGTCACGTGTTTAACCTAACTTGTCAGTTTCAAAGTTTTTACTTTGCGTCTGGACTGTGATTCGGACATGGATTAGTATGTTTGTTTTTGATCATAATTTATATTATATCAAATTTGAGAGAAAAGACTAATGCCGTTTGACAAATTACTTTAGATTCTTTCACTTATAACCTGGCCATCATTCCTGGGTAGTGAAAAAAACCATTGTATCCGTATAAAAAAGCCGAACTTTGATAGGCAATGCATTTTATGCTCTGACTAGGACGTAACGAGTGACCACCGAACGCCGGGTCCATAGACTCACCCGAAAATACCCACAACATACATAAAAACAGCATAAATACCGATAAATGGCAACAGAAACATCATGTCATACATGGAAACCTACATCAAGCGAACATGTGCACATACTTGAAAACCATCTAAAACTCAAATACATTACCTGGACGTGGTATGGTGCACTCAATGCATATATAATGGAATCAGCTATATCGGTTGCCTCCAGACTCTGAAAATATGCAAGAACTGCAATCAGTGATGGTAAAGAATAAAACCAATGTATGGGCAAAATATTGATAAGCTTAATGAAGTCACAAATAAATGAGGTCATGAAAGCTGTAAAATCCATCCAGTAAAAGAAATATTTGTGAAGCGTTGGTTGCTGCAGACAAATTATGGTTTGTGTTTGATTTTGCAGTGAACAACAAGATGGTTTATCCACTTTCTCGCAACCCTTCGGTTTCCATAACTGGATGTATATTTATTGTAAAATCACACATTTGGTTACCAATAAAACTTTTTTAACTTGGTGTGAAAAGGCAAATCGGCATTGGTAGTACCCACTGTGTTATAGAGTTATCTCGCTTTGTCAAGTAATCTGTCGTGAATCAAAGAAAACAAAATCACAAAAAATTGATACCAATGGATACCTCTTATCACGTAATATACAATATACGTATATAAAACATTATTGTTATACTTTCAGATCATTCTCAATCTTTGATTACACACATGACAGTTGTAGCTAGAAAGGAGACACTTACCCTTCCCGAAACACCCGACCTCACTTCCCTGGTGGAACGTCCACTTGTTTAAGTTTATTTGCCAGTCTTCAACGTTTTCACTTTGCTTTGGAATTGCGATTTGGACATGGATTGGTATGTTTGTTTTTATTCTACTTTCCGCGGATTCACGGGTGTTTCTTTTATATACTTTCCAACAATAAATAAAAACAGCATGAATGTCTGGAACACAGTTGCTTGCCCAATTTAGCTACCATAAGCCATGGTCGGGTTCGACAGTACGATACTCAAACTAAAGGAACTGATTGCCAATTGTTATAAAGAAAAAATAAGTACACATGGTATTAATTTTCATTCTTCAAATATAGTGACCGAGTAGCTCACACATACATGATGAAATTTTATTGCTATTGTAATATAACAAAAATATCATAAAATACTTTCAAGAAATGGTATATGGCAGTCCTACCTTAAACCTAGTACATATCTCATCTCCTTTTTGCATGTCATTTACCATCCTCCCTTGAAACTCCGTGTGTACCAAACCTGGACTTATGTGCTGAAAGTATCAATATGATAAGATTAAATGCCTTTAATGTTCTTAAGTGAGTAGTTTGTCTTGTTACGTGCTTATGTTGTGTCCTGTTTCCTACTCATTCATACTGTTGTGTACATTTGTATACTTGTTCTTGCTAATATTGCACTATAAACGCGATTCAATTTTACATTTCTTAAAAATGTTAAGAAATGCGGAAACAAAAGAAGACAACGCATTAAACAAAGCGACTTAAACAATATACATATGATATGTATATAAACTCGCGAAACGAATCCTTGTGCTATTTAATAAGTATAAATACAGCAATCATTTCCAATCCTTTTGACCAAGTTTATACTAATGATTTTAACACAAGTTTCAAAGCCAAACCGCGACTTATTTAAAATTATAGTGAATTTATTCTTAAACAGATACTTATTTTATTTAGCTCGAAGTGAAAATAGTTAATATCCAACTTATAATTTGCGCTAAAATTCGTACACTCTAAAATTAAAAGATTTATTGTTTTCGAATAAATAGCCATTTTTACGACCTCACAAGCATGGTTTAAAGACTCACAACAGTGGCAGCATCAGAGTGAATGTATGACAGAGCAGGTTTGGGTATTGCTTTATAATAGTTTGTATCCTTGTAAATCAAATGAATCTTACCGTTACTCTGATGTTGGATTTCATCTGTCTGAGTTCATTCCGTAATCCATCAACCAATGCTTTGACGGCATATTTTGTGGCGGCATAAAAATTGATGTGCGGAGATCCATACAATAATCTATGACCCGACATGCTTAAACATAATTTGAAAAAAAATCCATTAAATATAGATTGTTGATAATATCAGAAATTGATTAACACTTGAGTTATTATATCATTACAAGTCAACATATGATTCAAAAATTCCTTTTATTTGAAAACTTTAAGTAAAGACAGTACCGTAACTACCTATGAGGCAACCGAGGCAACTGCCTCGGTAAAAATTTAACCAAGTACTTTTTCGCACAGAAGCGATATTTTTATAGAGACTGGGAGAGGAAAAGAGGTACTTTTTTATCGTTAACTGTTTGATTTCGGTACAGTTTCCATACAACAAGTCCGAATTTTTAGTACTTTTAATTAAAAAAAATGGTCAAATCGGGAAAATGTGTCTAATTTGACATTTTCATTTTATCTGTCCGTTTATCTGTTTTTATGGTACAAATCCATCAAAAACGGATAAATCCGTCGAATTGGTCAGCCTGTAACGTTTGCGTCATTATTAAATTTGTCATTTTGGTTACTAGCTGTATTGAGGTACTGTCTGATTACGTCATTAAGCGTCTTGTCTTGTGTAGATGTATCAAGTGATCTTGCTTATGAAAACGCAGAAATATTATGAAAAGTTTAGGTTAAATGATAGACCTATTTTTGTCCGGTATATACCCGTGGTGTGGTTAAAGTAGTTTTCAATGCACAAAACCGTCTGACTTATTTTACAACAGCTGGTCAAGTTTTGAGCTTTCCTATTATACTGTATTATAATACCCTCCTTACATGTGAAAGATGTAAAACATTGAGACTGTACTGTATGTCATTATAATTTGATCTTCAGTTCTTGCCTCGGTTTATATAAGGGCCTAGTTACGGTACTGAAAGATAACATGGCAAACCTTCCGAAGATCCATTACAATGTAGTATATTTTCTATATCGGTCCAAATTTGGTAGTGGTTTGATCAGCCGTGATGCGTTTAATTGCGTTCATTTGTTGTCAAGCACAACTATTCTATATTCAATTTATACAAAAGCTATTTGTAATTGACAGCAATTGGGTTTTCACTTGACACGAGGGCAGATCCTAGTGTAAGCAAGTTTGCCAATTCGCTAGCTGAAGGTCTGTGTTTTCTCCCGTACACCTGTTTTCTACACTATCCAAGTTCCTTTTTAACAATCATTCGCTAATTAAGATTTTCCTTAACTTAATGCTGAAAAATTTGAAAAAATAACTATTTAATTGTTTGTTAAGATATTCGGGAATTTCAGGTGTCATTTTGAAGATTTCTTCAAGCTTATCATATCGGTGAAATGTTTATTCATAATGTCAAAATTGCTTAATTTCAATTTAGTAAAATATTAGTAATGGCTAAAATGATTGTGAAACTGAGGCCTGGGTTGACCGCCTCGAGATAAGTAAAAAAGTACTGGTGCGTGAAATAAGGTTATTAAACTTCATTCCCTGTAACAATGACGCATTAATTCACCAACCTTCCAATCTGAAATATATGTCCGTCATCTACTTTCCTCTCCTTCATTTGTTTTACTGCTTCTCTTGTACATATAGTTAATCCAAGTACATTTACCTGTTGAAATTGTATATATGTGTGTCATAAAGTTGCTAAAAACTAGGCTAAATAAAAGTGATTAAAATGATGGAATGGTTGGGACTCTCCATTAGTACTATGCCTAACAAAATATCAGTTGTTTCAGTACTACTAGTACTGCATTTGTTTCGCTTTTTAGAATGTTGATTTGGAATTTCATTTGAAAAACATGAACAAACATTTCGAAAACGTCTAAATGTTAAAGTAAAAAATTATATATTGAAACATGACGATACAGTTCCCTTTTATTACAATAGTACACTGGAGGGACTAAACATCAGGGGTCAGTTGTTCGAAGCCTAATTAGTTTAATCAATTGATTAGTCAAAATTTGAATTTTGTATAATTTCAGAAATATTGTGAACTTAATGTTGAAATGTTGAAAATGAATAAAAAAAATCCATCAAACTAAAGACAATTGAAATAAAACAATTGATTCGATTTAAATTTCTGTTAATCATTGATTAAACTAATCAAGCTTCGAACAACTGGGTCCAGGAAAATATGATGGGATAGCGCAAACACAGCCCAATGCATTACACGCCAAACATTGGCTATGGATGGAAAATAAAAAAAATAAAATTAAGATTTTTCTCATACAAAAACACCAGGCTGTTAGAGGATTGGTGACAAGTAGAGTGGACAAAAGTAATTGAGAAGTGACAGAAGAAAGAATGGGAATAAGAAATGCTACTTCTTTGGCATAATGATAGATTGATTGTCTGCAGTTACAGTACAGACCAGTCGAAAGTTTAATGCTGAACTTACGAAAAGGCGTCGAAGCTCGGCTACCCAGTGACTGATTTATGGATACCAAACAGCGAAAAAATGCTGTGAGATAGCCCGCCACTTGCTATAAAGCTGCTGAGGTATAGCTTGTGATAGGCCAAGATAAGCAGCTTAGTGTTAAACTTTCGACAGGTCTTTAGTGTAGTTTATTCACGCCAGCATACCAGGGATAATTTTATCAGTCTTTAAGATTAAGCTCTAAACACAAATAAATGCGGTTCCCGAATTCAAGAAAGTGTTTCTGATTTGCTACATGTAGTATGTATCTATAATGCTTGATACGCTTACGATGGCCTCTACAGAGTATCATCACTTTGGTGACATATGATGCCGAAGCTTTTATAACTCACCTATTGTCAAAAATAACACAATAGAGATACAACATATGTCGACAAAATAATAAATAAACAGAGAAAGAAAACACTTATTGATAGAACCATATACGTATGTCACATATGGAGCGACTATATACAATATTGTTAAAATAAGATCAACACACAATTAAAAGTCCATCAAAAACGTTAACATTGTATATTTTCACGCATACAAAAGGTATAGTGTCATGTACCACTTTTGTAATGTATTTTATGATTAAATTCAAAAAGTGGAATTTGTCAATGGCATAAACTGGTATATACAGTAAAACCTTGTTATAATGACCCTCCATAACTTTGCCACCTTGCTTATCGCCACACTTTTTTGAAGTTCCATAATCCATTTTGTTTATGTTTTTCTTTATCCGCCTCCCCCAATTTATCGCCAAACCCCTTTATAACGCCAAAATTTGACTTAACAAATGGTGGCAATGAATCGAGGTTTTACTGTACTTCCAAACAGAATATGCTAAAAAGCTGAATACTTACGTCTAACATATGTCTAAAATCTTCTGTTTTACCCTCTAGTAACGTGGTGAAGTGGGACAATCCGGCTGAGTTAATCAGGACATCAACACCACCAGACTCTTGTTTTATTTTCTCAAACACAGCCAGAATTTCCTCTTCCTTAGCGACATCACATTTCACAGGTATCATTGTGCCTTTCTCAGATTTTAATTCTGTTGATATTTCCTAAAACAAGATCTTGAAAATTACTTATCCGTAAATTTATACAATATGCATTATACAAAACAATCCAATTTAAAACCATTATAATAAACATTTGAAAAAACCGACAATAAACTATCCATATAGAGAATACCATAGTACAGTCAAACCTGTCTATAAAGGTCACCCAAGGGAACCAGTAAAGGTGGCTGTCATATACCATTTTTTGAATTTAATCATAAAATACATTCAAAAAATGGTATATGACAATATTGTCATATACCATTTTTTGAATGTATTTTATGATTAAATTCAAAAAGTGGTATATGACATGGCCTTTAATTTCAGGCTCAAATAATATAAATAAAAAACAATTTGGATATATTTCTACTGGCCTTTATAAGCAGGTGACCCTTATATAGAGGTAGCCTTGAAGGCAGGTTGGACTGTAGTATAGAAATGCCACTTGAACCAAAGCGCTAGATAAATTGTAGTCTCAAAGTCTGGTGTTCGTCACAAAAATAACAGTTAATGTCCAAATATCATTCTTAAAACCAATTTAATGACCTTCCATCAGGAATGTGAAGCCAGGTGCCATGGAAGGGTGAGCACCTCCCGTCTAGCTAGTCACTCGCGTCACACTTGTAATCAAATTGAGAGTGAAAAGAACATGGAACTACGGGACGTCAAATCATCCAGGATAATTTGGGATACGGAGGCATTATACTTACCAACAATAGAGGGCCTTGATAAGCCTAGACTTGCAATATACTAGTAATCGAGTCAGCAATTTATTTCTTTTGTTTGTTTGGTAGTTATGTATGTTTTCAGTCGGTAGTCTTGTACATTTTGTCACGGTATACATTGTGCCTTAAGGGTCATTTAAGTAGGAAAATTCAAGTGAAAACCATTTGGTTGAAAAGCGTGAAGGAGGGTTATAATTATGAAATTACCTACAAAAGTGTAAAGATTTATAAATAAAAATAAAGTAGGAATTGATAATTTAAGAAATTTTAAAATATTTGTTGCATTTTTTAAAGAAAATTGTGCAAAAATACACGTGTTGGGGAAAATAGCTTACACCTTGTATAACGAATTGATTTTAAAAAATGAAAAGATATAAAGATAATCAACGTCATAGAGCAGTGCAAAGGGGGTAGAGTTTATTAAACAAATACGATGTATTTGAAAACTCGACAATTTACGGTTGAGGTTTTTTATGTTTTGTTTTCCTTTTAAAAATGCGTGTACCAGGCGTGATAGGTGATGTTCTAAGGCTACTAACGATCCAAGGGAAGATTATAAAAGCTAAGTTTGAATATTACTTGATTATTCCTGAGGCATATTCGGCTTTATATAGTTCAACAATGTTGAAACCAAACAATATTCAACTCGATTTAAATAGAACAGTATTGTGTGACCGTGCACTTTTAGTGACTTGTTGTATTTTGGATTAGTAGTGGCCTTAGAATATAATTATCACGCCTGGTACACGCATTTTTAGAAGGAAAATAAATCGTAGATAACCTCAACCGTAAATTGTCGATTTTTCAAAAACCTCGTATTTCTTTAACAAACTCTGGCCCCTTTGCACTGCTCTATGATGTTGACTATCTTAATATCTTTTCATTTTTTAAAATCAATTTGTTATACAAGGTGTAAGCTATTTTCCCCAACACGTGTATTTTTGTACAATTTTTATAAAAACATGCAACAAATTTTTAAAAATTTCTTAAATTATCAATTCCTTCTGTATTTTTATTTAAACATCTCCACACTTGTGTAAGTAATTTCATAATTATACCCCTATTTCACGCTTTTATACGAAATGGTTTTCACTTGAATTTTCCTACTTAGATGACCCTTAATTCAGGAAGCTTGTGATCAGAGATCTTAATATATACTTTTATATCTTATATCTGTTTCTTTTAATATTTCGTTCAGTCTGTTTAGTGTAACGTGTTGTTGATGCTTTAGGTACTATATTTTGTCAACTGCTTTACATTTTGTAGTATATCTAGTCGCATAGAGTTGAGTTAATAGTGTTTAATTTTTCATATTATATATGTCAATATTTCACATATATCGAAACGTTGCCAGTTTTAAGCGAAAGTGCAGAAATTTTGCCTGTGCGTTGCGCTGATGGCAGTATATATACAGCAGGGTTCTGTATCGTGTCTCGCCTACCATGACACGAACCCTCGTTTATTTCTTTTATTTATTCACACAATATCTTGTGTTTCATTAAGCATAAGTCATATCTTTTTGTTTTTACATTGTGATAATATGATTGTGCCAAACTTTAGATCACATTATATGGAACAGGAACCAAAGAATAGCTTAGTCAGTTTAAACAGTTTTTGTAACAATGCAGTATATTCTGGCAGCGATGCCATGTGCTTGTTATGAATTTTTATTAAAATAATACATTAAAAACCAGCACATGATAGAAAAATTTAAACAAAATTCGGGGCACATTAAATTCAGTCTAGTGATAACGCATGATAACACATCATAAGTATATGGTTAAATACCTGAAGTTTTGTAAAATTTCGAGCACACCCGTACACCTTCATCCCATGGCTGACGAGTCTTCTGGCTATTTCTTCTCCAATCCCTGCTGAAGCACCCGTAACAAGGGCTACGCGACCTACCCATCGATCCATTCCAGTTCAGTAATGTTGCAAATACAACGTGTGTTATGTAGGTCAAAATTTATCTTTAGAATAACTGACCATAATTAATATATGTAAAACCTCGTTTATCAAATAAGGCTCACAATGGGATATTTCTAAAGTTTATCAAAAATTTTAAATTTTGTAAAAACCACTTATGAAAAGTTTTGACACAGAAGAGGGCACAGTCAATCGTTCGAAGTAGTGTAGTCTAAATAAGTCTAAATACTATTTTGTCCGTAATTTTAAACATTATAATTTATATATTTTCTCTACTCCATTTTTTTAAATAAAAAGTTCTCGAGGAACAGCTGTAGCATACTGTTTTAAACAATATAACTAAAATTAATTACCCAGTTATATTGTCTCGACAAAGACATAAACTTGATTAAATGTTTCTAGATACATGTATATGATATAGGGCTTTATATAAAAATAGGATAAAACGCCTGAAAACATAAAAGATTATAAAAAATGAAAATGGGAGAACGTGTTTCCACCACCATGATTTCGGTATAATTGTTGTAATTAAAGATCATTTCACATACTTTTGCTTACACTATTTATGAAATGGATAATTTGGGTTAGGGAACAACCACAGATTCGTAATTAAAAGCAATCAATGTACAAGGGGTGTATTTCTATTTCTGCTGATCAAAAATAAAACTAATATTTTCAAAAGCTTTAATCAAATCATCTTTGTTATCCCCTTGTATTTGTACACAGCGTTTAATATTTTTACAGTCTTTGAACACTCTTTTGGTTTACCTCTAGTGACAGACCATGGAACTACAAACTCAGGGCCTGCAGTGTAACCGGTAAGCAACAACTTTAAGTTGAGGAAATAAGGTATACTGTCTATCTAGTTGATGAGAAGGTTGAACTATACTACGGAACCCGTTAACCTTCCTTTAATCGAAATAGCCATAGCGTTGTGAGAGTGGTTATCTAAATTAAACATGAGGTGCTTACCTTTCCGGAGCACTGGCCTCACTTCCCTGGCGAGAGCTTACGTGTTTAACCTAATTTGCCAGTTTTCAATTTTTTTACGCTGCTTTGAGATTTTGGTTTGAACATGGATTGGTGTATAATGATTGTAGATCTCGGTCAAAAGGAAGTGCTACTATGATGGCCAAATTAAGCCAAGGTTGCTATTGCCGGCATTGTCGCCACACAAAAAATGCTCATGAAAAACAGAACAACATAAACGTTTGTGTTTACTTTGCTTTAGGGTTTATATTCAATACAATTGACCACATACATATCGATTCATGTTCAAATCACAATTCCAAAAGTAAAAAAAACCTTGCAAATTAGGACAAACAAGGTAAACACCTCTCGTTTGGCTAGCTACAACCACCATGTGTAGAATCCAGATTGAGAATGATAGGAACATGGAACGTTAAATATATCCAGGGCTATTTTGGATATAGAGACATCATACTTATCAACAATATTACGAAGTGATGTTCGCTAAATACATTTTATTTACGTCGTTACTTTGATTTGTAAGAATATATTATAAATGCAAGTATAAATATGTGCTTTTTTCAATTGTAATGGACAGATATACAAAATCAAGTCACATCATAACTATTACGGCACTGGCTGACTGGATAGATAACGTATTCAGTTGGGTTAATCTAAGCAAAAATTATCTGAACTATCCATGGAATGATAAGAACGGACAAGAGCAATTGGAACCCTTCAAAAATTAAAAAAGGGGCACTGGGGTTTTAGATATCAGAAGAAACCCTTTCTAAATAACATGCTACTTGCTATAGAACTGTCACTTCTTATTTTTAAATTCTTTGCTTGATCGTTTTCTTATTAGGTGAACGTCTTGGCCTCTTTCATAGCTGAGAAATGGTTATGCAGCAATATACCTGCTTCTCCTGCTTATGGTCTATTTGTTTCCCACTTAATACGTTATGTTAGAACTTGTTCACATGACAGGGACTTTGTACAACGAAGCAGGCTGCTTGAAAATAATTTTTTTGACTCCGGGATATTGCAAGCCTAGGCTTATCAAGGCCCTCAAAACGTTTTATGGCCGCCATCACAATATTTTTGATAAGTTTGATGTCTCTGTGTCCAGGATTGCCCTGGATATATTTGACGTCCCATAGTTCCATGTTTCTTTCACACAATTTTGATTACACACGTGACGGGTGTAGCTAGCTAAACAGGAGGTGCTTACACTTCCGTAGCACCCGGCCTCACTTCCCTGGTGGAAGTTCACGTGTCCAACCTAACTTGTCAGTTCCAAAGTTTTAACTTTGTTTCTGGATTGTGATTCGTTCATGGATTAGTATGTTTGTTTTTGATTATGTGTCTCATTACATTTGTTTGTTGTACATGTTGTGATTGAATTTTGAGCATTCATCGTCACAGTTTGCAGTACTGTCGTGCGATGCGTATGAATTTTTATCGCAGAAAATTCAAACCCAAATAATGTTTAATAATGTTAATTACTTGAGCCTAGCCCTAACTTAAAATCGCTATGCAGATTCTCGATTGCCTACCTCCTCCTCTCCGAAATTCTTATAATCGAAGCCAGGCACATGTCAAAAACCATTTTTTAAAATTTGATTTGATTGATTATACATGTATAGTCATTATTTCTGAGAAAGAAAAAATGTTGCAACTGCTGTGGATTTTAAAGTTGCAAATCGTGTATATGAATCGCCTTTCGCTTGGTTTTTCAACATGTAGAATATACACAATGGCTAAGTTTTCTTTTCTATAGAAACATTTTGACACCACACGATTTTTATCTGCATCAAAGAAAATAAAATCAAGTATCATCCTAACAAAAGGTTCTACAAGGCAATGCTGTTTCAGAGGATAAAATCGAGCTTTAAATGAAACCTCATTTGCATAAATCGTGAAAAATGTGTCAGCAAAATGTATCACAGAAAAAGACCCATTAAACATGTTAATTATAAATTGCTGTACTTCCACCTTTTTATATAGCAATTTTGAATTAAATCGGTCAACAAATTAATCTGCAACGTATATTTATCATTTTTATTTAAAGTAACAGAGGTGGTGGATTTCAAACTGATATACTTTTTAACCGTGGGAATCTACGACAATCTAAATATTGAAACATTGTGGGTATTGGTTGTGATGATGATAAAAAGATAAGGTTAGAACACAAAACAGAACAAACAAAATTAATAATTAATACTTTATTTACTTTCTTTACAACCCTGATGACTTTCTTACATGCATGCAGTTTGTATAAATGATATTCATATTTTCTGCTTTGAAAATCATTGCATTATGTTGTCATGCAATTCCTCCATATCGAAAGCACCTGTCATCTTCAATACAACGTCGGGTGGGGTATTCTAAGCACCTGTTCTGCCCCGAATGTATATAATATCGTTTTCTGAATCCTATCTCATTTATTAAAAGTCACACTCTGTAGGCCTAATCAAAATGTCATGAACCTGAAATATACAAACAAATTCTTGGTATGCTGATTTCATTATTTTATTATCAATCTATTTGCATGGAAGTCTTAAGTTGCTAGCTGATCCTCATAAAAATAGCCTTAAAAGTGACAGTCACCTAAAGAAAATCAGAAAGTTCTCGCAAATGAAGTAAGGATTTTGGTACTACAGCTGTTGGCGTTGTTTCATGGAGTTTACATTTACCCCTGGTTTGTCAAATCAGACTACATTTTATTAATTTGGTCTGAAGCAATCACTGATGATGATAATGCTACTTCTTATTTGCTTTTTCACGAATCGGGAAAAGCGCCATCAAATTTTTAATACTATTTTGCTTACAATTCTCCCTATATTATAAGATAATGCATTTACTCGCTTGCTATGGAATGTGAATTCATAATGTCCACTTAGACGAACATCTCCAATAAAACTGAAGATGATACGCTTTTATGGAATATATAAATAATTTCAATCAAACATTTATCAAAACCTTTTTATGATATAAAATATGTCAACAGTTTGTTTTTACTGAAGAAGAAAATAAGGTCTTTTAATCAAGATACTTTATTTAATTCCATGGGAGAAAAAGTTTAGACGAATTATTTATCCAAAATGCAATACCTGTACGTGATATGGCGCACTCAATGCATAGATAACGGAATCCGCAATGTCGTTTGCCTCCAAGCTCTGAAATTATAAACATATATTATACCTATTAGGAAATGAATTATAAACATATATTATACCTATTAGGAAATGTAACCAATGTATGACCAATAATATCACACAATTCCAGCTCATAACTTCCTTTTTGCTAGGTATACCCTAAGAGGATATGATATCATTTCATGAATTTGACTAAAATTTGGAACTGTAACATTTACATGTATATCATTAAATGCATTTTTTCTAGTACATGAATGAAATTCACTCTTTAGTAACATGTAAAACATGTGGTTGTAACTAAATAAAAATGTCCTTATTATTAACATAAGAAATTAATGATTTCTTCTTGATGGATAATAATTACACTTATCTACATTTACATATAAGTACTAATATTTTTGTGGATATTCACTATATTGTCAATCAATAAAAAAATGATATATCGACCAACCTTAAACTTAGTGCATATTTCATCTCCTTTTTGCATATCATTCAACATTCTCCCCGCAAATTCTGTGTGCACCAAACCTGGACTTATGTGCTGAAAACAGATTGCAATAAAATTTATACAAAATAGTAAATATAAAAGGCGTTTACAGGTGAATAGTTATATGGATCAAATCCGCTATCGATAAATAACTGGATAAGACAAAAAATTATTCTATGGTGCAACATCTGTGCTATTTTATAACCAGTAAACACATAAATATGTATATATAGCCCTTACCATTACTGAGGCCGCGGTGACCTGATGGATAAGGCGTCAGTCTCAGACCACACGTTCGAAAGTGAATTGTCCTTGCCGTTGGCATTTACTGATTTACCTGGTATCAGTATAATGTGACTGATCGAGTGCTACACTTGTCTGAGGCGTACTGACTCTGTGAGCTAGCACCTTAAAGTCGCCCTAAGTGCGCACTAGTGCAAGGCACCCCATAAAACACGCTCGCACTTCACATGCATACACGAACTTGTTCATAGATTAATCCATAGAGATTAATAAACATAGTTCTCGTCGCGAATAGCTGAAAAATTGCTGATGCTACCTTAAACAACATGCAACCAACCAACCAACCAACCCTTACCGTTACTCTGATGTTGGACTTCATTTGCCTGAGCTCATTCCGCAATCCATCTACCAATCCTTTGACGGCATATTTTGTAGCAGAATAAAAATGGATGTGTGAGGAACCAGGTACAATTCTGTGTCCGGACATGCTTGAAAGTAATTTAATAATTCAAATTAAAGACAATTAAAAACGGATGTCAAATGTTAAAATAATTAAATAACGATTTTACTTAATAACTGAGTGTCACTGAAAAAAGAAACGTTGCCATTTCAATTCCTCAGCTGCACGAACACCAGTCGTTGTGATTTTTTGACACAGTTCTCCAATATCAAATGAAACCAAGAATACAGCACAAGAATCAAAAGAAACAAGCAAACATGACAGAAAAAACAAGCAAACATGACAGAAAAGACAAGCAAACATGACAGAAATGACAAACGAACATGACAGAAAAGGCAAACAAACATGACAGAAAAGACAAAAAAACATGACAGAAAAGGCAAAGATGACAGAAAAGACAAATAAACATGACAGAAAAGACAAACAAACAAGACAGAAAAGACAAACGAACATGACAGAAAAGGCAAACAAACATGACAGAAAAGACAAACAAACATGACAGAAAAGACAAAAAACATGACAGAAAAGGCAAACAAACATGACAGAAAAGAAAAAAAAACATGACAGAAAAGACAAACAAACAAGACAGAAAAGACAAACGAACATGACAGAAAAGACAAACAAACAAGACAGAAAAGACAAACGAACATGACAGAAAAGGCAAACAAACATGACAGAAAAGACAAAAAACATGACAGAAAAGACAAATGACAGAAAAGACAAACGAAAATGACAGAAAAGGCAAACAAACATGACAGAAAAGACAAAAAACATGACAAAAGACAAATAAACATGACAGAAAAGACAAACAAACATGACAGAAAAGATAAATGACAGAAAGGGCAAACAAACATGACAGAAAAGACAAGCAAACATGATAGAAAAGACAAACAAACAGGACAGAAAAGACAAACAAACATGAAAGAAAAGACAAACGAACATGACAGAAAAGACAAACAAACATGATAGAAAAGACAAACAAACAGGACAGAAAAGACAAACAAACATGACAGAAAAGACAAAAAAACATGACAGAAAAACAAACAAACATGACAGAAAAGACAAACAAACAAAACAGAAAAGACAAACAAACATGACAGAAAAGACAAACAAACATGACAGAAAAGACAAACAAACATGACAGAAAGGACAAATGACAGAAAAGGCAAACAAACATGACAGAAAAGACAAGCAAACATGACAGAAAAGACAAACAAACATGACAGAAAAGACAAATGACAGAAAAGACAAACAAACATGACAGAAAAGACAAATGACAGAAAAGACAAACAAACATGACAGAAAAGACAAGCACACAGGACAGAAAAGACAAACAAACATGACAGAAAAGACAAGCACACAGGACAGAAAAGACAAACAAACATGACAAAAAAGACAAATGACAGAAAAGACAAACAAACATGACAGAAAAGGCAAACAAACATGACAGAAAAGACAAACAAACATGACAGAAAAGGCAAACAAACATGACAGAAAAGACAAACAAACATGACAGAAAAGGCAAACAAACATGACAGAAAAGACAAACACGTAGCTTGATCAGTGATTACAATTACACAATTACACAATAAAAACAGAAATATTTAACAGTTTTCTTAAATGGAATAATTTATACTAAATTAATCCAAATTTACAAGAAATGGTATAAACCAAAATTCCACAAACTAGAAAATTCGGTTAGTTGTTTATTACTTGTACCCTTCAAGAGCACCCGGTCTCACTTCCCTGGTGGAAGTTCACATGTCTAACCTAACTTGTCAGTTGCAAAGATTTTACATTGCTTCTGGATTGTGATTCGGACAAAGATAAGTATGTTTGTTTTTGATTGTATATATTAATATTACCTTCCTATCTGAAATATATGTCCGTCATCTATTTTCCTCTCCTTCATTTGTTTTACTGCTTCTCTTGTACATATAGTTAATCCAAGTACATTTACCTGTTAATTAAATCAGAAAATTTGCAGATAAATTTGTATTACATAAAATACATATTGGAAAATTTCGAATATTCCATATCGGCAACGACATACATATTGTGTTTTCATCTGTGGTCATTGATGCAAGATATGCGCTCATAATAGGCAAATAATAGGATTACACTTGAGGAAACTAATCATGGTTTTATGGCTAAGCCAAATAACATTATTCTCCAATTGAAGACATATGTTATCGAAGACCCAACACAACCCATAAGGATAGAATGGTCTACATGCAAAATAATCACTCGTTGTTGGATGGTGATAATTTGCCTGTAATCCATAATAACTTTTGTATAACCCGCTTCGCGGAGTTCCGGATTTGGAGGTTAAAATTGATAAACCCAAACATATCAAAGTTATTTCTTATAATTTAATTCAAAAATAATTTTGCAATAATATTTATAATTTTAATGACAATTACATAATTTCAAAACTTTATATTCAAATTGTCACTATCATATGGCGCATAATTAATAAAATGACGCCACTGACGTAACGAGCTCGTAACCATTAACAACCGCCGTCTCCGTCATCGTTTATTGATCATGTGACCAATGTTGGTTATCATAAATAAACTGAAAATGATGATATTAAAACAGATACTTTAAATCATAAATAAACGTCAACGCCTCTACCTGACGTCAACACCAACGTCACATGACATCAGCTCTTCTCAATTTAGAAAAAAGGGAAGTAATCAAGATGAACATACATTATACTACAGTATACTTACGTCTAACATATGTCTAAAATCTTCTGTTTTACCCTCTAGTAACGTGGCGACGTGGGACAAACCGGCTGAATTAACCAAGACATCAACACTTCCGGATTCTTGTTTTATTTTCTCAAACATAGCCAAGATGTCCTCTTCCTTAGCGACATCACATTCTACGGGTATCATTCTTCCTTTCTCAGATTTCAACTCGTTAGAAATTTCCTACAAGGAGTGAATCAGACGTTGCAGCTAAAAAGTGGTTTTTTTTTTTTTTTTTTTTTTTTTTTTGCAAAAGACATTTAAAATGTTCATAAAATACATCTTAAATGTCAATCCTTGAAAATAATACATTTTTCCAAATTTTATATCATTGTTTAATGGCGATCTTATTAGATTTAAATAATTGATTTATTAAAATAAAATTGTATTATTTTTAAGGATTGACATTTAAAGTGTTTTGTATGAAAAAAAATGAAATGTTTTATAGTTAAAAACAAACATACTAATCCATGTTCAAACCACAATCCAGAAGCAAAGTAAAAACTATGCAACTGACAAGTCCGGTTATACACGTGATCTTCCACCAGGAAGTGAGGCCGGGTGTTCTGGAAGGGTAAGCACCTCCTGTTTAGCTAGCTACACCCGCCACGTGTTTTATCAAAATTTGAAAGGAACATGTAGCTTTACCCTTTATAACTTAAGAAGTCTATATATAAAATAATACTGACATGTCCACCAAAAATTTAAAAGATGTTCAATACTAGTGTCATACATTTAACATCAAAACTCAAAACATCATGTACATATAAAACACTAAAATGCCCACTATTATATTTATACTGCTCAGCTTGCAAAACCAGGGACTTATCAAGATGCGACAAACGATTATATTAGATAGTCCTAACACATGATTTAAAGCACCGGCGGCCTAATGGATAATTAGGCGTCAGTCTACAAATCTAAGGTCTCTCATCGCTGCGAGTTCGAGTCCCGCTCAGAACACATGTGGGAAAGTGAATTGCCGTTGACCTTTACTGGTTTGCCTGGTATCAGTATACTAAGTGGACTGGGGGAGTGGCACGCTTGTCTGAGGCATACTGACTCGGTAAGCTAGCACGTTAAAGTCGCCCTGATTGCGCGCTAGTACAAGGCAAACCATACAACACACTCGCACTTCACATGCATACACAAACTTGTTCATAGTATAATCCATAGAAATCTATAAAATAGTTCTCGTCGCGAGTACCTGAAAAATTGCTGATGCGACGTTAAGCAACATTCGACCAACCAACTTAACACAAGATTATTTCAATAGATGGTTACGTTGAATTGAGTTATCACTGAAGCGCTATGCATTGCATACCAACATTTCCAAAGGTGACACAAGAAACAAGATTCCTTGGTATCAAACCGGAAAATTCTTAATTAGCTTTATTATGTCATTTACAATGTTAAAGTTGAATGTTAAATAATAAAAAAAGAAACAATATTCCTGCATTTCGTTGTATGAGCAGATCAAGTATGTAAGTTTGTGGCTTAAGGGGGCAGTTGCCTTCTCCCAGATCTGAGTAAAACCATTTACCTGTCACAGTGGACATATATCTCACGGTGAATATTATTTAGCGAATCGTCCTCCAATAAAAAATGCATGTTATGATACTAGAATATATGATGCCAAAATGTTGCCAAAGTTTCCGGGATTAGATTGATTCGTTATCCGTTACTATGTTTAGTAATTATTCGATACTTCCACAACGTCAAAATTATTTTTTGCTGCACGTATTTTGTTTGAATTTCTATCGAAACAAAAAGGGTTGTTATTAATTTATATATTCCAATGGTTGTTGATTTTTCGATTTTAAAACTGTTTGGGGTCATGTTTCTTAGCCGATATAATCAATATTTTATCTAGATGCTCGAGTAGAACCAAGCTCTGAATAGCAGCCGTGTCCTCTCTTTTTCGCGACGAAGCTAGAAGGTAGACGGTTCGTTTCGGTGCTTGATGTAAAACACGTTGAGAACAACATACGGGTGCAACTAAATTATTCTACTAGTTTTACCATGTGGGTCTCGGTAGCACAGTTGGTAGCATGCAAGGTTGGAAACTGGGGTTCGGTTTTCAGTGTCGGCTCTAATTTCTCGACATGTTATATTCTCTTTCAAAGATTTTATGTTTGGACCCACTTACTGCCCTAACCGGGATCCAAGTATCAAGGGTAATGGGACCGCGCGCCGTTGAACAGTATATTAAAAACTTAATACCGTTGTCTCTGTGTACGTTTCAGTTTTCATACGTTGCGTGCTTATACCAGAAATTTCAGAAAACTATATTTATTCGTGTGTCATAATGCTGTAAAACTCATCATTACTTATAATGCTTATATAAATGCTCTTGGGCAACATAACTAGTTTTTTGCTGCATCAAGTCTTAAGAAACTGTAGATTTTACTGAAAACATGAGGTTTTGCTTCATTCACAAGGAGCACCCCCAGGATCCCCCTTTACATCGTGCCTCTGATATGCAGTATGTTTAGTAACATTATGTCCCTTGTTGTATATGCTTCAGATAATATAGGTCACTGATTTAAACTGAAAAATCCCGTATTTATATATATAGATGCATGCCGACTGCAGATATGGAACTGAAATCATTAATTTTATAACTTAGCTAAAAATAAAATTTAAAAAATCATGATTGGATAGCTGTTATACTTGTATTCTCGAACTTGTGATTAGATATATTTAAACAATATATATATATTCTAAATCTATATCCGATAATGCATCATACATGCGAGTGTATGTTTATACCTGAAGTTTTGAAAAGTTACGAGCGCATCCATACACCTTCATACCATGACTGACGAGTTTTCTGGCTATCTCTGCACCAATACCCGAAGAAGCACCCGTGACAAGGGCTACCCGACCTACCCATCGATCCATTTCAGATTCTGTAAATTTACAAATAATGTAGGAAATATTCTCCTTTATCAACAAAGTACTCTGTGGTTAAATAATGTACATGCGCGACTATAGGTAAACAACATTGACCTGTCCGCTCAGTGACCTTTAATAATATAAGGAATATTCATATGTATAGGGGGTCCACCCCATACGTGGGTAGTGTTAAGATTCAAGCTAATACATACACAGTGCATATGTTTACTCTATGAGACAGGTTTATCTCATGATGTATACAAAATAAACACCTGTGTTCCCTATG
The DNA here is from genome assembly GCA_021292105.1 of Anadara kagoshimensis. Classification (NCBI taxonomy): domain Eukaryota; kingdom Metazoa; phylum Mollusca; class Bivalvia; order Arcoida; family Arcidae; genus Anadara; species Anadara kagoshimensis. The sequence continues at coordinate 46,990,905 of CM037861.1, forward strand.
CATAGATGTACTTTGTCCATATTTACATGAAACTTAAAGCGGACAGGTCAAAGTTGTTTACTGACCTATGCCGACACGATTTTTTTTTACAATTGGCTGGTCTTCTGCAAACGACTAGTTTTATATGAATGTAATGATGGGACTTGTATATACTATTATCATAATTTAGAAATAAGTTAAATAAATAAGTCTATCAGTTAAATTAGGTGAACCATTGTATAATAAGTAAGAACTTTCAACATCAAGAAGCCCTATCCGGATTGTTAATATTGAAGATCAATCTTAACAAAAATCAGTAGAAGATATCCTTTATGCATACTGCAGCATTGCCTAAAGGTATGTGGCACTTTACCTGATCCAAAGGTTAGTACTTAAAACAATATATCGGTGCACTATCCATCAATGTACACTGCAAAAATATAACTGTAAGCTTACCGTTACAGGAAAACGGGGGCTCAGAAAGGGATAATGCGTAACGCTGGAAGCTTACGATTACGGGAAAACGGGGGCTCAGAAAGGGATAATGCGTATCAGTAAAATCCTTAGTACTCAGTTTCCCGCTTTTCTTGACTTAAAATAGGTTGATGAACTTGCAATATTACGGTGACTTATTTCTGACATCGACATAATTTCAGCCCAAATAATATTATCTCAACATGTTCACATGATGATATCGATCTTGACAAGTCGAGATAACATCATGGAAGGATGTAATAGTAAAACCTTGATCATGCACGAGTATGCGCGATTATGCGCCGTTTTTAAAATGCACTCACAATCAAGATTTTCACCATCTCAAAATCTGGAATCGCGCACAAACCCGATTCGACGAACATCCACTGACAAATACTGATGCTCCACGTCAGAAAAACTTATGAATTGCGCACAGCACTGATGAATCGCGCACGGCTCAATATTTATGCGCAATTCATGCGTAAATCGTAAGTTTTGGCTATGTGACTGGGCCTTTTGGGAAAATTCTAGTTAAGGAATGATTATGAAACCGGGATCTGGTTCTGATTTCCCCATATATCCTATAACTTTTGATCTTATTATTTAAACGTATTTCGTGAAATCTTGAAAAGTGTCGAAAACGTTTTAATAGTCAATGTACATGTAATTTATATCCAGCGTTTTGCATCTGCCTAATGACGTATCGCTGACCACGCCCACAATGTTCCGACAAAGGCCTGACATGGTTGAATAACACGCAAAAGAATGAAAACTCGGCCTGAATTGCGCCGTTTAATGACGTCACTGACACTAGTACGTCATTTGTCGAAACATTGTGGGCGTTGCCGGCGATCCATCATTTTTTTTTTAATTCAAAGTGCACGAATCATAGTAGATCATATATATCAGGAGTTTATAAATGCGTAAAATTGCATTTTGTCAAGATGCTGGGCAAAAATCGGCGTACACCCCCCCCCCCCCCCCGCTAAATTTTTGACCGTGAAGATGATTTAGGACAAAATCTCATCAAACCCGCCATACCTCTTTAAATATGATTATTTTTTTTAATGTACATGATGAGACCTACATTTACAGCTTTAAACTGAACTCCATGCTTGGATAAATTCTACTATCACTGTGTGACATTGATCAACCTACTTAACGTAATGTGTCGACTGTCAATGTAAACAATGACGTTGGACCGGATCGATAGCAGCGCCACCAAATTTCACAAAACGAACCATAACTCATAACATTTGTAAAAAAAAGGTCAGTAAGCAACTTTGACCTGTCCGCTTGAACTTTCATTAAAATATTTATCATGGACAAAGTAAATCTATGTATAGGGAACACAGTTGTTTATTTTGTATACCCGTCTCATAGAGTAAACATGTGCACTGTGCATGTATTAGCTTGAATCTTAACACTACCCACGTATTGGATGGACCCCCTATACATATGAATATTCCTTATATTATTAAAGGTCACTGAGCGGACAGGTCAATGTTGTTTACCTATAGTCGCGCATGCACATTATTTAACCACAGAGTACTTTGTTGATAAAGGAGAATATTTCCTACATTATTTGTAAATTTATAGAATCTGAAATGGATCGATGGGCAGGTCGGGTAGCCCTTGTCACGGGTGCTTCATCAGGGATTGGTGCAGAGATAGCCAGAAAACTCGTCAGTCATGGGATGAAAGTGTATGGATGTGCTCGTAATTTTGCAAAACTTCAGGTATAAACAAACACACGTATGCATAATACATTATCGGATATAGATTTAGAATATAAATGTATATATTTATTGTTTATATATCTAATCATAAGTATAACAGCTATCCAGCCATGATTTTTTAAAAATTTTAATTTTAGTTAATTTATAAAATTAATGGTTTCAGTTTCATATCTGCAATCGGTATGCATCTGTTTGGGATTTTCACAGTTGTGACCTATATTATCTGAAGCATAGACAATGGGATATTTTTATACACAGTTAAAATGGGGGTATCCAGGGAATGCTTCTTATAAAAAAATTGCCATATAGAAGCAAAATCATGTGTTTGCAGTGAAATCTAGAGATTTCTTAAAAAAGCAATCTTGTCCTAGAGATTTATATAAGTATTAGAAGTGGTGATGGGTTTTATAGCATCACAGAGCACGAAAAGTATGCAGTTTTCTGGTATAAGTAAGCGGCGTTTGCTGGAAAGTTGAAATGAGTAGCAAGTTTATAATATTATACTGTTCAACGGCGCGCGGGTCCAATATTATCCTGGACACCGGGTAGGGCAGTAGGTGGGTTCAAGCATAAAATCTTTGAAATGGAAAATAACATGTCGAGAAAATTCGAGCCGACACTGAAAACCGAATCCCGGTCCCCGCGGTTTCCAACCTTGCATGCTACCAACTTGCTACCGAATCCCACATGGTAGAAGTAGCATACAGTCCAACCTGTCTTAAAAACCACTTGCTTATAAAGGCCTGTAGAATTGTATCCCAATTGTTCTTTATTCATATTATTTGAAACTGTATATAAAGGCCACCTGCCCATAAGGCCACTTAAACTGGTTCCCTTGGGTGGCCTTTATAGACAGGTTGGGCTGTAATTAAGTTGCATAGGCGTAGGAGCAGAGGGGGCCCCCCCCAATGTCAGAGAAAGGGGGGGGGGCAGGCCCCCGCAATACATTGTGTGAAATTTTGTATCATGCTAAAAAAAGAAGAAAAAAAAACAAGAGCTTTAACAAGAAATGTCCATCTGGTAACCAATCAATTATCAATTTCATCATTATACTTGTAAAAGGGCGTCAAAAGTTTCCGGGGTACCCCATATCCAGTGGCGGATTCAGCGGGGGGGCGTAGGGGCAATACGCACCCCCTTTATGTCGCTAATAATACATATTGTTCAGCTCAGATTGCACCAGAATGCAGTTTTTTTGCGCCACTTTTTCAAAATTTTCCGGGGGAGCATGCCCCCGATCCCCCTAGAAGGTTCGAGCCTTCGACTCTCACATTCTACGCCCCCTTTCTAAAATTCTGGATCAGCCTCTGATATCACGATGCACAATACATTGAAAAATGCGTCTAGACAGGACTTAGTTTTGAAAATTTTCCGGGGGAGCCCCCCCCCCCCCCCGGACCCCCACTTATGCGAGGGGTTTAGCACCCCTCTCATACTCTCCCGCCTCGTGCCATAGGCACGAGGTCGTACCTGCGGCACGACATAGACATAGCTTCAGTTTGCCCCCCCCCCAATATTAAAAACCCTCCTAGCCTATGAGTTGCACCTCAACATGTTCTACATGAAGCACTGAAACGAACCGCCAACCTTCTAGCTCCGTCGCGAAAAAGAGAGGACACGGCTACTATTCGGAGCTTGGTTCTACTCGAGCATCTAGATAAAATATCGATTATATCGGCTAAGGAACATGACCCCAAACAGTTTTAAAAGCGAAAAACCAACCACCATTGGAATATATAAATTAATAACAACCCTTTTTGTTTCGATAGAAATTCAAACAAAATACGTGCAGCAAAAAATAATTTTGAGGTTGTGGAAGTATCGAATAATTACTAAACATAGTAACGGATAACGAATGAATCTAATCCCGGAAACCTTGGCAACATTTTGGCATCATATATTCTAGTATCATAACATGCATTTTTATTGGAGGACGATTCGCTAAATAATATTCACAGGTATGTCCACTGTGACAGGTAAATGGTCTTACTCAGATCTGGGAGAAGGCAACTGCCCCCTTGCGACTCAAACTTACATACTTGATCTGCTCATACAACGAAATGCAGGAATCTTGTTTCTTTTTTTATTATTTAACATTCAACTTTAACATTGTAAATGACATAATAAAGCTAATTAAGAATTTTCCGGTTTGATACCAAGGAATCTTGATTCTTGTGTCAACTTTGGAAATGTTGGTATGCAATGCATAGCGCTTCAGTGATAACTCAATTCAACGTAACCATCTATTGAAATAATCTTGTGTTAAGTTAGTTGGTTGAATGTTGCTTAACGTCGCATCAGCAATTTTTCAGCTACTCGCGACAAGAACTATTTTATTGATCTCTATGGATTAATTTATGAACAAGTTTGTGTATGCATGTGAAGTGCGAGTGTGTTGTATGGTTTGCCTTGTACTATCGCGCACTCAGGCGACTTTAACGTGCTAGCTTACCGAGTCAGTATGCCTCAGACAAGCGTGCCACTCCCCCAGTCCATTATACTGGATTATAGGTGAACCAGTAAAGGTCAACGGCAAGGAAAATTCACTTTCCCACACGTGCTCTGAGCGGGACTCGAACTCGCAGCAATGAGAGACCCTATCTTTGTAGACTGACGCCTAATTATCCATTAGGCCGCCGGGGCTTTAAATCATGTGTTAGGACTATCTAATATAATCGTTTGTCGCATCTTCATAAGTCCCTGGTTTTGCAAGCTGAGCAGTATGAATATAATAGTGGTCATTTTAGTGTTTTATATGTACATGATGTTTTCAGTTTTGAGGTTAAATGTATGATACTAGTATTGAACAGCTTTTAAATTTTTGGTGGACATTTCAGTATTATTTTATATATAGACTTTTTAAGATATAAAGGGTAAAGCTACATGCTCCTTTTACACAATTTTGATAAAACACGTAGCGGGTGTAGCTAGCTAAACAGGAGGTGCTTACCCTTCCAGAACACCCGGCCTCACTTCCTGGTGCAAGATCACGTGTATAACCGGACTTGTCAGTTGCATAGTTTTTACTTTGCTTCTGGATTGTGGTTTGAACATGGATTAGTATGTCTGTTTTTAACTATAAAACATTTCAACTTTTTTTCATACAAAACACTTTAAATGTCAATCCTTAAAAATAATACAATTTTATTTTAATAAATCAATTAAATCCAATAAGATCGCCATTAAACAATGTTATAACATTTGGAAAAAATTGTATTATTTTCAAGGATATTGACATTTAAAATGTATTTTATGAACAGTTTAAATGTCTTTTGCCAAAAAAAAAAAAAAAAAAAAAAAAAAAAAACCACCTTTTTAGCTGCAACGTCTGATTCACTCCTTGTAGGAAATTTCTAACGAGTTGAAATCTGAGAAAGGAAGAATGATACCAGTAGAATGTGATGTCGCTAAGGAAGAGGACATCTTGGCTATGTTTGAGAAAATAAAACAAGAATCCGGAAGTGTTGATGTCTTGGTTAATTCAGCCGGTGTGGCCCACGTCGCCACCTTACTAGAGGGTAAAACAGAAGATTTTAGACATATGTTTGATGTAAGTATACCGTAGTTGTATATAATGTATGTTCATCTTGATAACTTCCCTTGTTTCTAAATCGAGAAGAGCTGATCAATGTCATGTGACGTTGGTGTTGACGTTATGTAGAGGCGTTGACGTTTATTGATTTATAATTTAACTCTTGGTATCTGTTTTAATATCATCATTTTCAGTTTATTTATGAGAACCAACATTGGTCACATGAGCAATAAACGATAATGGAGTTGTTAATGGTTACGAGCTCATTACCTCAAAGACGTCATTTGTATTAATGCGCCATATGATGGTGGCAATTTAAATATAAAGTTTTGAAATTATGTAATTGTCATTAGAATTATAAATATTATTGCAAATTTATTTTTTAATTAAATTATAAGAAATTTAACTTTGATATTTTCGGGTTCATCGTTTTTAACCTCCAAAACCGGTGTGTAAACAGTATAACTCCGCGAAGCGGGTTACTGTATACAAAAGTTATAATGGATTACAGGCAAATTATCGCCATCCAACAACGAGTGATTATTTTGCATGTAGACCATTCTATCCTTGTGGTATGTGTCGGTCTACGGTTACATATGTCTTCAATTGGACAATAATGTTATTTGGCTTTGATCTATGTGTTCACTCACCATAAATCCCATGATCGCATACCTTGCAAGAATGGCCACAGATGAAAACACAATGTGTATGTCATTTCCGATACGGAATATTCGAAATTTCCAATATGTGTCTTATGAAATACAAACTTTCTGATTTAATTGACAGGTAAACGTACTTGGATTAACTATTTGTACAAGAGAAGCAGTAAAACAAATGAAGGAGAGGAAAGTAGATGACGGACATATATTTCAGATAGGAAGGTAATAGTTAATATATACAGTCAAAAACAAACATACATGTACTTATCTGTGTCCGAATCACAATCCAGAAGCAAAGTAAAAACTTTGGAACTGACAAGTAAGGTTAGACACATGAACTTCCTCTAGGGAAGTGGGGCCGGTTGCTCCGAAAGGGTACAAGTAAGAAACAACTAACCGAATTTTCGTTTATACAATTTCTTGTATTTGAATAAGTTCAGTATAAATTATTGCATTTAAGAAAAATGTTTAATACTTCTGTTTTTTATTGTGTGATTGTAATCACTGATCAATCTGTTTGTTTGTCTTTTTGTCATGTTTACTTGTTTTTATTGATTCTTGTGTTGTGTTCTTTTGTTTTTATTGGACATTGCCAAATACATGTTTTTCATCTACAAATTACTTTCTCCATTTTTGTTAAGAAAGCAGTTGCACTTTTCCATTGTTAATACTTTTGATGAATTAAAATTTGTTCTTTTAATCTCTAAATACTCAACTGATGGAGAACTGTGTCAAGAAATCACTACAGCTGGCGTTACGTACTGTATAGTTGAGGAATGGAAATTGCAAGGTTTCTTTTTTCAGTGACACTCGGTTATTAAGTAAAATCGTTATTAAGCACATGTCTTATTATATTATTATTATTATTATTATTATTAAGTTCACTTATCTACTTGACCAAGGTTTTGTTGGATGATGAGCATTGCAGGGATCTGTAGGTAGAAAGCGACCTAATCTTATCCTGCTCTGCTTATCATTCAATAAAGCATACATAATTATTATTATGTAATTCATATCATTATTTAATTCATATTATTATTCAATTCGTTGATCAATCTATTTACTCATTTGATTTTATATATATATTTATTGTTATTCTGTAATTTCTATATCATAAAAGAAAAAAGTAAAATCGTTATTTAATTATTTTAACATTTGACATCGGTTCTAATTGTCTTTAATTTGAATTGTTAAATTACCTTCAAGCATGGCCGGACAAAGAGTTCCACCTGGTTCCTCACGCATCCATTTTTATTCTGCTACAAAATATGCCGTTAAAGGATTGGTAGATGGATTGCGGAATGAACTCAGACAAATGAAGTCCAACATCAGAGTAACGGTAAGGGTTAGTTGGTTGAATATTGTTTAAGGTAGCATCAGCAATTTTTCAGCTATTCGCGACGAGAACTATGTTTATTAGTCTCTATGGATTAATCTATGAACAAGTTCGTGTATGCATGTGACGTGCGAGTGTGTTTTATGGGGTGCCTTGCACTAGCGCGCACTCAGGGCGATTTTAAGGTGCTAGCTCACAGAGTCAGTTGGCCTCAGACAAGCGTAGCACTTCCTCAGTCACATTTTACTGATACCAGGTTAACCAGTAAAGGCCAACGGCAAAGACAATTCACTTTCCCAGGTGTGGTCTGAGACTGACGCCTTATCCATCAGGCCATCGCAGCCTCAGTAACGGTCGGGGTTATATACATCTTTATGTGTTTACCGATTATAAAATAGCACAGATGGTGCACTATAGAATAATTTTTTGCCCTGTCCAATTATTAATCGATAGCGGATTTGACCCATTTTTACTATTCACCTGTATACGCCTTTTATATTTACTATTTTGTAGAAATTCTATTGCAATCTGTTTTCAGCACATAAGTCCAGGTTTGGTGCACACAGAATTCGCAGGGAGATTGTTGAATGATATGCAAAAAGGAGATGAAATGTGCACTAAGTTTAAGGTTGGTCGATATATCATTTTTTTTATTGATTGACAATATAGTGAATATCCACAAAAACTAGTACTTATATGTAAATGTAGATAAGTGTAATTATTATACATCAAGAAGAAATCATTCATTCCTTATGTCTATAATAAGGACATTTTTATTGAACTACAACCACATGTTTTACATATTACTAAAGAGTGAATTTCATTCATGTTCTAGAAAAATGCATTTAATTATATACATGTATATGTTACAGTTCCAAGTTTTAGTCAAATTCATGAAATTATATCATATCCTTTTAGGGTATACCTAGCAAAAAGGAAGGTATGTGCTGGAATTGTGTGATATTTTTCATACATTGGTTACATTTTCTAATAGGTATATTATATGTTTATAATTTCAGAGCTTGGAGGCAAAAGACATTGCCGATTCTGTTATCTATGCATTGAGTGCGCCATATCACGTACAGGTATTGCATTTTAGATAAATAATTCGTCTAAACTTTTTCTCCCATGGAATTAAATAAAGTATCTTGATTAAAAGAACTTATTTTCTTCTTCAGTAAAAATAAATTGTTGACATATTTTATATCATGAAAATGTTTTGATAAATGTTTGATTGAAATTATTTATATATGCCATAAAAGCGTATCATCTTTAGTTTTATTGGAGATGTTCGCCTAAGTGGACATTATGAATTCACATTCCATAGCAAGCGAGTAAATGCATTATCTTATAATACAGGGAGAATTGTAAGCAAAATAGTATTAAAAATTTGATGGCGCTTTTCCTGATTCGTGAAAAACCAAATAAGAAGTAGCATTATCATCATCACTGATTGTTTCAGACCAAATTGATAAAATGTAGTCTTATTTGACAAACCAGGGGTAAATGAAAAACTTATAAGACAACGCCAACAGCTGTATACCAAAATACTTCATTTGCGAGGATTTTCTGTGAAGTACACCCTACTTCGGGTGACTGTGAGCTTTAAGGCTATTTTTATTTGGATAAGCCAGCAATTTAAAACTTCCATGCAAATAGATTGGTAATAAAATGATAAAATCAGCATACTAAGAATTCGTTTGTATATTTCAGGTTCATGACATTTTGATTAGGCCTACAGAATGTGACTTTTAATAAATGAGATAGGATTCAGAAAACGATATTATATACATCCAGGGCAGAACAGGTGCTTAGACTAACCCATCCGACGTTGTAATGAAGATGGCAGGTGCTTTCGATATGGAGGAATTGCATGACAATATAATGCAATGGTTTTCCAAGCAGAAAATATGAATGTCATTTATACAAACACGCATGTAAAAAGGTCAAAAGGGTTGTAAAGAAAGTAAATAAAGTATTAATTATTAATTTTGTTTGTTATGTTTTGTGTTCTAGTTTTATCTTTTTATCATCATTATCACAACCAATATTCCAAATGTTTCTATATTTAGCTTGTCGTAGATTTCAACGGCTAAAAAGTATATCAGTTTGAAATACAACACCTGTTACTTTAAATAAACAAGAGGCCCATGGGCCTTAACGCTCACCTGAGTACATATCTCATTCAGAGGTTCAATGGTCAATGACATTAATTAAAGAGAAGTCCAAGTTTTCAGCAGTAAGAGTCAATTATATGCAAGGATTTTTGCAAATTTATTATAGCTTGTCCTAAGAATGCTGCATATAATATATCTAAAGTCTAGCTACAATATGTTATTTTTAAACAGCTAAAGAATGTATATATATATGAATATATCAAATTGAACATATGGCTAATGCCTACAATATTCTAACAAACATGTCTTTACAAAAACTTTATAGTTTTTAAGATAATTAACCATTTCAGTATTCGTTTGCATCTGTGACCTTGACCTTTGAACTTATGACTTTCATTCATATATCAAAATGACTGTTAGGCTAAGACTTACAATATTCTTATATATACGCATATACAAAAAGTATATAGTTTTTGAGATAAATAATCATTTCAGTACTTGTTCTCATCTATGACCTTGACCTTTGAACCCATGACCTTTAGTCATATATCAAAATGACCGTTGTGCCATTACCTACAATGTTCTAATATACATGCCTTTACAAAAAGTTAATAGATTTGCAGATAATTAACTATTTCGGTATATTTGTGCATCTGTGACCTTGACCTTTGAACCCATAACCTTGATCTATGTATCAAAACGATCGTCATGTCAATACCTACAACTAACTGAAAATCCTATGCCATAAACACCTCAAATGTTTTTAAATAAAATAGCATTTTTATCAAAGGTCAAAAACTGGGACATGATCATGACCTTGACATCTATTGGAAGAAAATAGCAAGACAAGATCAATAGTGAAAACTCCATACAATTATCTACAGTTGTTATTGAGTTATAACAATAAATGTCTCATTTTAAAAATTACATAATTTTACGCAAAAAAACGCGCAACCCATTTTTCGCCCAATTTTCATGAAAAACACAATTTTAATGTTCCCAGGTATCCTAAATCCAAATATCCAATTGGAATTTGCCTGCACCTTTTGGTTTCAAAGAAGAAGATTTTTTTTGCTATCTTTAGTAACGGCGGCTATCTTGTTGGGCGTGGACAAAATCCCGAACACAGTTTTGAAAGCCTGTTACTAAGGCATGATATTCCCCAAGTTTCATCAAATTTGGCCCAGTAGTTTTGGAGAAGATTTTTGAAAAATTGTTAATGGACGACAAGCGACGACGACGGACGCCAAGTGATGGCAATAGCATCTAAAAGTGATAAATATGCGTTGCAGATTTATTTGTTGACCGATTTAATTCAAAATTGTTATATAAAAAGGTGGAAGGACAGCAATTTAACATATTTAATGTTTTTTTCTGTGATACATTTTGCTGACACATTTTCACGATTTATGCAAATGAGGTGCCATTTAAAGCTCGATTTTATCCCCTGAAACAGCATTGCTTAATAGGACCTTTTGTTAGGATGATACTTGATTTTATTTTTGTTTGACGCAGATTAAAAATCGTGTGGTGTCAAAAATGTTTCTATAGAAAAGAAAACTTAGCCATTGTGTAAATTCCACATGTTGAAAACCCAAGCGAAAGGCAAATCCGTTTGAACATACGATTCATATACACGATTTGCAACTTTAAAATCAACAACAGTTGCAACATTTTTCTTTCTCAGAAATAATGGCTTAATTTAGACATTATACATGTATAATCAATCAAATCAAATTAAAGAAAATGGTTTTTGACGCCTGGCTTCAACTTTAAGAATTTAGGAGACGAGGAGGTAGGTAATCGAGAATAGGAATAGCGATTTTAAGTTAGGGCTAGTCTGAAGTAATTAACATTATTAAACATTATTTAGGTTTGAATTTTCTGCGATAAAAATTCATACGCATCGCTCGACAGTACTGCAACTGTGACGATGATTGCTCAAAATTTAATTACAACATGTACAACAAACAAATGTAAAGAGACACTTAATCAAAAACAAACATACTAATCCAAGAACGAATCGCAATCCAGAAGCAAAGTAAAAACTGTGTAACTGACAAGTAAGGTTAGACACGTGAACTTCCTACAGGGAAGTGAGACCGGGTGCTCCGGAAGTGTAAGTACTTTCTGTTTAGCTAGCTACACTCGCCACGTGTGTAATCAAAATTGTGTGAAAGGAACATAGAACTAACTATAAGACGTCAAATATATCTAGGGCAATCCTGAACACAGAGACATCAAACTTATCAACAATACTGTGATGACCGCCATAAAACTTTTGAGGGCCTTAATAGTCCAGCAGAATCGTGAAATAATTGTCTAGGCTTGCAATATCCCTGAGTCAACAATTTATTTGCAAGACGCCTGCTTCGTTGTACAAAGTCCCTGTCGTGGGAACAAGCTCTACCATAGCGTATTAATTGGGAAACAAATACACCATAAGCATGAGAAGCAGGTATATTGCTGAATAGAAATTGAAAGTTGACAATAAAAAAACTGAGGTCATCAAGTTTGTCATAAAGTTTCAAATGGAGCCTTTCCTGCTTCGTTGTACAAAGTCCCTGTAGTGGGAACGAGCTCTACCATAGCGTATTAATTGGGAAACAAATACACCATTGGTGTATTTGATTCCCAATTAATACGCTATGGTAGTCCATAAGCAGGAGAAGCAGGTATATTGCTGCATAGCCATTTCTCAGCTATGAAAGAGGCCAAGACTTTTACCAAATAAGAAGACAATCAAGCAAAGAATTTAAAAATAAGACGTGACAGTTCTATAGCAAACAACATGTCCTTTAGAAAGGGTTTCTTCTGATATCTAAAACTCTTGTCCGTTCTTATCATTCCATGGATAGTTCAGTTAATCTTGGCTTAGATTAACCCAACTGAATACGTTATGTATCCTGTCGGCAAGTGCCGTAATAGCTATGGTGTGACATGATTTTGTATAGCTGTCCATTACAATTGAAAAAAGCACATATTTATACTTGCATTTATATATTCTTACAAATCAAAGTAACAAAGTGAATAAAATGTATTTAGCGAACATCACATGGTGTTTGTAGCTAACCAAACGAGAGGTGTTTACCTTGTTTGTCTTAATTTGCAAGTTTTTTTTACTTTTGAAATTGTGATTTGAACATGGATCGATATGTATGTGGTCAATTGTATTGAATATAAACCCTAAAGCAAAGTAAACACAAACGTTTATGTTTTTCTGTTTTTCATGAGCATTTTTTGTGTGGCGACAATGCCGGCAATAGCAACCTTGGCTTAATTTGGCCATCATAGTAGCACTTCCTTTTGACCGAGATCTACAATCATAATACACCAATCCATGTCCAAACCAACATCTCATAGCAGCGTAAAAAACTGAAAACTGGCAAATTAGGTTAAACACGTAAGCTCTCACCAGGGAAATGAGGCCAGTGCTCCGGAAAGGTAAGCACCTCATGTTTAATTTAGATAACCACTCTAACAACGCTATGGCTATTTCGATTGAAGGAAGGTTAACGGGTTCCGTAGTATAGTTCAACCTTCTCATCAACTAGATAGACAGTATACCTAATTCCTCAACTTAAAGTTGTTGCTTACCGGTTACACTGCAGGCCCTGAGTTTGTAGTTCAATGGTCTGTCACTAGAGGTAAACCAAAAGAGTGTTCATAGACTGTAAAAATATTAAACGCTGTGTACAAATACAAGGGGATAACAAAGATGATTTGATTAAAGCTTTAGAAAATATTAGTTTTATTTTTGATCAGCAGAATTTATAGAAATACACCCCTTGTACATTGATTGCTTTTAATTACGAATCTGTGGTTGTTCCCTAACCCAAATTATCCATTTCATAAATAGTGTAAGCAAAAGTATGTGAAATGATCTTTAATTACAACAATTATACCGAAATCATGGTGGTGGAAACACGTTCTCCCATTTTCATTTTGTATAATCTTTTATGTTTTCAGGCGTTTTATCCTATTTTTATATAAAGCCCTATATCATATACATGTATCTAGAAACATTTAATCAAGTTTATGTCTTTGTCGAGACAATTTAACTGGGGAATTAATTTTAGTTATATTGTTTAAAACAGTATTGCTACAGCTGTTCCTCGAACTTTTTTTTAATAAAAATGTTAATTTTTTATTTAAAAAATGGAGTGGAGAAAATAATTAAATTATAATGTTTAGAATTACGGACAAAATAGTAGTTATACATGTACCATACTACTTTAAACGATTGACTGTGCCCTCATCTGTGTCAAAACTTTTCAGAAGTCGTTTTTACAAAATTTAAAAATTTTGATAAAATTAAGAAATATACCCATTGTGAGCCTTATATGATAAACGAGATTTTACATATATTATGGTCAGTTATTCTAAAGATAAATTTTGACCTACATAACACACGTTGTATTTGCAACATTACGGAACTGGAATGGATCGATGGGTAGCTCGCGTAGCCCTTGTAACGGGTGCTTCAGCAGGGATTGGAGAAGGAATAGCCAGAAGACTCGTCAGCCATGGGATGAAGGTGTACGGATGTGCTCGAAATTTTACAAAACTTCGGGTATTTAACCAACCATATACTTATGATGTGTTATCATGCGTGATCACTAGACTGAATTTAATGTGCCCCCATTTTTGTTTAAATTTTGCTATTATGTGCTGGTTTTTAATGTATTATTTTAATAAAAATTCATAACAAGCACATGGCATCGCTGCCAGAATATACTGCATTGTTGCAAAAACTGTTTAAACTGATTAAGCTATTCTTTGGTTCCTGTTCCATATAATGTGATCTAAAGTTTGGCACAATCATATTATCACAATGTAAAAACAAAAAGATATGACTTATGTTTAATGAAACACAAGATATTGTGTGAATAAATAAAAGAAATAAACGAGGTTTCGTGTCATGGTAGTCGAGGCACGATACAGAACCCTGCTGTATATATACTGCCATCAGCGCAACGCACAGGCAAAATTTCTGCACCTTCGCTTAAAACTGGCAACGTTTTGATATATGTGAAATATTGACATATATAATATAAAAGATTAAACACCATTAACTCAACTCTATGCGACTAGATATACTACAAAATGTAAAGCAGTTGACAAAATATAGTACCTAAAGCATCAACAACACGTTACACTAAACAGACTGAACGAAATATTAAAAGAAACAGATATAAGATAAGATAATTCTGATCACAAGCTTCCTGAATTAAGGCACAATGTATACCGTGACAAAATTTACAAGACTACCGACTGAACACATACATAACTACCAAACAAACAAAAGAAATAAATTGCTGACTCGATTACTAGTATATTGCAAGTCTAGGCTTATCAAGGCCCTCTATTGTTGGTAAGTATAATGCCTCCGTATCCCAAATTATCCTGGATGATTTGACGTCCCATAGTTCCATGTTCTTTTCACTCTCAATTTGATTACAAGTGTGACGCGAGCGGCTAGCTAGACGGGAGGTGCTCACCCTTCCATGGCACCTGGCTTCACATTCCTGATGGAAGGTCATAAGTTTAACTTAAGTTTATAATACATTGGTTTTGAGAATGATATTTGGACATTAACTGTTATTTTTGTGACGAACACCAGACTTTGAGACTACAATTTATCTAGCGCTTTGGTTCAAATGGCATTTGTATAACACAGTCCAACTTGCCTTCAAGGCCACATCTATATAAGACCCACCTGCTTATAAAGGCCAGTAGAAATATATCCAAATTGTTTTTTATTTATATTATTTGAACCTGTATATAAAGGCCACCTTTACTGGTTGACTTGGGTGACCTTTATAGACAGGTTTGACTGTACTATGGTATTCCCTATATGGATATTTTAGTGTCGGTTTTTTCAAATGTTTATTAGGCCTATAATGGTTTTAAATTGGATTGTTTTGTATAATGCATATTGTATAAATTTACGGATAAGTAATTTTCAAGATCTTGTTGTAGGAAATATCAACAGAATTAAAATCTGAGAAAGGCACAATGAAATGTGATGTCGCTAAGGAAGAGGAAATTCTGGCTGTGTTTGAGAAAATAAAATAAGAGTCTGGAGGAGTTGATGTCCTGATTAACTCAGCCGGATTGTCCCACTTCACCACGTTACTAGAGGGTAAAACAGAAGATTTTAGACATATGTTAGACGTAATTGTTCAGCTTTTAAGCATATTCTGTTTGGAAGTGCAGTAAAACCTCGATTCATCGCCACCATTTGTTCAGTCAAATTTTTTTGCGTTATAAAGGGGTTTGGCAACAAATCGAGGGAGGCAGATAAGAAAATCATAAACAAAATGAATTTTGGAAATTCAAAATAGTGTGGCGATTGCAATACGTGTGGTGGCAAAGTTATCGAGGGGAATTATAACAAGGTTTTACTGTATGTACCAGTTTATGCCATTGACAAATTCCACTTTTTGAATTTTAATCATAAAATACATTACAAAAGTGGTACATGACACCATACCTCATGTATGCGTGACAATGTACAATGTTAACGTTTTTGATGGACTTTTAATTGTGTGTTGATCTCGTTTTAACAATATTGTATATAGTCGCTCCATATGTGACATACGTATATAGTTCTATCAATAAGTGTTTTTCTTTGTTTGTTTATATTATTTATTATTTTGTCGATATATGTTGTATGTTTGACAATAGGTGAGTTATAAAAACTTCGGTATCATATGCCACCAGAGTAATGGTACTCTATAGAGGCCATCGTAAGCGTATCAAGCATTATAGATACATACTACATGTAGCAAATCAGAAACACATTCTTGAATTCGGGAACCGCATTTATTTGTGTTTAGAGCGTAATCTTAAAAGACTGATAAAATTATCCCTGGTATGCTGAATAAACTACACTAAAGACCTGTCTAAAGTTTAACACTAAGCTATTGAATCAGCCGCTTATCTTGGCCTATCACTAGCTACATCTCGGCAGCTTTATAGCAAGTGGCGGGCTATCTCACAGCATTTTTTCGCTGTTTGGTATCCAGTCACTGGGTAGCCGAGCTTCGACGCCTTTTCGTAAGTTTAGCTTTAAACTTTCGACTGGTCTGTACTGGTCTGTACTGCAAATGCAGACAATCAATCTATCACTTTGCCAAAGAAGTAGCATTTCTTATTCCCATTCTTTCTTCTGTCACTTCTCAATTACTATTGTCCAGACTACTTGTCACCAACCCTCTATTTGCTAACAGTCTGATGTTTTTATATGAGAAAAATCTTCACATTGTTCTCTTCTATGATGGTTTGATCTTTCTTGTCATTTGTCTCTCTATGTACATAATGATAATAAAACGTCCCCCATTCCCTCTTCGACATTGACCTCTGTTTTACTTCAATAGCCAATGTTTGCCTTATACCATCATATTTTTTCCTGGCATTGTACTGTTGTAATAAAAGGGAAATGCATCGCCATGTTTTAATATATAACTTTATATTTTAACATTTAGACGTTTTAGAAAATGTTTGTGCATGTTTGTTTCAAACTAGATTCCAAATCAACATTTTAAAAAGCGAAACAAACACGGTACTAGTAGTACTGGAAATACTGATATTTTGTTAGTCATGGTACTAATGGAGAGTCTCAACCATTCCATCATTTTAATCACTTTTATTTAGCCTAGTTTTAAGCAATCTTATGACATACATTTATATTTTGTATATTTTCACAGGTAAATGTACTTGGATTAACTATATGTACAAGAGAAGCAGTAAAACAAATGAAAGAGAGGAAAATAGATGACGGACATATATTTCAGATAGGAAGGTTAGTGAACTATCGTGTAATTGTTACAGGGGCTAGAGTGGAGTTATCGTGTTTTACGCCCCAGCTAAGATTGTTACTTTTAACGAAACTGTCAGCTGACTGTATCAAATAAAGGTAGCATCGGGAAAAACTACCTTGCTTAAACTACCTTTATGAATATGCCTAGTGTCGAGGGTAAAATCCAATTACCAATAGAACTTGTATAAAGCAATAAAGAGAACCTTTTCCTTGGCAATATTCAGATTAACGAAGTTGAGCACGACATCATTGAGTGATGTAATATTATCATATTACAGTTTCTTTAATATTGCATTCAAATAAAATAAAGTAATTATATAATTTGACACTGCTGTTGCTGATAAACTGGTAATAAATACCATACACTTCTTAAACAATTTCAGTTTAATTTAAGAAATGACATTCTGATTATGGTATTTCAAGGGGTAATGCAAAATAGTGTGACGCGTGCCAAATTCGATGAAGGGCTAAGCTCTTCATTTTAAATTTGTTATTTCTATCTCTTCCGACGAGTTTTTAAAATATGTTCTCGAGACTTAGGAAATCGTTTTACGTATCATAACAAACATACCAATCCAGGTTCAATTAACAATCCAAAAATCAAAGTAAAAACTTTAAAAAGTGATACATTTGGTTAAATAAACTGGGTGCTCCGTAAGAGTAAGCACCACAATTAAGCTATCTATCGACATACATTGTCTTCGCTTCGCCAATTCTCTCAATGTATTGCATCAAGAAATGCAACAATCGTATATTAAGAACAAATTACTAAGTTCATTTCCAGGAGTATTCATTTGAAACTATATAGGCAATACACGATATAAAGTTTATGGGAAATATAATGGATCTTAAAATCATATGCTTTGTATTTTTTTCAAAATTAAAGTAATTGTGTGACCATATGTTGACTTGCAATATTGTAATAAAGCCCGTATTAATCAAAAACAAACATACGAGATCATGTTCAAATCATAATCCAAAAACAATGCAAACTATTTTAAATATGGCAAATTTAGTTAAACAAGTGCAGAACGTTAATCAGTTTGTTGAATTATAAATCCATCTTTAATGTTTTTGTATACATGTATTACCTTTCAGCATGTCGGGCCATAGATTAATTTTTGGTTCTCCACACATCAATTTTTATGCCGCCACGAAATATGCTGTCAAAGCATTGGTGGACGGATTACGGAATGAACTCAGACAGATGAAATCCAACATCAGAGTAACGGTAGGTCATTTGATTATAATTGTAAGGATTAAAGATTAAGAGAGATACCTAAATCTGGTTGTTCACCGTGATTAGTATCAATGACATGAGTCTTCAGACAGGCCATGCTTTTTATTATCAGACGCTGGCTGCCTTTACGGTACCAAAGCAGCATCACGGGAATTAATGGCCTACTAGTATCAATGACGTCATTAAATGGCAGAATTCAGGCCAAGTTTTTATTCTTTATGTGAATGCCGAGCCTTTGTCGGAACATTGTGGGCGTGACCGGCGATCCGTTAATTATTGTGAACCAGTAACAAAATGTCCCTATTTATTCAGATAATATATATATATTGTTTTCATCGTGTATGAATTTTAGGGTAAATTATATTTTTTGGTTTACGTCCACTTGAATTAGCTATATTTCATGGATTATACCTAGTGCCCTATGATCGTTTTTAATTACTGTAGGAACAACTTTGTTTGTGACAGTGAAATACTCTTCATATCCATAGAAAATTAAATAAAATGAAATTTTCATTTACTTGTTCCTAGTCGAAACAGGAAATCTGTATGCGCATCCGCGATTAGCCCAGAAAATAATCTGCACAGGTTTAAAACGTTGACGCTATTAAGATTTAACATGTTGAAAAACCAGGCAAATGGTGGATTCTGTTGCGCATATGACGTAAAACCAAGGACACCACTTCCGGTGTAAACTTTGCCATTTTCGCCATATAAAATCCCCATAACGCCAACATTTTCCTTTTTACAGACATACTTTATAACCTACTATATCATTGCTAAAAGTTATTGAGTGTTGGAAGAATGTCCCGACGGAGCATGGCTTGTGTCATATATATTTTTTAAAATTTAATCATAAAATACATTCAAAAAATGGTATTGTCATATACCATTTTTTGAATGTATTTTATGATTAAATTTAAAAAATGGTATATGACACTTGCTTAACATGCATATTGAAAAAAAACGTGAATTGAAAGATAGAAATAGCATGTACATGTATATGGCAACAGCCAGACAGATCAATTACATGACGGCACACAACAGTATGGAAGATATAGCATTGGAAACAAGAAGCAACATACCGATAAGTAACAAAGTGAAACCATTGGGGAGAAACTACCAACTTTGGAAGCGGATTGGAGTCAACTTATCATTTATTCTTATTATATTTATATTTTCAGCATATAAGTCCTGGTTTGGTACACACGGAATTTCAAGGCAGGATGGTAAATGACATGCACAAGGAAGATGAGATATGTACTAGGTTTAAGGTAGGACTGTGGTTATACAGGTCTATGTTTGAATAATATCATTTTTTATCATAAGATACATTAAAAAAGCCATATACTATTTTTGAATGTATTTTATAATTAATTTTTTTAAATGTTATATGACAATAGCAATAAAATTTCATCATGTATATGTGAGGTACTCCGTCACTATATTTGAAGAATGAAAATTAATACCGTGTGTACATATTTTTTCTTTATAACAATTGGAAATCAGTTCCTTTAGTTTGATTATCGTTCTGTCTAACCCGACCATGGCTTATGGTAGCTATTGGGCAAGCAACTGTGTTCCAGACATTCATGCTGTTTTTATTTATTGTTGGAATGTATATAAAAGAAACACCCGTGAATCCGCGGAAAGTAGAATAAAAACAAACATACAAATCCAAATTCAAAAGCTAAGTGAAAACGTTAAAGACTGGCAAATGAACTTAAACAAGTGGACCTTCCACAAGGGAAGTGAGGTCGGGTGTTTCGGTAAGGGTAAGTGTCTCCTTTCTAGCTACAACTGTCATGTGTGTAATCAAAGATTGAGAATGACAATAATGTTTTATATACGTATATTGTATATTACGTGATAAGAGATATCCATTGGTATCAACTTTTTGTGATTTTGTTTTCTTTGATTCACGACAGATTACTTGACAAAGCGAGATAACTCTATAACACAGTGGGTACTACCAATGCCGATTTGCCTTTTCACACCAAGATAAAAAAGTTTTATTGGTAACCAAATGTGTGATTTTACAATAAATATGCATCCAGTTATGGAAATCGAAGGGTTGCGAGAAAGTTCAGGAACAAATGTTCATGCAAAATCAAACAAACCATAATTTGTCTGCATCACAAATATTTCTTTTACAGCTTTCATGACCTCATTTATTTGTAACTTCATTAGGCTTATTAATATTTTGCCCATACATTGGCTTTATTCTTAACCATCACTGATTGCAGTTCTTGCATATTTTCAGAGTCTGGAGGCAACCGATATAGCTGATTCCATTATATATGCTTTGAGTGCACCATACCACGTCCAGGTAATGTATTTGAGTTTTAGATGGTTTTCAAGTATGTGCACATGTTCGCTTGATGTAGGTTTCCATGTATGACATGATGTTAGTGTTTCTGTTGCAATTTATCGGTATTTATGCTGTTTTTATGTGTGTTTTGGGTATTTTCGGGTGAGTCAATGGAGACGGCGTTCGGTGGTCACTCGTTACGTCCTAGTCAGAGCATAAAATGCATTGCCTATCAAAGTTCGGTTTTTTCATACGGATACAATGGTTTTTTTCACCACCCAGGAATGATGGCCAGGTTATAATTATAAGTGAAAGAATCTAAAGTAATTTGTCAAACGGCATTAGTCTTCTCTCACATTTGATATAATATAAATTATAATCAAAAACAAACATACTAATCCATGTCCGAATCACAGTCCAGACGCAAAGTAAAAA
Organism: Anadara kagoshimensis; assembly: GCA_021292105.1. Classification (NCBI taxonomy): domain Eukaryota; kingdom Metazoa; phylum Mollusca; class Bivalvia; order Arcoida; family Arcidae; genus Anadara; species Anadara kagoshimensis. The sequence continues at coordinate 47,012,549 of CM037861.1, forward strand.
CTTTGAAACTGATAAGTTATGTTTAACACGTTACCTTCTACCAGGAAAGTGAGGCCGGTTGCTCCGGAAGTGTAAGCACTTATAAGTGACCTTCTTATATCAAATCCATTTTATATAGTCCTTTACTAGTATAACAATAGTTACAATACCAGTAATTAATATATAGCATTTCTTGGTTAAAGGATGAAAATATTAAAACAAGAAAAAAGTTAAATGAATTACGAAATATGTTCTTAACGATCTAATAAAAAAATGAAAAAAGAAAAACGACAAGACAAGTTATACACAGCAAAACTTTTCTACAGTATTCTTTACTTGTAAGCCGCCCATACATATATACAAATTTTTTGAAATCAGGTGTTTTTGTTCGTATATTTTAGATTCATGACATTCTGATTAGACCTACAGCGTGTGATTATTGATACAAAGAGAGACATAGGAAATGATGCAGAATTCCATCGACAATAACAGCTGCTCACAAGAACCACGGTGACGATTATGGATGTGGAAGGAGATGACTATATCCGTTGTTAAAAATGATTTTCAAAGCGGGAGAGTTTTGATGGGTCTAATCAATACAAAACATTTTGGAAAAATGAAAATACGAAGAATTTAAATAAAACAGTCTAATCCTTTGCTGTTTGTGTTGTCACTATTCCTTTCAAACACAATATAGTACAGATCTGTTGAAAGTTCAACATTAAGCTAACGAAAAAGGAGTCGAAGTTCAAATGTCGAGTGGTCAAGATATCGATACCTAGTTACCGAAAAGCTGATGACAAGAGATATATAGGGAATGTCGAAAAACCTGTCGACATATAGACTAACGAGAGATGAGCTTTCGACTCGGCACTTATTCGTTACCCTGGTGTTAAACCTTCGGCTCTCGAGATGAGCTATCGATTCGGCACTAATTCGTTAGTCTAGTGTTAAACCTTCGGCTCTCGAGATGAGCTATCGATTCGGCACTAATTCGTTAGTCTAGTGTAAAACCTTCGGCTCCCGATATGAGCTATCGATTCGACACTAATTCGTTACCCTGGTGTTAAACCTTCGGCTCTCGAGATGAGCTATCGATTCGACACTAATTCGTTACCCTGGTGTTAAACCTTCGGCTCTCGAGATGAGCTATCGATTCGACACTAATTCGTTACCCTGGTGTTAAACCTTCGGCTCTCGAGATGAGCTATCGATTCGGCACTAATTCGTTACCCTAGTGTTAAACATCCGGCTCTCGAGATAAGCTATCGATTTGGCACTAATTAGTTAGTCTAGTGTTAAACCTTCGGCTCCCGAGATGAGCTATCGATTCGGCACTAATTCGTTAGTCTAGTGTTAAACCTTCGGCTCCCGAGATGAGCTATCGATTCGGCCCTTATTCGTTACCCTGGTGTTAAACCTTCGGCTCTCGAGATGAGCTATGGATTCGGAAATAATTCGTTAGTCTAGTGTTAAACCTTCGGCTCTCGAGATGAGCTATCGATTCGGCCATAATTCGTTAGTCTAGTGTTAAGCCTTCGGCTCCCGAGATGAGGTATCGATTCGGCACTAATTCGTTACCCTGGTGTTAAACCTTCGGCTCTCGAGATGAGCTATCGATTCGGCACTAATTCTTTAGTCTAGTATTAAACCTTCGGCTCTCGAGATGAGCTATCGATTTGGCACTAATTCGTTACCCTAGTGTTAAACCTCCGGCTCCCGAGATGAGCTATCGATTCGGCACTAATTAGTTAGTCTAGTGTAAAACCTTCGGCTCCCGAGATGAGCTATCGATTCGGCACTAATTCGTTAGTCTAGTGTTAAACGTTCGGCTCCCGAGATGAGCTATCGAATCGGCACTAATTCGTTACCCTGGTGTTAACTTCGCTCTCGAGATGAGCTATCGATTCGGAAATAATTCGTTAGTCTAGTGTTAAACCTTCGGCTCTCGAGATGAGCTATCGAATCGGCACTAATTCGTTACCCTGTGTTTAAACCTTCGGCTCTCGAGATGAGCTATCGATTCGGCACTAATACGTTAGTCTAGTGTTAAACCTTCGGCTCTCGAGATGAGCTATCGAATCGGCACTAATTCGTTACCTGGTGTTAAACCTTCGGCTCTCGAGATGAGCTATCGATTCGGCACTAATACGTTACCCTGGTGTTAAACCTTCGGCTCTCGAGATGAGCTATCGAATCGGCACTAATTCGTTACCCTGGTGTTAAACCTTCGCTCCCGATTTGAGCTATCGATTCGGCATTAATTCGTTAGTCTAGTGTTAAACTGTAAACTCCCGAGATGAGCTATCGATTCGGCCCTTATTCGTTACCCTGGTGTTAAACCTTCGGCTCCCGAGATGAGCTATCGATTCGGAAATAATTCGTTAGTCTAGTGTTAAACCTTCGGCTCTCGAGATGAGCTATCGAATCGGCACTAATTCGTTACCCTGGTGTTAAACCTTCGGCTCTCGAGATGAGCTATCGATTCGGCACTAATACGTTAGTCTAGTGTTAAACCTTCGGCTCTCGAGATGAGCTATCGAATCGGCCCTTATTCGTTACCCTGGTGTTAAACCTTCGGCTCCCGAGATGAGCTATCGATTCGGAAATAATTCGTTAGTCTAGTGTTAAACCTTCGGCTCTCGAGATGAGCTATCGAATCGGCACTAATTCGTTACCCTGGTGTTAAACCTTCGGCTCTCGAGATGAGCTATCGATTCGGCACTAATACGTTAGTCTAGTGTTAAACCTTCGGCTCTCGAGATGAGCTATCGAATCGGCACTAATTCGTTACCCTGGTGTTAAACCTTCGGCTCTCGAGATGAGCTATCGATTCGGCACTAATACGTTAGTCTAGTGTTAAACCTTCGGCTCTCGAGATGAGCTATCGAATCGGCACTAATTCGTTACCCTGGTGTTAAACCTTCGGCTCTCGAGATGAGCTATCGAATCGGCACTAATTCGTTACCCTGGTGTTAAACCTTCGGCTCCCGATTTGAGCTATCGATTCGGCATTAATTCGTTAGTCTAGTGTTAAACTGTAAACTCCCGAGATGAGCTATCGATTCGGCCCTTATTCGTTACCCTGGTGTTAAACCTTCGGCTCTCGAGATGAGCTATCGATTCGGCAAACTAGAAGTTCCATGGGACAACGAAATAGTATACGTACATCGTTTGATAAAAGCTTCACCAATGCCACTTATATCTGTGATTCTATTACTTCACACAAATCCGAGGACAAAGCTAATAGGCAGATTTTTTCGTGGACATCAGATACTGCTTTAATTCATCTGTCCCTGGTTCTACTTATCATGAATATTTTGTTATTTTTTTTAGAATACGGAGCGTAAGATCTCATTATAATGACTTTCGATAAATTTGCCACTTTGCTTATCGCAAACGACATTGAAGCAAGACCCAAGATACATGTCTTCTATTTTTAATGCAGCCCAATTAACTAATTTTAGCAAACAACAATCTACGGAATTACATGTGATACTACGCCAGATGCTTTGGAAAAGGGGTTTTAGGTGTCAAAATCTAGGGGTCAGGAAATAGGGTTATAGGGGCGGAAACATTTGAACCCCCTTTTTGAACCAAAGCAAAACAACAGCAAAAAAAAAAAAAAAAAAAAAAAAAAAAAAAAAAATTCTACAGGAGCTTTTTTTCTGACACGTCATAACACAATTTATCGCAAAACTCCCTTATAAATGCCAAAATTTAGCAGACAAATGATGGGGATGATTCAGTTTTACTGTATTATCGATCTACATTTTGCTTGATAGCAACTTAGACAGTAAAATAATTAACATGTCATGTTTTGAAGGTGTATATGTACACAATACTTTTTTTTACAACAAAACATACATAATACATTCACATACATGTATAAACATATTTTGAAACTCTTGCTTAGGCATAAGGTCTATGTTTTGGTTTTGAGGTAGTCACTCCATAATATGTGTTGAAAATATTCCAAAGAAATATGCAAATTATGTAATTCTTTGTAACATTTCAGAAAAATAATTTAAGAAGTGATCATTTTCCTTCTTTGAACAAAAACCTGCTTCAAGATAACTACTATAGTTTTCTTTGTAAAATATTTTTGACTGTTTCAAAACTAATATTACAGGTTTGTGTTAAAATACATGTAGTTTGAACTGTGAATATAGTATTTACCTAGTAAAACACAAAAAAATAATGGGCAAGATTTGAGTAAATCCAAGACACATTACTGCTATGTAAGCAATTTTAAGATTACACTATATTGATTTAAATAGGTAAACAAATGTGATCCTCACTATTGGATTTTGAGGTAACTAAAGGATACACTGGGTACATAAAAACTAAGGTCAAAAACAAGGACGAGGTGATATACATGTGAGGACGCGGTTGTGCAATTATTACAATTATCATTATTATGCAGAATACAATAAGGTAGGTCTAAACTCGAGATAGCCTGAAGGTCTGGTGTTTTCTCTGGATACTTCGTTTTTCTTTCATTCGATGATTCAGATATTTCTAAATGCGAGAATTATTTATTTTGAAATTTCCTAACCGATCTTTATACGTTGTCACACAGCGAGGTATTATGTGCACACGTGGCAGGTGTAGCTAGCTTAACAGGAGGCTCTTACCCTTCCGAAGCACCTGGTCTTACGCGCGCTAATGAAGCTCACTGAACATTGCCACTTCACCCATAGTTGACTACGTCCAGATATAAATGAAATATTATTGACTGTGACGTAATGTCCCATTTAATAATTCAAACTAGAAATGCATATGCCATATATAGAAATCACTAAGGCGTCGACGACATCGGTTAATACTGTAAAAGTGTGATCAGTATGTTTGTGAAAATATCTTGGTTAAGTTTGACATGTGACAACATCTGGGTTTAGATAATAAGCATGCTTCAATCTGGTTGTCAATTGTTTCCGAATAACTTTGGTTTTACTGATCTGATTTAACGAAACTTGGGTAATATGTTCACCGTGGAAACATTTCGGTTCATTTCATTGCCTATCATATATGGCGATTTCACGTACCATTATTTCTTTCAGGTAGACTTGCCTTTCCGAAAATATTTGTTGGCATACTTCAAACTGTCTGAAAGCCAATGTGATTAAAAATAATTTGACTTTTTTCACATCAGTGGCGGATATAAGGGGGGGGGTGCGAAGGTTGCAACCCCCCCCCCCTTGAAAAATTTTAAACAAGAGCGAGAGAGAGAGATATTGACTGATTAAAAATTATTTTTTTGGCCACCATCGGGGCTCTGCCCTGTACCCCTCGTCTATGGAGCTCGCGCCTTCGGCGCTCGCACCTAGCATTGATAAAATTCTCACCCTCCCTTTAAAAAAATCCTGGATAATTGTCAACCCCCCTTTAAAAAAACCCTGGATAATCCTCAACCCCCCCCCCTTAAAAAAATCCTGGATCCGCCCCTGCACATATCATAGCATCGTATATTTTACTTAAAATTTATACTTTTATATTTCATAGAATGACTAACCAATAACCATTTAAGTCGAAAGATGCATACTTCTATAATGGAGACGTTATTAGTAGCTGTCATTTTGCTATGTATGGCTGAAACAGTCTTAACAGAAGTAGTGAAGACACCGTCTGGACAAGTCAGAGGAAAAACCGTCGATTACGAGGGTGAAGTAATCCACCAGTTTCTAAAAATACCGTATGCCAAAAACCCGACTGGAGATTTAAGATTTAGGAAACCTCAGCCGTATGGACCATGGTCTTATACTCTTGATGCTACAAAACATCCACCATCTTGTCCACAGACTATCCACCCATTCTTTAACGTCATTCTTCCGACATTAGAAGTATCTGAAGATTGTCTGTTTCTTAATGTCTATGTACCACGTGACGTGTCGATATCCAATAACAAAGCTGTAATGGTGTGGATACACGGAGGCGGGTTTTTCATTGGCCAAGCGACAATGTATGATGGATCAGATTTAGCCATGAAGGGTGACGTCATCGTTGTAACGATTAACTATAGGTTGGGCATGTTGGGATTTTTCACTACAGAAGACGCAGCATCACCCGGAAATTACGGGTTTTGGGACCAAAGAATGGCTCTTGAATGGGTTAAATCAAACATTGCTTCATTTGGAGGTGACCCGTCTTCAATTACAATCTTTGGAGAATCAGCTGGAGGAATGAGCGTGGGTTATCAATCACTGTTTCCATATAATCGTGGACTTTTCCAGCGAGCTATTGCCCAAAGTGGTTTTGCTAATATGTATAAACTGAAAACGGGAATGCACCAGGAGACATTAAAGTCCATACGGGAGCTAACATCCTGTGATAAAGATAGCAGCAATTATCAGTTTGTTGAGTGCTTAAGACATTTGCCAGTAGACAAAATAGTCAATATTACTGACACTATTCATTTTCAAGCTTTGACAAAAATCCAGTTTACCTACTATTTTGGACCGTCCATTGATGGTGATTTATTTAAAGCCGATCCTTCTGAACTGTTAGATAATTTTGAATCTGATGAGTATAAATTCTTTAAGTCAGTTGATTTTATGGGAGGTACAACAGACGGAGAAGGGTCCATATTTATATCTATAGCCGGAGCATCAGCCAAAGAGAACGTTACTGAAGGACTATCTAAGCGTGCTCTGTGTGACGTGGTCGCACCAAAATATGCGGAAACATATTATGACAAAAGTGCCGTCATTTCTGATTCGATTTGCAAACGATATTCTTTGCCTGGGGATGATTTAGCAGCTCAAGGAATACTGATTGCAGATCTTCTAGGGGACATACTGTTTGTTAGTAACTCAGTGACCACTCTTGATAAACACGCGGCCTCAGAATCATCAGCTAAGTCGTTCCAGTATCTACTCACCAGAACAGTCTCCATTCCTATGGGTCCTCCAACACCTTGGTATACGAAAGCTCCCCATGGAACAGACTTACTATACATGTTTGCACCAAAGAAATTCTTTCAAGGATTAAATAATACATACACCGAGGAAGACGAATCACTTACCAGGACTATGATTCTATATTGGTCCAATTTCGCCAAAACTGGGTAAGTTCACACACGGATGTTTATATTAAATAACATCAATAAGAGTTGAGTAATGGTGTTTAACGTTTCAGTCAAGAATATTTCACTTATTTCGAGACGTTGCCAGTAATAGGCGAAGTTCCTATCCGAAAGAACCGTGAATTCCATTTCGTAATGCCGAGTGCCTGACGAAAGAACAGTCACTATCCACTTTCAAGTCTTGGATCAGACCCGGCCGGGGATCGAACTCACGACATCCCACTTACGGAGCGATCACGCTACCTCAGTGGTAGTATCAATAAGAGGAGGAGGAGTAATGGAGTTTTACACCCCAGTCAAGATTCTTTCACTAATACATTGGCGGTTAGTTCCTGTTGTTTGAGGAAACTGGAGTAGCCAGAGAAAACCACCAAACTTCAGAAAGCAAACTGACGACTTTCTCGCTCTGGGAGCTGTTCCGATTGGGATTCGAACCTGTTTGGTGAGAGATGCCTTGATCCTTATGTGCGCTTATTGTTTTGAATATTGAAAATATCATTTAAACTAAACTGCACATTGGAAATATGTCTATATGTAGACGTTGAACTCCATCTGGAAATGCAGTATGTTTTGGATCTTTAATACTAATTTTTGATGTAGTATTTTGCAATTTTATATATCCAACTGTAATTCAAGTAAAATTAAATGCAGTAACTATTAACTAACGCACTAGACATCCTTACATAGTAAAAACTATAGATGTTATTAAAAATTCCGTGTAATCTTTAGGTTCTAATTTTCAATTTCAGAAATCCAAACGGTGATGGACTTCCAGTTTGGGCTGATTACGATGTAAAGGACAAATCATATATCCAGCTAGATTACACTATTTCAGCTGAACAGCATTTATTTTCGGATAGAATGAATTTCATTAAATATGAACTACCTGAACTATATAAAAAAGAGCGTTCTAAGGACGAACTATAATAGTCTTTTAGTAATACTATCATTTATTGAGTGCAAGTAATTAACTTGTGAGCCGATTGTGATCAAGTTGTCGTCACGTTGACGTCGTTGACTTCTTTTTGGTTCTGTAGAATCTAGAAAGTTTTTTTATAGTGTGTGTGTGTGTGTGTGTGTGTGTGTGTGTGTGTGTGTGTGTGTTCAAAAGGAGTTTGAGACCGAGGATGGGATCAAATTATTTCTGTTATTCTCTGATATATGTTTTAATTTATATTTTCTGGAATTGAACTTACTTCAGATGAATACTATACAAGTTTACGTTGCTACATGTATTTTACGTTTATGGTATGCAGCTACGTTGTAATCACACTCTTTTGCTTGGTTAACTTGTAAGACGTTGCTACTCTCTATACCCCCGCAAACTAGCTTGAGGATGGTATAAAGGAATCGCCATTTCTGTTTGTCTGTCTGTCTCTAAGTGTAAAATCGTGTCTAGACCATATTTCGTAGCTGCTTTGGACCACTGTCATAAAACGTCACATGAATAATATTCATGTTTCAAAGGTGTGTTATGACCTTGAAATGGCTAAGTTCCATTGCTTTTTATGTGTTAAACTTCTTTTTTTTGTATTAAAATATTAAAACTTGAGATTTGTTGTTACTACTATATATCTTATTACAAATTCATCATTCACCCATTGATCATAAGTCATAAACACTGTTGTTGGGGAGTTTTCATCGTTGGACGTGGCGTTTTCAAAAGTCTAAACATATTTGATGACAGTAAATGTGTATTATTTTGATTTTTTGCTGCTTTGTTTAAGCGATAATGTTAAGAACACACGCATTCTTAATACTTTATATTACATGCATTTTTAACAATGTCATGTGCTGTTTTTGAATGCATTATTTTAATAGAAATTCAAAAACAGCACATGACAACAATATGGTTGTCCTGATTATAACACATGGTCACTGCATTATCGCATAAGGCGAAATTTGATCTTTAGAATATATTAAGCCAAAACGTTACAACTCTTTGTGAGCGATATGCTTGTTAACTTGAATAATAATGATTATTATAAGATTATTGCTTGTAAAATGTAATGGTGTTATTGCCTGAACAAATATTTCAATCAAATCAATGGTTTATTCTCCTCGAATCCAGTGGTTTTATATATTTTTCATCTGTTTCGTTTCTTTCTTAAATTATTTTTCTTATTGGTAGCCCTGGTTATGTCCAATTGGTTTAACAGTTTTTCTAATATTCTTGTTATAATTTTTTCAAATGCAATAAAATTGGCTATGCTATGGATTGATTGTGAAATCGGGGGCTGGTCTCCTCACGACAAATGTCGGTCAGGGTGATACACTCGCGCTTCGTAGTATTCCTCGTTGATGCAGACTCCTGTGTATCATCTTTACTATTGCCACAAGTTCCCTTATGTACCGGGTAATTAAAGCGACCAAATAATTGCCGTTTTTTAAGCACCCAGGCTCGATTTCCTGGTGGAAATTCATGTGTTTGACTTGGTTGACAATTTCACTTATCAAATGCAATAAAATTAAAGTTAAGGAAAATCTTTGCTATGGATTGATTGTGAAATCGGGGGCTGGTCTCCTCACGACAAATGTCGGTCAGGGTGATACACTCACGCTTCGTAGTATTCCTTGTTGATGCAGACTCCTGTGTATCATCTTTACTATTGCCACAAGTTCCCTTATGTACCGGGTAATTAAAGCGACCAAATAATTGCCATTTTTGAAGCACCCAGGCTCGATTCCCTGGTGGAAATTTCTTGTGTTTGACTTGGTTGACAATTTCACTTATTTCTTGTTTTCATTTTTTTTCAAATGCAATAAAATTAAAATTAAGGAAAATTTTAGCTAAGGAATGATTGTGAACCTGGGGCCTGGTCTCCTCACTAGTATTGTTGGTCACGCTACGTAGTCTTTCTCGTGCATGTAGACTTTCACCGTGTATATGTACACTGTTTACTTCTGTATCGTCTTTACTATTGACACAAGTTTCTCTTATGTACTGGGTATTCAAAGCGACCAAATATTTGCCATGTTAAGCGATCGACCTTCCTTCTCTGATGGAATTTTATGTGTTTCACTTGGTTTGCCAGTTTCCGAATTTTTTACTTTGCATTTGAGGTTGTTTGGGAATGTCGGAATTCTTGCCTTTACGACAATTTATAGCAAGTGTGGTACTTGCACAATAACTAAAAACTCCACAGGAATAATGCGAATTTTATTCTGAAGCACCGGCATCTCTTCTTTTGTAGAAGTTCACGTGTTTAGTTTAATTTGCCCAGTTTCAAACATTTTGATTTGTTTTGGGATTGTGATTCGGACATCAATCGCCATGATTTTTATTTGATTTATTTCTGGTGGTAAATTATCATTTAATTAGTAGTAAATACTTGTAAAACAAACTTACTTCAGTTTGCCAAGCTGACCCTTTGTAATGACCATTTGAGCACACAATATGTATAAATAGACTTAGGTGTATATTTAAATATTGATCATTGGTTGATCCATAAACCATGTTCTAACACAGGATATACGAGTTGAAAATTTAGGACTGGTATATTTGAGTTGTATACCTTTAATACGTCTTGCTGGTCATAATTATAAATCTATTTTAGACATATATATTAGACAAACGTACACATGCGTATAGACCGACTAGTTAAGATTGACTACATCTTAAGCTTGCACCAAAGATTTGAGTTTTAATTTTGTTTAGACTCGCACTACTTGGCAGATCGGCAGTGTTTTATAGTTATTAGACTCAAGTAAGTGAACAATAATTAACTGTCGCAAACACGGCGACACCGACAGTAATCCCGAGTGCTTGGCGAAAGAACAATCACTACTTATTTTCCATTCATTTTTCTTACCATCATTAGGACAGATTTTTCGGCCTAGTGATTCTTTATCTTTTTTTTCTTTTCAGATTTAATTACATTTTTCACCATGCACACAGAAATAGTATTCACAGTTTTTGCTTGTCTTATTGCAAAAGCTGCATCGAAGATAGTCAACACACCCTCAGGTCCCATGCGAGGTAAGGCTGTGGAATTCAACACAGAAACCGTATATCAGTTCTTGAGGATACCGTACGCTAAACCTCCGACTGGTAATCTCCGATTTAGAAAACCACAACCTTTTGGATCATGGCGACATACGTTAGACGCAACAAAACATCCACCAGCTTGTGTGCAGGAATTTACACCGGAAATGGAAACCAATTTACTGCCAACAGATGAAAAATCTGAGGATTGTCTTTTCCTGAATATATTTGTACCACGTGATGTTTCATTATCCAATAATAAAGCTGTAATGATATGGATACATGGCGGCGGATATTTCGCGGGAATGGCGTCTGTATACGATGTTTCTGATATAGCACTAACAGGCGACGTGATCGTCGTTGTTATAAACTATAGATTGGGTCTTTTAGGATTTTTGTCAACAGGTGATTCGGCCTCACCTGGAAATTATGGACTCTGGGATCAACGAATGGCAATTGAATGGGTTAAGTCAAATATTGCGAGTTTTGGCGGTAATCCGGATTCAATAACCATTTTTGGCGAGTCTGCTGGAGGAATGAGTGTTGCATACCATGCATTGTCTCCCTATAATAAAGGTTTATTTCAGCGGATAATTGCTGAAAGCGGAAGTGCAAACGCGCCAACATTGACAAACAATGTACAGGCAGAGATAGTTGAAGTGGTTAAAGGTATATCTGAATGCGGTGAACCTGTTGATAATTATGCTTTAGTTGACTGTCTGAGACACAAATCAGCCGACTTTATCATCAATATTACATATGCAGTGGTATACCATTTTGTAGAAAAGATACAATTCTCTGATATTTGCAGTCCCGTTGTTGATGGCGATTTTTTACCCGGGCTTCCAGATGATCTATTAAACGACCCCACCTCGGACTCCTTCAAGATGTTTCAGTCTGTAGATGTTATATCCGGTGTTATGAGCGGAGAAGGTTCTGCTTATATATTTTATATTGAAATGATGGGTGTGAATGTAACAGAAGGCGTGTCAAAGCAAATGTTTTGTGATTCTTTTGCTCCTGCTTTAAGTACTTCCTTTTATAAGGGATCACCGGAAGTAGCCGATGTTATGTGCAAGAAATACGGATTACCGGATGGTGACACTAATCTAGAAGCACAAGGAACGGCAGTAGCTGATCTTTTAGGAGATTTGATTTTTAACTTTCCGTGCGTAGAGACAGTCGATAGGCATGCAAAAGACAACTCACAAACTAATACCTACCAGTTTGTGTTGTCTCGACCACTGCCTTTTTATCTGGGTTCACCTACGCCATGGTACGACAAATGTGCACATGGAACAGACGAAGTTTATTTGTTTGATGTCAAAAAGAGGTTCCAGTCCTTATTAAATATGGAACCTACACCCGAGGACTTAGAACTGTCAAAGAACATGATTAAATATTGGACAAATTTTGCAAAAACCGGGTAAGCATAAGAATTTAATTGCTTTTGAAAAATAACTGGAAACAAGAATGTAAGTGAAATTGTCTGAACAATTGGTCATATAGGCATAGCCAGGGCTACCAATAACAAACATAATATAAGAAAGAAAAATGATGGCTTAAAGTAAAAACAAAAAGCATATAACTAAACATGAGATATACTTAAAAACCCATTGGATTCGAGCATAATAAAATTATTGATATGAATTGGTGTGGATAAAATAATTTTGTAGGTCATAATACTCTTACATTTTACAAGCTAATTATAATCATTATTATTTAAATAAAAAATCATATTGATCACAAAAAGTTGTCAAGTTTTGTTGGCTCAATATATTCCAAAGATTATATTTTACCTTTCAAGAATTAGTAGTACAATACGAATTGGTGTGGGTTTGCTTGCCAATCTTTTACAATATGAATTGGTGTGGTTTTGCTTGCCAATCTTTTACAATACGAATTGGTGTGGTTTTGCTTGCCAATCTTTTACAATACGAATTGGTGTGGGTTTGCTTGCCAATCTTTTACAATATGAATTGGTGTGGTTTTGCTTGCCAATCTGTTACAATATGAATTGGTGTGGTTTTGCTTGCCAATCTGTTACAATATGAATTGGTATGGTTTTGCTTGCCAATCTTTTACAATACGAATTGGTGTCGTTTTGCTTGCCAATCTGTTACAATATAAATTGGTGTGGTTTTGCTTGCCAATCTTTTACAATATGAATTGTTGTGGTTTTGCTCGCCAATTTGTTACAAGATTTGAATGTTTGTAAGCACGATAGGAAATTGCATTGACGTGTATTGTCTGATAGTCACATTCAAGATAGTACGCAACAACTATGTCTAGAGATTCGTGTACATTGCAGGCGGGTTCAACTGGTTTATACAGTTAATAAAGTTTTGTTTCCATTTTCAGAGATCCGAATGGCGAAGGTTTACCAAACTGGCCCAAGTACAACATCGACCAAAAACCTTACATTGACTTAAATCTGAAAATTACTCAAGGTACAAAATTGTTTGGAGATAGAATGGAATTCATTAGAAATGATTTGTCAAAAGCCTTGCAGCGCAGTGATGACAAACGTCGAGAAGAACTTTGATCTGGGTGTACTATATAATTATTTACATATAGTAAAGACTATTCATTCTGGCCGAAGACAAAAAATCTGCTCTTTACTGATATTTTGAATGTACTAGTTTAGTGATAGAATATTTAGTGATCCATTGTTCAAAATCGTGCCAGCATTATTGCAGATATTTGCGTCTAGTTTTAAAAGAAAGGGCAAGCCAACTTGCAAAAAAAAAAAAAAAAAAATTAAGCTGAAATGGATATTTTTTTTAGAACTAACAGAAACAAGCCTAAAAATTCTCATTTATGTTTTTCTAAACCTTGACATACGTGTACTGCAAAATCGGCCCAATGGCAACATACCACTTGATTGGATTGTGTGATGTCATCATAGATGTTCCGAAAAACTGTACTGTTATAGCAAATAACTTCATATATAATACAATATTCGATTACAACGTGTTTAGCTAACAAATACAATAGCACGTTTTTGTTACATCAATGAAAAAAAGATATACACGTAAAATACATGTAATTGAAAAACGCGTGTGGTTATGTCAATTCTTTGTATTTGCCCAAAACTATTCCCTGTTAGGGTTGGGGCTACTTCCTGTAGGGATTGAGACAACTTCCTGTAAAGAAAAAGAAAGGGTTTCACCGATCAATTACACTTTACGAAAGAGCATTGGGAAACGTGAAAATAGAGATTGAAACCTATGTCTGATAACAAGAAATAAATATGCATTGAACTGTCTTGCACCTTCGTAGACGATATAAAACGCCTCCTATCATGTCATCGCCAGTCTAAAGATCTAGAAATGTGTTCTTTAATATGTTTTTTATTTCTACTCAGTAGAAATGTTATAGCATGTTGTTTTCTAGATTTTGCCTGCACGATATTTTGTTAACACACTGTTCTTTATATTTGGAATCCGTTAATGAGGTTTCTTGTGTAGATGTAAATAAAATAACATACTAATCCATGTCTAAATCACAATCCAAAAGCAAATTAAAATTAAACGTTTAACAAATTGGGTTAAACACGTGATCTTCCACCAGGAAAGTGAAGTCGAATGCTACGACAGGGTAGCTGTCTTGCTGGCTACACCCGCCACGTATGTAAAAAAAAAATTGAAACAAGTTTCAAACACAAACACATCAATCCATGTCCAATTCGCAATCCCAAATTAAAGTAAAAATTTGAGAACTGTCAAATTAGGTTAAACCTATTAACTTCATCAGGGAAGTGAGGCCGGGTGCTCCGGAAGATATATAAGCATCTCCTATTTAGCTAGTAACACCTACAACGTATGTAATCAAAGTTGAAAACGAGTTTCAAACACAAATATATCAATCCGGGTCCAAAACACAATCTTAAAGCAAAGTGAAAACTTTGAAAGCGGGCAAATTAGGTTAAACACGTGAACTTCCACCAGAGAAACGAGGCCAGAATGGTAAGCACGAAAATTGGACACGCGAAAAATAAATGATTTCGCAGTAAGTAACTCATTGTTATAATACAAAATATTTTACAATCGCATTTACATCACATCTAAAATCATTCGCTGGTCTAATTCTAGTAAAATTACTAGCGAATTTGAATTTTGAAAGGAGCAACTGTTCTTTTTTTGTTTTCTGTTGACAGATGGTATCCATTACTCACTGTTATAACGGAATGATAATTGATCATGGTTATTTCACGACTTTCTTTAGACAACAATGACGTAAAACAACAGGTGTATTTAAATAAATTCAACTTTAAATACTAGGGTCAAATAGCTTTCTAGTGACACTACATTGGCCATATCGCGTACATATCAGATTACAAATATTAAAAGAATGCTACTTTAAAAGAACGTAAACTGAATTGAAGTGTTTATTTTTTCTACACGTAAATGATCAATAACGTGATCATGTTAATACCCGAGCCATTTTATGGTCGATTTATTTAATGAAATTTTACCTGACTTTAAATGAAACGCGTGGTTGCAGAAGACACATCCGCCATTTTCTAGCTTATCTACTTCCGTAGTGTTCGGGCCAAGGAATCCGTGTATCAAATCTCACGAGAGGAGCCAGAAACATGTGTCGTATGGACAAATTCTGTAGTCCATTATGTTATGTTACAAACTCTATATCAATATTACTGTGATTTTCACACTACTCCGTATTCAAGGTAAGAAACAGGATATAGTGTCAATGTTTACATTTTAATTTTGACCTTATTCTATCATTGATTAAAATATGTACCTATTTTTATCCATATTTAATGGGTCATTAAGATTGTTGATAAAATATTTACGATGAGAACTAAGTATTATAGTATGGTTTTGACATACATGTATTTAAAAATAATGTAAAAATACTTTTCTTTTTACATTAAATTGGGTTGGGCCGGTAAGGTTAGCCGGAAATACCTGTGAGTTTGATGACTGGAATTTGCAGACGACACATTGGATAATACTGTTAATCATGATTCCCGGTTTGAACTGGGATATGTGAATATGTAGATAGAATACCATTCTAAAGTTGTTATGTCAGTTTGCATATTGCAAGTCTATTTTTCATTAATATGGCATTAATTTTCATTAAGACACTCTCAAATGTTACCCACTTTTTAAGGGATTTCCATAAACTGCATATTAAATGGTGTGAATATGCTTTAATTACTTCAAAGTTTCTGGATTCGGTTTAAGGTTTGTAGGTTCGACCGTCATTCCGAATTATATCCCCTAAAATTTGGAATGGCAAAAATGGCATGCAATGAACATTACAATATAGCAACGTTAAATATCATTTTAGCGGCAATCCTACAGGGGCGTAGATAGGAACCAATTATAACCGAGGCAAAAATTAGAAGCTTCGAAAGCGCTTCAAACCAAGGAGCTCTCCCGAAAAACAAATAAAACAACTTAGTAACTCAAGTTCCTTTAAGATTTTCATTGAGTCAGTCGTCGAAAAGACAGCAGTTTATTAACAGTGACTAAAGTACAAAATGTGGTGGTACCTTTGAAATGAAAAATACGAAATGGTCTGGAAAATTCAAAACTAATTCTTCAATGTGACACCAAAACTCCTTTTACAACAAGTGAGTAACTCTTTGGTACCTTTAACATAACAATTCATATTTTGAGTATTAATTATTTTTATCCTTTTCTATTTTTTTCGTGTTTCTGTGAAAAAAATATAAAACGACTGATTTTTACCGAGGCAGTTGCCTCATAGTAAGCTACGCCCCTGTCCTAATCTAAAGCAATTTACATCGCCACATGCTATTAGAATCAACGATATGATAGTGGAATTTAAAGAAATAAAATGTTCGACATTAACTTGATTCTGAAAATCAACTTTAAAGACAATATCATCCAATTTTTCATTAAAGATCATGACAATAAAAGGAGTATTTCTTTATCGGTTTCAAGTTATCCAGTTGGTTTTAATTCTTCCGTCTACCAGTCTGTTGGGAAAATGAACGACATTGCTGACTGTATGTTATATTGTTTACTCTGTCTTTTATTTCCAGATTGTGCCCATTTAATTACTACTAAACAAACCTGGTTTAATGCCAGACAACAATGCATTCATCTTGGAATGAATCTCACCGGATCATTAAGTTTCTATAGCAACCAAACTGCAAGCTACGATCCAAATAAACTACAGCACGCGTTCACGGAAGTAGAAAGTGTATCCAGTTTTCCAGCTTGGATTGGTGGTTACGTAAAAAGAACTTTATGGATATCACAAGATGGTGAGTGGGGTTGTTATTTTGTTTTAAGGATCTTTGTCAAAGTACGTGCGTATGTCACAAAAACCATTGTTTTAGATTTTAATGGTCTTTGCTATTTGTAATCACTTTATAACAAGATGGACAGTTTAAATAATACAAGATGTACACGGTTCTATTAAATTAAAATTTGAAAGTTTAAAGTAGATAATCAAATGCAAAAAATAACTAAATAAAGTAAAAATACACAACGGACTTACAATAAAATGATGAGTCCGTATACAAAAACCATTGTCCACAGACAAAACTATGGCAAAGCAGTAGAGACATTCATATTACGTATCCACAAGTTACTTCGATAAAGGCACAAGTAACACAAGGTTACAAAAAATATGGTAATAATATTTAGAAACATTCATGTCATTATATCGAAATGATATATCTAATATTTAGGTACATGTCAATAGATAAGCCGTTATCCGTCGGATCTAACGTTGTCAGAAAATTCCGGAACACCCGGCCTCACTTCTCTGGTGAATGTTCAGGTGTTCAACTTTATAATATGCCAGTTTTCAAAGTTTTAACTTTACGTTTTGGATTGAAAGGACATGGACCGACAAGTTTGATTTTGAATATTGTTATATTTACATGTATTTGAATACTGAAATCGTTTGTAATTTTAACATGCCATAGTTCTATAATATATCTGTGTATTTGTAGATTGTTATAGTATAAAACATAAAGACCTTCAGAAGATTGACAAAAGCTTTTTGTTGCCCCTAAATGGACCAAAGGAATGCAGTTTAAAATGTGGAACCGGTACATTTGCACTTCAAGTACGTGTCATAAAATTTGGGAAAGTTTTTGAGGTCGCTTTCATAATAAATTGAAAATCTAGTGAAGTAATGGGTTTCAGTGAATTATCAAAGTTTAATGTTCTGATTTCAAAATATTAGACTTAATGACATCAATGTTTGGCTTGCTGTCACTAGTAAAATTCTTATTAGTTTGCACTCTGTCTGTCTGTCCGTCCGTTCGTCTGTCCGTCTGTCCGTCCGTCCGTCTGTCACACCTCAGTTTTCCACACTTTTTTTCTAAAATCTTGTAGATAATGAACTGATTTTTGGTATGTAAGTCTACCATGGTGAGTTGCAGATCAAGTTAGCGTTTCATTGTGGTCCGGTAATTTTTACTGGAGTTATGGCCCTTTGAACTTTGAAAATTCACAGAAATTTCAGTTTTTCGCACTTTTTTTCTAAATGCTTTTAGATAATGAACTGATTTTTGGTATATGAGTCTACCATGATGAGTTACAGATCAAGTTAGCGTTTCGTTTCCATCTGCTAATTTTTACTGGAGTTATGGCCCTTTGAACTTTGAAAGTTCACAGAAATTTTAGTTTTCCGCACGTTTTTTCTAAATGCTTTTAGATAATGAACTGATTTTTGGTATATGAGTCTACCATGATGAGTTACAGATCAAGTTTATGTTTCGTTTCCATCTGCTAATTTTTACCGGAGTTATGGCCCTTTGATCTTTGAAAATTCACACAAATTTTAGTTTTCCGCACTTTTTGCTACACGCTTGCAGAAATGGAACTTATGTTTGGTATGTGACTTTACCATGATGAGTTACAGATCAAGTTTATGTTTGGTTTCCATCTGCTAATTTTTACCGGAGTTATGGCCCTTTGAACTTTGAAAATTCACAGAAATTTCAGTTTTCTGCTTTTTTTTCTACACGCTTGCAGTTAATGAATTGTTTTTTGGTATGCAGGTCAACCATGATGAGTTACAGATCAAGTTTACGTTTCGTTTCATTCCACTAGTTTTTATGGGAGTTATGGCCCTTTGAACTTTGAAAATTCAATGAAATTTCATTTTTTGCACTTTTTGCGACATGCTTGCAGATAATGAATTTTTGAGAACTCCATTGCTGGTTTTTGATTTTACTATGATCAAGTTTTGCTTTCATCTTGAACAACACATATAATTTATAACTATTAATCTTTGTACTATATAATAATGTACATTTTACCTAAAACTATGGGATTAGTGAAATATGCGACCGGTAGGGGACTATGTATTGTTTTGCAATACTCTCAGAATGCTTGTTTTTTTTATTGTTTTTACTTTTAATCTCATTGAAACTTTAATAATAGGTTCAAATATTGAGGAGATTACTTACAACACTTCCAATTTTACGCATTGCATGGGTTGTTTTTTTCATTTTCATCAGTAAATGATTCATACAGAATCGCTTCTACACTTAATGTCGATGTCAACTTTTTGTTCATCATGTTTTTCCTGTTCTTGTTTTACAGGCAAATGCTTGTTTTTGTTTTACTTCCTCCAACAAAAGATCTCTAGTAAGGAAAGTTCCAGTGACGAATTGTGTGTATCCTTGTAGTAGTGACAGTAATTATTATTGTGGTACCCTATACGCATCTGGACACCATCGATATCTGTCGCTGTATAATGCAATATGTAAGTATGTTTCTGAGTGTTCACCTCTTCCCCCTATGTTGTAGGTCGTGGGGTCGAACTGGCGAAGACTTGAAAATAAGTAGTGACAGTTTTTCGCCAAGCAATCGGCATTTTAGGAATAAAATCACGGGGGTCCTCCAGAAGAGACACCCGTGTCATGACAGGCGTGATAGGCAAAGGAACCTTCCCTGCTCATTGCACTGCAAAGGTAAAATAGTTTCTGCCACTTCACCTATAGCTGGTGACCTCTCGATATTAGTGAAATATTCTTGACTTGGACGTAAAACCCCATTCAATAAATCAATTAATCTATCCTTCTCGTCCGCCAACATTTTGCCCTTTTTCTTTTAACAAATGAAATTTCATAGGAACGACTTTCGGATGGAATAGATGTGTAATTTGCCATTGCACATAGTTAGGAAAAGATGAACTCCTAGTCGATACAAAGGAATCAAAATTGATTATTAAGTCATTATCTTTTCTTGATGTAATTCATATAATAACATTTTTTCATGTTTGAGGGTAAAGACAGTAGAGTTTCAATTACTTTTGGTGTAATTAATTTATTCTTAAATAACTAACAGATTAAATATTGTTTTAGATCTTAAAGAGACTTTTCCTGACGAATACAATTGTCTTGCCATGTCGTTAAATACAGTCAATGTTCAAGCCAAGAAATGTGGGGAACAATTAAACTGTTTCTGTAGAAACGTGCATGGTAAGTTAAACCCCGTATGTTATACCGGTATTTATTTGTGTATTGCTAAAACTGTATTTTTCAGTCAGATTTTGGCGTAATTAAGGAATACTCACTTCCCTGGTGGAAGTTCGCGGCGTGTTAAACGTTAAACATAATATCTCCATTTCAAAGTTTTTACTTTGCTTCTGTTTAGTGATTTGGACATTGACAAGTATGTTTGTTTTTGATTTGAACATAACGGAAAGCATAAATTAAATAGTCTTTTGGGTTTAAATACTGTGGCGATATGCAACATGGCTAAGTTTTCTAGGAGCAGTTATAACGAGGGTTTATTGCTGTTCAATGTCATTGTTTCATCTTGTGTAAATTGTCAATTTTTATATTTGACTTCAAACAATTATTTTAAATCGTCACCCCTTATCTCTTTTATGTTCCTTTTATAAATTAAAGTTTTACCTATTTATACAATATTAATATTTACCATTGCAATATCTTTCCTTCAATAAAGTATTTGACATCGACTATACTTTGCAACTTCATAAAGACATTGCTCCACGCGCTCCGTTATGACGTCAGATGTCAAATGCTTTCGTTGACTGACAGGAGCCGACCCATTTTTATGAGAAGATGTACCAACATTGTGTTTCAATATTATTTTCAAATTAACATGGCAAATGTAAGGCGGCAATAGTTTAATTTCTAAATATATTGTAAATATAAGAATTAAGGAAATTTCCAATGTCTTTATGAGCTTGCAAAATATTTTTAAGTTCATAAAGACAATGAAATTTACCTTATTTCTTGAATATATTAAGCCCTATCAAGTACACTGTAAGACTTTTGAGCAAACTTGAGTTTACGGTTTGTTAGTTAAGCTAATTTATAATTTCAAACTACTGTTTAATTCATGTCCGGCGTAGCACATTTTTTTCAAGTTTTTAGATATGAAAATCAATAAAAAGATTTTATCATATCATATACCGTTGTGACGTATGCATTTTGTCGTAATAAATGAGCACCAAGGTACATACCATCTAAGTCAACAAATAATACGCAAAACTTTTGAAATTCCTTACGATCTCTCTAACGATTTTGAAAAGTTTGATAAAACAGAAATACTTGAAATATTGAAAAGCGTTGGAGAAATGTTTCATAAAATAAAAAGAAATTAAAAACTAAAAAAAAAACCCATGCACTTTGCAATAGCAAACATGACCAAGCACAACACAATTTATGAAACAATGAAACGGGACAAAATCAGACGACACATATACGTCTTGTAACCACTGGTAAAAGATTAACAGCTTCGGACGGGCACTGGCAAATAGTCATTCGTGTGGTTATTCTTATATTTCTCAAAAACTAAGGTATACTCCCTCATGCAAAGTATTTCCTTAGCTAAATTTAGTAAAATAGTTTTAGTACTTTGGATACCTTTTCAGTATATAATAAAAATTTGGTTTCATAATTTTAATCTA
Organism: Anadara kagoshimensis; assembly: GCA_021292105.1. NCBI lineage: Eukaryota > Metazoa > Mollusca > Bivalvia > Arcoida > Arcidae > Anadara > Anadara kagoshimensis. Next base: position 47,034,499 of record CM037861.1, read on the forward strand.
AGCACTACCGATAAGGAATTGTATTCCGAAACGGTCGTCTAATCCTGTAAAATTAACACCGATATAATATGTAATATATTACTATAGGAGAGTACCATCCCATCATATAGGTGTTATCATAATTAGTTAATCTGATGTTGATTTCAGGACACATCGTTTATCAATCACTGTCAAGTTCATGGGAGAGGTGCAATAGAAACTGTAGAGATTATGGAGCCCAAGTCGTCACCATTGACATAAGTTACATGGCGTCACTGCCATTACAATTTAATGTCTGGTACTGGAACGGATACTTCCGGTTTGTTGATCAAATATGGAACAAACGTAAGTATAAAATAATTTAGAAACAACATATCTACGTCTTTTAGTTTTTTTACAACTGTCAAGTCCTTGGATCACTGAAGCAACTCGAGTTTAAGATTTGTATTTTATTTTACATATTGGCAGACACCAATATATCACGGCTGTTAGAACCCTTGTTTGCCCTATTAGCATGCGTAGTGTAGCGAAATGTACATCGCTTGCAACCAGTGTGCGCCATATTTGTTTACCGCTTCAAAGAGGGATAGTCTCAGTAGTGTCAAAAGATTAGAAAACTTACCAAACAAATTCAGGTATTTTAGATAAATTTCAAATCTTTAATAATTTATCTTCTGACCATAAGAACGCGATATATACTTAAACAAAACATCATATGGCAAGCTAGATTGTTCTTCAAAAGATTTTGAACAGTCTGATAACATATACAAATTCTTGACAAATTGAAATCCGTTCGCAAAAAGTTTTATAAACAAATTCAGTCGATTGAATTATGTCATCATATGCTCTGTACCTATCTAATGCTGTGCTTTTAACATATGGTTTTAAATTCCATTTTTGTTAAGCGGCCATTTTTGTTTAGTCCGATTAGTGGCCTCTTAAAACAGGCTTTACTGTGTTATCTTATATCTTATTTCTTAATTTTGTTTCGTTATGTGTTCATTTTGGTTGTACTGCTTGGTTGTTATTATTGACTACTTATTATTTAGATACAAACTATCGTAATAATATATGTATTTTGATATTGTTTTAGCTTTCGAAAACGGCTTTAATGAGTTAGAAGGTTGTTTGACCCTAGAGAAGAATGGAAGTGGTTTCGTGTTTGGAACAGCACTGTGCAATTTAACTTTAAATGCTGTTTGCAGCACACCTTATAAATGTAAGTTTATTTTGGATAAATAACTATTTTAAAAAATGTCACTATGAAATGTGGTGTAAAATTTCACCCCCATACACTATCGAATTCTCTTCAGTTTATAAGATAGTCGCTCCTCAAAGACGATGATATGTGATGTTTTTTTTATTGTTGCGTCTTACTATTGATAAACTAAAGTATAAGAACACCTTGTAAGTAACCATGACGATAGATAATGGATATAGCATATTTCTGCCTTCGTATTAATCAACCACAATCATACTGATAAATGGTCAAATCTCAATTTCAAAAGCAAAGAATTAAGTTAATATTTTGAACTCGGACTTCTAACAGGTAAGTGAGGCCTAGTGCTCCTGAATAGCAAACACATCCTGTCTGACTAGCTACGATCACCACTATGACATCAAAATCGAAAATGAAAGAAACATTGAAATTTTAGATGTCAGACATATCCAAGATAAGTTTGGATAAAGAGACTTGATTGTTGTAAACAATACATTGATGACCATAGTAATACTTTTTGAGTTCTTTAATAAGCCTAGACTAGTGATATTCAAGAGTAAACAATTTATTTATACGCAGCTTCTTTCCCATAGTTGAAACAAGTTCCTCCAGCGTATGAACAAATAGATCAACAAAATCTTATCTATTAATACTGGTGACAATTAACTTTTGTCGGAAGTATAATTTAAGCGCGAGTAACAAATAGCACATGGCAAAAACTACTAGTGTCTTTTGTATTTATTATGATAAAAAGTGAACCATTAAGAATGATTATTTATGATTTATTGCAGCAGACACACAAACAACATTAACAACAACCGAGGTTAGAATCAGTAACACTACGACCAAGGACAATATCAATAGTCTATCAGATGAACACCAGTCTTCAGAATGTAAGTCCATCTATAATACAGGCTCCAAGTTTACAATCATTCCTTAACAAAGGTTTTTCTTAATTCTTTGACAATATTTATGATACCACAAAGATGATAATCAAAAATAGAATAAAGATGTAATTAGCTTAAAGGGTTTTTGAAATGACACCTTAAATTTTTAAATATCTTGGGAAAGTAATGAATTCAATTATGTTACAATTTTGCCAGATTTAAGTTAAGAAACCCTAATTAAAATGATTGCGAAACTGGGGGGGGGGGCTAATACAAATTTGCTAATGTGCTAAATTTTGAAAACTTTATCTTAATAAAAAAAATCTTTTTAACACTAGTTCATGATACACCTGTTTATGGTATATGTGTAGAAAAAACCGTATAGAAAGTTGCAGCGGATTTAAATGCACATTTACTTTGACACTACCAGTCATGTACTCATAGAGCTCGCTAAAATACATCAATAAATAAATATATACATGTGGAATATGATGTGGCATATGGTTAAGATAACCGGTTATACGAAGTATCAAAATATTGCCCTCTCAAAATTTACCAAGAATAATGTACATAAATCAGCATTATGGTCAAATCAAATAAAAAATATAGGAAGTGCTTTTATATTTAAAATGATAAGAAGTTAAAAGTTATTTTATTCGATGACCTTTTATACACACCTATAGAACAAATCTCTAATTGTTAATTACAGTATTGATTGGTATAATTGTGGGTGGAATTGTAGTGATTGTGGTAATACTGATAACAGTTACTATTATTTGTAGAAGGTAAGGGTACAATGAATATAAATCTATTATATCTATAAGACCGTTTGGTTAGTACAAATTATTCAAGATGTTCATTTTGTCGGTCAGAATAAAATATACCGATGTACATAAGTGTATGTCTTTGTAGAAAAACAGTTAAACAGTACTGTAAGCGAGAATATTATAAACAATTGCAATAATGTAAGCAAAATTTTCGTAACAAAGAATTGATATTATATTTTATTATATGAAGTATCGCAAGTCATAGACACATTTAACATATAGCATATCTATAGAGGACTTGAGCTACAAGATGGAACATGCTATCAATGCTGTTTCATATACCATTTTTTTTTAATTTAATCATAAAATACATTCAAAAAATGGTATATGACAGCTGTATAAGGCAATGTGAAATAAACAACCAGTATTATGGTCACACAATATATTACATATAATCAAAAACAAACATACTTATCCATTTCCGAATCACAATCCAGAAGTAAAAACTTTGGAACTGACAAGTTAGGTTAGACACGTGAACTTCCACCAGGGAAGTGAGGCCGGGTGCTCCGGAAGGATAAGCACCTCCTGTTTAGCTAGCTACAACCGTCACGTGTGTAATCAAAATTGTGTGAAAGGAACATGGAACTATGAGACGTCAAATATATCCAAGGCAATCCTGGACACTGAGACATCAAACTTATCAACAATACTGTGATGACGGCCATATATAAAGAACTCATATAATACCATATGCATTAATAAAGTGGTGTGATGTTTCAAAACAAATAAAATGGCTCAGTTTATTATGTTGATCCCATTGTTGAAGACATGGATCCTATTTTTAAGGCCTGGATCAAGCTGTTTCAACTACTTTTCTACGTTGAACACTAGTGTACTGTTAAGAGTGGATAAGAGTACATTTTGGAACTTTAGAGAAACGGAAATTAATTGCAAAATAATTTTTCTCTAATCTGCTAAAGTTATATAAGATTTAATCATTGTATTTTAGGCGACGTGGCTATGTATTCTGGAAAACAAATCTGGCATGTTCATGTTGTCGAGATAAGAAAAAGCCTCGACCAGTAGCACCTAGTGTAAAAGATTTAAACCGCAACAGGAATGGTTCGGGACGCAATAAACCGGTATATGAATATATCGACCCAGCAGATATTATTAGTGACCCATCACAGAATATATATGAGGATCCTGACACACATTTTCATCCAAAGCCAAAGATTCAGACTGACATCTCTGGTTATTTAGAACCCCGCCTTTCGAGAGGGTCATTGGATAGAACCCTTTTGGACGAGCAGGGGTGTAAAACTGTAGAAATTCATCCCGAAGCACGAACATTGTTAAGTGATATTGATAATACAGAAGGAGATATAATTTTGAATAGTGATACAAATGTTGGGTTGTACCATATAGGGAGACCACGATATAATTCAAATGAATATCACGAATCACAAGTTGAAGAAACAATGCTGTTAGATAGTAGCAAGAGTGATATATTGAATAAAAAAGACAGGACGCTTCCGAATAGTACTGAAAGTAATGAAATATATTCAAAACAAACCATTCTATCAGATAATGGTTAGAATTAACAGACAGGCCATAGTTGGATTATACTGAAAATAGAAATAATAAATCGCAATTTAAAGAACCGGCATATTATAAGGTAATACTAACGATTTTAATAGTGGTAAGTTACATTATAACAGAAGATTGGCGTTAATTTTTGTCTGGGCTCAGCATACACTGCCATCAATGGTGTTGCTTACACTACAGAGCATAAACAGTTTTGTAACTTTACTTATGATTTGAACAGTGGTAAGTTACATTTAAACAGATGCATTGCACCGAGCGGATAGAATGCAGTTGGATTAGAGTAGAAATGGAAATATTGAAATGCTTTCTAAGGAAACAATTATATAGTATATTTGAAATATTGGTCAGTATGAAATGATTGTATCAAAGATAAGAAAAAGTAGAAAAACAAATTATAAATCGCTTGTTTAAAAACATTGTTGTCATATGGTGGGTAATATAACCAAAGGTACTTTATCAGGAGTTGTAACATGGAGGAGTTTGAAAATAGCCATAACAGGTAAAAAACAATCTGAATGAATGAAATTGTTTAATAAGTAATGAAATCGTAGCCATAAAAATACAATATTTATTGGAAGATATCATGAAATTACATTTTAGACACTGGAACATAGGGAGACCAGTATAGAAAAACATTGAAATGCGATTTCAGCAACAATAGCAACATCAATAGTAATAATAGTAACAATATTATTGATTGATAATTGATGTGAAACGAATGTATGCAAACAATGTAGCTGCAATCAAACAGGTACATCTTCTTCACAACAACAGAAAACTTGTACAACAGTTATTACGTAATGTGTTATATCTATTTATGTGTGTTTGGCTTACTTTTAAAGATGTAATGTGAATTAAACAATTTCAGAAACATTGTGGACCCTCAAAAAGTGTTATGGCAGATAAGTTTGATGTCTCTTTGTCTTAAATTACTCTGGATATATTTGACGTCTAATAGTTCCATGTTTATTTTGATCACAAAATGTGGTAGCTAGCTAAACAAGAGGTGTTTACCCTTCAGAAGCACCCGGTCTCACTTCCCTGGTCGAAGTTCACGTGTTCACTTGTCAGTTTCAAAAGTTTTACTTTGCTTCTGGATTGTGATTCGGACATGAACTAGTATGTTTGTTTTTGATTTGACTACTTCAACAGATCATAAAACGACAATTATCACTTGTTATGTCCTTATTTAAAGGAAATGAAGTAACATTGATATTTATTTTTACATATAATGGTATTAACAGATAAAAACACTGATCCTAAATAGAAAAAAAAGAAGAACATCTACGTAGTAATAACTACTGCAACTAAGAATAAGAAACCGTGCAAAGTAATAAAAGTCAAACGAGACAAGAACAAACAAACACATATTGAAAACCACTGACTGGTACCGTAGTTTATATCCAAAACTGTGATTTGGAGCTCTTGAGAAATCCTGATAATTTTATAACCAGCGGTGTTTAAATCAGCACCTATATAGATACTGAATAATGGATCGACACCACCCCCCCAAAAAAAAAAGCAAGCATATATACATTATATATTATTTTTAAAGCAATGACATCTGAATAAAAAATTGTGCACAGTTAAGGAGGCTAGTAAACGAAATTGTTTAAAAACAGGTTAACTTCCACCAGGAAAGTTAAGCCGGTTGCACCTGAAGGACAAACGTCACCTAGTTGTTACACCTACAACATGTTTAAAAGAAATTGGGAATAAAAAGAGCATGTGTCGGTGTTAAGAACAGAACAAGAGGCCCTTCTTGGGCACCTGGTGGAACTCCACGTGTTAAAAGTAGCTTGGTAGTTTTTACTTTGCCTTGAGTGTGACATAAGCATGGATCGGTATGTATGTTTTTGATTTGATTCGCTTCAATTAATTTACAAAACATTGTAGATACTTCATTTTACTTCACCAATCTGGAACATTGTACAGTTATTAACTGTTCGGTTGTCGGATAACATTTCAATGTTTGATATGTACAGTAAAACCTGTATGTGAAGACCAATCGGGGTTCCTAAAATAACTCAACGGACAAGTAGTCTTTATATAGATAATATTATCATTGTATAAAACGAGGAAGAATAAAACACTTCTTTCAGTGTATACACTTCAATTTTATTTTATTTTAATTTTCTGATTCCCAAGTGAAATCTAAATATATCAACATATTGACAAAAAACTTTATGATCAGTTAAACTTTCCTTGTTATATTATATCTCCCCGGCCTCTGCACTTTACTGTTCATGTGGTATAGTCAAACAACATCGACCTATCCATTTGACCTTTCATAAGAAATATTAATTTAAGAAGATCCACACAACACATGGGTAGTGATAGGATTCACAGTAAATAATATATACATTGTCCATGATTAGTGTTCACATCATATAGGCGAAATATGCACGTGTGATCCCTATCACTTAAATTTACCTGTTCATAATTAATATTTAAATCAAAGGTTAAGCTGACAGGTCAATGTTGTTTGCCTATATTCGCAGTTGTCCATAAATGAATAAATAGGTAAAATAAATAAATATTAAAAATAGACGAAATAAATATATAAATAGTATAGATATAAGTAGCTTCATGTTGAGTACGATGACTGGCGACGTTGGAGATAGCATGGGTGATACTACCGGTACATAGTCTTTTAATTATGTCAGTGAAAATTTAAGTCCTAATAGGGTATTTCATACTCTGGTTGTATTTATTGCAAATAAAAATGTATTCATTTTGAGTAGTCTGAATTTGGCTTCATTAAAATCTTTTTTGTCAATTTTTGTAAGGATATGGCTGTAAAACAATGATTTATGAGGACAAAATAAAATGTGGAACTAATCTTAAAAAAGAAAACCATGTGCTATACACAGTTTCCAATAAATAAATAATTAATTAATACATAAATAAAATAAACAAATAATACATAAATAAATAAACAAAATACTATAATTATAAGTAGCTTCATGTCGACACTATAGATAGTATGGGTGTTACTACCAGTACGTAATTGATATAATAGTCCAATCAATATTAAAGTACTTGTATAATACAAGTATTTTTTTCCTGATTCAGTACAAATATATATGAGAAACTGAAATAAGACCCGGAATTCTTTTGTGCAAGTGTTGGAGGATTTAAATCACAAAATGAAATATTTTCAGATTTCTATATATTTTACAGTTTTCTTCAAATGGACAGGTAAGTTTTTTTTATCTTTCAATTATTTCAGTGAAAATTTAAAACAATAGTCCTAATAAGGCCCGTCAAACTCTGGTTGTATTCATTACAATTAAAGATCTATTCATTCTTAGTAGTCTGAATTTGTCTGCAGTAAACTTTTTTGTCTAATGTTTGGAAGGATATGACTGTAAAACAATGATTTATGAGGACGAAATACTTTTTTCCAAATCTTAAGTGGTATCAATCTGAAAAAAGAAAACTTTAGCCTTTCTTACTTGTATCACATCCCTAATCTTCACTAATTTCATATAAGGTAACTTATATAACCGGTTTCTTTAAATGTGCTACTTAACCATTATCAGTAATTCTAACACAGATTTTGACAGTCATCAAATATGGTCTCAAGTTTATTCATATAAAGCCATTCTACGTCTTGCATCATCCAAATGTGGATTCTAAAATATCACTTGAACATCTTGCTTCTAATATTTCAAATCGGGTAAAAATGATAAAATCCATGTGATTTTTTTCTACACTTTACACAACTTTCACTTATTATAGAATTAACTTTCAATTTTTTCTGGGTTAGTTACGTGATATAACAGGTATAAAGGTGGAAATTCTTATAATTCTCATAAAATTCCGAAGCAATTTATGATAAAATTGTTTATAACCCGGAAACCAAAACAAATTGAAAGTTGTTTCTTATATTTGCAATGTTAGTCGATGACTAAAATGACCATTTTAGTATTTTAAATACTGTTTTTTTTTCTTATCCACTGGTTTTGTCAATGAATGGAACAGCGCCATTCATATCTTCTGAGCATTTAGCCCCACCTTCTGTGACGCTATTTCATCATTCAGTGTATTTAGCCCAATCTTCTATGATGTCAAAATAATTTAATAGCCCAACCAAAATCAGACCTGATGAGAGGTTGATAGGTCATGATAGTTTAATATTCTCGTCAATAATTGTTGTAGGAAAAATCAGTGATTGTAAATATTCAAATTAAAAGACGTCTAAGTCAAATATTCACTTGTCATCTTTTGACAACAATGGTAAGATACCAATATCATGCTGAACAGGGATTCTTGTTATATTTTCCAAGCCCAAATACGGACCCCAAACAAAAATATTTTGAAAAACCACCAACAAAATGTTAGCGTCTTCAATAGAAAATACAATATACAATCAGTATTCTATTGGGCAATAACTGTGCACCATTGTTTGCTGAGTTGTTTCTGTAATCGTATGATGGAGAATTTATGTAGAATGTACAACCTTCTTAAATTTGAAGAGAAAACTATTGTCAAATTATTTAACTTCACACACAAATATTTAGTAATTTAGTTGTATCTAAATAATCCTATTTGGAGATGTGAATGTCATCTATCTTATGAGGCTGAAATGAAAGATACTAGTGATTCTCATATTTTGACTTATACGAATATCCTATATATGAAAAGCCTCATTTGAAGCTGTATGACAAACGGTGATGGCTTAAATTTTTCTAAATACATGTTATTAAAGTGGGATCTTCGATAATTTCGTAAAGGAAATTTTTGTGGACCTTACTGTTTTAACAATTTCCACCGATTTTGTGTATTTTGGAAATTATCAAGAATGACATTTCAACGAGAATTGGATTTCCGCAAATAGCGAAATCACACAAAATATAAATTGTGTTCGGTTTTGATTTCAGAAGAAATTGTTAAATATAGCAACTTAAGTTTGACAAAGCCTTGAGATAGTTATTCCGATATTTCATCAATGAAGCAGATTTCTAATTTGTAACTTTTATTAACAGGATGTATTCAACTTTATACTTCTTTATCAACGACTCATTGGCATGATGCCGAGGAAACATGTCAGAATGCTATGTATAACTTTACCGGACCCTCAGTGTTTCTGGATGAAGACACCGTATTATATAATCAAAACGTAGTTCCTAAGTATAATATACCAGTTGCAAATGTGTCCAGTCCGGTTTGGGTTAACGCCTTACGACAGACATCAAACTGGATTGCTCATGAACGTAAGTCATACCATCATAGTGTGTTTTGAAATATTTAATGACACAAACCAACACACATTTTGAAAATACATATTATCAATCGGGAAACTGGTGATAAATGTATTATCTATCAGGACAAGTTAACGTCAGTTCAAATTTTAATGAATTGAACCATTAGTGAGACTGTAGGTAATTGATTCTATTGTATCTACTGTAGGAACTACTCTGTTTGTGACAGTGAAATATCCATAGAGATTATTATAAATATCACAAGGTACAAGTAAGCGAAAAATATCAATCTTTATTCAAATTTATTTGATTTACTATGGATATGAAAAGTATTTCACTGTCACAAACAGAGTGGTTTCTACAGTAGTTCTAATTTTGAGTCATTTTAAAGAGTTCTGAATAGAGCGTTATCTTCGGTCATAAGCTTTGAGATGAATTGGTAAGTTCTCGATACCCACTTTACCTGAATTTATCACTGGTGCTAAGCATAATAATTTTACATACTGTTTGTTCTCAAAACAAAACGCTGTTGGATTGAAACCCATTTGTGATTTTGTTTTTTTTTCAATTTGTTATATGATCACTTACCAGATGTTAAGTTTTTACATTATTGTTTAACTGTTAATCAAAAACAAACCGCATACGAATCACAATCCAGAAGCAAAGTAAAAAGTTTGGAACTGACAAGTCAAGATATACACGTTAATATTTGATATGTATTTGGCGTGTAATCTGTTTTAGGATGTTCTTTTTTGAACTTGGAAGATGTAAAGAGTCTGGAGCAATATAACCTTACCACGAACGGCCCTGGGGAATGTTACTTTGCGTGTAACGACATGAAAAATAAAGCTAGAATGGCATTGCATGTAAGTTTTCAAGTTACAATCCATGTTATTTAGTTTGAGGTTTTGTCTTCAAATGACTTTATATTTAAGTTTTTCTGCATCATGAATTGCAGTGTATATATTAAATATAAATATTGTGAATGGCATTTAGCTGATAAAACATAAAAATCTTGGGAATGTGGTTTCATTCCGTTTTTCGCAATTCTCTGAGCATAATTCCTGTCTCCTCTCCATTTTCAGACTAAAATTGAAACACTATTGCATTGAAAACTAAGCAGCCATGTAAGCGGCGATATATATCATGCTTACATATATATCAACCTACAATGTACATACCATCTTTCACAATAATTACTTTTTAACTTTTGAATACATAATTTTATAAAATTAAAAAGTAGCACATGACATAACTTTAATGAAAGTTATAGATCACATTAGTGTGGTGTAAAATGCTATATATTACCTGATCACAAAAAAGACTCAATTAATTAATTAATTTTATTATAAATTGGATATTCCCTTCATTGAATGATTCGCGTATCGAATTTTGTTATGTCTGTTATCTGTCTAACATTCCCTTTTTGCATAACAAAAAGAAACATTATTTTTATTTCTTATAATTCAATTTATAATTTGCCCAACAATTTACCCAAAACAATACAAATGTAGCAATTGAAATAACAGTATCGCTATGGCGTAGGAATTCAAATGCATACCCGTCGTCAACTATATTGTGACGTTAATTACACCCGATCCATTTATGCAAAATAACAGAAACTAACGGACCCAACAAACTGACTTGCAGCAAGATACAATAGAATTAATCGACTCCATTAAAGCACAATGACTAAATTATGCTTTCTTTAAAATGTGAACAATTATATCATCACACACACTTTAGAATTATTTTTTTTAGAATAGAACGTGCTACTGTATAACTAAAGATTCAAAGAAACTTCAATCAAATACATCTTTAGCATCTTGTGGGTACAAATGTTCAGACGGTAGTTTGTACAACTGTGGTGGAGATGGCCATGAAGATAAAATATACATGTCGGTCTATGAGACACTCCAAGGTAAGAAATATAAATTATAGACATTGTATATGTACAACCCTCAGTATCAGAACGAGTCCTTTTTTAGAAGTCGTATTACTACGAGTCTCGCTTGCGCGACGAGAAGTGATACGGCTAATAAATATGAACGAGACCTGATAAGACGGGTTGTATATTCACACTGTGTAAATGATATTTTTATCTAACATTTCCAACTAGGTTATTTAAAATAATTAAAAAAAACAATACTTTATGTGAACAAATAATATTTTATCACAGAAAAACACTAAACTATGTTATGACATACATTCTGTAGTAATGCATCATCTATATCGCCTGCAAATTTAAGCGCAGTTCCAATATAGGTACCTAGAACACATCTTAGAAATACTTTGGTGAAATAAAGCACGACATGGAACGAAATATAGCGAATTGATTTAAAATTAAATATAACAAAGTAGAAAATGAATGCAGTTTCATATAATTAATAACTCCAGTGGTCCCAATATTGCATAAATAAATATATTTAGCAACTTATATTTACTTTATATATTTGTAGTATACAAGGAAAACAATGAAAACCAAAACTGTGGAATGTATGGAAGGTCGAGAATAACGACTGACTGTGGAGAGAGATGGTCTTGTTTATGTGGGGATAGAAATAGTAAATATGATATATTATTTACATTTATTAATCATTTGTAATTTGTTGTGTTGTAATGAATGGATAGATGATCATTTTCGCTTTAAGTGAAAAATTAAGGGGTATGTTTCAGATTACTATAATTAATTTACATTAATCGGAACCATTAAGAACACGATACTATAATACGCATACTTAACATGACATAACATTAAACTAGAGTATATAGAACTAATATAGCGCACAACCCCGAAGCAAAATGTATGTCACTTCTGATATGAGCAAAAGAACAAAAACACCGTTATCAAAAATTTACTATTTATTCATTCAAAGCTGTTTCATTACAAATATCGCAGCCAGAATAACAAGTAGTAATTAGTTACATCGCCTTTAGTTATTATAAATGTCTGAAATCTATTTTGCATGCTATGGATCGAACCCTTAACCTAGTCTTTGGGGATACTGATTAATTGATTAATTTGAAAAAAATTCCATTATATAACCTCTGATTGTAATGCCAATCACAGAGTATAATCACAAAAATCAAACGCAGTTGACATAAACTATAGAATTTAACACTAAGTATCTCAGCTCTTACTATTCCAGAGTATCTGGTCTCACTTCCCTGGTGGAAGCTCACGTGTTTAACTAATTTTTAAAAAATGTCACGTTTCAAAGTTATATATTTTGCGTTGGGATTGTGATTTAAGGGTAATGTAAGTAGGAAAATTCAAGTGAAAACCATTTGGTTGAAAAGCATGAAAGAGGGGTATAATTATTAAATTGCCTTCACAAGTGTGAAGATTTATAAATAAAAATAAAGTAGAAATTGATAATTTAAGAGTTTATAAAATATTTGTTGCATTTTTTAAAGAAAATTGTGCAAAAATACATGTGTTGGGGAAAAAAAGCTTACATCTTGTATAACGAATTAATTTAAAAAAATGAAAAAATATTAAGATAGTCAACGTTATAGAGCAGTGCAAAGGGGCCAGAGTTTGTTAAAGAAATACGAGGTTTTTTGAAAATTCGACAATTTACGGTTGAGGTTATCTACGATTTATTTTCCTTTTAAAATGCGTGTACTAGGCGTGATATTTATATTCTAAGGTCACTTATAATCCAAAATACAACAGGTCACTAAAAGTGCACGGTCACACAATACTGTTCTATTTGAACTGAGGTGAATCTTGTTTGGTTTCAACAATGTTGAACTATATAAAGCCGAATATGCCTCAACAATAATCAAATAATATACAAACTTAGCTTTTATAATCCTTCCTTGGATCGTTGGTAGCATTAGAATATGAACTATCACGCCTGGTACACGCATTTTTAAAAGGAAAACAAATTATAGAAAATCTCCACTGTAAATTGTCGAGTTTTCAAAAACCTCGTATTTCTTTAATAAACTCTGCCCTCTTTGTACTCCCTATCTTAATACCTTTTGTGTATTTTTGCACAATTTTCGTTAAAAAATGCAACAAATATTTTATACACTTTTAAATTATCAATTTCTACTTTATTTTTATTTATAAATCTTCACTCTTGTGTAGGTAATTCCTTAATTATATCCCTCTTTCACGGATTTCAACCAAACGGTTTTCACTTGAATTTTCCTACTTACATTACCCTTAAACATAAACCAAAATGTGTTTTTTACTTATATTAGCGTATTTCTACTTGATTTTATACCAAAATTCACTTTTTTAATTTGAGCAGATGCAAATAGAACAGAACTAACATCAATGACTTGGGATGAATGCAATAAAAACTGCAGTGCATTAGGTAAAAAGGTCGTCACTATTGACGCCAGAACAAAAACTATTGTTGACCCTAAAATAAACGTCACTTATTGGAGTGGATATTTCAGAATTGTGAAAGACGTATGGCTTACTAGTAAGTAATATTATATTAAATTTAAGGTCAGTAGCGAGCCTATAGGTCCATTATCTGTGATTTGCCCTGTAACCATTACCGTAAAGCAAAATCGCACTACTAAACGAATATCATGCGTCGTGTGTTAAGGTTTATCATCTTATTATTGCAGTCAGTAATTGAAACAAACATACCAATCCATGTCCAAATCAATATTTCAGAAGGAAAAAAAAGAAACAATAAAACAGAAAAATTAGATTAAACACGTGATTTTTCACTAGGAAAGTAAGGTCGGGTGCTCCGCAAGGGTAAGCACCTCCTTTTTGCTAGCTACACACGCCACGGATGTAATCAAAATTGAATGAAAGGAATATGGAGATATCGAACGTCAAATGTTTCCAGGGCAATACTTGACACAGCGACATAATGCTTAAAAACAATACAGTGATGACGGTCATAAAACTTTTTTAGCAAATGAGTTGGCAGGAAAAACAATCATATTACGTCACAACAAACCGATCAGAACGGTTACAACTAAATCTAGCAGCGGACCAAAAAGGAACACAATTCTGTAAATCGTAAGAAACGCCAAAATGTGTTTTTGTTTCTAACTTGAACAATTAATAAAAACTAGTTTACTTAAAAAAACGTCTCCTGAACATTAATTCTTCGATACGTATTTAATAAATTGTTCTTTTCGTCTAAAACAAAGCGCTCGTTTAACTGATTTTTAATCGCAAAGATCTCTCGGTTATCGCCTCAAATTTTATCAGTTTTTTAGTCATTTTTCCATTCGTGTTTTGAAAAATATACATAATAAGTCTTCATTTGTTTGTTTTGATTTCATTTATATATAATTAAAAAGATCTTTATACTCATTCGATATATTTAAGCAGTGACTGATTTAAAAAAGATAAACAAACCATAACTAGTTAGTAAGGGTTTTGGAAATGATGTGTGCATAAGAAATTAATATTTCATCACTATTCATCTACTTATAGGTCAGATAGGTAATGAAAAGAGAGATATAAAGTGTTTGGCTTTGAACCAAACTACTGATGGAAACTTCACTTTTGTAGGCCTCGATTGTGACACTAAACTGCCGGTGTTGTGTTATAAAGGTTTGTAATAAGACTTTAAATGTTGATATTAGAAAAATTGAAAATGAGTTGGGATTGGTCTTTTATCAGATTATTAAAATTATGTCTAGACAGCCAATTCTACAGCGATAAGACGAAATTTAAAAATCTGACCATTAATTTCCAGAATGAATTTATTTTTCCCTCTGCTATGTGGAAGTAAAGTGGCTTCATTTTATGAATTACTTTTACAAAATTGTATCTCATTGGATTAGTGTACATCATGTGATATTTATTGATTTAAATTTCAAATCAATAGAAAATGAACATTAGAAATCCAATTATTTTTTACCAAGCAAGTTGTAGGTGATATAAATATGTATAAAAGAATTAAAATTCTTAAAAATCGAAATTGAAGTAAGTTAATAGTCTATGATACATAATTTAAACCTTTTGTTGAAGGTTAAACGAAAAACATTATAGTTGAGTTTATTAAAACAAACATAACAATATAATCCCCAAAGGAAAGTTAATCATTGAAAACTTGCAAATTAAATCAAAC
The DNA here is from genome assembly GCA_021292105.1 of Anadara kagoshimensis. NCBI lineage: Eukaryota > Metazoa > Mollusca > Bivalvia > Arcoida > Arcidae > Anadara > Anadara kagoshimensis. The sequence continues at coordinate 47,050,231 of CM037861.1, forward strand.
CGGTGATTTTCTATAGGGAGGTGAGGTCGGATGCTCCAAAAGGGTAAGCATTTCTTGTTTACACACCTACACCCTCGACACACGTAATCAAACTTGAATATGAAAGAAATATCTTATCTTTCAATGTCAGTTACATTAACACATAGAATTTGTTTTCTAAGGTACCATCAGCGACACATCGACTACCGAGTTTACAACGATAAATCAATCAATTGAAATGAGTTCCATCATGACACAAACCAATGAACGCCAGAACAGTGAACAGGAAATGGATTCACAAAGAATGACCTGTATGTTGGATATTCGAAATTTTTCATAAGAGATCAATAATTCAAAAATCACAATTTGAAAAATATCATTTTATACACATTCAAAATTGATTTATAAAGCATACTGCAATACAGAACTTTTCATTTTTTCATTACATGTAGTTAGACAGTTGAAATTAAGAGTAAGCATCTTCTGGGTTTTCCACTGCTACATTATACATACCTGAGCTATTATTTCCTGAAAATACATTTTCTTTATATTACAGTTATCTCTGACCCAATTATATGTATTTTAAAATTTTCAATGCTACAGGTGTCAAGGGTTAAACCAATGAGCTTAATGAGCGACAATAAGGCGTAATAAAAAAATTGTATCCAATTCTTTTGTTTTAGTGCTTGTTGGATCGGTCACCGGAAGTGTTGTGTTAGTAACCGCGATGCTAGTGCTAAGTGCCTGTGTTTATCAGAAAAGGTAATTAAGTTGGAATTCAATAATCAAACATACGAGTCAATGTTCAAATAACAATCCATAAAAAAGCGAATATAGATAACATCCAGGGAGTGAGGCTGGTCACTTGGGAAGGGTAAGCATCTCCTGTGTAGCTAGTAAACCTGTCGCATGTACAATCAAAATGAACAAAGAAAAAAACATGAAAGTAACCAAGAACGCGACTGAGTTCGAAATATAAAGATTAAATTTGATTAAGTGAAATCAAAACTCATTAACATAACTGATTCAGAAACGATACTTTGTTGCCCACTCACACGGATATGAAAAAAACAAGCATACTAATCCAATGCCGAATCACAATCCAGAAGCAAAGTAATATCTTTGAAACTGACAAATTAGGTTAAACACTCAAACTTGATTATCACTAATAAAAACACTTCAGTGTTAGATCTCTTCTACAACAACGTTCTGTGAAACACGAATAGAATATGTTTTGACCACTACTTATAAAAATAATATTTGTAATACTAAAACAATACTCAAATTCTGATTACAGCAACTTATATTTTTTCATATACAAGACATATAAATTTGTCTAAATAGACTTGTTTTGTCATAGACTTTTTTTGAAAAGTGTATTAATATGTTATTCAACATGTTGATGTTTCTTAGAACTCTTCCAATAAACAGTCAAGAAATTTAAAGTTTTAACGACTATCCTTAATCATAGAAAATAAAATATAGAAAACGCAAAACGAACCGGATGTAACTTTGTCACAGGCAATTCCTTCCGCGAAGTGATTCTTCCAAAATATTACAATCTAAACTCAAAGTAAAAACTTTGAAACCGGCAATAAGTTAAACATGTGAACTTTCATCAGTAAGTTAGATATATTTTTGTTTTCTTTTTTGTAATTATCGATATCATTAAACTACATATATAAATCACTATGAATTCATTACATTGTATTGATAGGTTTCTGACGTCACGCCATGAAGAAGTTCCTTTTTAATGATAATTTTATTTATATAACAACAGGAAGCGTCCAACAAAAGAAACGCTTAGTGTAAAATACACCAAAGAAAACAAGCCGTTTAACGGAGATGTTTATTCTGAAGCCGTCATAACAGAGGATGGTCAAAATGGTATCAATGGAATAAAACAGAAATCGATGGAAGAAACAGATTACGACCAACTTCATACAAACAGACATGATAAGACATTTTCAGAAGATGCCAGAAACTTGTATGACCATACGGGCATGAAAACAGAAGATGAATATGACCTTACCAATACAACAAAGGCACGCTTTGCACATGATCAGAATACTGTTAACGATTACGACACAGTTCGACATGATGAGGGTCAATACGACAGTATTAAAGGTGACACTGTGAAGAAAACAACTGATGAAAGTGAATATACAATGTAGCCATGGAAATGTATTTATATAATTTGTAAAAATAGAATCTGTTTAACACAGAGTCATATTTGTTTGAATTTATCTTAATAAGTGACTTTGTTCTTATTGACATAAGCGGAAAAAAATATTTTTTTTAGATTTCCCATAGTAGACTACCGAGGCATTATTTAACAAAACCTTTGTATGTATGAAAAGAACTGTTTTTGATGATTCTTAATAATTTTAGAGATAAAACTAGCTCCCATTGTTAAACCACAGTTTCTTCTTATAGATGAATGTAAGATCCCCTTTATCAGTGCCCCAGCAGTAAAACTTTTTCAAGCATTTCCAGTTAAATTTAAAGCGAATCATTGGTTATTAATATGCACCCATTTTTGTCATGACTCATTTTTAAGTTTTATATAATTACAATGATAGTGGGTGGAATACGTATTCTCCTGAACCTACTTTCTTAATACATGCATCATTTAACTTATTGTTTGTCATGACTCATTTTTAAGTTTTATATAATTACAATGATAGTGGGTGGAATACGTATCCTCCTGAACCTACTTTCCTAATACATGTATCATTCAACTTATTGTTTGTGATGAACATTTAAATAAAAATATTATGTGTTTTCATCACTTGTTATACTAAAAAACAAACATACTAATCCATGTCCGAATCACAATCCATAAGCAAAGTAAAAACTTTGGAACTTACAAGTTAGGTTAGACACGTGAACTTCCAACAGGGAAGCACCTCCTGTTTAGCTAGCTACACCCGCCACGTGTGTAATCAAAATTGTGTGAGCAATCCTGGACACAGAGACATCAAACTTATCAACAATACTGTGATGACAATCATAAAACTTTTTGAAGGCCTTGATAAGCCTAGGCTTGCAATATCCCTAAATCAACAATTTATTTGCAAGCAGCCTACTTCGTTGTACAAAGTCTCCGTAGTGGGAACAAGCTCTATCATAGCGTATTAATTGGGAAACATATACACCATAAGCAGAAGAAGCAATTTTATTGCTTCATAAAAAGGGAAAGTTCACAATAGAAAGATTGAAGTCATCACGTTTGTCATAAAGTTTCAAATGTAGCCTTTCGTGTGCGTCATAATTCAGGTATAAGTCTTAATATGAAGCAAGACTTGAGGAATCAGTCGTGTCTTTTATTTCAAGCTCACTAGGATAGATGACATTTACATTGTCTCCAAATTTAGGATTGTTAAGAGACAGAACGTCATCTATATATTTGTATATTGAGTTGAATGATTTAGGGACATTCTTCTCTCCTGATTTAACAATTTTCTGCATAAATTCTGCTTCATAAAAACAAAGAAACTAATCAGCTAGCAATGGTGCACAGTTTGTACCCATTGGTATAGCGATTGTTTGCTGAAGAACTATATTACCAAACACAAGGACGATTGTCTCGAAATTTTTAAATTTGTGTTTATGGGCCACTGGTTGTAAAATAAATGGAATAGTTAGGGTTTCATAAAAGAACTATAGTTATATCGCTAGAAATGTTTGAATAATGTTTGAATCAAAACCTGACTTAGGAATCTAGGTCCAAATCACAATTTCAAAGCAAAGTTAAAACTTTGAAACTGACAAATTAGTTTAAACACGTGAACTTTTACCAGGGAATTAAGTTCGGGTGCTTCGAAAGGATAAGCAGTTCCTAGTAAGCTAGATACACCCGTCATGCCTGTAATCAAAATTAAGCGTGAAAGGAACATGGAACTATGAGGCATCTAATATATCCATAGTAATCCTGGACACAGATAATTTACACTTATTAACAATATTATGATGTCGGCAATAAAACTTTTTGAGGGCTCGTTTAAGCCTAAACTTGCAATATTCATGGGTCAACAATTTGCGAGTATCTTGTGTTGTTTTATAAAGTTCCCATATAAGGAACAAGTTCTTCCATAGCTTATTAATTGCGAAACAAATACATTATAAGGAGGAGAAGGCATATTGCTGCTGACGATAAAAAAGATTAAAGTCACCACGTCATTAAGCTTCAAATGTAGCATTCCGATGGCGTCATAATTGAAGCCATATGTCTTTATATAAAGCAGAAATCCACTTTAAGGTTTATTTAGGTGTAGGATTATTTAGGAGATAGAACGTTATCTACAATATATATCTGTATGTGGAGTTAAATTTTTTCGCCACAGTCTTTTTTCAAATTTCAGAAGGTTCTGCATAAATTCTGCTTCATATGAATGATTAAAACGCATCAGCAAGGAAAAGTGCTCAGTTTGAGCCTATAGTGTTTAAGGTCCACCGCGGCAAATTACTTTTGTCATGATTGCTAAGTAATTATTGCTTTTTTTCGCAAACCTTTTATTTTCGCGACTCGTTTCACTCGCGAATTTACGCCAAAATAGAACCATCGCGAAAATTTCCCAATTTAAAATATAGAAATATCATGAACTTTCTCTTTTTTCTGAAAACTAGTTTTATTTCAGTATTAATGTAGTAGTTTATTAAAAGTACTGAACCTACATTAGATTGGCATGTAAAAACATTAACTACAAATTGAGAACAAACCATAATTAAAAAATTTTTAACAACATTTATTCTTTTCACTTTTGAATGCGTACTTTTATAAATAATCGAGCTTAGTTAACTACTGACAAGAATGAAATAATTCCTTTATGCTAAATGTAGTAACATTATGAATAGGCACTATAGTTTTAATTGTCAGCCGGAAAACATACACTTTAAAAATAGCCGTAGCCAACTAGATCACTCTTCAACAAAACAAAAAAAAAACATAGAAAACGAGATAGCGACTTTGGACGAACACGACAAAAGGAAGCCCTTGATTTTAAATGTCAATACAACATTGTTCCTATATTTAAACTAAGTTTACACTGTCTACCAGGACAAATCGAATTTTTCATAGTTGATTTCTTTTTATTCATGTCACGGCATAGCAAAATAGAACTAAATAGAACTAAAAGTTCTATTTCATCTGACAAATTAAATGGCAGCAATACATATTAAAGATATTATATTTTGCTGGAATATTATAATATGGTGCATAGTCTAAATGGAATGTGGCAGATGCATGAATCATTTCACCTATGTTGCAATAGTCTATAGGAACAGTTGAACATCTAGAATTAAAAAAAATAAACCCTAGTGTTTTAGACATATCAGATTAAAGAACTTGCTTTCTGATATCAAAACACTTTGGTTGTGTTACTAAATCTAAAACAAACATACTAATTCATATTCAAATCAAAATCCAAAAAAGACAAAGTTAAAATTTTGAAAACTGGCAAACACATAAACATCCAATAGGTAATCAAAAACAAACATACTAATCTATTCCATATCTGAATCACAATCCAAAAGCAAAGTAAAAACTTTAAAACTGACAAGTTAGGTTAGACACGTGAACTTTCACCAGAGAAGTGAGGCCGGGTGCTCCGGAAGGGTAAGCACCTCCTGTTAAGCCAGCTACATCCGTCACGTGTGTAATCAAAATTGTGTGAAAGGAACATGGAACTATGAGACGTCAAAAATATCCAGGGCAATCCTGGACACTGAGACATCAAACTTGTCAAAAAGTCTCAATTATCTCAATCTGAAGTGAAAACATATGTTCCTGAAGTGAAAACACTCCCTATTTTGCTAGCTACACAAGCTATTAAGAATTAAGAATGAAAGTATCATGGAACTATGGGGCGTCAAATATATTAAGGATAATTTTGAAAACAATAACATCGTGCTTATCAACAACATCATGTGTGCGGACATAATCTTGTTTTTGGAAATGATATACATAGGTTTGCAATATTTGTGCGTCAACAATTTTTTACAAGTAACTTGCTCCGTATTTTAAAGTTCCAGTTATAGAAACAAACAATCATAACCTATTAACTGTGAGACAGATTCATTATAAGCAGGAGGAGCTGGTATATTGATATTTTGCTTTATAGAAAAGGAAAGCTGACAATAAAAAATTGAAGTCATAAATGTTGGCATACAGTTTCAAATGTAGCCTTTTGTGGGGTGTTATAATTAAAGTTTAAGTCACAATTTTAAGCAGAAGTTGAGAGATCAGTCGTATCCTTAATTCAAGCTCAATGGGATAGATGAAATTCATACGTACTCCCAATGTAGAATTACTAAGAGATTAAGAGAGTGCGTTATCTACATAACTGTATGGAGTTGAATGATTTGGCGACAGTCATTTCTCCAGATTTAAAAATGTTCTGCATAAAGTCTGCTTCATACAGCAATGGTGCACATTTTGTGTTCATTCGCATACCGATTGTTTGTTGGAAAATTATATTAACAAATACAAATGTTGTTGTTTTTTTTTACAAAAAACTAATATTTTGTTGTTGGTTTCTTCCATATAATTTAGGTTAAAGACAGTATATTACTGTAGCGAAAAAATAATCAGAATCCCTTTTGAGATATTTGTATCTTAGCTTGCCTTTTTTGTATAATGTAATAATTTGAATTATCTGTTTAGGATAGTTGAATTTTGAATGAGGGGTTGTGGTGTTAAGTGTAGATTCATCAAAGGGCTTTTTAACTTAATATACGAAATGAAGTATAACAAGCCAAAAGTTCACGAATTTTTTTAATTGTTTTAAGAATCCACATTTTGTTGATGCCAGATGCAGAGTATACTTCATCTGAAAAAAACTGAAGACAATCTTTGACGACTGTCAAACGTTTGTTATGATTTAGTAGTGCATTTAGAGAAACCAGCTTTATATCTTTATTAGTGTAGATTATATATTTCCTTGTATGGATTTTTGTGAAATTAAGAAACCCAATACAAGTACGAAAGGTCAATTTCTTCTTTATCTAGATTGATACCAAAGGACTCAAGACCCCCTATGGTTGTGAAGATTTGATTCTGGTTATTGTTTTTATTCAATTTACCATATAATTCACAGGTTTATAAACTCTTTATTCACATTTAAAAATGATACACGGGAAACTTGTAATAAAACTCGATGAAACTTAATGTACTATTATGTCATATTAAAACTGTTTCCCTTCGGATGTAACTGAACAGATTGATAATTTAAAACACTTATTGGTAACGGTAAACCCCTTGTATGTAAATTGTTTTAGTTCCTGTATGGTATAAAAGTACATGTTTATTTATAAATACCTACATGAGAACGAGATTTATATGATATCTAATTGTATAAAGCAGAATAAATTTTCAGTGTGAAAGCCTACAAACAAATCATGAGTCCGATATATGTTGTCATGGTGATAACATTTCTAAAGACTGCGGGTAAGTAATGTTTTTGGTTTTTGTGGGTGTTAAGGAACTAACTCTTGTAGAATGTTGAAGATGGCTAGGGTTCTACTTTTTAAATGAAGGCTGGTGGTGAGAACTCCAAAAGTGTACTAAGTCAGATTACCGACAAAAGCACTGTTAAGAACTATGTTTCCCAGAAAGGTGATATGATTAGGGCTAGAACATTTACTGATACAATACGTTCTATTTTTGTAAAAAGATGGAATTACCAAAACTCAAAATGTACTTTGCCACGTCACTGAATATCATTCTAGACGTTTTTTCATTGCCTTTTGCTATTAAGTTGGATTGGTATGTGTTTTTATAAACTGGCAATTGCTGAATAATTAAAAATTGAATTGTGTTTCCACCCGATGGCTAATATTGGTCGATGTATGCGGTACGGATATAGCTAAAAGATTCTTTAATTTTTGTTTCATATTAAACTTTTTATTTAGCAGAAAAAATATATTTATGGTCTACCGGTTGTAAATAGTTGAGTGCCCTCCAATAATTCTATAATCTAATAATCACACAACTAGACAATTACTCCAGAACCCGTCCAGAGTAGATGATTTTATAATCAGTGATCCAAATATGTGTTTATATCTTTATTTGTTTCGTCTTTAGGCTCATTATCATTCACGTGTATTGCTGTGTGTTCTTTGTTAAAATGATTTTTTTTTGTGGCAAAGGATTCCCTTCTTCAATATTAAAATTAAAGTAAAATACATGATTATAAGTAGTTAACACTGATGACTAAGCTGACTAGCATGTATAGTCAAACAACATTGACCTGTCCTTTTGGTCTTTAATTAGGACTATTATAAGACCCTATCAATATACAAGTAGTAGTAGGATAAGCAATACATACACACTATAGGTGCTTACTCTCAAAATAGAAATAATGTTTTCCATTATGACAATGTACATGTGTTCCCTATACGTAAAACCACTAGTCTAGAGAAATATTAAGAATTAAAGGTTAAGTGGACAGGTCACTGTTGTTTACCTATACCACCAGTTACAATAATCTGCTTACAATCACATGCTATACTATCAATTGTTAAATTACATCAAGACGTACCTTCCGAAATACACCTAGAACATTTATAGTATGTTCAAGGAAAAATATTAAAAGCGTAATGCTGAATACCAACAAAGCATTAAATTGAAAACAAAACCAAAATCGTCTAAACTAAAACCTTCCATTTTTTTAAAAAATTGATTAAGGAAAAGTAACTGTGCTAAAATTTATGATATAAGGAGTTTCGCTTTAACGTTAAAATATACATTCTGTTCAAATTCTCATATTCATAGCTCTTATATTGGCGAATTTTTTTCCATTTTTAAGATTCTTCCATCTGCTCAAAGATGGATAAACGCAACATCTAAATGCAAGCTTGCAGGATCGTCCGTGTTTTTCGATAAAGAAGATGGCACACATAAACCAGATATCATAATGGAAAAATGCAACATATCATTGGAAAGGAATTCCCTTCCGGCATGGATCTATGCATATCAACAGGTTTCAGATCATTTTATCGCCTACAGAGGTAAAGTATAATTTTTCAATTTGTGGGTAAGGCGTCTGCCTTCAACAACTGTCTTACTATGGGTTTAACCATATATATGAGAAAGAGAGTCTTAGTTGTTTTCTAACAATCTGTGACTTATGCGCAATCGCCCTGGCGTTATATATCGATATAATGTAGTTGGTCTTTATCTGTAGTACAATAGCCTTTTTCTCTTCTCACATCTTAAATGAAATGATAATTTATCTCTATCTCTCATAATGTCGACATAATAACTAGTACAGAAAAAAGCAAACCAAAAACAACTTAAATACCGACCCAGAACATCAATTTGTGTATAGTTCAACTTTCTTAAATGAATAAAATTGTTCAACATAATAAACATGCGATCAAGTTTTAAAAATGAACCATTTACCACCAGGTATTGGCTATCACTTTGTTAGATATATAAAGATATGTGAGTATACACATATATACATGTAAAATACGTATCTGATTAAATCAATTTTCAACATTAAACTATTCGCTAAAGCAAAAAGTTATATACAATTTAAAACAATCCTGAAAAAATACAATTTAAAAGTCCCGTGTTCGTTTCACAAAATTGTGATTACACACATGGCGAATGTAGCCAGCTAAACAAGAGGTACTTACTCTTCCGGGGCACTCGGTCTCACTTCCCTGGTAAAAGTTCACGTGTCTCAACTTCTAAACGTTTTACTTCGCTTCTGGATTGTGATTCGGACATGGATTAGTATGTTTGTTTTTTTTATTTAAATTGAATGGAGACTGCATATGAAGTCAATGAACCTTAAAGTAGGTTATATTAAGCACATGCATCTCCTAACGCATGTACATATATATTTATATTTTTATCAAATGTTTACATTTTGCAGGGTGTTATAACGTTTCTCATACGATGAAATCACAAAATAGAACAACGTTGAATAACAGTGGTCCAACCGAATGTTATAAGTACTGCAGGTCAAAGTTTGCTCTGCAAGTAAGTAACATAGAATAATTATATCCACTTGTTAATGATATTAAATACTTATGATTATTTAAAAAAAAACTGTGCTGTTTCTGTTTCTGGTAATTTTATCAAGTACCATACGAATTCCAAACAAAAAATATACTTAAAGTACCATCTACAAAAACGTTAGAGTTATTTGTTATATTTGGTAATGTAATTTTCCAACAAACAATCGGTACATCAATGGCTACAAACTGTGCACAATACTTTTTGATTTATTTCTATATGCGTATGGAGCAGAATTTATGCAAAAAGTTGTTAAATTTGTCGCAATATCATTCAACTCCACATACAAATATATAGATGACGGTCTATCTATTACTTATCCTTAATTTGTAGATTATGTCTATTCAATCTATCCCAGTGAGCTTGAAATAAAGACACGATTGATTCTTTAAGTTTTGCTTCATATTTAGACTTATACCTCAATTATTACACCGACGAAAGTTTACATTTGACGGTCTGTCTAAATCATGTCAGGGGAGGATTTCATGCCAAGGTAGACGCCAAGGGAAATGAAATGCGCCAAGGAAGTTTGTGTGCAAGCTAGACACTTATTTTTTTGTATTCTGAATTATAAATAAATAAAGTATATTTTCTGAAAAATGGAATTAATTTTTCGGTAAAAAGCCGAGTTATTCCAACTTTGACCTTGTCCGTGTAAATTCTGGGATGAAAGAGAGGTAACTCTAGTTTTTCTACATACATGTATATAGTCGAACTGGTTTAACAATTGAATGTCATTGTTCAAATTATAATTATTATTATTATTATAATTATTATTATTAATCTTATTCATATTATTATTAAATAATAAAAATCATAATGTTGTTTCTTTGTTGTCTTCTAATAATGACCATTATTATTAACTTATGCAATTAAAAGAAGTGTTATTGTATTTACATTTTTTATCAGTAGTTTTCAGTGTATGTAATATTAAAAATATATTTCTAATTTTATTAAATTATTATTATTTTGTATTTTTAGCCTATTACATTTATAATTTTTACTGATTTGGACCTAAAAATGGGGATCATTAATTACGTTTAAGGCTATTAAACTCTATCGTCATATTTTCATAAAAAAAATATATAATTAATTGTAAAATCAATTAATTATAAAATAAATTAATTGTAAAATAAATTTATTGTAAAATAAATTATATTTATTTCGCCAAAAAATGAGTATTTCGTAACATATTTAAACAGGGAAATGGGACTCATATGGTTTCAGGCCGCACGTGTGTATACCAAAGTTAGTCCCATAATTTGCTAATTAACTGTAATTACCTGTCGCGTGAGAACACCTGTTTAATAAACAGGTATTAATCCGATAATTGATGGTCAAAAGATTCCTTAAACCCAGTTATTGACCAGAATGTACACGGACTGTACTTATAACATCCCAGCAAGATAATTCACTTATATTTGTGTATTAATACACACATGAATTCTTATAACATCCCAGCAAGATAATTCACTTATATTTGTGTATTAATACACACATGAATTCTCATAACATCCCGCTCAAGATAATTCAAAGATTTTCCTTAACTTCAATCTGGCAAAATTTCAAATTTTCATAATTTTAAAGGTGTTATTTTTAAGATTGCATCAAGATTAAAACATTTGCATTTAGTTTTGACAAAAAAAATCATCAATAGTTCCAAAAATTTGCTAAATTTAAGTTAAGGATATCTTAGCTAAGGAATGATTGTGAAACCGGTCAAGATAATTCAATTGTATGAATGCAGTAATGAAATGTATAGCTGTGTATTGAGCCATCTCTATCAAACAGAAAATGACTGTATTACATTTAATAATTCATTAGGAAGATTTGAAACACTTATTTCTAAATTAAATCAAATAATATTATTAACACAACTGTTTGATTTCTTCTAAATGTGTTATTAAATAACAGCAGTCTTAAACCACATGAAAAGCTCCTTTATTAGGAGGGATTTACCAAGAGCATGCTCCATTATAAGGAGGGATTTACCAATAACAGCACAGAATAACGGCCATATTGTAACCAGTCAATAGTGCAATAAGAAATATTTAAATAATCAATTATTAATCAACAAAATGACTAATAGAATTCAGAATATATACTTTATTCATTAATAATTCAGTATACAAAAAAATAAGATTCTAGCTTGCACACAAACTTCCTTGGCGCATTTCATTTCCCTTGGCGTCTACCTTGGCATGAAATCCTCCTTGGCATGATTTAGGCAGACCCACATTTGAAACTGTATGACAGACGTGATGACTCAGAATTTTTTCATAATTTTCTTTTTCTATCAGTCATCAAACCTGTTTCTCCTCCCGTTTATTGTGTATGTGTTAACACAATCAATACGCTATGGTGGAGATTGCTTCCACTCTACAAAAACTTTAAACAAAGAAGCAAACTGCTTACAAGCATATTGTTGGTGCAAAGATATTGCAAGCCTAAGCTTATCGAGGCCATCAATTATCACAACATCAATGATCATTATGATCTCTTTATCCAAAATAACCCTGGCTGGATATATGTCACGCCTCATAGTTCCATGTTCCTTTCATTCCAAATTTTGATTTCACACGTAGCTAGCTTAACAGGAGATGCTTACCCTTCCGGAGTACCCGTTGTCACTCCCCCTTGTGGAAGTTCACGTGTTTAACCTTATTTGACAGCTTCAAAGTATTTAATTTACATTGGTCTGGGATTTTGGTTTGGACATGTAATGGTATGTTTGTTTTTTATTTCTACTGAAGCAAATAATGACTTACTTTAAAATTAATATTTAGAAAATCAATTCATAAAAATATTTCGTACTCTGATAAAATCACAATCTAAATGAGCAAAGTTAATACTTTGAAAACTGGCAAATAAGTGATTAGTTGAAACACGTGAACTTCCATCAGGATAGTGAAGCAGGTTGTCCGGACAGTTAGCTAACCCTGTTTCGCTAGCCACACCCATCAAGGGTAAGGATAAAATTTGGAATAAAAGGAACATGGATCTAAACAGGAGGTATTGACCCTTCCGAAGCACCCGGTCTCTATCCCATGATGGACATTCCCGTATGTAACTAAATTTGTCAATTTTAAAGTTTTTTCTTTGCGATGAGACTGTGTTTTGCACATGGATTGATTTGCTTGTTTTTGATTATATTTGCTTTTCTGTTTCAGGATAGGACGTGTTACTGTGTAAATGACAATATTTTATTTCGAAGGACAACAAGAGAAAATGATTCTGGCATATGTAACATTAAATGTAGAGAAAACCCATTTCGATGTGGTGGAAGAAATACAACCTATTCTTTTTATGATAGGCTTAGTAAGATAAACATTGCGATATCACATCAACTATAAAATATATTAGTTAATTATTTACAATATAAATTTGATTTATCATAACCAAATAAAATATCCAGTTTTTTGTTGGATATGTGTCATATAATTTTTTAGTTCTCTACCGAACATGAATACAGTGTGCAACACGATAAGAGTTAAATAAATATTTATCACTAGTACAAAGTTATTGTGAAGTTAAAGTTGTGTTTTCTGATGGTTCTGACTCTTCAAATATAGCAATTGGAAATCTGACAATCCCTTATGATTTTTATTTGAAAAAAACACAAGAGGCCCATTGGGTCTGATACGCTCACCTGATGGCTAGCTGAGTTATTTATAAAAACACCAAAACTGAAAACCAAATGTCAAAATCTTTACAAATAGTCAATATTCAAAGCTTTTCCAGATAAATATCGGTTTTAATATTTCTTGCATCTATGAAATTGACCTCTGAACACATGGACTTCATCTATATATCAAAATGATTGTTGCATCAATACCTACAATATTCTCATATACTTGTCTATACAAAATGTTTACAGTTTTCCAGGTTATTAACCATTTCAGTCTTCTTTTCGTCTGTGACCTGTGACCTTTGAACCCACGACTTCTATAAAACGGATCGTTGTATCAATATCTACAAAATTCTAATATACATGTCTTAACAAAAAAATCATAGTTTTCCAGATAATAAATAAAATGAAAAAGGTAAAAAAAAATTAGATAATGACTTTCACAATTGACCTTTACCCCATTTTAAATGTAATTCAAGAATATATCATTACTGATGTATCTCCATATCAATATCTGATCAAATACTCAAAGTTATAGCAATTTAAAGCTATTTTACGATTTTTTTAAAAACAAATAATCGCATATCGCATTTACAAATCGTGTATTTATTGCTGCTCTACTGTCATGATAATCAAGTCTCAAAAACTTACAAGGAACAATAAAATTGTACAGTTTTGCTAAAACTTTAATTTTTCATTTTAATTGCAGGTCATCCAAAATATTCCGATGATGAAAACTGTTTAGTTCGGCGGAACAGTTCAGTGTACCTAGCTAATTGTAACAATCAACATCATTGCATATGCCTTGATAGGAATGGTAAGATATTCATTATAATAAAAAAACCAGGAATACTTATCCATGTCCTAATAACCAACCTAAAAGCAAAGTTAAAAACTTTAAAACTAACAAGTTCAGTTAAACTCGTGAACTTCCATCAGGGAAGTTAGGCCAGTTACTACGTAAGTGTAAGCACATCCTGTTCAGCTAGCGACACCCGCCACGTGTGTAATCAAAATTGATTGAAAGGAACATATAATTATTGGACGTCAACCTGATCATTATATTTTTCATTCATGCAATTTCTTTAAATTTTAAAATCCATGTGTACCTTTCTATGTGTACGATTGACTGACGACTCATCTATTCTTTTTTTACATAATCACGTTTCACAGTGTTGAATGATTCTTTCTTTTTCAGATAGAAAACGAGAGATACCCAAATTGTCATGGAATGCTTGCCTGAGAAACTGCAGTGAATATAATGAGAAGCCTGCTGTATTGCCACCAAATATAAATCTAACAAATTTCAATTATACTTATTGGGCTGGACTTTTCAAAGTATTTCTTTATAAGTGGAACAAAGGTATAATTAAAAAAATAGGATATATTGGATATAACAAATAACTGTAGTTGCCAATTAATTTATTATAGGTACAAGTAAGTGAAAAATATCAATCTCTATTTTATTATCTTCAAAGTTCATTTGATTTTCTATTGCCAATTATTTTATTATAAGTACAAGTAAGTGAAAAATACCAATCCTTATTTTATTATCTTCAAAGTTCATTTTATTTTCTATGAAATAAAGAGTATTTCACTGTGTGAAACAGAGTGATTTCGATAGTAGTTGTGCTTTGGTTGTCTTCATATCTGAAATGTCACGACCATTTAAACATTTAAGAAGTCAAAGAAGACCTGGAATAAAATGTCATGTCAATTTTTTATATAAATCTTATATTTGTTTAAGAAAAACATACTCTATGACGTGATCCATTAATCGGTGAACATTGTGTTATTTGACCAGTCTTCACAGCAAACAATAATGTTACCCTGGATTAACTATGGTTTCAATGCATAATTTCAAAGATTTTCTAATTGATTCCTAAGGGATATTTTCCATAATTAAGAGACATATCTAGCAATGTTAAAAATTAATATATAATTAATAAATTAATAGGTTCATTTTTAAAAATAAAATGGAATATCTCTCCTATTTAAAGAGCATATTTATGAGGGCTCTACAAGAAACAATTCAAATTACTCTCTTGGTATGTAAAACAAACCTGTTATTGTTATGCTATGATTAATTTATTTATTTTTTTTTTTGCTTTCTTAGAACTTCCATCATTAACTCGGAATATAAAATGTTTAGCACTAAACCGAACTAGAGTAGGAAAATTGGAATTTGTACTTAAAGATTGCAACATGGAGATAAAGCCGTTATGTTTACCAGGTATATAATATGCTATAGGCAAACAACTTTGACCTGTTCGTTTGACCTTCAATTTAAATATTTATTATGGACTGGTTTATTTTGTAAACTCAATAAGAACACTCTGATCACTTATCTTGTGTACATATTATTAACTGCGAATCCTACTACTACCTATATATAAGTTGGACTCTTCTATATGAATATTCCCAATGAAAGGTCAAACGGACAGGTCAATGTTGTTTGCCTATATACTATATCATAGTCCTGATAATGCAGTTGTTTTACACCTTCCTTTTGCTTTTGTTACCAACGGCGATAAAACATGTTATGTGGCTGTATTTCTACGATATGATCACATAGCTTTTCAAATATGTAAATATCTCAAAACAGAAAGAGGCTCAGTGGTAAAAATATGTAATTGTTGGCTTTAGTTGGAACAAAATACAACATATGATACAACCAGATTGTAGCTTAAACACACCGTGCACTTTGAAATAAGCAATGAATAAAGACCTTAACGAAATGTGAAAAAATTACTATGTTTTGAAATGGTATTATAACCAGCCATATGCATGGTGTTGAAAATATATCCATGCTGTATATATGAATTGTCCGAAGAATAAAAGAACGAGAACAAGAAAATAAAAATTAATTGAGAAATTAACCGATGACAATTATTAGAACAGGAACAGAACATGTACATCGTGCAATCGTTGCTTTAGTACGGTTTCAGAGTGCATTGTCTCTTTCAATTTGTTTTCAAATAGTTTTTTTCTCCCCTGAAGTGAAATTACACCTGGCACACGTGCATTAATGCAGTTCAAAATGATTTAATAATGAGAACGTCGGTTTTTATAGATCGTATTATATTATATAATTATATTGCTATTTTAATTGAAGGAAATGGACAAACTACTTCTGTAAGAGGACCATCGGTCAATCCAATGAAAACAACAACACCATTTGAAACAAAAACAACATCATCATTATCATCATCAACATCAACATCATCATCATCATCATCAACAACAACAATAAGAACACTATTTGAAGTAACAACAATTTTAACTACGGTCAATGATGGTACTACCGGGACAAGAATTGTCACTACTTCTACAAATGCAGCAAATAAAAATGAACAAAAACAGGAGAAGAATAACTTATTTTGTGAGTAAATCACAAACAAACATACTTATCCATGTCCAAATCACAATCAAAAAGCGAAGTTTTAACTTTGAAACTGACAATAAGTTAAACATATGAACTACCAGGAAAGTGAGACCGAGTGCTCCAGAAGGATAAGCATCTCCTGTTAAGATTCCATTTAGCCAGAGTCTTTCCTCTGGTTATTTTACCGAGACGCAGCATGGCCAGTCAGCGGAGGTTCCTCCGCTTAGCCTGTCTGCTTTCCCCCCTGGACTTTAAAATTACACCCGACACGTGTGTAATCAAAATTTAGAGTGAACACTGGTAAATTGAATAAAGTTATCTTTAAGAATCATAATTACATCAATTTGAAATAAAATCCAAAGACTGTGTTTTCAATTTATTAAGAAAAATTATCAAGAATATATATAGTCAGTAATTTTATCTTTTATTGATAGAGCTATATCGGGAACAATTTACCACTTAAATATTCAACATATAACAAGATTTGCTGATGTATCCAGTTAGACAGAATAAATGCAATTTTGTTACACTATGTAGTGATTTGTTTTTTTTTTAATTTCTGTTCATGGATTCGTCGTGTTCAATCGTTCACTTTGCATTGTAACCCAGTACACATTCGTTATTTATAGCTAGTTATTTGTAGCACGTGGTCATCGTTTTCTCGACTTCATGTCTTTATAGTTCCTATTTAGGTTGTTGTATACACTTTGGTTTTGTATAATGCATGTTGTATTCATTTTGTTTCAGTAATCGTTCCTTTATCTGTTGGTGGAATCATACTGCTTATAGTGATAACTGCTGTTGTTATTTATATGAGGAGGTATATTATTACTTTTTCAGTAAAATTTTTGATGAAATGAAGCCTTTTTTGTCCGAATCTATCTTACTCATTAAAAGTCTTTACATTCAATATAAAATTAATTAATAACTCATTTATAATCTTCACTTCTTTTAGATAATTGTTGTTAAAAGCTATACTGCCTTAGCCTTTTTCATATCATCATTTTATATACAGAAGGTGAACCCACTAATGTAAAATTGAGTATACACAATACAATTATCAATTGAAATTAAAAACGTTATTGTGCCCTTCCTGCTAATCATTTTATTATATTAAGGTTACATCCGTCCAAATCCAGAAGTTTTATAATTGATACCATCTTGTATCATATTTCTTGTTTTTATTTTTTTTGTATCGTCATTGTTTAACCCTGTTTGTTCTGGTTGTTTCAAGAATAGATGCACCATGTATTTATTCCTTATTTAATTCGTTTTAGTTGGTGACAATATATATTGGTAAGTTGCTAATACTACAACTCCATCTGAACATTGTATTTGCTTAACAAAAGTCTGATTATATTTGTTACATTTACAGGAAAAGGGATTCGGTTAAAATACATAACACCAAACAGGAACACAAAACTCAAACAGACTCAACCTTGTATTCTGAACCTTCCCTCGCAGCAAATGGTGGCAGCGGTGGAACTCGAACCATGGGGACGTCTATGGAAATGAAGACAACAAACAATGAGGAAAACAGCAAAGACTATGATCATCTACATTCAAAACGAAATTACGGAACACCAATGAATGAGAATAAAGGTCTATATGATCATACAGGCATTAATATGACGGGAGGCTATGATAGAGTAGTTTTTAAACAGAAATACCATGATGAAGACGTGACATATGATCATACAGGTCCTCATATGAACCAAGAATACAGCACTCCTAATATTGTTGATAAATATAAAACAGGATCCGATATGAAAAAGAGCAAGGGGGTGTTCAATGACGATACATACGATCATACAGTACCTCAGTTGAAACAAGGCAACAATACTCATAATATTTTCGATAAAGATCAAGAAGGCTCTGATGTGAAAAGTGGCAAGGGTACGCCTCAGGACGATACACATGGCTACATAATACCAGATGTGAACCAGGGCAACGGCACTCCTAAAAACCGTGATAAAATATGAAATTTTGCAATGACGTGGATAAAGGTTGCTATAAAGACCATACAGGAACGCAGTAACAATGAAAGAAATTAGTATTTAGACAATAAGGCAATTAGGCTATAGATTTTATATAAATTATATATCAATTTGACAAAAATATAATCGTAGTTAATTATTTACCTTTCATACTTTAATGACAGAATAATCTTCGATTTTTTTACTTATCATAACTTAATATATCCGGAGCATTTGGCCTCGCTTTCCAGGTAAAGTTCACGTGTCTAACCTAACTTGTCATTTCCAAAGTTTTTATTGTGATTCGGACATGGATTAGTATGTTTGTTTTTGGTAGATCAAAGGATACAGAATAAATTTCTGGCTAGGGTGTGTGTTTACTTACTATGAGATGTGTTTATGTATATTACCAAGCTGTCATAGTTACCGATTAGTTGAATAACTCCAATAAAACCGAAGATGGATTTCTTACAAATTTTCATTGTTCTGGTCTATCCAATATTTTTTTAAATTTCAATATTTATCAGGAAATGTGTGATCGACTTTATAACCTTGCAAAGGATTCCATTTCATGGTTGCTATTAATATACAAGGAAAATATTGGTTGTCAATTCTTTTTTAAAAGGAAGAAGAGACAACTCTTGTAAAACAGGCATACTTTGCCATATGTAAATAAGGCCTATCTTAATAATTTCCCAATTTTTTACAGTGTTTCACAATTTTTAAAATATGTGACATATAATGTATACTGGTTATTTATAATTTCTTAATTTTCTATCGTACAATATGTTTGTAATTAGTGTTATTAATAATTAAATAATTAAAATAATATGCTTTACGTTATGTTGTTAAAAGATCAAATTTTGTATATTAATACTACAACATAATACAACATAATGCTGAGTATTTTCGTGTATAGCATTTCATTTTACGCCCGGGTTTCAATTTTTGATCCAGATTTATGGACCATTGGATGGTCATGGAAATTATCCTGTCTCTTTTACAAATAATGCGCGTTCAAAGTCAGGAGTTTCACAGTTTGTCATCCAAAAGTCTTTTCTTGTCTGTTGGGCATTGTACCGTTCTGTTTTATAATAATAATAATAATAATAATAGTAATTTATTGCAAACAGCAACCAGTACATTGCTATAACATTAAAAAATGTTTTAAATTATATAACAACAAAGAACAAATAAATAACAGAGAACAGTCAGGTTTTGATAAGTTGTGATCTGAGAAGCCAGGCCAGGCTTTGGATAGATAGATAAATACAGAGTTTCCTTGTCAGAGATTCAGAGGAGTCCGCTTTTAATAGTGCTCGAAATATGGATATTCGGCCAGACACAGTTATTGATAACGTATGGAACGGAATGTAGGAGATATAAGGACGAAGTGATACTCGGTCTTAATACAGTTTAAGCACAACATGAACAAACGTGCGTATGACTATATAACCAGGTGTCAGTTGCTCTAAGCTGGATTACTTTAATCAGTAATTAACATAAATTCAAAGCATCAGTAAAAATAAACATAATACTATCGAATCGATAGTTTTATAACAATGTGCTTTGGTTTGATGGATATTATCAATTTTCAATATTTTCAACATTAATTTTGAAATATATCTGAAATTATGCCAAATTCAAATTTTGTCTAATCAATTAATTAAGCTAATCAAGCTTTGAGCAACTGGCCCCAGATGTTCATACATGAATGTTTAGGGATTACACACACACACACACACACACACACACGCTGTTTATTCATTGTTTGTTGAAAAGGCTTCCTTAAAATTATAATTATTCGATTTAGGAACAATTTGTAAAAAAAAAAAACAAATAAACAGAAAGGTTGAGTACATCAAAAGGACTTTAAAATATTCCATTTTTTTAATGTGTTTCATGATTAAATTCAAAAAATGGTATATGACAATTCTACTGGGGAAAAAATGTTTCTGTCTCGATATAAGTAAAAAAAATTTGACTAGGCGATGAAAACAACCAAATGTTACTCAATTTTCACTCAGAATAAAATATCCCAGAGCATCTCGAGTTCAATGAAAAAAAGCACAATGATGTCTTGAAATCAATATCTGTAGTACCACCATTTAAACATTTTATACATAATGTATAACAGTGTTTCTTACTTGGAAAATACCTGTTTAACGTTATTGAGAATAGCTGCTAAAACGTAGATCAAATTAGTAAATAATTTATTTACAACTATCAACAATAGACTTTGCAAAGTAAGAATCGATAATATAGAAAATAAAATTTTATCTTCATAATAAGATGAAAACGTTAACGTTTGCACCTGTGTATTGGAAACAATAAAATTTACAAAATGTATTACAATTACCAACATACACGATTGATTGATTGAATGAATGAATGAATGAATGAATGAATGGGGGTTTACGTCCAGTCAAGAATATTTCAATTACATCGAGTCGTCACCAGCTTTAGACAGAAATTTTTACCTTCTCCGTGTGCTCAGAGCAATGTGCTGGAGAAAGTCCTTTAATGTGCCACACGGGTTATTATTTTTTTAAGTTTCTTTCAAAGTACCTGTGACTGTCATTTTCTAAATGCCGAGTGTTTGGCGCTGCCTATTTTCAAGTCTTCGTCAGACCCAGCCGGGGTTCCAAATCATGACCTCCCACATACGAAATAACGAATCTACCAACTGAACTACTAGCGGTATGAATACAGGTATGAATGTGTTTCTATGGTGTCTGGATTAGTAGCGTTACTTCAATGACCATCAACTGTGCTGACCATTACACATGTTTAAGTAAACGCTGTGGGTTTTTAGTAGTAGGATATTATTGAGATTTAAATGACCAGTGTGTAATTAAGGCGGAGTTTGTTGTATTACCTATTGATAACTGGTAAATCTTAATGTTCCATGTAGAGACACTGGACATTGGGTATACTATACAGACACTGGACATAGGGTGTATTCTACAGACACTGGACACTGGCTACATTGGGTTGGATTTCGATGTCATTTTAATGCTGCTGTAATGTTTTAACTTAAAATTCGAGGGAAAATGTTAAAATTAGAATTATTTATTCTTTTGGATATCTTCCTTGTCATAAATGGAACCGTACAATTAGTGGTAGGATTTATTTATATTTTTATATTATAATTTGTTTATTTACATGTATTTGCTTGTAATCATAACATTCATTATTGATTTATAATATAATAATAATAATAATATAATAATAATAATAATAATATAATAATATAATAATAATAATATAATAATAATAATAATAATAATAAATAGCAACAAATCTAGTCTAACTTTCTTTAAGAAAAATATCATAAGTTGATATTCAATATCAATTCTTTAGTTAAATGCATACTTAAATGCATCTTACCCGTGACATGCATGCACGTGTGTATGCATATGATAGGGTGGCTGGGTGAGTGAGCAAACGGGATAGAAGGATTTACTGTCTCATAAAATATAATTAAATTTAAAAATATACAAATTCTATAGAAACATTTCAGACGGTAAGAGATATTTCTTTCCTACTTATGATAAAGATGAGAGTAATGATTTTTACGCCCAGTCAAGATTTTTTTCCATTTGTATGGAGGCGGCCAGTTGCATTTTGTATACCTAAAAGCTTTACAACTCAACTTGATTTTAGCCATGCCTTAAAATGTAATATATATTTATAATAAACACATGTGTTTCTGTTTAACAATATAGATTTAAGAGTACAAAAACATTGAATTCATGCAGAGATTGTTATTTCTTAATAAGGCGATCCAGGGGATTAGGACAAGCCCTGAGAAATACACAATACCCCGATTATGTCTGTATTTATAGAATTAATAGAGCATTACAATTATGTACTTGATTATGTGTGTTATAGCATCTTTAAATTTCCTTTTTACATATGGTCCAAATCCGTACAAAGTTGAAATTAGACCATGCTTCAAAAAAATTACAAATCTGAAAAAATATGCCGCGTATGTTATTTTTTTTCAATACTGTAGTGTATGTAGTAATCAAAAACTGTGCTTTATCCCTTTTTGAAAAAATACCATTATATATATTCAAAATATGATCATATATACCATTTTGAATGTATTAAATATTAAAGCTTTAAAAAGCGCATATGGCAACTGCGTGCACGTGCGTACTCGTACTTATGTTTTTTGTTTTTTTTTTAAATCGCGAATTGTTAAATGAAATCTAATGCATCTTATTTTAACATGGATTTTCGTTGGTAACTTTTGTATGTTTGTTTTTATTTGCAACATAAAAACATTATTACAACAAACAAACCATTAGAGCTTTTAATTATCTTTCATCAATATACCATAAATATCAAATAATCTTCAGAAAGAACTCAAAGAGAAGAGTAAATTATACAAAACATTTTGAGATTCAATACAGCCTTTGTCATATGTCACAGAAAGAGGCCGCAGTGGCCTAACGGATAAGACGTCAGTCTACAAATCCAGGGTCTTTCACCGCTGTGAGTTCGAGTCCCGCTCAGACCACATGTGGGAACGTCAATTTTCCTTGTCGTTGACCTTTACTGGTAAACCTTGTATCAGTATAATGGACTGGGGGAGTGGTACGCTTGTCTGCGGCGTACTGACTCTGATTGCGCGCTAGTACAAGGCAGACCGTAAAACACACTCGCACTTTACATGCATACACGAAATTGTTCATAGATTAATCCATAGAGATTAATTTAATAAAATAGTTCTCGTTGCGAATAGCTGAAAAATTGCTGAGCAACATTCAACCAGTCGACCAACCTTTGTCATATGTCCTTTTTGTTGTATAGTCCAATATTTTATTACTGGTAAATGCGTGTATTTACGAACCATTATTTATGAAATAAGTTGGACAGTTTGATGTTCTCAAATAGATATATTACCACATCACTGGATATTTACTCCTATACCCGTCCAAAATTGGGGCCGACGCGTGTTGTCTTTTTTGGTTGTTTCTATCTTTAACTTGTATTGTGTCATGTTCTCGGTTGCGTTGTTTCAATTTCATGTTTTCAATTATAGATTTTCTTTCTTCAAATAGACTATTATGGTATACCTGTATTGTCATAGAATTTATTACTTAACATTCATCTTTATTGGGCATCACGTCTCGATATAAGTGGAATATAATCATGACTGTGCCGTCGTATACCATAACACACCAAATTCAACTTTAAATAGTGGCATCGCAGAAATGCAGAAAAATACAATTCTACTAGAATGTCCACAAAAATGTCACATACGTGTAGAAACCAAGTGTTGCTATTTGAATAATAAGGTGTTGCTACAATATTCGAAACAAGTTACGCCACAAAACAGTCACATTATATATAATTTAAAGAACTGAGCTTACTGCTTTGTAATGGAGATTTTTATCCAACAGCCCTAATTTTGCTGGACATAAATGAATCAGAAGTAGCTAAAAGTTCTACCTTCACGGTCCATGCGCTTGGGGCAATTCTTTGGAGTTTAGTATTTCAGAGGAGCGTGACTTGCATTTCTAAATACAGAGCGCTAGTTGAAAGAAGAGTTTCTCTGTCAGGCCCAGCCGGGCTTCGTAACTCGACCTACCACTTACGGAACTATTGAAGTGTTGCATTAAAATTATATTTTTCAAAAAGGCTGTTTAATTACGCGGTAAGCAGACATCTCAGGTTAAGTTGCCCTTCTTAGTTTTAAATATGTAATACCAATCAGATTGTAACAGATTATAAACATGTATACATATGTTATATTTTATGGAATATCTATAATGATCATTTTAAGTCTCACTTCAACCTGTCCTATATTGTAATTCCTAAACCAGCTTACAGGTGATTAGTTAGCTAAAAGAAAACAATAAATATAAATCCTCTTATGTGGTTCTCACGGCTGGATAACATTATGTCCATTGTGGTCTTGTTTATGAATGAGGACACATTGCAATCACATTTAGCTCCAATTCATAATAAAGTACATACTTATCCTTATGACAGGTATGGATTTCTACATATCTTTTTATAGTCTTTCACTACCCAAATCCAAGACAAACATTCAAATCCATTGTCAAATCACAAAACTTTAAAAACTCCTCGCAAATTAAGCTAAAAACGTGGACGTCCACAATGGGGAGTGAGTCCGGGTGCTCCGGAAATTAGAAACTGATTATCTGAATCCACAAAACCTTAGGTAAAACAAGAAGAAGGCTGTTGATCAGACCACTGCAGCGAATACCAACGTTTGGTCCCTGTTGATTCGTTATTAACGTGTCTTGATCCTCGTTTCGTTTATTTGCCGTGAAATGTTTCTTGTTGTTTTGATTTATATCAATCATATATTATCAAACTTTAGTTGGTGCTTTTGTTTTAAGAAAATATAGACTTTTGGATTAAACATTACTTGTGACGATACATAATATTAATACTTGAACAGCGTTTTCTTCCTATACTTAATATCTATATTATGCCCAGAACTATTAATAATATCATTTTGTGAAATACTCCCAATCAGATCATTTGTAAATATATTGATAGACAAACATCTTTAAAATAACGATACAATATGACAAGCTATAACTGAAATGGGATGAAATTTCAAAAATGTCCCGCAAACGTAGCCCTTTGAACCCCAACAATGTGCATGATCAAAACAGAAAGAGGCGGTAGAACATTTACCTCATCCAAAAATTGTTTCTCTGAAGTTTCATATATAGTTTTTGACACAATGTTGGCTTAAGGAATGGAGTAAACATTATATGTAGCCGGTGGTAGAGCCAAATTAAAACAAGTTCTGTTTTATTTTCTTTACACCGAGTGTCTCAATTATTTATTTCTTTTTAAATCATGGTTTATGTATTACATTACATCACATCACTACATCACTTTACATCACTTACACCCTGAAACATAAACAAAATACTTTCTTACAAAATGGACAAAGGGACATATGACATCACAAATACTGGACATACACACAACAGTACATTAAAATGACAACAACACAATTTAAAAGAATACTTTTAAAATTATTTTATTCAATATTAAGATACATAATAATTTAATAATAATTTAAATATCTTCTAACTGCCACATATATGCCAAACTTTGTTTGGTAGAAATAATTGTCATCAAGAAAATCCATTTTCCATTCTAACATTTTTCTTTCCTTTTCAGAGCAACATTGATCTCCAGTGTCAAGATGGATGGGTACTCGGAGACGTACATTGTTATAAAGTTTACAAACACCCCATGTCCTGGGTTTTTGCACTTAAAACATGTCGAAGGTAATGGGCAATTTTGATACTAGTATACCTTGATTCTTAGACGTTTCTATAAATAGTTTATATAAACTTTGGTTATATGTATAATAGATATACTATTGTCTAAATTTGCTGCTAGTGAAAATTTGAAATACCTCATAAACTAAGGTATAATCCCTCATGCAGAGTGTTTCTTAGCTAAATTTGGTGAAATATATTTCTGTTATTTGTGTATCTTTCAACTTCTTGAAAAAAATTGGTTTATAATATGGTCCAAGCACTACGGATGAGGAATTGTATTCCAAAACGGGCGTCTAGTACTGTAAAATTAAAACTGGAATAGTATGCAAGGTCATGCTTAAAAACAGGTTAAATAATTAGGTTCTTACAGCCATCAATGTCATCAGGAACAAGATACATCAATACACAGCCAAAGACGTGTTGGTGGCCAAACAAATGTTGGTAGCCAATCAGTGACTTGTACCCTTCTGTCCTCCTAGAACTTTTGGTCTAAATATAGTAGTCAGTTGGTTGATACTGTTTGAAATAAGTGAAATAATAAAATTTCAACAACGAATATTTTTTCTCACACCAAGTTTTTTTTGTTGTAAAATTTCAATGATTTTATACAAATCACCTCAGTTCAACTTATTGCTACATTGTACTCTAACCGAAAGAGGAAAATTTGGACACGAGATTTACCATTAAGTATCGCCCAAAAGCAGCAAGAGCATCTGGATACCACTTTTTCATTAAGCCCATAACATCCGTATTTTCAGTCATGTTCATCAGAAGAAAGAATATGACAATCCACTGCAATGATGGTAATTTTGAACAATGTTCTGTTCTGTGAACTGATGTGTAGATTTCAGATAATTTAATCCGTTTTACTATTTTAAAACAACAGATATCATCAGATACTTGTTGGTCTCTTGTTTTGTACTTCATTCTTTTATATATGAAAACCGTGTCGGGTTAGAACCAAAGACTTTCACACTCGACAATTGAAAAATCAACTTTCCTTTAGAAAAAGGTTGCTTATTGAAACGACCTTCATATTGGAATACATTTACTATTAGTTAAAACTCGTTTCGGATATAAAACTGTAGTCTAATCACTTTAATTTAATTAACAAAATAGAACTTTATCAAATCCATTTCAGTGATGGTGGAGAACTAGTACAAATACTTGATTCTTTAGCTAACAAGAATATTGGAAATATCGCAAAAAATCATGGGATTTCCCGGTATTGGATAGGTAAGTTGTCTACCCAGAAATACTCTTGGCAAATTGTCATTCTGTAAACTAGGAATACAGCAGCCACAATTTACAACAAAATCTCGAACTTTTATATATAAAACTGTAACAACCGTTTGAGCCAACGCGAGTTTTTTCAAAAAGTCCATGGTCGAAAGCTGAGAAAAATTACGCTATTTCTAGTTTTTCACTCTAAAATGTTCTGCCAGTCTTTGGATGACCCGGGATATTCACTTTTACTGTTTTGATTAAAACCACATGGTTCCCCATCCGATGTAAAATAAATCTTGCTGTAATATTTATTGTCTTAACTCATTATAACCCAATAATATCACTCTATTTATGTTTAGTACTCTAATCAACGGCAGGAACTACAACTGTTAAATTCTCGGAACTCTTCTAATATATGGTGACATTTGGCGGGAAAAATAAGAGCAATGCTTCTTTGAGGGTTTAAATGTTTTTGTCTTTTATTCACAGTGAAAATTTGTTCTGGTATCCCTTTATAGCTTTACCATCTCGCTTATCGCCACATATATTGGAAGTCCCAAAATACAATTCTTCCCTTTATAAACCTAATGAAAATTATGACAGAACAAATAGTAGTGGCACATTAATGAATAATACACTATTGTAGCCTGTATATGTGATATTATTTAACTCCAGGCGTTTTCTGCTTATCATTCAACTAAACGTTGCTTTGTGACATAATGATATATTTTAGTAATGCATTCCTTCAGTTACATCTCGCCGCTGTGAATTCAAGATCTGCTCCGACCACATGTAGGAAAGTGAATTTTCCTTGACGTTGGCCTTTACTGATTCACCTGGTATCAGTATAATGGACTGGGGAAGTGGTACGCTTGTCTGCCACATACTGACTCTGTGAGCTAGCACGTTAAAGTCCCCCTGAGTGTGCGCTAGTACAAGGCAGACCATACAACACGCTCGCACTTCACATCATGACACATGCATACACAAAATTGTTTATAGATTAATTCATAGAGATTAATAAAAAGTTCTTGTCGTGAAAAGCTGAAAAATTGCTGATGCGACATTAAGCAACATTCAACCAACCAAACAACCTTCAGTTACATAGTTTGAGATAATTTTGTTTATTTACTTATTTGTTGTATATATTTATGTATATGTATTTACGGTAATTATTTAATGCAGAAAATTCATGTACATTGATATGTTACCTCCAGTACCACATCTGGTGGTGTTGAGTGAAATACAGAATTGAATCACTAATTCGAAAATCATTAAAGTTTAGTGAAACTTTCACAGTGAAAGTAACAAGTATACCCCTATTTAAATTGATTTACTTTAAAGTGGAATTAATAACCTAATTTAAAAATTCATTTAACACTAATTTTTAAATTGTTTTATTTGTATGTAACCCCCTGAACCCCAATGCATTTTGGTAGTATTTTGAAAATTCTCAAATTTTTGGAAAAGTACTAGTAGCAAGCAAACAACAATCTATCTTTAGTATCAGAAGAATGTGATCTTGGCATTGATTTTTATAGTTGAGTTGTAATTCAGTTGTCATTTCATTTTTTTTTTAAAATGCATAAATTTGATGATACCATGTTCTCATTTAATTAGAAACAAAAGACAAGGGTTTCAAAATTCACCAGATCCAAGGTCCTGGACCTACTTATTTTACATTGGGACTCTTCATATTTAAACTGCTGGAGTCTGCTAGACCTGCTGTTTTCACCAGGAAAATACGTTTTTTTTTCTATATGATAGCATAAATGCATATGGGACCTTTTAATGTTGATATTAAACTTTCAAACCTTTTTTGGGACCTTCCAAAAAGAAAGGCAAAAGATACTGGACTTTTCATGAAACATAACTTTGAACCCCTGAAGACTTGTCTTGTAGGTCTTATATCACATGCATAAAGCAAATAAATCTAAATTTTATTCTTTAGGATTTGTAAGAGATGTACAACAAGATTCATACTCCAGGAAATACATCACAGAGCAGGGTTTACTGAGTTTCTCGAACTCTGCAGACTGGTGGCAAGCTAAGTGGTCAAATGGTCAGAATACAACATTATTTAGTGGTTTTTGGAATAACAATGAACCTGATACTAGTCATGGAAATTGTGTGTCAGTACAAAAAGACACATCAGGAGATAAATACAAGTGGTCATTGCAAAGTTGTGAAAAGAAATTTGATTTTATTTGTCAACTTCCAGCATGTTCTAAAGGTGAGTTTCTTTAAATTCTGAATGAACGTCTTTTGTCTTCAATAGCATAGAGCTTCAGTACATTACAAATACATGTACAGTAAAACCTTGTTATAATGCCACTCAATAACTTTGCCACCTCACTTATCACCACCTTATTTTGAAGCCCAAAAATCCAGCAAGATTGGTGGTGGAAATAACCATTTGTTTCTTATTTGATCAACACTGATTTATGAATTAGCTATTTTTACCAACATTAATTTAAACCAAAATTGTTAATCTCTATATTTTTTAATTCAATTAAAATGCAAAAGTGAAAGCTGTAGATTGATTTATATTGCCATGGCAATTTTTTCTGAATAATTTTCTAGTTAGATCATGGATGAAAATACAAAACTATTGCATGAGACCTCTCTTTTGATTTGTCACTGAATGTCTTTGTAAACCAAAATTTGACTGTGCAAATGCTGGTGATGAATCAAGGTTTCACTCTTAATAAATTCAGAAGTAATAAATTGGCTTAAATTTGCAAAGAAGTTAATAGTTTCAATACAGTTCTGTAATGTTTAAATATTATCAAATTGTTTTCAGTGTTTATTGTAGAAGGTATCATGGGGTCATTGATCTCTTATTCTGCTAGATGGCCCAATTGTTAAGGTCTTAGTTGACCATATTTAATATTACATGAATGCAAAAATATGAATGTTCTTTTGTTTTAAAGGAAAGTTTTTTAAAAGTTGCCCCTTTTGAAAAATTCTAGATTGAAAACTGATTATTTATCCCAAAATTTTGACTAACTCCTGACTCCTTGATCAGCAAGAAGTTTGCTGTTAATATTGTTATTTTATGTATGTATTAGGTACTTTTCAATGCAGTAACAGTAAATGTGTATCAGAGAAGCTCCTGTGTAATGGTAGAGATGACTGTGGTGATTTCTCTGATGAATATAACTGTAGTAAGTATTTTCTCCAAATTCAATAAAACCAAACTGTTATAAAAGACACATCTATTTAAAGTCCTTTCTTCTACGACAAACTATACAATTTACCACTGTACAAGAGGTAAAAAATTTTCAGAACATTTGACTTTTTCACTATATATCGGGAAAGGGAATAAATGCAGCAGTCATTTGAACTTGAACCTGGGACCTTCCCAATACTTGCGGGATGCTCTACCATGAGAATTTGTGGTATAAGAGTTGACTGCAATTGTATGCAGGCATTCAGCTCATATCTTGTAGAGGAAACCCTGAGTGCCACAACCACAGTGAAAAACCACAACCTGTGTCAAATGAACATGGAAACATTCTCTCATGAAGACCTTCACATGAGAGATTTGAAATTAGCTTGGTTGAGATATGTGTAACCTGGTAATTTTGCAGGGCTGTCAAACCTGTGTTTGGTCATTTATCTTGGGACCTTGGAAGTGGAAAAATAATCATTATTTCATACACCTTTTTGGAGAATCTAATGGTGAAATTAAATAGCAGAATTGAGAAGTTTCAATTTTGTACTCACATTTTTTAAATTATGAAAATGAAAATTCAGCCAAATATTGAATAAAATAATACATAAAGGTCGAGGAAAATTCAGCCTAATATTGAATAAAATAATAATTAAAGGTCGAGTCTATCTTCAACCCAATTAAACAGCCCTGTTTAGACTATTTATGCCATCAATGCACCCCCATGGTACAAAAAACTGATATAAAATGATATTACATTGTCACATGTAAGAGTAATTGATCATATCGGGTAATTGTTTGTATTCTTATCCTTTGGCATAAAATTGTGGCAAAATGGTCACATCTTTTCAAAACACTCAGTTTATTAACTTACTTAAGTATCAATCAATTGGTGTTATATTATACAACAAACCATATGATTTACCACTGTTCAATAAATAACATTTCTTGAGAACATTTGATTCACTATGTGACAGAAAAGGGCAAAAATGCAGCAGCCAAAATGGGGCACAAACCCTGGACCTTCCCAATACTAGCCAGATGCTCTGCCAACTGAGCTACTCAGGCTGCCTCTTGTCCACCACAACTTTATGAAAGACTAACATATCTGTTTGTGTTATTGCAGCCAAGAGGTGCCACTTTATTCAAAGAGGGAATTCTGGGGAAATCAGATCTCCAAACTATCCAAACTATTACAGCAGCAGTGATAACTGTACTTGGATTATTGAGGGTCCTACCAACTCTAATATTAAACTCCAGGTAATATTTGAAATATTATGGTGTTGTCTACTTGTCTTCAATTATTGTCTTCAGTTACCACAGTGTTGCTGTTGGGTGTCCAATGCCCAAATCACAAGGAATTAATATAATATTTGCCTCTTTTTTAAATTATGTTTGTTTGTAGAGTTGCGACATCAATTGTGAAAATATAAATTATATTAAATTAATAACTTTTTCATGTTTTTCATAATTTTTTGGAAATAGGTCAGAATTTCTGATTGCAAGTACCATACCTGTGATCAAAGTTAATGGTAGCTAAGATTTGTATGAATCTGGTAACAGGATGTAGGTTTCAACTGTGGTTACTTTGTTCTCGTTGCTTAGTGGCTTCCACTATTGTCCATATTAACTTGTAAAATTGAATTACATAAACATTCTGAAAAACTAAGTCTAAGGATGTTCTGTTTATAATTTTCTCTAAATCATAAAATATTAGTACTTACAGGGGTAGACCATTATCCATTTATTACACATCTCTAACATTATTTAATTGTTTTGATAAACTGGCTATTTTTCTTTATTGAGAAACATTGGCTGAGTAAAGTCCTGTGATGCCATTGGCTGAGAAAAGTCTTGTGATGCCATTGGCTGAGAAAGTCATGTGATGCCATTGGCCAAGTAAAGTCCTGTGATGCAATTGGCTGAGTAAAGTCCTGTGATGCCATTGGCTGAGTAAAGTCCTGTGATGCTGTGTTATTGAAAAAAAATACATGACATTTATTTGTTCTTACAAAATGTTATTTTACTTTAGTTTTCAGATTTTTCAACTATAGCAGGATATGATGAAGTTTTAATATTTGTTGGTGGTAAAACAGAGGACAAATCACAGTATGTTGACAGATTGTCAGGGCAACTTACAAAACCATACCCTCAATATTGGAGTAAAAACAATTATATGTTGGTGAAATTTTACTCCACAAAATTGAATAATGGTAAAGGGTTTGCTGCTAATTGGAGTGCAGGTAAGTTTTAGTGGTACAATGTACTGTTATTTTTTAAAATCATAGATTTCAATGTCATTAAAAACTTTCACTTTCTAATCATATACATGTGCAAAGTCCATTAAAGGTTATGCTATAATCCTGCTATATGTCTCAGCTTCTTCATCAAATATTGAAGTAACTACAATATCACATATAGAACATGGGATTAATAGAATATTTCTGTTGTTGTAGAATGAGATATATTATCTTATTTTAAGGATGTCAATTTGCCAACCATACTCTGCAAGCCTCATTCAGAATTAGGAAAATGATATTTTCGAAATGAGATAATATATCTTGAGAATTCACTGAATTCACTGAATTCAATTCAGATAACTATTCTTTCACCCAAGACAGAAAAATCCTTTTAAAAAAGTAGATTTTGATTTTCTATAAAAGGCTTGCATAATAAACTGTTGTTCCTTGGAATGCCTCACACTAATCATGTCATATAATGAATACATATAACACAAATCTCTGTTTTAGTTTCGGCAAATTTTGATTGGTCTGGAAAGCTGCTTATTGCTACAAATATAAGTCAGGAGTTAAGGTCGCCATTTTATCCAGACATGTATCTTGGTAACCAAGAGTTGCTATGGATTATAACACCCACACATCCTTTACATGTCATAACACTTCAGGTTTGTATATGTTTAAAATTCAAATATCTTTTTTCATTGCTGTATTACAATAGGTGATAATAGTATTAATCTTATTGCATGTACACTTGTTGTTGACATCAATCCAGAGTATCAGAATTAATTCATAAATACGGTTTTAAGATTTTATTTATATAAGACAATATGTCTGCTATATTTTGCATAATCTCAAAAGAAATTAATATTTGAAATTGTTAGTAGTCCTCAAATGTTTTCTGAAGAACCACTAGTGGATTAATTGCTAACAAACTGAATAAATGTCTTGGATGCTCACAAACTTGTTTCATAGTCATTCTGGAATTAGATTTTGTCAGTTTTATTGCTTATCATAAACATTATTTGTCTGGTCTACCACTTATTAATTACAAAATGGGTAAAAATTGACAAATACAGTAGTCCAAATATATATGTCATAAAATCATTTTGGGCACATTTTTGCAAAAAGGTAGTACTGCAAAATTGAACAGATATACATTTTTATTATACCCCCTGCAAACTAGTTTGAGGGGGGTATAACGGAATCACCATGTCTGTCCGTCTGTCTGTGCATGAAAAATCGTGTACGGGCCATTTCTCATAGCTGCTTTGGAAGAATGCTTCGCATGAATAATCTTCATGGTCCAAAGGTGTGTCATGACCTTGAACCAAGGTCATATAGTAAAGGTCAAGGTTGCAGGAAGACATTAAATGTTGGGGCCAGGGTGATATTTGGCTCTCAAAAGACAGTTCTAGTTATATTTTATTTAGGTAAAGGACATTGATTTGAACCATGGTGATGTTTTAACCGTTAGAGATGGTAAAGAATTTACATCTCCTTTATTGGCAACTATATCAAAAGACGAATGGCCAAAGTTGTTGTTTTCAACAACCAGAAATGGATTACATGTTCTGTTTAGAACACTTGATACATACTACAAGAACAGTCACAGAGGGTTCCTGTTATCATATAGAGAAGGTTTGTACTGTGTACATTTTGGATATAATTTAATTTAGTAGAAAATCATTACTTAATATCCTATTTAAGAGCTTGTTTGGTTCTTCTGTAAGAGGGGAAACTCAGTGACCATGGGGTCTGAAGAGAGCTTTTACAGATCACTGCCCCTCTTTTTGCCTAGGTTCGAATCCCACTTGGGGGATCGAAATCAGTGTAAAAAAGTTCCTCAGTTCAATGGCTAAAGGTTGGTGGTATCCTATAGGCACTCCTATTTCCTTTGCTATCCTTTAACTGACTGGCTTGATATTATTGGAAAAATCTTGACTGGGGAGAAAAAGTCCATTGCACTTCTCTCCACATGTCTGCAAATTGTTCTATACTATTATTGTATTCACATGTTTATAAATCTCAAAGATTGGTCTATAAGTACAGGTTCATCCTGTATGTGCGCTTGTGCAAGTTTTTCTTCTCTGACCCTCCCAGTAAAGAACCACACCAAGGGAAACCAATTCTCTATTAAAATTGTCATTACAACAGATTGCATGTAATTATGCCCCCTCACACAAAATGGGGCACATATAGATTTGATTAAAAACTATATAACAAAATGATCTTAAAGAACCTTCACAGAAACAATTTTAGGTGCAGCAGATGTGGTATTGTCTGGTCATAATTTCATCATGCACATGGTTCAGAAAACATGATTTCTAAATTTTGGCTTGTTTTTTGAAATGACATCCTATTTCAGTTATAACTTGTTTCTTACATGTAGTATGATGTGTATATTTTAGGTTGTGATGTTGTACTGACAGATAGGACGGGCGAGATATTTTCACCAGGTTATGGTGTAACCAACTACCCACATTACCAGAACTGTTCATGGCTGATTAAACTCCCTTCAGAAGAGAGAATTACACTTAGATTTGACAAGGATTTTGAAATGGAAAATAATCATGACTTCTTACAGGTATTATACAACTATGGTAGCTCAGTTTGTTGAGTGTTCACTATGTATGAGGGAGATTGTGGATTCAAACCCTGGATGGGTCTGACAAAGACTTAAACACAGTGACATCTTTTGACAAACATTTTGCATTTAGAAATAAAAGTCAAGGGGTCATTCAAATGAGATTTAAAAAACAGCAGACATGGCACATTATGAAGAACCCTCCCTGTACAATGCCCTCAAGTACACTGCAAAGGTAAAAAAAATTGCCACCTCGCCTATAGGTTGTTATCACTCCATATAAGTGAAATATTCTCGACTGTGATGTAAAACACTGTTCAATCAATCAATCCTCCAGGCATGGTTTAGTTTCAGCTTGTTGGTGAATGTTACAAACAATATGTTGTATATCATCCCTTGTATAAGAACAAGTTTTGATATCCAATATTAAAAAAGTTTTTTAAAGACAGCTTTAAAGTTTTTGGATGAACTAGATGTGTAGGCATGCTATATTGTTCTTTGATTTGGCAATTTTTGCAGCTGGCTAAAGATTGAAACAAAATAATTTGGTAAAATTTGAGTTTGGTCATGTTTTATGCACCATATGTCATTGCCTAAACTCTAAATTTGTACAACTAATAATTCTGTTGGATATTAAAAAAGTCTAGACATTTTACATAGTTTACACCATTTCTTCTGCCTACAATTTGCCCAACACTTCTCTGGAAAAATGTTTATCAGGTCTTTTATTGGGACAATATTTTGGTGAGTAGATGTGCCATTAGCTATGCATATTTTGATCATGCACATAGTTGGGAATACTGTGTTTTTAGTCCTATCTATATTAGTATATGAGATTCATGATAGGTAAGTCATTCTGCAACATTTAAAGTTATGCAGGGGTTTGGTATTTATCTCATAAAAGATTTATGTACCCTGAGCAGCATGCAAAAGGTACATTGATCTTTGACATGGTACATGGCGTCATAACCTGACATAGCCCTGGTATAATGTTTTTGTCTTACCCTTCAAAGTGGTATAAGTTGTCTTTTGAACTTTGATTTCCTATTCTGTAGTACTTGTGTATATTGTCATGGTAACCCAGGCAAGTTAACCAATCACTATAAGAGAAATTTCTTTGAAGGGTGACAGTATTTGGATGCATAGATTTAATGGACTATACCAACATGTTAATGTTCACATCCATGTGAGTGTAATGATACATCAGAGTTTTGTTTTCTGTCTTGTTACAGGTGTATGTAGGTGTAGATGATAAAGGAACTAGGACCTTTCCTGCAGGAAGTCTTGGATTTACCGGAAATGTTCCGCCATCAGATATTTCTTCTGCCTCTGGAAAGTTTTACATTAATGCAAGAACAGATTCTATCATATCAGTAAAGGGCTATCATGCCAAATATTCCATTGGTATGTTGCAGTATATAAATGCAATATTATGTTAATATGATATATTTGAAGAAGTGATCATTTTTAATGTTACCCTCTCAATCATTGCTATATTTATTTTATTACATAGAATTTAGAATTTTTGTACTCATCTTTTTCCTCAACAAAGGCAAACCTTGTAGCCACCATATACATGTACATTTTGATCGCTTTTCTAGAGTTTAAAATATTTGATTGATAGAGAGTAATATACTGCTGAATTTGTGATTAATCTGTGCATATGTAACATTTTTTTCTGAGTTGCACCTTAGACATTTTAATTATGCTTTCTGCAATCTTTACCAACAGTTTAATGACAACAGTAAACTTGCATATTTTGCTTTGCCTATTGGAAAACTTATTATAATATTTAGTTATTATATATATGTATTTGTATTTATGTTTTGATTTTCTTCTCCAGGTTGTCCAGATCCCAACTTTAACACCAATACTATCATTACTCCCTCTGTGTCTAGGTTTGATTTTGGAGTTCATTTTAATGTTACTTGTCGGCATGGTTACTCCTTTGCTGCTGAAGAGTTCCTGAAGGCAGATAACACTTCTATGTCTTATGTTGATATGGAATGTTTATTTGGAGGAAAATGGAATGTCAATCGGATGCCACAGTGTCAAGGTGAAATATTACTTTAATATTTTGAAAAGTTCAAGACTGAAGAAGTCAATGAATTAGGAACTTTAGCATGCACTCCTGTATAGAGTTATTAATTTACTTTTTTCAAATTATTGCTTGTATGTACAGTAAAACCTTGAATCACTGCCACAATTTGGTCTGAACAATTTTGACATTATAAAGGTATTCTGGCAATAAATTGAGGGATACTTATGAAGAAAAAAGGGAGAGGATGGGTTTTCAGGGATTCATCAAGGGCCTATTTAGGGCCGAAATGGGAATAGGAAATGGGAAAAACGGCTGAGAAAATTCCCAATTAGAAAATTGTTGATTTTAAACAAAAACGAAAGTAAATTTTGTGAATCCCTCCAAACAGCAAAATCAAGTAAAAGATTCTAGATTATTTTAAAACAACATCTGCAAAACAAGATAAAAATATTGCTTCTACATCAAAGGCTTCCAAGGTCGTGAGTAAATCGACTTCTGACATGATGTCGAAGTTTTCCTAAAATGAGCAGAAAGTTGATAGTTTTTCCCAATTTTTAGTTTAGGGCCTTTTCCCAAAAGACCCTGATAAATCCCTGGTTTTGAACTACAGAAAAGCGTGGCGATATGTGAGGTGGCAAAATTTAAATTGATGTTTTACTGTATTTGGATTTCACTTTGAATGTTACTTCACATGTGGTAACTGCTTTGAATTCAAGTACATGTAATTATAAGCCTTTATTGGCATGAATTGGAATATTGGACCGGATAGTTTTACCATTGTAGTGCAATATATGTACTTTTAATCAAAAAAAAAAAAAAAAAAAAAATGAAAATGCAGTTTGACAACATTATACTTTGCAGTAGCATGGAGCCATCAGGGCCAGATTACATTAACACATCAAAATTTATTACTAAAGGAACAAAAAAGGCACTACATTACTATGAATTTATTCTATTGTAATTTTTGTTGTAGTGGTTTATTGTGGACAGCCACCATTTCTTCTGAATGGCTACATATCACAATCTACTGGAGTAGTCTTTCAGTCAGTAGTTACCTACAGTTGTTTAGATGGATTTACACCAGATGACAGCACCTCAGTATCTTGTCAGTCTGATGGATCATGGGAAGCCTTACCAGTTTGTAAAGGTTAGAGTTTAATATTAAACATTTTAATGTGGTTTTAGAAGCAGATACTTTATAATTGCTTTTGTTATAAATATGATTACCATGGCAATTGGAACTCATAATCTTTTATTTTAAAAAATGGTACAATCTGTAAGATAATGTTTATCAGATGTGAATTTATCATTCTTAAACTCATAACCATAAATATCCATTGGTACCTGAAAATTTGTCAAATTCTTCATAGGCACTGTCCATTTTCATATAAACTTTTAGCTCACCTCACAAAAGGTGCAGTGTATGTATTTATGCATATGTGTGTGTATGTTGTTTACACCTATTTTCAACTTTTTTCTGAAACAACTGGACAGATTTAAATGAAAGTATTTATTAGCAGATAAAATTAAGATTTGTTTGTGGCATTACCATGGTTACCAAACCTAGGTCAAGATGACCTAGCGGTGCAAAAATTAAAAAAAAAAAACTTCTTCGAAAGCGACTGTTGAAGAAAAAAATCTGGCTTTCATAGTTTTAAAGTTGTGACTTACTGTACATACTGATATGATATCATTGTAGCTGTGGATTGTTCATCTCCAGCTGATATAGACTATGGATCGTATTCCATTCATGAGGGTAATGGAACGGAATTTGGAAGTCGGTTGATTTATACTTGTAACAGTGGATATCAGATTGTTGGAGATCCAGTTTTATTTTGCTTAACAAATGGAACCTGGAACAATAATTATCCTTCTTGTTCAAGTAAGTGTATGGAATGTAACTTTCAACATATCACCAAAACGGTAGATGATCTGTCAAGGGGTGGTGTCTAGTTCATTTTAGAATAGAACAGTTTTTTATTTATCAATTAATATGTATGTATAGACACCACCAAAGATATTCCAAAACTTTTTTTTAGGTAGACCTTTCTTGGATCTATGTAAAGAAGTTATGTTTTTTTCGGTACAGCTAGTGTGATATTGTTGTAAATAGGCTTATAAGGAGGAGCAGCCAGGCCCAATATATTACTTCTTACTGTCCATGTATTCAGTGTAAGCATGTTTGTAATATTCGTGTAATTGATGATAATTTAAATGAAATCATAATTTGAATTTTTAAAATGTATAATTTTCTGTTACAGAACTTCAGTGTGCAGTGCCTGTAATTCACCATGGTTCCTTTAACACATCTAGTAAATTTGTACAGTATCAGGATGAACTTCTCCTGTCATGTGACCAAGGATATGAGGTCAAAGGTCAAATAACCACCATCACATGTGGTCAGGATCAGACATTTGGAAGTAGAATCCCAGAATGCATTGGTATGTTGGAAAGCTTTTACAGATTATTTAATTGCTTTTAGTTCCCGGATCATTCAGCTAGATTTTATTGTAGCCACAATGAATGGGCTACTTTAAAGTGTAATGTAAGTTTATCTTGCCAATCTGGGTACCTTTGTTTTTGCCATTTGATATACTGTAAACCAAATTTTATTCGTTTGTGATTAACTCCGTGAGGACAAAATAATCGCCAAAGTTAATCGTCGCAAATTTGTTTCAAAAAATGGTTTTATTAATGCCAAATGTTCAGGTAATTTCCATATCACGAAAGTTAATAGGTGCAAAATGGTTTTAATAAAAGAATCATGAAAGTTAATATCTGTGAATAAAAGTTGGTTTACAGTAGCTTTATAATCAGACTTGTACTGTAACCATCGTGTAACACACCATTATGATGATTTTGTAATTTAATATACAATTTTTTGAGATTTTAATAACAAAATCATAATTTGATGAGCTAAAGGGGGGAATTATGCTGGGTTGGAATGGGACTTACAGAATTTGTGAGTGCTCTACCTGTCATCACCTAATTAAACCTGCTTAAATTCTTGTTTTAGATATTTTAATCTTTTATTTACAGACATAAATGAATGTGTGACTGGAAGGAGTACCTGCAGTGTTCTAGAGGATTGTACAAACACAGAAGGCAGCCATAATTGTTCTTGTAAATCTGGTTACTATAGAAACTCTACTGGAGACTGTGATGGTAATTTCATATATACACTTTTAAATACAAACCCATTTTCTTTACTTAGGCTTTCTCCTATTCCATGAAACTATATTTTGTGGTTCTAAAAACTACCTTTGGTATGTGTATGTGCGTGCGTGCGTCGTTAACACACATTTTCGATTTCTCCTCTGAAAGTACTTGGCAGATTTCAACGAGACTTGGTCAGAAGCATGTCTTGGTCGGTGCAATTTAGATTTGTTCGTGGATTGTACAAACACAGAAGGCAGCCATAATTGTTCTTGTAAATCTGGTTACTATAGAAACTCTACTGGAGACTGTGATGGTAATTTCATATATACACTTTTAAATACAAACCCATTTTCTTTACTTAGGCTTTCTCCTATTCCATGAAACTATATTTTGTGGTTCTAAAAACTACCTTTGGTATGTGTATGTGCGTGCGTGCGTCGTTAACACACATTTTCGATTTCTCCTCTGAAAGTACTTGGCAGATTTCAACGAGACTTGGTCAGAAGCATGTCTTGGTCGGTGCAATTTAGATTTGTTCGTGGCGTTGCCATGGCTACCAAAACTAGGTCACAGTGACCTAGGGGTGCAAATATCTTGAAAAATCTTCTTCTCTGAAACCCATGATAGGAGAAAAAATCTGATGTGATATTTGGCTTCTCTAGCGTCTTAAGCCTGTAGTTTGTTCATTTCATGAAATTCGGTCGAAAAATGGGTTACGCGTTTTTGCGTTTAATTTTGAAAAAAATCGTAAAATGGTATCAAATTGTTATAACTTGACTATATGACCAGATAATGACATGGGGTTTTCAGTTTTGACATCTTCTTGTTAGTATCTTCAAAATGAGGTCAAGGTCAATTGTGAAGGTCGTGACCTAATTTTTTTTACCTCTGATTATAATTATTATGTCAAACACTATAAACTTTTTGTATAGGCATGTATATTAGAATGTTGTAGGTATTGATACAACAATCATTTTGATGTATAGAAAAAGGTCATGGGTTCAAAGGTCAAGGTCACATATACGAAACAATACTGAAATGGTTAATTATCTCGAAAACTATAAACTTTTTGTATAGGCATGTATATTATAATGTTGTAGGTATTGATATAACGATCATTTTGATGTATAGAAAAACATCATGGGTTCAAAGGTCAAGGTCACAGATGTGAAACAATACCGAAATGGTTGATTATCTTGAAAACTATAATCTTTTTGTATAGGCATGTATATAAGAATGTTGTAGGTATTGATACAACAATCATTTTGATGTATAGAAAAAGGTCATTGGTTCAAAGGTCAATGCCACAGATGCGAAACAATACTGAAATAGTTAATTATCTCGAAAACTTTAAACTTTTTGTATAGACATGTATATTAGAATGTTGTAGGTATTGATACAACAATCATTTTGATGTATAGAAAAAGGTTATGGTTCAAAGGTCAAGGTCACATATGCGAAACAATACGGAAATGTTTAATTATCTCAAAAACTATAAACTTTTTGTATAGACATGTATATTAGAATGTTGTAGGCATCGATACAACGATCATTTTGATGTATAGAAAAAGGTTTTGGGCTCAAAGGTCAAGGTCACAGATGTGAAACAATACTGAAATAGTTAATTATCTTGAAAACTATTAACTTTTTGTATAGGCATGTATATTAGAATGTTGTAGGTATTGATACAACAGTCATGATGTAAAGAAAAAAGTCATTGGGGTTTAG
The DNA here is from genome assembly GCA_021292105.1 of Anadara kagoshimensis. NCBI lineage: Eukaryota > Metazoa > Mollusca > Bivalvia > Arcoida > Arcidae > Anadara > Anadara kagoshimensis. The sequence continues at coordinate 47,092,669 of CM037861.1, forward strand.
TATTTATGTTTTCTTTAAATCTATCAGCTAGCCATTAGTTATCAGGTGAGCGTATTAGGCCCATGGGCCTCTTGTTTTCTGAGTAATCTGTTTTCCTCTGCCATTCCAGAGTTGACCTCATTGATTTAAGTAAAAAAATCTTGACTGGAACACAAAAACACCATTTATCAATCAAAAAATCTAACAATAATACATTTGAACTCCTCGGAGCTGCCACACTTTTTTGGTACTTGGTCCAGGGTATATGGAATTGAGAAAACAAATGTCATTTCATGCAATTTTGGGGGAAATTCCAATGGTAAAATACTTAATAGAAATGTAAAAAATTACAATTTTGTAATTAATGTAGTCAAATTGGGGAAAATTACTTAAATATTTGGTGGAAACTTTGAACCATTGGAATGAGGCCTAATGTCTTGTTTTTCATTATGTTGAAATGCAATAGCATTTCATTTTGCTAGCATACCACATGATAACCCCTAACACTGTTACATGTATTTCTATAGTGGATATTAGATTGCAAAAACTACATTTTTCAATAAAAACATAATGATGGGAATTTATGAGGTAAACCTTTTCCATACGATTCTGTATAAACCTTATGAGATATTGATAACATTTTACACTGTTGGAATTGCAGATGTTGACGTTTTCCCATAAAATTAACATTGTCATGGAAATTTGTGATGTAGATCACACCATGGTACAATGGCAAATCCCATTGTGATAGTTTTGTATTCAATGTTTTAGATGTAGATGAATGCAGTACCAATAATGGTGGATGTAGTGACATATGTGACAATACTGTTGGAGGTTATGTTTGTCGTTGTCAGACTGGATATAGACTGTTTACAGAGAATGGTACAGAGCAATACAACCTAGCTCCTGGTGAGACTGGTCTGTTGTTGGGAGATGTGTACCGTATCAATCATACATGTGTTCGTAAGTCTGTTTTATTCAATTTACACATTATTATGTTTTCCTGAGGGACCTGTGCTACTATAGCATTGTCTTGGGGAGTAAAGTGCCTGAGCCGAATGCATCACATGACACTTTAAAGCATAGTGCATTTTAACCATGGTATGACCTTTAAATTTACAGACAAGGCATTTTCAATTGTATATTGTACATCCTGGTCCAAAATGAATTTGTCTGGGTCCTCGTTACCAAATCTCGACGTCATGTTTGTTTACAAAATTGCGTTCTCGTTCCCAAGGTGGTGTGTGGAAAAAATATAGTACCTGTCTGGAAAAACAATAGTACCTTGCTGTCAACGGTACAATACTAGTTGCTAAGGACAGACAGAAACTATACAAAATAGAGTACACATATAAATTCAATCAATTTTCTACAATTTATCATGTGATGTACTAATACACTTAGAACGCTTTTTCTAGGTGGCACACTTAGGAGATAACTGTATTGCATCTCAGCAAGTGTGGCCAGGTAGACCAACTTGTGACAGTAATATCCTGTTGTTGTTTTTTATCTAATTACTTTTATGTAATTTTTCTTTGATATATATATTTTTTCACAAACAGTATTTAAGCTACGGTATGTTTTTTGAAATGCTTTTAATTCAAAAGGCATTTTTTTTTTTCACAAATTCTGCATTTCACTTAATTATGATATTGCTATCACTCAGTGATACACCATACAAGTTTATTTCTGCTGTTTATATTTAGGTTTACAGTGCCCGTCATTTCCAGTCTTTTTAAACGGATTTGTGACAAATGGAAGTAGAACATCCTACCATTATAGTGATGTGGTGACTTTCCGCTGCAGCTTGGGATTCGTTTTGATAGGAAATGAAACAAATACTTGTAACAGTACTGGACAGTGGGAAGAAACATTTCCATCTTGCCAAGGTTTGTTGCTTGACTTAATATATTATCAGTAGTGACCCCCTCTTCTCCAAAACAAAAGACAAAATCAAAGAAAAAAGCAAAATAAATAATAATAAAAAACAAATATTCAAAAAAAAAAAAAAAAACAACATAAGTCATGTCATATATTGTTTCATGGTCAACTCATGTTTTACTTTGGAAGAATATTGTTTCATGGGTCACATTTGAACTTTCAGTTCTTAGAAACATTGTTATAGGGAATTTAGTTTTATTGTTTCACAAATTTGTATTCTTTAAAATAAAACTATAAAATATTGCTACTATGTTACTTTTATATCTTTAACTGTTGGTTTAAGAACTACCGTAATTACAGAAAATTCTTCATGAAAAAGAAACACTTAAGGGAACGGGAGATTTAATTTTGTAGCAAAAAATAAAAGACTAAGTTACTCAATAAAACAAAGAAGTCTTTAAATCCAGTATCGCATAACATGGTTTAAAAAAGATTTCACTTGTTGTTCTTGATATGTTGTGCATTGTCAATACATTACTTAAGAAACTGGTCATCCATATTTACAACTATATCTGTATATATGTTGATGACAATATACAACATAATAATTTCAGTTGCACAGTGTCCGGTAGTTATTCCATCAAACTTGATTAACCCACCATCAATCACTAAACTGGATCCTGTAACATATAAAGGTTTCTTGAATTTTACCTGCAACGTACCTGGACAAGGTGTGCTAATGAAGTCAAGGCAATGTTTGTATGATAGAAAATCTGATGAATACAGCCTTTTTGGGGATCCATATGAATGTGGAGGTATGTGTTTAACATCTCTCTCTCTCTCTCTTGCTCTCGCTTCTCTCTCCTTCTCTGCCACTTTCTTTCTCTGTCACTTTCTCTCTTTTTCTCTCTCTTACCCTCTCTTTTCTCTTTCTTCTTTCATTCTCTTGCTCTCTTCTCTCTCTTGCTAACTCTTCCTCTGCCCCCCCCCCCCTCTCTCTCTCTCTCTCTCTCTCTCTCTCTCTCTCTCTCTCTCTCTCTCTCTCTCTCTCTCTCTCTCTCTCTCTCTCTCTTCTCTGCTCTCTTCCTGCCACTCTCTCTTTCTGTCCGTGTGTGGTTTGGATTTTCAATTTGCTACAATGTGCTTATACTTAAGAAGTAACCATAAATTCTTACCTGTACAAAAGCAGACTAGAAATGCTTGCACAAACTCACACACTTCACGAATTTCTGGTTATATTAATCCATAGAATACATTAAATATACATCATCTCCAGTAAGTTATAAATTGCTGATGTAATGTAAAATTATGCAAACATTTTTGTTGTTAATTGTAATTTATTTATACACAAACCTTTATGGCGTTAGGTTGCTAAGAGTCATGACACATCTTTTATATCTCATTCAAATGAAAACTTGTATAATCGGGTGAATTTGTGCACTAAGAAAATCCTCCATCAATTTTGAGGGCCAGTAATATGCCATTTGCAGACCTGCCAACCCTTACGATTTTTCCGTAGTTCTTACTGAAAATTGCCGAAAATTTTAAATTCTTACGATTGTACGGATACGGCATGTTTTCTTCCGATTTTTATCTTTTCCGGATATTCTCTTTGCGTTTCCAAACCATGTTTTAGAAAACTGTCCTGGAAACGCTTTTAAGGCATGCAGATTGCAATAAAGCATTAAAAAGATAGCCATCGATCACTGTGGTTACGCAAAGTCGGAAGAGCGTTTGATAGTAAAGCATTTCAAAGACATTCTGAAGTGTAATAATCAAGCATCTGTGTGATTTTAAAGCTTCTTGCGGTAACTGTCACATCTCAAAAATGAGCAAACGCAAAGCAGATATGGCGGATTATAGAGTCGGCTCCGAAAAAAAGGAATCAGTATGCCCAAAAAGCTAAACCGACGTATTTTTCAACGTGGTCCTTCATAAAACGGAGCAAAAAGGGAGATTTTTTCGTCAATTGCTGCATATGTCTAGTTGAACTAATTATCGCACATGGCGGTATTGACGATATCCGGCGATAAAAAAACTTTTGTAAAATCTTACTGAAACTGGTGCAATCTTACTGAAAAATGTCCTGGATCTTACAGAATAGTTGCCCAGGGGGTTGGCAGGTCTGCATTTGACTAATTTTTCTTTATACTTATATTTTTTATCAGTGATAGATTGTGGCTTGCCTGAACAAATAAAGAATGGATTTATATCCTCTTATGACAACACTACATATGGAAACCAGTTTAATGTGAGCTGCCATGATTTTTACTTGTTGCATGGCAACAGTAGTCAAGGAGATTTGACAGTACGTTGTTCCAGTGATGCATACTGGGATTTTGGCAACATCAGATGTTTACGTAAGTTTTTAGTTTCATAATTATTAAGCCTATTCAAAAAATTTTAAAACTTTGACGTAAAAATTAAAAAATTTCAAAATTCTTTTTTGAGAGTTGAACTAAGGAATATGTCTTTTTATAGTCCGTCAGCGATATTTTGGCAGAGTGTTTATTAACATTGAAGAGTCTATTTAATGTGGACAGCCTAAGATGGGGATAATATAAAGGTGGGGATGACAAATGAATGCATGAAGACATGAATATACGTATACGATAACACGGTATAATACTTATCAGTGTATAATAAACTCTGCCAAAATATCGCTGACGGACTATAGTGTCCTATAAAGAAGGAAATATGTGTATTCATCTTTAGAAATGAAGTCAACAATCACATAAAATTTAAAAAACACATTTGATGCATTTAATTAAGAATGCAATTATTTTTCAGCTCTGAGATGCCCTGACCCAGGGAGACCTCTTGGTGGCAGTAAAGGATCTAGTGATTATTCTGTGTATAGTACGGTGACATTTACTTGTGATAGATCAGGATTTCTGCTATCAGATCCGTACCCTATCCAGTGTATACCGAGTGCTGACAACCAAACACTGGTCTGGAATTCATCAGTCCCTACATGTTCAGGTATGTTGTTGTTGTTGTGTATCTCCCACCACTGTCTAGTGAACGGCAGGTTTCACAGTGGGATACTGCATAAATAAAATTCCTTCATGAGAATACAGTCACTTAGTTAAAACTGAACTAAATTGAACTCTATGGTAAATTGTTTCTATTTTGAGGTCAGACTTGCCAACTCTCATGCCAGCTTCATGTTAAATTACCCCATACTTGTCAGAAAAATAGATTTTAAAGAAATACAGTAAAACCTCGATTCATCGCCACCATTTGTTCAGTCAAATTTTGGCGTTATAAAGGGGTTTGGCAATAAATCGAGGGAGGCTCATAAAGAAAAACATAAAGAAAATGGATTTTGGGACTTCAAAATAGTATGGCGATAAGCGAGGTGGCAAAGTTATCGAGGGGCATTATAACGAGGTTTTACTGTAGTTGAAAATCTAAAAGTTGCTTAATTGCCTATATGTACCATTTGAAACTGGTAAGTTTACTGGAAAAAATCCATTGCATTTGTAAAATTGTTCACTACATAATTTCTTTGTATGGCAGCCTGTAAAATTGCTATTGTATGTAATTAATATTCAAGTTATACATTTCAGATAAAACAGCACCAGTTATTACAGGATGCCCAGCCGAATCGTTAGCTGTGAAGATGTACAGCAGTGCCAAGTTTAATGTTCCAACTTTTACTGACAACTCTGGTTCAGTATATAATGTAACTGTAGAACCATCAGATTTTGATCCGTCATACCCAGTTCTGCAGAATGTCTCTGTTTTATACACAGTCTATGATCATGTTGGAAATCAGCAGCAATGTCAGACACACATCAGAATTTTAGGTGATTATCATGATAATAAAGATTACATAAAGAACATCAAGTTACAATGAGATCATTATACTACAGAGATACTGTCCCTCAAGGGTTAAGAATTACATTGCCTCTCACTGCCTAGGTTTGAATCCCACTTAGGACAGATCCTAGTGTGAGAAAGTTTGTCAGTTCACTTGCCAAGGGTCGGTGATTTTTTGGGCTTACTCCACCATCCATGAAGTGTGCCTTGATGTAAGCGCAAGAATCTTGATTGACTCCATTACTCCACTCCCCTCAGACATGTGGTTTGAAAGGATTGTATATACATTATATAGAACATATATACAGAGATTATTCTCTTGATGAACATCTCCTATCAAACTAGAGATAGTATGTTATGCTAAGGTCATTTTTAAGAACCCTTTCTTTCTCCTCTTTCACTTTTACAAATTCAGGTGTAAAACATGTACATGGTTGAATGATAACACTTTTTTCCATAACTGCTCATGTAAGATAGGATTTTCCACCATGTGAGATACCGTATCTCACATGACCACGTGACCTTTAGTGACATCACAATCAAGACAATTACATGACGTTATCATGTGGGAAACATGACTTCATCTTGCGGGAAACATGACTTCATCTTGCGGGAAAATGACATCAAATTCTTCAAAAGTTAGAAATTTTGAGTGCGTTTCAAATGATAAATATAGATCCTCATAATGGATTCTTATATTCTCTCATTACAAATCATATTTGTTTTATTGTTTTCTCGGACTTGGCGTAAACTGTAATGAAATTATTTTATTACACTAATGAAAACAACATTGTTAGAACTTTTTCCCTGATGGAATATTCACTGTTTATACATATCCATAGTGAAATCAAGAAAATTTTGATTTTAAGAATTTTAAATAAATCAAACCATTATTTTATTTTCAGATGAGACTGCTCCTGTTGTACAGTGTCCAGACTCTTATATAGCCTATCTGTATGCGGAAGATGAATCAAGAACCATAACTCTTACCAGAGCAGACTTTAATGTTACTGATAATATTGGGGTTAATTCCTTCAGTTTTAGCCCAGATTTTGTTAACGTTTCTATTAATACTTTAAGCAAAGCTTTCACTATTAAAGCAACAGCATCCGATTTTGAAGGAAATATTGGAACTTGTTATTATCAGATTATGGTGAAAGGTAGGTCACCTAGAGATAAAATGGTGAGTTAGTGAGTAAATGGATTTTAACTGAAGTACTGTAGGTCACTTATTTTTCGTGAGTAGAAAATTTTGCGTCAAGACAATTTGGCTTTATTCGCGAATATTTGAATTTGCTTTTAAAATCTTATTAACTCTTTCACCACTACAGACCGCTATAAAGGTCTGGTCCCGAGACATGGATAAATTAATTAAAAATGTATGATTCTAATGGAAATCTCGGTGGCGCAATGGGTTAGGTAGTTTGCCGGGAAGCTACATAACCGATTGATTCAGTAGTCGCGGGTTCGGGTCCCGGCTTCTACAAAATTTATATAGGGTCGATCCTCCCTAACCATCTGGTTTCTACGGTTTCTTCGGGGCCTAGTTACTTCGTGGTGAAAGGGTTAAATACAACATATGTATGTCAACATAGAAATATCTGTGTGCTGGAAATAATTGCATGATATTTGAATCGCGAATGGGATGAGTAGCGAATTTACACAAAAATAAATCTCTCGCGAAATAAAAGTGATCTACAGTATAAGAACCTGCTGATCATGTTGGGAAGATAGTGATAATGTGAATTAAGCTTTACCTTCAAGTCAAGAGAACATATAAAAAAGTATATTATTGCTTCAAAAGTTTATTTTACACCTTTACAATCACTTTTGTGATATATCTGCAGTGTACTTCTAAATTGTGAAATTAAAAGCAATGTCAAAATAAAAGTAAAACATGTAAATGCTAGATCATTGCACCTTGGATTATTGGTTTGGATATCACAAAACCTTGGTGTCATCAAGTCATTTTATCTTTTAATTTATAATAAAAATGTCACCAAATCCATTACTTGTTTCAGCTGTATCTTGTTCACCATTAAGCCTGCCAACACCGCTATATGCCTCTACAAATTGTTCATCTAAAGACAACTCTACGGGGTATTATTGTGAAGTGAGGTGTGATCAGGGGTATTACTTTTATGAGAAGTATGAAAATGAAGTATTTGTTACTGAGTGTAATACTGGAGGAGACTGGACCAACAAACATATACCATCATGTGTCTGTAAGTTTGAATATATTTGGAAATATCCCTTAGATCCATGTTTCTTTCATTCCCAGTTTTAATTTCACAGGTGGTGTGTTTATCAAGATAATCAAAATATACTTACCTATTACTAGATTGGTTGGTTGGTTGTATGTTGCTTAACATTGCATCAGCAATTTTTCAGCTATTCACAACAAGAACTATTTTATTAATCTCTATGGATTAATCTATGAACAATTTTATGTATGCATGTGAAAACAAGTGTGTTGTATGGTCTGCCTTGTACTAGCGCGCACTAATGGCGACTTTAACGTACTAGCTCACAGAGTCAGTAAGCCGCAGACAAGTGTACTACTCCCCCAGTCCATTATACTGATACAAGGTGAATCAGTAAAGGCAAACGGCAAGAAAATTCACTTTCTTACATGTGGTCCAAGTGGGACTTGAACTCACAGCTGTGAGAGACCCTGAATTTGAAGACTGACGTCTTATCCATTAGGCCTCAGCGGCCTCTACCCACCTAATACTAGAGCTTCTGACCTATTTCCCTGGTGGAACTTAGCTGGTTTAACTTCATTAGCCCGTTTTCAGTTTTACTTTGTTCTTTGGAATGTGATTTTCACATTGACTGGTATGTTTGTTTTTGATTTTTCACAAATTTTGAAAACTTGCTTAATAAATTTTGTTTTGATGCCCCTTGATCACTTTGCCACTTTACTTATTGCCACAGTATTTTAAAGTCCCCATGTTTTTTCTCCCTTATTGCCACAGTATTTTGAAGTCCCCATGTTTTTTCTCCCTTATTGCCACAGTATTTTGAAGTCCCCATGTTTTTTCTCCCTTATTGCCACAGTATTTTAGAGTCCCCATGTTTTTTTTCCCTTATTGCCACAGTATTTTAAGGTCCCCATGTTTTTTCTCCTTATTGCCACAGTATTTTAAAGTCCCCATGTTTTTTCTCCCTTATTGCCACAGTATTTTAAAGTCCCCATGTTTTTTCTCCCTTATTGCCACAGTATTTTAAAGTCCCCATGTTTTTTCTCCCTTATTGCCACAGTATTTTAAAGTCCCATGTTTTTTCTCTCTTATTGCCACAGTATTTTGAAGTCGCCATGTTTTTTCTCCCTTATTGCCACAGTATTTTAAAGTCCCCATGTTTTTTCTCCCTTATTGTCACAGTATTTTGAAGTCCCCATGTTTTTTGTCCCTTATTGCCACAGTATTTTAAAGTCCCCATGTTTTTTCTTCCTTATTGCCACAGTATTTTAAAGTCCCCATGTTTTTTCTCCCTTATTGCCACAGTATTTTAAAGTCCCCATGTTTTTCTCCCTTATTGCCACAGTATTTTAAAGTCCCCATGTTTTTCTCCCTTATTGCCACAGTATTTTAAAGTCCCCATGTTTTTTCTCCCTTATTGCCACAGTATTTTAAGGTCCCCATGTTTTTTCCCTTATTGCCACAGTATTTTAAAGTCCCCATGTTTTTTCTCCCTTATTGCCACAGTATTTTGAAGTCCCCATGTTTTTTCTCCCTTATTGCCACAGTATTTTGAAGTCCCCATGTTTTTTCTCCCTTATTGTCACAGTATTTTAAAGTCCCCATGTCTTTTCTCTCTTATTGCCACAGTATTTAAAGTCCCCATGTTTTTTCTCCCTCATTGCTACAGTATTATGAAGTCCCCATGTTTTTTCTCCCTTATTGCCACAGTATTTTAAAGTCCCCATGTTTTTTCTCCCTTATTGCCACAGTATTTTGAAGTCCCCATGTTTTTTCTCCCTTATTGCCACAGTATTTTAAAGTCCCCATGTTTTTTCTTCCTTATTGCCACAGTATTTTAAAGTCCCCATGTTTTTTCTCCATTATTGCTACAGTATTTTGAAGTCCCCATGTTTTTTCTCCCTTATTGGTATAGTATTTTGAAGTCTCCATGTTTTTTCTCCCTTATTGCCACAGTATTTTGAAGTCCCCATGTTTTTTCTCCCTTATTGTCACAGTATTTTAAGGTCCCCATGTTTTTAGCTCACCTGAGCACAAAGTGCTCAAGTGAGCTATTGTGATCAGTCTTTGTCCGTCGTGCGTCGTGCGTCGTGCGACGTGCGTCGTGCGTCGTGCGTCAACTTTTCATTGTTAACACTCTAGAGGCCACAGTTTTTGTTATATCTTCATCAAACTTGTCCAGAACATTGTTCAGGTCAAAAGCTAAGTCAAGTTCATATATGGAATGTGTTGGATCAATAAGTAGGTCACTAGGTCAAATCAAAGAAAAACCTTGTTAACACTCTAGAGTCCATATTTTTTGTCCAATCTTCATATAATTTGTCCAGAACAACGTTCATGACCAAAGCAAGGTCAAGTTCGTATATGGGTCATGTTGGATCAATAAGTAGGTCACTAGGCCAAATCATAGAAAAACCTTGTTAACACTCTAGAGTCCATATTTTTTGTCTAATCTTCATATAATTTGTCCAGAACGATGTTCATGACCAAAGCAAGGTCAAGTTCGTATATGGGTTATGTTGGGTCAATAAGTAGGTCACTAGGTCAAATCATAGAAAAACCTTGTTAACTCTATAGAGTCCATATTTTTTGTCCAATCTTCATATAATTTGTCCAGAACGATGTTCATGACCAAAGCAAGGTCAAGTTCGTATATGGGTTATGTTGGGTCAATAAGTAGGTCACTAGGTCAAATCATAGAAAAACCTTGTTAACGCTATAGAGTCCATATTTTTTGTCCAATCTTCATATAATTTGCCCAGAACGATGTTCATGACCAAAGCAAGGTCAAGTTGGTATATCGTTAATGTTGGGTTAACAAGTAGGTCACTAGGTCAAATCAAAGAAAAACCTTGTTAACACTCTAGAGTCCATATTTTTTGTCCAATCTTTATATAATTTGTCTAGAATGATGATCATGACCATAGCAAAGTCAAGGACATATACCGATCATGTTGGGTCAATAAGTAGGTCACTAGGTCAAATCAAAGAAAAACCTTGTTAACACTATAGAGTCCATAGTTTTTGTCCAATCTTCATATAATTTGTCCAGAACAATGTTCATGACCAAAGCAAGGTCAAGTTTGTATATGGGTCATGTTGAGTCAATAAGTAGGTCACTAGGCCAAATCTTAGAAAAACCTTGTTAACACTATAGAGTCCATATTTTTTGTCCAATCTTCATATAATTTGTCCAGAACGATGTTCATGACCAAAGCAAGGTCAAGTTTGTATATGGGTCATGTTGGGTCAATAAGTAGGTCACTAGACAAAATCATAGAAAAACCGTGTTAACACTATAGAGTCCATATTTTTTGTCCAATCTTCATATAATTTGTCCAGAAAGATGTTCATGACCAAAGCAAGGTCAAGTTTGTATATGGGTCATGTTGGGTTAATAAGTAGGTCACTAGGTCAAATCAAAGAAAAACCTTGTTAACACTCTAGAGTCCATATTTTTTGTCCAATCTTCATATAATTTGTCCAGAACAACGTTCATGACCAAAGCAAGGTCAAGTTCGTATATGGGTCATGTTGGATCAATAAGTAGGTCACTAGGCCAAATCATAGAAAAACCTTGTTAACACTCTAGAGTCCATATTTTTTGTCTAATCTTCATATAATTTGTCCAGAACGATGTTCATGACCAAAGCAAGGTCAAGTTCGTATATGGGTTATGTTGGGTCAATAAGTAGGTCACTAGGTCAAATCATAGAAAAACCTTGTTAACTCTATAGAGTCCATATTTTTTGTCCAATCTTCATATAATTTGTCCAGAACGATGTTCATGACCAAAGCAAGGTCAAGTTCGTATATGGGTTATGTTGGGTCAATAAGTAGGTCACTAGGTCAAATCATAGAAAAACCTTGTTAACGCTATAGAGTCCATATTTTTTGTCCAATCTTCATATAATTTGCCCAGAACGATGTTCATGACCAAAGCAAGGTCAAGTTGGTATATCGTTAATGTTGGGTTAATAAGTAGGTCACTAGACCAAATCATAGAAAAACCTTGTTAACACTATAGAGTTCATAGTTTTTGTCCAATCTTCATATAATTTGTCCAGAATGATGTTCATGACCAAACCAAGGTCAATTTCTTATATGGGTCATGTTGGATCAATAAGTAGGTCACTAGGCCAAATCATAAAAAAACCTTGTTAACACTCTAGAGTCCATATTTTTCGTTTAATCTTCATATAATTTGTCCAGAACAATGTTTATGACCAAAGCAAGGTCAAGTTTGTATATAGGTCATGTTGGGTCAATAAGTAGGTCACTAGGCCAAATCAAACAAAAACCTTGTTAACACTCTAGAGTCCATATTTTTTGTCCAATCTTCATATAATTTGTCCAGAACAATGTTCATGACGAAAGCAAGGTCAAGTGTGTATATTGGTCCTGTTGGGTTAATAAGTAGGTCACTAGGCCAAATCAGAGAAACATTGTTAACACTATAGAGTCCATAGTTTTTGTCCAATCTTCACATAATTTGTCCAGAATGATGTTCATGACCAAAGCAAAGTCAATTTGTTATATGGGTCATGTTGGATCAATAAGTAGGTCACTAGTCCAAATCATAAAAAAACCTTGTTAACACTCTAAAGTCCATATTTTTTGTCCAATCTTCATATAATTTGTCCAGAACAATGTTCATGACCAAAGCAAGGCCATGTTCATATATCGTTAATGTTGGGTCAATAAGTAGGTCATTAGGTCAAATCAAAGAAAAACCTTGTTAACACTCTAGAGTCCATATCTTTTGTCCAATCTTCATATAGTTTGTCCAGAATGATGTTCATGACCAAAGCAAGGTCAAGTTTGTATATGGGTCATGTTGGGTCAATAATTAGGTCACAAGGTCAAATCTAAGAAAAACCTTGTTAACGCTATAGAGTCCATATTTTTTGTCCAATCTTCATATAATTTGTCCAGAATGATGTTCATGACCAAAGCAAGGTCAAGTTTGTATATGGGTCATGTTGGATCAATAAGTGGGTCACTAGTCCAAATCATAAAAAAACCTTGTTAACGCTATAGAGTCCATATTTTTTGTCCAATCTTCATATAATTTGTCCAGAACAATATTCATGACCAAAGCAAGGCCATGTTCATATATCGTTAATGTTGGGTCAATAAGTAGGTCACTAGGTCAAATCAAAGAAAAACCTTGTTAACACTCTATAGAGTCCATATCTTTTGTCAAATCTTCATATAGTTTGTCCAGAATGATGTTCATGGCCAAAGCAAGGTCAAGTTTGTATATGGGTCATGTTGGGTCAATAATTAGGTCACAAGGTCAAATCTAAGAAAAACCTTGTTAACACTATAGAGTCCATACTTTTTGTTTAATCTTCATATAATTTGCCCAGAACGATGTTCATGACAAAAGCTAAGTCAAGTTTGTATACGGGTCATGTTGGATCAATAAGTAGGTCACTAGGTCAAATCATAGAAAACCTTGCTAACACGTTAGAGTCCATGTTTTCTGTCCAATCTTTGTATAATTTGTCAAGAACAATGTTCAGGACAAAAGCTTGGTCAAGTTCATATTAACTTATAATGAATTCTGTTAATCCTCTATTCATGACATTATTGGAAAAATGTGTATAATTCAACTTATTCTCAGGTGAGTGCCAGGGCCTCATGGCCCTCTTGTTTCTCTCTTATTGCCACAGTATTTTAAAGTCCCCATGTTTTTTCTTCCTTATTGCCACAGTATTTTAAAGTCCCCATGTTTTTTCTCCCTTATTGCTACAGTATTATGAAGTCCCCATGTTTTTTCTCCCTTATTGCCACAGTATTTTAAAGTCCCCATGTTTTTTCTTCCTTATTGCCACAGTATTTTAAAGTCCCCATGTTTTTTCTCCCTTATTGCCACAGTATTTTGAAGTCCCCATGTTTTTTCTCCCTTATTGCCACAGTATTTTGAAGTCCCCATGTTTTTTCTCCCTTATTGCCACAGTATTTTGAAGTCCCCATGTTTTTTCTCCCTTATTGCTACAGTATTTTGAAGTCCCCATGTTTTTTCTCCCTTATTGGTACAGTATTTTGAAGTCCCCATGTTTTTTCTCCCTTATTGCCACAGTATTTTGAAGTCCCCATGTTTTTTCTCCCTTATTGCCACAGTATTTTAAAGTCCCCATGTTTTTTCTCCCTTATTGCCACAGTATTTTGAAGTCCCCATGTTTTTTCTCCCTTATTGCCACAGTATTTTGAAGTCTCCATGTTTTTTCTCCCTTATTGCCACAGTATTTTGAAGTCCCCATGTTTTTTCTCCCTTATTGCCACAGTATTTTGAAGTCCCATGTTTTTTCTCCCTTATTGTCACAGTATTTTAAGGTCCCCATGTTTTTTCTCTCTTATTGCCACAGTATTTTAAAGTCCCCATGTTTTTTCTCCCTTATTGCTACAGTATTATGAAGTCCCCATGTTTTTTCTCCCTTATTGCCACAGTATTTTAAAGTCCCCATGTTTTTTCTCCCTTATTGCTACAGTATTTTGAAGTCCCCATGTTTTTTTCTCCCTTATTGCTACAGTATTTTGAAGTCCCCATGTTTTTTCTTCCTTATTGCCACAGTATTTTAAAGTTCCCATGTTTTTTCTTCCTTATTGCCACAGTATTTTAAAGTCCCCATGTTTTTTCTCCATTATTGCCACAGTATTTTAAAGTCCCCATGTTTTTCTCCCTTATTGCCACAGTATTTTGAAGTCCCCATTTTTTTCCCTTATTGCTACAGTATTATGAAGTCCCCATGTTTTTTCTCCCTTATTGCCACAGTATTTTAAATTCCCCTTGTTTTTTCTCCCTTATTGCCACAGTATTTTAAAGTCCCCATGTTTTTCTCCCTTATTGCCACAGTATTTTGAAGTCCCCATGTTTTTTCTCCCTTATTGCTACAGTATTATGAAGTCCCCATGTTTTTTCTCCCTTATTGCCACAGTATTTTAAAGTCCCCATGTTTTTTCTCCCTTATTGCCACAGTATTTTAAAGTCCCCATGTTTTTTCTCCCTTATTGCCACAGTATTTTAAAGTCCCCATGTTTTTCTCCCTTATTGCCACAGTGTTTTAAAGTCCCCATGTTTTTTCTCCCTTATTGCCACAGTATTTTGAAGTCCCCATGTTTTTTCTCCCTTATTGCCACAGTATTTTGAAGTCCCCATGTTTTTTCTCCCTTATTGCTACAGTATTTTGAAGTCCCCATGTTTTTTTCTCCCTTATTGCTACAGTATTTTGAAGTCCCCATGTTTTTTCTCCTTATTGCTACAGTATTTTGAAGTCCCCATGTTTTTTCTCCCTTATTGCTACAGTATTTTGAAGTCCCCATGTTTTTTCTCCCTTATTGCTACAGTATTTTGAAGTCCCCATGTTTTTTCTCCCTTATTGCTGCAGTATTTTGAAGTCCCCATGTTTTTTCTCCCTTATTGCCACAGTATTTTAAAGTCCCCATGTTTTTTCTCCCTTATTGCCACAGTATTTTAAAGTCCCCATGTTTTTTCTCCCTTATTGCCACAGTATTTTAAATATCCATGTTTTTTCTCCCTTATTGCCACAGTATTTTAAAGTCCCCATGTTTTTTCTCCCTTATTGCCACAGTATTTTGAAGTCCCCATGTTTTTTCTCCCTTATTGCCACAGTATTTTAAAGTCCCCATGTTTTTTCTCCCTTATTGCTACAGTATTATGAAGTCCCCATGTTTTTTCTTCCTTATTGCCACAGTATTTTGAAGTCCCCATGTTTTTTCTCCCTTATTGCCACAGTATTTTAAAGTCCCCATGTTTTTTCTTCCTTATTGCCACAGTATTTTGAAGTCCCCATGTTTTTTCTCCCTTATTGCTACAGTATTATGAAGTCCCCATGTTTTTTCTCCCTTATTGCCACAGTATTTTAAAGTCCCCATGTTTTTTCTCCCTTATTGCCACAGTATTTTAAAGTCCCCATGTTTTTTCTTCCTTATTGCCACAGTATTATGAAGTCCCCATGTTTTTTTTTCTCCCTTATTGCTACAGTATTTTGAAGTCCCCATGTTTTTTCTTCCTTATTGCCACAGTATTTTGAAGTCCCCATGTTTTTTCTCCCTTATTGCCACAGTATTTTAAAGTCCCCATGTTTTTTCTCCCTTATTGCCACAGTATTTTGAAGTCCCCATGTTTTTTCTCCCTTATTGCCACAGTATTTTAAAGTCCCCATGTTTTTCTCCCTTATTGCCACAGTATTTTGAAGTCTCCATGTTTTTTCTCTCGTATTGCCACAGTATTTTGAAGTCGCCATGTTTTTTCTCCCTTATTGTCACAGTATTTTAAAGTCCCCATGTTTTTTCTCCCTTATTGCTACAGTATTATGAAGTCCCCATGTTTTTTCTCCCTTATTGCCACAGTATTTTAAAGTCCCCATGTTTTTTCTCCCTTATTGCTACAGTATTTTGAAGTCCCCATGTTTTTTTCTCCCTTATTGCTACAGTATTTTGAAGTCCCCATGTTTTTTCTCCCTTATTGCCACAGTATTTTAAAGTCCCCATGTTTTTTCTCCCTTATTGTCACAGTATTTTGAAGTCCCCATGTTTTTTGTCCCTTATTGCCACAGTATTTTAAAGTCCCCATGTTTTTTCTCCCTTATTGCCACAGTATTTTAAAGTCCCCATGTTTTTTTCTCCCTTATTGCTACAGTATTTTGAAGTTCCCATGTTTTTCTCCCTTATTGCCACAGTATTTTAAAGTCCCCATGTTTTTTCTCCCTTATTGCCACAGTATTTTAAAGTCCCCATGTTTTTCTCCCTTATTGCCACAGTATTTTAAAGTCCCCATGTTTTTTCTCCCTTATTGCCACAGTATTTTAAGGTCCCCATGTTTTTTCTCTCTTATTGCCACAGTATTTTGAAGTCCTCATGTTTTTTCTCCCTTATTGCAACAGTAATTTTAAAGTCCCCATGTTTTTCTCCCTTATTGCTACAGTATTTTGAAGTCCCCATGTTTTTTCTCCCTTATTGCTGCAGTATTTTGAAGTCCCCATGTTTTTTCTCCCTTATTGCCAAAGTATTTTGAAGTCCCCATGTTTTTTCTCCCTTATTGGTATAGTATTTTGAAGTCTCCATGTTTTTTGTCCCTTATTGCCACAGTATTTTAAAGTCCCCATGTTTTTTCTCCCTTATTGCCACAGTATTTTAAAGTCCCCATGTTTTTTTCTCCCTTATTGCTACAGTATTTTGAAGTCCCCATGTTTTTTCTCCCTTATTGCCACAGTATTTTAAAGTCCCCATGTTTTTTCTCCCTTATTGCCACAGTATTTTAAAGTCCCCATGTTTTTTCTCCCTTGATCTATCACCAATTACAAATTCCTTTATAATACTAAAATCTGGCAATAAATCAATGTTTCTCTGCATCAGTAAGTAGTGCAGAGTTCATCGAGTTCATTTAAATTTAATACCAAGTAAAAAGATTATTCAAATTGAAAGGGAGACTTGAACACTGCTAAATTCTTGATTTTCTCATTCTTAATTTTGTCAAAATCTGTATATGTATCATTTTAAATAGTTTCTGATACATTTTACTATTAGAAATTGAACACAAATTCTGTGTGACAGAACAAACACTTGTCCCAGCAGGACTGTAGTGGGCGTTGTTGATGGTCCAGTATAGCCTCTATCCAGATGGATTGTCTAGCACTTTGTAGACATGTATAACATCAACACAAGATGGCTGTTCAATCCCGTTCTTTATTCTACGTCATACCTGTTACGTCACACTGACGTCGTTCACAATACACATGTTTAATAACATACAAATTGGATATGAATCCGGATATTACATCCCTCCATATTTTTAAAAAAGAAAATACAAACTATGTTAACTATTAAAGATAATTAGTACTATGCATTGAGTGCATAAGAAATGTGAAATTATAACAGTTCATTTCAGCCCTGAAATAGAAATGCAAAATAAACATATACTAAAATCAGTGTCAATGAAACACTTAATCCTTGTTTTAAACAAAGTCATCTAGTTTCTGTGGCCGGCGAACCGCTCTTCCTGATCTAGTTACGGTTGTTCCATGTTTTTCTGTAGAACCAGAAGTTTGAATATTTTCACTAGTTTTTGGAATGTCACTCATTTCCTCTTCCAATTCAGAATCTTTTTCTTGGTTCGGGATATCAAAATGAACCTTTTTAAAGAAAGAAGAATTTCTCGTCACAGTGTTCTGTTTGTTGTAATTAGGTCCAGGCGATTGTGACGCAGTATCATATTTCCTTTTGTTGAGACTACAGCATGTGGTGTCGGCATGAATTTAGGTGTCAGTTTGTTTTGTTTAACACTGTTACGCACTAGAACGGTGTCACCAACTTTTAAATCGTGATTTTCAGCTAATAATTTGTTATTAGCATAGTGTCTCATAGTACCTTTGGAGGTTTCGTCACTTTGTCGAGCAAATTCGTCAATTCTATTGTCACCAGACCTCTGCACTTTCACCTGTGGAAGTTTTGTTTTAGGTTCGCGACCGAATAGTAATCGGTGTGGCGATACACCTGTTGAGGCATGTGGTGTGGCTCTGTATTGTCGTAAGAATTGAAACATCTGCTGTTTCCAGTTGCGTTGTTCGATATGCGACGCGCGAATAACCTTCATTAGCGGTTTATTTACCGACTCGGCCTGTGAATTGGCTCGGGGCCAACGAGGTGTGATTCGACGATGTTCGAACCCAGTATTATTTGCGAACTCTCGGAAAGCATGAGAGTTAAAGGGACTCCCGTTGTCAGACTTTATTATCTTCGGAATGCCGAAAACTGACAAAACTTTGTCGAGCACAGCGATTGTTGTATTTGCCGATACGGATTTAGTTACTTCGACTATCGGTACCTGCTATATTCGTCAGTTACTACAAACAAGTACTCGCCGGACGGTAAAGGACCGCAAAAATCCATGCTAAGATCTTGCCACGGTTCCGATGGCAGTTCAGACATATGAAAAGGTTCGAAACGTTTTGGTTTTTCGGTTACCGACTGACAAGCAAGGCAACCTCGAATCGCGTCCTCCACTCGATCATTGATTCCTGGGAACCATACTTTTGATCTAAGAAAGGATTTTGTCCTTGTAATGCCTTGGTGCCCTTCGTGCGCGAGTGAAATAGCTTTGTCGCGTAATTCACGAGGCAATACTATTCTGTGATCGTAATAAAACATTATCGCTATGGACAGATAATTCGTCGCGTATAGTCCTTAATGACTGTAACTCAAGTATGTCGATATCTGGATCCGTTATATTTTTAACTTCATACCAACGCCCTGTGCGAACTAATTCAATAGCTTTCATTATACACTTGTCGCGACTGGTTGCGAGCTTAACGTCATCGATACTAATTGCTTTTAAACACGCCTCTGATGCAATAAAGTTCACGTATTGTTCTGCTACGCGTTCTTCGTGTGATGAAATCGGACACGGTATCGGGTGTCTAGACATGTAATCTGCCGGGTTATCACGTCCAGGGCGATATTTTATTGTCAACTTGTAAGGTTGTAGTCGCAGACCCCATCTTTCGATCCTAAGAGGTGGTTTTGGTTTTGACCATATTTTCTCTAGCGGTTTGTGATCGGTAATCACATCGAAGTTTTAGCGCCGCGAACGAACATGTCGAAATGCTCGCAAGCCCATATACGGCTAACGCTTCTCGCTCGGTTTGACTGTACCGGGATTCTACCGGAGTGAGTGCTCTACTTGCGTATGCAACAACTTTCGAGTCTTGTGCTAGAATCGCGCCTAGCCCACTGGACTCGCATCAACTATTATTTCGATCTGCTTTGCCGGGTCGTAATAAGACATGACGGTGTCGCTTGACAACTTCGATTTAAGCGTCTGAAATGATGCTTCGTGTTCCTCCGTCCAGTTATATTCCACGTCGTTATGTGTGAGTTTTCGCAAAGGTTCCGAAACTGTGGCGTAATCTGGTATAAACCTTGAACAATACGATGCAAATCCGAGAAAACTTTTGAGTTCCTTGACGTTTTGCGGACGCGTAGACTCTCGAATGGCTTTGACCTTTGCGGGATCCGGTGAAACGCCTTGACTGCTAAATACTAATCCGAAGAAATTGATCCTTTGCTTGTTGAACTCGCACTTGCTGCGATTAAGCGTTAAACCATTCGCTGCTAATGCTTTAAACGTCGACTCGAGGGCTTGATCGTGTTCAGCTTGCGTTTTTCCGAAAACAATTATGTCATCGGACAGATTTTTTGCCCCTGGCACGTCGCGGATAACGCCTTTTACAGTCTCTTGAAAAATTTCCGAAGCCGAACTTATTCCGAAGTTTAAGCGTTTATATCGGTACAGCCCCATATGTGTACTGAATGTTGTTATGTAGCGACTTTCCTCATCAAGTGGAAGTTGATGATAGCCTGCTCTGAGATCTAACTTACTAAAGACTGTTGAGCCGTTAAGATCGTTAATTAATTCCTCAACGGTAGGCATTAAATGTCGTTCCCTAACGATTGCTTTGTTAGCCTGGCGCATGTCGATACATAAGCGAATTTGGTTTGGGTCTTTTTTGGGCGGAGTAACGATAGGAGAGACCCACGGTGTAGGCGTACCATTAATTTTTTCGATTATGTCTTGCTGGATGAGTTTATTAATCTCAGCTTCAACTTTCGGTCGAAGATGGAACGGTGTTCTCCGGTATCGTTGTGCTACTGGTTTGACCGATTGATCAATGTGTAATTTCACGGGTTTGCCTGTATATTTACCGATTCCATCAAACAGTGCTTGGTGCTCGTCACAAAGACTGGTTGCGGATATATTCCGTACAATTCTAACGATATCGAGATCCACGCATGTAGGATAACCGATAAGACCGCCGTGATTTCCTTTTACAATGCAAAACTTATGCAAACTTGACTTTGTGTCGGTTTCGATGCGTAATTCACAAACGCCTAAAACGTGTATCCTATGACCACCACCATATGGTACAAGGTGCGGCTTTTCGCGGTGTTTAATGTTCGGAGAACCGATTTTACGATGCGTGTTTTCGTCCAATATGTTTACCGAAGCGCCAGTATCAACAAGTAAGTCGCATTTGAACCCGTTAACTTTAACTGGAACTGTCGGAGTTTTACTACCGACAAAATTAACACGGTGAACTTCGCCAATATTGTAACAATATTCGTCATCACTTGAATAATTCAAATTTTCCGTGTTTCTATCATGAATTTCTTTGACCGACTCACGTTTCCGACAAACCTTACTAAAATGGTCACGTTTCTTGCAGTGATAACAAGTCTTACCTTTAGCCGGACACGTGCCACGATGTGGATAACTACCACCGCAGTTCCGACAACTCTCAACAGGGTTATCACGACCGCGAGAAATGCCACGACTTCGACCACGTGCTCTACTCGAAATGCGACCTCGACTGCGACCACGTGACGTGAAGGTGTCTGGTGTGACAGAATTTGCACATTTTGATTTTACATTAAAAGCATTAACATTAGAATTTACAGTATCATGTGTTTCCATAGCCTGTGCATGCGTCTCAGCAATTTCAATTGTTCTACCCACCGTTAGAATGTCATTTAAAGTTTTATCCGACTCTCTCAAAGCTCGTCGACGAAGACGGTTTGATCTGCAATTTTGAATTACTGTGGAAAGAACCTCTTTTTCAACGTCATGAAAGTCACAAGATCTTGCTAACCTTCTAAGTTCTGTAACAAATTCATCTAAAGATTGTCCACTTGCCTGCTTATAATTTCTGAATTTGTAAATTTCCATTTGGATGTTTTTCCTTGGCGCAAAGTAGTTCTTCAAAACGTTGACAGTTTCCTCGTATTTTGCTTCACTGTCGCCCTTTTCAGTTTCATAAATGTCAAACACACGATCACCTGCATAGTGCAGCAACAATGCACGTTTCTGTTTGTCATCAGTGAGCTTCATGCCATCAAATAGCAGTTCTAATCTTGCAACCCACTTGTCCCATTTTGGACCGGCATCGTGTGAATCAGAATCGTCAAATTTCGGGAAAATTGGTATCGTAGCCATCGAAATAATATTACCACCGCTTTCCTGGGTGTGTTACCTCGTCGCCAAATGTAGTGGACGTTGTTGATGGTCCAGTATAGCCTCTATCCAGATGGATTGTCTAGCACTTTGTAGACATAACATGAACACAAGATGGCTGTTCAATCCCGTTCTTTATTCTACATCATACCTGTTACGTCACACTGACGTCGTTCACAATACACATGTTTAATAACATACAAATTGGATATGAATCCGGATATTACAAAGACCTTCACTTGTCTGAACAATTAGACAAATCATTTTTAGGTCAGTATGCGTTTTATTTTCTCACACCTGTGACATGGAAATCCCACATTTTTACCCATGTGGGCTTTCCTTGTCTCACCCTAGGGTTGAGACAGTCTACACACTGAATTTCCTGTGTAGTTATACCTGCTCTGGATTTATCGTTGAGAGGACTTAATAAGTTGAGAAAAGTTCAAAAGTAAACCAACAATTTCTCAATATCACAATCAGTAACACACACTTAATTGATGACGTCATAATCATTTTACATGAGAACGTCAACAAGAATCGATTACGTCATTTTCAAGTAGGCAAGGATGGTGACATGAAAACTGAACAATACGGAAGTTTAACAATTTTATCTCCCTTGATTACTCTCTATGGTTAGAGGTAAGAAAGTGTACCGTCTGCAAGCCAGGGGGCATTCCCCTATATTACCTACATGTATACAAGTGCTAGTATGAAACTTAGTATATGTATTACATATAAATGTATCTACATTATATTTTATTTTCTTAAAGTGTTTCGTCTGAAAATAAATAAATAAATAAATAAATAAATAAATAAATAAATAAATAAAAAACATAAAAATAAACAAATGAGACTGAAAAGTAATCTTGACCCAATAAGTACCCACAATGATTGATGCAAGGTTGAATTATAGTATTTAAATAAATAAATAAATAAATAAATAAATAAATAAATAAATAAATTTTTAAACATGACCTTGAATGCCGCATCAATATACACTTAAAAAATTTTAAATCTTGATTTTATTTTTTATTTTTATTTATTCTTTTTTACTTTTTTTCTTTTTTTTTCATTGACACACAGTGAAAAAAATTAATGTCATGTCTATCAATTAAATTTAATTATTTATTTATTTTAAATTTTTTTTTTGGAAAGTAACTTTATAAGGGAATGGTTGGTTACTTTAGTTAAAATGTTTGAAATAAATAGGAATTTTTCTAAAAAGTAATGAATCGTTTACCATTTCATATGCCATTTTTTATGAAATCATAAAATACAGATGTATTTTATAAATAAATAAAAAAAATATGACAACCAAAAAACGGATAAAATTATTGAAACCATACAGATATTTAATGTTAAAGTTTATTTTATTTTTTTTATTCACATTCTAAATACTTTTCATTTATCAGTTTATAAGTTTGGTATTATCTTGTGTATATATTGAATAAGTTTGATGAAGCTTGTGTAATTGATAAAAGCGATATTTGTAAATTCTTAATGTTATCGATGGATGCTGACCATAAAGAGGTTCATTTGTCGTTTGTTGGTACGTGTCATGTATTGAGTCATCCGGTAATGTTGACAGGTGTGCGGAGGTATGTGAATTACGGATACTAATTAACAGATTAAGACTTCAACACCATAATCTTGGTAATACATTACGGGATAAACAATTCATCAATGAGAAACTTTTTAATAAACAGCAATGTAACATGTAGATATGAGGAGCATCATATTTCTTCGAGCAAATATTGGGTAAGGGAAAGAATAAAATGCAATTGTAATCGCCATAAGTACATCATAATTCTGGGTTCGTTTAATTAATTAAAATTAGTTAAATGTAATTCTGTCAAAGGCAATTATATACATGTATACAGAATATATCGATTCAATTTTCTCCCACATCAGCGTAAACTTTAAAAGTTTTGATACTATTTCAAGAAAAGAACAACTGGTAAAGTTCTTCCACAAACTTGTATGCATTCGGCAAGATTGTTTTTCTAGCTATAGACATGTGATCTATTTATTAGTATCATATCTTTGTCCTTTTTACAAACATAACCATTTTATTTTATTTTTAAAGTTTAAAATGCTAAAATATATATATTAATTATACTTCTTTAATTTGGTTTATTCATTTTTATCATCTGTTTATTTTAACTGTTTTTTTTTAATTCTTGATAGTTTTAATTTCTAAAATATTAAATAATTAACATATTTGACTTGAAGAAAATATAAATTTATTAGTAAGAAAAAGTTTTGTCACATAAAATATATATTTATTCATGAATGAATGTAAATATATCCCATTTACAGCAATATTTAACCATTCAAAAGCGTTACCAGCCTTAGACCTTTATTACAACTGCCCCCTCGATTGCAAATCACGTTCAATCGCGCCCAATCTCGTAAGGTCACGGGCCTTGCGCATGCGCAATAAACAATGTTAAACTCCTCTATTAAAGCAATTTTTTGTTTACAAATCATGTTTTATGTTGCAAATGTGTGAGAAAAAGCTCGTGCTGGACAGGAAAATATTCATTCTTGTTTGAGATATCTCTGTCTTACCCTGTTACTGGTGTAAGATTCTATTATTCTCAATAAAATTACTTAGAGATATAATTATCAACATTTTGTATTGTGTTCATTTTTCCTTACTCTGCTAGCTTTCATGTTTACCTTTTGCCTTAATCTAATCAAATTTTGTAAAATCTTTTTTTTAGCAACTGAAGCTTCAAGCTATGTACAAGAATATGAGTTATTTTATACCACAGAAAATGAAACGGAGCAGTATACATCCCAATGTTTGACATTATATCGGACATCATTAGAAGCCAGGATATCTGGAGTGTCCAAATCATTAACAAATCTATGTATTTTACTCGGACAGACAGATAATGTCATCACTATTGCTGGATTAAGTCTGTCATACTTTAGCTCTAATTTTACACAGGTAAATTAACAATGCAGTCAATTTGCATACAAAAAAAAAATAATGAGGTATTGGGAAAATTTTTTACTGTCCTTTTAAAATGAGAGTCAAGTTGAGTAATGGTGTTAAATTTAATGTCCCAGTTAAGAATATTTCACATATATCGAGATGTTTCTAGCTATAAGCAAAATTACATTGTACAGCAGGGTTCTTCATCATACCATGCCTCAGTAACACAGAACTTCGTTTATTTAAAGTTCCCATCTGTCACTTTTAATTCATATTGCCGAGTGCTTGATGAAACCAGATTCAAGTCTTGGGGTCAGACCTGGTCTGGTTTGAACCTAGGACCTCTAACTTACAGAGCGAGCACTCTACCAACTTAGATTTGGGAATGAGAGACATATGACAATCCGGGGAAAAGTACATTGCTGCCTTGCACCATACACATTGATGATATTCCATTTGTTTTCCACCCTGTTGAATCATAGTGTTTTAACTTTAACTCTAACCTTTATAATTTTATTGATTACACATAGGTCAATTTATCTATGGTAATTACAACAAAGTTTTGAATATACCCATACCTCTGCAAACAAAGCTTTTAAAGTTTATAAGAATCACTCTTTGTGTCTGGGTCAACAAGTTTTATGAAACTTAGCGCAAGTAATCCCCATGTTCCAATGATGCATCTTTTACCCTGAAAGTAATATTTTAGGTTAGTTTTATGGATTGCATTTGTTTGAAAATTGTGTCCTGGTCATGTGATTCATTGATACTTGGGAGGAATTGCATAAAACTTCATACTTACATTGTCAAAGAACATGTTATGACTTTAAAACACCATGATATCTTGAAGTTCAAGGTTTGCAGAGGGTGTTTGAAAATGATATACAGGTATAGGTTATAACTTATTGCTGGCTGTTTCATAGTAATTTCATGATACAAATGATTTTCATTGGCCAGTGCTGTGACACTATTTAAAATCAGAAATCAGTGCTATATATTTAAGGTCAAGGCCATAGGGGATTTTTTTTGTAAATGGTGTTTGGGTCATATCTCTACCTTTAAAACTAATGATTTCCATATCCTTGTCGTCATCATCTTGGACTATATAAAGGTCATATCAAGAAAGTTGACCTAATGTTGGAGTTGAGAAAAGGTGTTTAATGTCCTAGTCAAGAATATTTCACTTATATCGAGATGTTGCCAGCTATAGGTGACCTCATGTTTGAATTTAAAGGTTAAAATAACAACACAATAGGTATTTTTCACTTTTGGATTTGGGAATACCAGATTTGATTACCAGGTAACCTTGACCTTTGTGTTTTACACACATATTTTGTTTACATATTGTAGTTTTCCCTGAAGTATAGCATCCAGTTCTTGCCAAAGGGTTTGAAATATTCAGATTACTGTGTAGACCTATCTAGAAGAAGCTTTAAGGGATTAACAGATGCCATAAAAGAGTTGAAGTCAGTTACAGGTGTTAGTGGTTGTCCTGATGTGAAGACGTCTACCACAGAAGTTATCAAAGATGAGGAAGATTGTCCATCCTACCTCAAATCCAGAATACCAAATATCGGGCAGAAAGTTTGCTGTAGGAAATTTTATTTATAATATTTGAACACAATATAATTGTCCTGTAATACTCTCGGATCACTTTTTTGCCTCATTTATTATCATAGCTTTTACAGTTCCTGATTTCAGTTTTAACTTGCCTTAGGTCAGTTGTTGCCTAACTTACCATCATAGTTTTTATACGCCCGTCATATGACGGGATGTATTATGTTACGGTGCTGTCCGTCCGGGCGGGCATCTGTTAACAATTTGTATTCCGTTCAATAGAGACCACAAACATTTATGGATTCAAATGAAATTTGGTATACAGCTTTACCATGGTAATACCTTGTGCAAGATCGAATTACAACTTTTTCGGATTATTTTTGGAGGAGTTATGCCCCTTTTTTAACTTAGAAATTTTTGTATGTATGACCATGTGGTTTCCGATCATTAGAGTCTACAACTATTTATGGATTCAAATGAAATTTGGTATACACATTTACGGTGTTAATATCTGGTGCAAGTTCGAATTACAACTTTTTCGGATTATTTTTGGAGGAGTTATGCCCCTTTTTTAATTTAGAAATTTTTGTATGTATGACCATGTGGTTTCCGATCATTAGAGCCTACAACTATTTATGGATTCAAATGAAATTTGGTATACACATTTACGATGTTAATATCTGGTGCAAGTTCGAATTACAACTTTTTCAGATTATTTTTGGAGGAGTTATGCCCCTTTTTTAACTTAGAAATTTTTGTATGTATGACCATGTGGTTTGTATTCCATTCAGTAGACAATACAAACATGGATTTAAATGAAATTTGTTATACAGTTACAACTTAATCATGGTAATATCTCGTGCAAATTTGAATTACAACTTTTTTGGGTTACGAGTTATGGCCCGAACACGGAGTTGGTAATATATTTTTACATACATATATCCTAGTTGTACTTATACTTCTCAGTAAATAGTACTACTCGATCAATATAACACGGGTGTATAATGCTCCGCTCGGTGGTGCTCTTGTTACATCCATAGATTTTAGTTTTTAGTGGCACATATGATATACAAAAGACCTTTTCCCATACCTCTTGCATCAGCATTAATTTCTATTGTTACAGCTTTTAGTAAAACTTTTTATCATGGCTGATTATTAACTTGTTTGGTTGAATGTTTTTGATGGCTTGATATAAGTGAGCTAAAGTGTTCTTAGTGCAATCTTGTACATGTGCATGTATAAATCACCTTTATGTCAATAGTTTATATATATTTTTAAACCTTTGTATGTTGTTGTAACATATATTCACAATAACCACTAATTATAACTTGAGCCAGCTCAGGGTATATAAATTTTTGAAAGGGTCAATGGGGCCTTGTAACCTACCAAAAATCTGTATACATGTAACTTTTTTCACGCTTCAAACGAGAACTAGTTTGGAATTTCCTACTCTACTTTGATTTCATAATTGTGTCATCATGTTTGTTTATTGTAACTAGACTTCTGCGATGTACAAATTATTTAATTTTTATAGCTAAAAGTCATGTGTGTTTATGTTCCCCGACAGATTAAAGAAAATAGTCTATATACCTTGGCAAGTTAAGCAATCTATGTGAGAAATTTCTTAAAATGGTGACATAATTTTGTGACGATGATGATTTAATTTACTTTAGGCTCTCAAGTGAAAAGTGTAATTCTACTCTATACATAAAATAGGAAAAAATGTTATGAAACTTTTTTGTTGTAAACAGATAAATATTTTCTATTTAGTAACATGCCCACCAGGAAGTTTTAGAAATGCCACTGGTATGTGTGAGTTATGTCCCCTTGGTACCTTCAAGAATTTCCAGGGCAGCGGATCGTGTATTGCATGTTCACCATGGAAATGGACATACAATATTGGAAGTACATCAGAAACTGATTGTGTTGGTAAGTTAAAAATAACAATTTATCATTTCCTAATTTTAGTTTGACATGCTTAGAATAATACCATATATCCCAGACTGGGAAAATATATGTTAATTATACCCCCGTTGTTTGAGGGGGGTATATAGGAATTGCCATGTTTGTCTGTCTGTCATATCTCATAATTACTTTAACGACTGTCTTAAAACTCGCTATGAAAAATCTTTATGGTCCATAGGTGTATCATGACCTTGAACCAATGTCAAATTGCGGGAAAATTTTAAATGTTGGGGGCAGAGGGTATTTGGCTCTAAAGAGAAGTTCTAGCTATACCTGGTATCCATTCAAAATTCTTTAAATTTAGGTGTTTTCAACAGGTATAGCTGGCTTTTCAAATATCTAACTACCATAAGGATAATGTATGATTTTGATTTTAAGTTGTATGATTCTTATTTTTATCTGAGTTTGTTTTGAAATATTTAGAAGCTACATTACAAAAGTTACTTACTTACACCTGTGTTGTTATGCTGCTTTACTGCTGACATCCTTCATTGTGTTTCCACCCCTTGCTCTATGATTCTAGTCTTTATCTGAGTTTGATTTGAAATATTCAGAGTTACTAGAAACAACATTACAAAAAGACTTAATGAGAAGCATTTGGCGCAGAACGATAACAGGGCCCGGTCATTTAAATCACCAAGGTAATAAACCACATTGTAGTTGCAATTAAATAACGGTTTCCATAGAAGTTTTAACATAATGAAGTCATAATTTCAATGGATTCTGCAGGCTTTTTTTAGGAAACATATAAGATTTGCTCCATGGCAATTAAGCATTTTTTCAGCAGTTTTTGTAAGAAACTTTATATGAACTCCATGGCAACCAAATGATCCGGTCTTGAGATTAATACGAGCCAAATATCCCTCTTTGATGGCATCAGTTTAAAGTTGAACAAGCTCTTTTTATTTTTACAGCTACATGCAGAAATGGGCTTCATTCTGCATCAAAGTTACCACCATGTTCAGAGTGTCCAGCTAATCACTACAGAGATACGGCTGATACATGTACCAAGTGTCCGACAGGAAGTAGATTTATAGGAACAGAATCTGCTATATCCAGCTCTTGTAGGACAGGTAAAATAGTAGTACTAGGTCAAACTCAGTAAAACTTGAGGGAATTTGTATAAAATTTGTATAGTAGCCTTTTTGTTTCAAAATCCTTCTTGAGAAAGAATATGCTTGTGTAAGAGTGAACATAGAAAAATATAATAAACCATTTCTTTCGTCAAAATTCATGGATAGCTCAAAAGTCCTAATTTAGTCAAAATTTCTCAGTGCACGCCAAAGACACCTCTGTAGAGTTCGAAAAAGAGTAGGCCACCTGTGGCCGCTACAGAGGACCCTTACAATTGGAGGTGATTAAAACGGACAGAGCAACATAAACAATAAATGGTAAACAATATCTTTCTCAATTATCATTCTTTTGAATATATATTGATATCAAAGATTTTAGACTAGATGTAGCAAATAGATCATTTGACAGGTTCATATCAGATTTAAATTTTTGCCTAAGTAAAATCTCATTTTACTGCCACTATATTTTGTTCAGCTCTAATGTTTGCCTTATAAAGAAGTTTGGCAATGGGAGACTTACAAGGGAAAAAACCAAAGAAATAGCCTCTAGTACTTCCAAAAATATTTTAGTGAGGCTTAATAACAAGGTAATATGGTGCAATTGAGGACAGATGTACTTTCCTTTAAAAAACGAGAGTTCAACTTCACAAGCATATCTTTACATTAATAAAGGATAAACTCCTTGCTCTTTATGTTTCTGATGCAATTTTAACCTGATCTGCCACTCGCAAAACATGATTTGACCGGTTAAACAACTGCCATAATTGGTTATTGGGTTATCTTGTACTCTAGAATGTGTCTTGTTACTATGCTAGTTCTTCGTATTTTCATTAGGAAATTGTACCTACAGCAAAAAATCCAACTCGGCAGATTTTTCCAGTTATCAGTCTTATGGTGGTACTTTACAAGAATGTCAACAATTCTGTGAGAAATTTGTCACTAGTACTGGTGTAGAATGCACAGGGTTTTCATATCAGCGTGACCAGTCTGTGTGCAGGATCCATTATGGAACACCAAATGTAATGGCGGACACAAATTTTGATTATTACAGGAGAGTCTGCCCAACTATTTCACCTTCAGGTAGGCCCAACCAATTTCAACTTCAGGTAGATTTTTACAGCACCTTTGAACAATTTATAGAAGTGCCGATTTTAAACACCAGTCAGTGGTGCCAGCATTAATGTTAGTGTTAGCATCGTCATTCAATGTTAATGTTTTGGAGGACAGATTTGCAGAACAAATCATTAAATTTTTAAGGTTAAAGTTTTTTCTTGTGCAAGAATTGTGCAAGAAAGTAATTTTGTTCTTCTCGCATTTCTTTTTTAATTTAATTTTTTCTCATATTTTGGATGAGAAGATTTTCTATACATTATATAAGGACCACCTGTCTATAAAGTCTGTACTTTCGTGGTACCATGGTGGTCTTTATTTACAGGTCTATTGTACACTGCCATCCATAAATAGATTTACAAATTTTTATTTGCCATAGGTTTACATTATAATCATCATATCAAAGTTTGTTTATATACGATTGAAATATTGAAGTTTTTCCTGTATTTGAAAGTGATGTCTTAACTTTATGATCTAAATGTATGTAACAAAGTTGTTTTTTTTTTTATTTTGGCAGGGCGGATATAAAAATTTGGGAAAATAATACTTTTCAAGATAAAAATTCTATTTTAACTGAAAACCACCAAGCTTAAGCACGATGTTGTTTTCAACAATTGAATTTTGTGAAGATTTTGAGTCTGTTATGATAGGACCAGTTTTAAACATGTATGATCATTTATGGAGTGCAATGTATAAACTTTTGAAAATTAGTTTCAATAAAGATCAATTTATTTATTTTATTTTTTGTATCAGCATGTTACTGTTACATTGAATGTGCACCTGGTTATTTCTCACACAATGGAATACAGCCTTGTCGTCAATGTCCGAAGAACTATTATACTGACCAAAAGGGCTCCACTTCCTGTAAAGAATGTCCAGCAGGAACTGTAACATCAAGTGTTGGTGTGTCAAGGAGAGATCTATGCTTCAATGCAGGTATTATTATTATTCTGTATTTTACAAAGGGTTTCAATTTAGTTCCAGCTTTATTTGGCCTCGTCTGCCAGCAGCAGGAGGATTCTTTTAATGTTAAGGCAATCCACCCATGGATGTTGGGGTTTGAATCCTGTCCAGGTCTGACCAAGACTTTAACATAGGTAGTGACTGTTCTTTTGCTAAGCACTCTACATTTAGGAATGAAAGTCAAAAGGTCTTTTAGAATATATCTTAAAAACCCATGCCCTGTGTCATGTCAGGCCTGTTAAAGAACTCTCCCTGCACATTGCCCAGAGTGTACTGAAAAGGCAAAACTTTTTGTCACTTCACCTATAGTTGGTGACATCTTGATATAAGTGATATATTCTTGACTAGTATGTAAAAATACCATGTAATCAATTACTTATGATGAATTTTATGTTTCAGAAACATATTTTTGTTACACTGGTAGATGTCAGAATGGCGCTGCGTGTCGAGTGGTTAATCGTGATTATGTATGTGATTGCCCTATAGGTAATAAAAAATATAAATATAGATTTACAATTAAGGAAGGATTGTCTATCCATTTTGCTCTATGCTTTCCTTTTGTATTGCCTTAAAAAGTAAACGCATTTATAGAAACTATCACAACCCA
This sequence comes from Anadara kagoshimensis, assembly GCA_021292105.1. NCBI lineage: Eukaryota > Metazoa > Mollusca > Bivalvia > Arcoida > Arcidae > Anadara > Anadara kagoshimensis. The sequence goes on from CM037861.1 coordinate 47,124,812, forward strand.
TTATGTGAAATAGAAAAAATCTGTGTTTGGCAGGTCTACTGCTCTACAGAAGTTGACTTCATCAGAGTAAAACAAAACTGGCATAGCGTGTCTTGAAAAATTAAAGGAAGAAATGGCAATTTCCCATGAGAAATCTGTCTAATTGCAGGAATTTGAAAAATTAACAAAAATCATAAGGTTTTGTGCTACGGCATGTGGTATTGCATGTATGCAAAAGGTGTAATTATTTTTGCCAGAACTTAAAAGTAAAATACTGAATAGATGGTGATTCATAATCACAATAAAACAATAGTAATTAGCTACTGTTCATTTCCCATCAATAATCTCTCAATAATCATAAGTTACTGTTAGTTTTATGTTAATACTGTAAATATACTTAATTTCATGGGTTAAGATTTTCGCAGGTTTGTAATTTCCAACCATTTGCGGGGTGTAATATTCACAGATTTATGGAATTCACTATAAGATTGAGAATATATATTATTTAATGCTTGTTACAAATGTTTGTGGAAAATTATTGACAGCAAAATAAGCAAAAATTAGTACACTGCAAAGAAATTACACTTACATTAATTGTTGAATAATACATATAAGATAATTTTTTTCAACTACTTTTTATAGGTTTTACTGGAAAAAATTGTGAAGTCAAAATAGATTATTGTGCATCACAACCTTGTTTCTATGGCAACTGTACAAACCGTCCAGATAATTATGTATGTGATTGTCCAACAGGTGAGTTCTTGTGCCGCTTTCTAAATGTTTGCAATCAAATGAAGACTTTTAGCTTGGTTTGTCTGCATCAACTGCTTTTGATGAAATTACTTGCATTGGACTGAACATTTATTACCATTTGAAAGCACTTTTTGGTCTTTTTTCTAACCTTTGCCTGATTTTGGCATGTGATCTTATTAACCTTGAGGATTTACTTATCAGGTTCATAATTTGTTTCTGTCTATGTATATTGTTGACAAAGTAAATTTTATTCCATTTTAATTTAATCAACCCTCAGAATACTCAATTATCTCCCCCCTTTGAAGAAGAAGGGGGATATTAAATTCAAGTTTCCGTCCGTGAATCGTTTTGTCTGAGAGTCCAAAATTCTTGTCTGTGCAAATTCTCCAAAACTATAAAGCACTATTTCATGAAACTAAGTGCAAAGCATCAACATTGATAGGAGATGTGCATATCTTTAACCCGAGTTGGTTTGCTAATTTTCCTGGGAGTTATTGCCCTTTGAACATAAGTGCTTACCTAAAAAAAGAACCTGCTGACAGGGGATCCTAATTCTCTGAATTTACAATTTATTTGTTATTGTTTGATCCTATTTCTTTGGCCAAGTACAGGTTGCTCACAATCTGATAGCAGAGTGTGTATAAACATGGATGAATCTATACAACCTAAAATGGTATCAACAGCATGATATGTTTGTATATACATGTATAATTGCACCAATATATACCATATTTGTTACAACAACAATGATATTAAAGTAGACTTGTTGGTATACATTGCCTTCAGATTGTGAACAATCCATACATTACATATTGTTGTTTCACTGGCTATATTTCTATTGTTTTATTGAAGGTGTTACAGGAACACATTGTGAGAGAGAACCAGATGATTGTAGTTCTAACCCCTGTAACAATGGAGTTGTATGTATTGATGAAGTGTTAGATTATACATGTCTGTGTTTACCAGGGTACCAAGGTAAAAAGTAAGTTGTGGTTTATGTGTGTTTTTGTGTGTATGTATCACTAATACTTATAATACCGGTAATTACCTTAGAAGTTGTTGATACTTAGAGCTCAGCAATTACCACCACTAGTCATTTTTAAGAGGCATAACTAGTTACAGTCCAACTTCTTTATAAGGATCACCTGCTTATAAAGGCCAGTAGAATTGTATCCCAATTGCTCTTTTATCATATTATTTGAACCTGTATACAAAGGCCATCTGTCCATAAAGGCCACTTTTACTGGTTCCCTTGGGTGGCCTTTATAGACAAGTTTGACTGTAGATCCCATTTAGATCCCACTTTATGATGTTTATAAAGTTAACTTTCATTATTTCTCTTCATTAACAGCACATAGATAAAACTTTCTGCAGCTTTATATTAGAGGTGAAATACTCAATACTAGCATATACAGGCAAACCTACCTTAAAGGCTTGCTCTATATAAGGACCTCCTGCTTTTAAGGCCAGTAAAATGTTATCTTAATTGTTCTATATCTATGTTATTTGAACCTGTATATAATGGCCACCTGTCCACAAAGGCTACTTTTATTGGTTCCTGTAGGAGGCCTTTATAGACAAGTTTGATTGTATTTTGTGCTCCGATGAATGAATATATGAGGTTTTTGTTTGTTTTCCATAGTTGTGATGCTAAAACTCAGATCTGTGATATACAGCCATGCCAGAATGGGGGAAGTTGTTTGTCCTTAGATAATGTTAGGAGAAAGTGTATATGTGCTGATGGATTTACAGGAGTGGACTGTCAGATTAACATAGGTGGGTAGAATTTATTTTCTTGCTAATATTTTAAAATAATTATTTGTCATTGCTATTTGGTTTAAATCAAACTTGAATAGTATTTATCAATCCCTGTTTCAAGAGATTAGAGAAGTGTATTATAGTTAGGCATTGTCCAATGTCCATAATCGTTTGTCCGACCAACTCTTCCAACACTGTTTAAGTTATTTTTACTAAACTTTGTATACATGATAACTAGGATATGACATAGTGTGCACCAGCAAAAGGGACACCATAATGCTGTGCATATTTTTCAGAGTTGTTCCCATTTGGAATTTTGATAATTTTTTTTGCAGTCTTTACCAACAGTTTATCAGCAAAAATGTAAACGGTAACATACAGCTCTTGTATATATTGTGATTTCAAAACTCCATTGACTTACTTGATTCCTGCATTATTGATACAGTTCAACCTACCTTAAACGCCACCTCTATATAAGGACCACCTGCTTATTAGGGCCAATAGAATTGTATCCTAATTCTAATTGTTCTTTATTCATATTATTTAAACCTGTATATAAAGGCCACCTGTCCATTAAGGCCACTTTTACTGGTTCCCTTGGGTGGCCTTTATAGACGGGTTTGACTGTACTGTAAAATTATATATTCCAGATGAATGTCAGTCATCACCTTGTCTAAATAAAGGTGTATGTAAAGATAGCGTCAATGGCTATACATGTGATTGTCCACAAGAATTCACTGGATCAAGATGTGAATCTCCAAAGAAACTGTGTGCAAATCAAGCTTGTGCTAATGCCTCTGGTTGCTATGAAAACTATGTTACCGGGCAGCCAATGTGTATTTGTAAACCAGGCTTTACTGCAGGTAAATATATAGGTATATTGTTAATATATAAATCTTGAAATAGTTTTGGTCCACCCATGTGTAAGAGATTTTAAAATTAATGAAAATGATAGATCCACTCAAACATTAGTGAGCATTAACGGGTGTATGTAATTGGTTTACCTTCATAAGTGTAATGTCCCCAACTTTCATAAATACACACATAAAACCCCATTAACCCTACCAATACATCATTGCGTTTGAAAGCATAATTTTGTCAACTTTAGTCGGAAAACATTTAAGAAGCCATAACTTTCCTTGAGGGGGTCTCGGTGTTGTCCGATCATCTAAAATACATCCTTGCAGATCACTGCTCTTCACACCACCTAGGTTAGAATCCTACTCTTGACTCCTAGTGTAGGAAAGTTTGACAGTTCTCTTGCCATAGGCCAGTAGTTTTACAGGTACTTCAGTCTTTTTCACCATCCCAGAACTGACTGTCTTGATAAGTTTATGCTTGTGCTACAGGCATAGAAAAGCAAGTTACATTTTATTCCCAATGGCCAATCGAATGATAAAGTGATTGTAATTTAGTTATCAAATTGCAAATCTTATGTCAACTATAGTGTTGATAATACTAATTGACTCTAAATAATCTTCAACATAATCATATTAGAGTTACATGCCCCTGATAATGATGATAGTGGTGGTGCTAGTAGTGATGACAATGATGATGATAATAATGGTGGTGAAAGTGATGACAGTGTTGATGTTGGTGGTGGTAGTAGTGATGACGATGGTGGTGGCAGTAGCAGTAGTGAGGAGGAAGAAACAAAAGCATCTCAAACATGTATGTTGATTTTAGAATAAGAATAGAAATTTATAACAGTGCTATACAATATATTGTAATTTTTCAGCCGAAAATTAAAAAAAGGATTACCGGTACATAGAAATCTATCAGATAGAACTTTCCTCAAAAACAGTTGCAAAAGTTGCCATACTAATGTCTGCTTTGCTTTCTTTGCGATCTAATCAGATAATAAAAAAAGCAGCAGTAGGGATGTCCTTGTCTGCATCCAATGACAAGGTCACATTTGAATGTACGTATCATAATAAACTTTGTAACACGAGACTTGACAGGTTTGGTCAGTAGGGTATATTTTTTTTTACACAAGTTTTAATTTTTTTTACAATTTATCTTCAGAAAAGTATGGCAATGATTATATTTAAAAATTTTGGTGTGAGGTTCCAAAGTCTGGTGGTGGTACTTTGGGTGGTCTCCCACTGGTCCTGATGAAGGGAGCCTTATCCTGAAAGCTTGACCAGACCTCACTCGAAATCAAATAAAACACTGTAAGCAGATGTTAGTGTCTTAGTTACTCCCTACTTCAATGATTTTATTTATTTCAGCACAGTCCAGCTGTACACTGATTGATTCATGTACTAAGTACCGCCCCTGTAAGAATGGTGGATCCTGTCATAATATAGAGGGTGGAGACCACTGTTCCTGTGTGGCAGGATACAGTGGATCACAGTGTCAACATAACACAGATGATTGTGCTTCTAATCCGTGTAAGAATGGTGCTAGGTGTACTGATGGATTGAACTCCTACCAGTGTACCTGTCTCCCAGGGTATAAAGGTAAAGTATTATAGAAATAAAATAATTATATTGTATTAGCTTTCCTGCACGAAGTGCAAAAAAGATATTGTCATATTCCTGACCCTGGTGTCTGCCTCACTGCCAGCATCCATCTTAAATTTTTCGGACAAGCTCTATATCATACAGGCAAGCCATCTAGTGGCATTTTTCACACTCTACACTTTATTTTATATTTTGGATGCAAATGAAGGAATACAAGAATGGAATGGGGTTTTATGTTCTGATCAAAATGTGGTGATCTTTACACAGGCCAACAGGCCACATGTAGACCTTTAACTCTGACATTTATCATGATCAAGATTATTTCATTGATATCAAGTTGTTATCAGTAGCTTTAAGTTATATTGAAATTCCAGAAATGAATATCATCTTTTTAGTGTAGTTATGACATTAAATGATGAAATTGACATGCTTTAAAAATTGATCAGAAAGATCTCTTGTCTTTTCTTAATGTCAATAGTTTGGCAAAGAAATATTACTCATTCAAGTCCCAGACTATGTATAGAACAAAACAAACATTCACTCTCTCCCACCCCACTCTCATGTACTCTACCAACTGAACTACAATAGTGGTCAAAGTAAAAGATATAGCCATACTTATGTTTACAGGAAATAATTGTGATGAAGACATTAATGAGTGTCTGGCAGGACCATGTGACCCTGTTGGTGTGTCGTCATGTGATAATACAGTTGGTAGCTACAAATGTATCTGTAAACCTGGTTACTCTGGCTCTACATGTGCTGTAAGTATTCAGTTCTTTGTTTTAACAAACAGCGTCAATGGTCACTCAACTTAAGTGTGTTCATGATGTCCTTGTTTGAGTTTAATGAGAAAAAGTTCTTGTTCACAGTGTCATATCAGAAGGACCATTTTAAAAATACATTTCAAAGTAAAGTGTATTTTCAAATAGCAGTCAAAATTTGCAAGGGATGGGCATGTTATATATGTAACATTGCAAGTTTTGTTCAAGCAATACATATGATTAGTATTTGAAGAATTTTCATAAAAACAGCCATCATTACCATAATTCTATAATTATACCCCCGCAAACTAGTTTGAGGGAGGTGTATAAAGGAATCACAGTGTCTGTCTGTCTGTGTCCATTCGTGTAAAATCATGTTAAATCCTGTTTGGGCCGTATCTCATAGCTGCTTTGGACAACTGTCATAAACTTCACATGAATAATCTTCATGTTCCAACGATGTGTCATGACCTTAACCAAGGTCTTATCGGAAAGATCAAGGTCACGGGAAATCATTAAACATTAGATGTTGGAGGTGGAGAGTATTTGGTACTCAAGAGACAGTTCTAGTTTGTTAATTGTTCAAACTAAGTCACAAATATTTTACATACAGAATTTTAAGTAAAATTGATTATCTTCTCTTCTCTAGGAAAATATAGATGAATGTTCCAGTAGTCCTTGTTACCATGGTGGTACCTGTTTGGATCTGGTAAATGACTATAGGTGTAAATGTACTGACGGCTGGAAGGGTAAACGGTGTGAAACTTTGGTACAGTACTGTAGTGATGTCCAGAATCCATGTCAAAACAACGCCAACTGTATCAGTCTGTTTAACGACTATTTCTGTAGGTACGTTATACAACTTTGACCAAGTGTAAATGCATGTTATTACATGGAGGGTCAGTTACTTAGTTTGTAAATTTGATTGACTCTTAGTCTCAATGTAGTCACAGTGACTTTACATTTTCAAAATTTTAACTGCTTAAAGAGGCCTAGTAGCTTGAAACTTCACCAATAACATCATATATAGCAACAATGCAACATGGGCGGAACAACAGAGAATGAAAGAACACAACTGGGATGGAGCTGGGCATCAGCTAGGGCAACTGCCAAAGACAGAGCATCATGGAAATTGTGTATTGAGGCAGGATAGCACTAATGCATTAATTTCTACCATATGTTTGCAAGTTGATTGAAGTTGCTTAGTTTAACTTAACTTTTAGTTTGCATTTTTATTCCATTTTAGATGTCCTGCAGAGACTTCTGGTAGAACATGTCAGACATTACCAGGTTTATGTAATCGAGTGAAACCTTGCCTGAACGGAGCATCATGTACCACCAGACCTAATAGAAATTTAACCTGCAGCTGTAAACCTGGTACTATCACATAATATTTTATTAACAACATAAATCAAACACAAATATACCGGTACATGTTTAAATCACAATCCAAAAAGTAAAACACAAACATACTAGTCCATATTCAAATTACAATCCCAAAAGCAAAGTAAAACTTTGAAAATTGATAAATAATGCTAAACACATGAGCATCCTCAAGGAAAGTGAAGCAGTGTGCTCCAAAAGGGTAAGCACCTCCCATTTACAAAACACTCAACAAATATAAAATAAAAATTGAGAATGAAAGGAAAATGGAACTATGAGACGTCAAATAATAATAATTACAGTTTTAGATGCAGACACATCATACTTACCAACAATATCCTAATGGCGATCAATCAAAAAACATTTTGAGTATAAAACTATCCAAGAATAGATTAAAAAAATGTTGAATGATTCATTGATAGAAACAACTTGTTCTTACAACATATTGATCTTTATTCTGTACCATTCTGTGATGTATTTTTCTTGAGATAATTTTGGGTCTCTCAATGGATGAGTGTTCAAAACCACAAGCTTACAGATCACAGCACCTTTCACCATCTAGATTCAAATCCCAGTCAGGCAAATACTAGTGTGAGAAAGCTTTTTGGTTCTCTTACTGATGGACATAGTACTACCGTAGCTCAGATGGTAGAGTGCTCACTCCGTAACTGGAATTCCGTGAGTTTGAACCTCGACCAAGTCTGACTCAAGACATGAAAATGGGTAGTGATTTTTTTTTGCCAAGCACTCAGCATTATGAGATGAGAGTTACGTTTTTTTGGGATGGGAACTTAAAATGAACGAGGTCCCCTGTCACGGTAAGCATGACACGATAAAGAACCCTGCTGTATAATGCCATCAGCGCAACACACAGGCAAAACTTCTGCACTTTTGCCTATAGCTGGAGACATCTTGATATTAGTGAAATATTCTTGACTGGGATGTTCAACTCAACTTTTGTTACAGTACATGTTTCCTCACCATCTGTATACTGACAGCCTCAATATTAGTAGAAGAGTTTTGACTGGTTTATAAAACACCATTACTCCACTCTACTCTAAGACAGTTTCAGCTTCGTACTTTGGTTGGTATCGTACTTGATCAGTAGTGGTTCAGTGTGAACAAACTCTTCTCAGAAAACCTATTAAATTCTCTAGGTTTTATATAAATTACATGTATATGAAAATTATTTTTCAGGTTACTATGGAGACGGATGTCATTTACAGATTGATTATAGCTGTTCCAAGGACTCGTGTCAAAATGGTGGAACTTGTAATGTAAATAACTTAGGAGATGGGTACACATGTACCTGTCCTCAAGGTAATGTGGAACTTACATTGCTAATACAATCAAATATGTCTATAAATGTCACCTAAAGGAACAAGTAAAGGAGCCTTTATGAGCAGGTGACACTTATATACAGGTTCAAATAACAAGAGCAATTGGGGTAACATTTTACTGGCCTTTAAAACCAGATGGCCCTTAAATCGGAAAATTTAACCACGCAAAAATTCCATCCTTTACAGTAAAAACATGAAACGAAACAAAGATGTAAGTGTTACTAGCCAAGATGCCAGTAAAAATGAAATTTTACAGTCCTGCATTGCCATTGCCACTATCTAATGTCAAGTTTTGTGTAAGCTTTCATATTTCCACCTAAATTCAGATAACCACTGTTTTGAGTACCTGGTTATATTACCATGCTATATTTCAGGTTATACTGGTATCAGGTGTGAGACTAACATTGATGACTGTACAGGTGTGACATGTCCAGGTGGTGGTACCTGTATAGATGGTATTGACCACTACTTATGTAGATGTCCAGTAGGAAAGTCCAGCTCAGACTGCAGCAAAGGTAACATAAAGTTGTATTGTTGTATTATTCAGAACCTTTGTACAAATATGATTAATAGTTAAAAGCTAAGTTTTCACAAATTAAAAAATTTTAGTAGCCATATTTCTAAAACATTTTCAAGTATTTTTACAATAATTGGCTATACTAAGTTTCTTTTTAAAAGATTTTTTGTACAGCGTGAAAACGCGTACATTGTTGTCACTTTCTTCCAAGATATCGAGCTTCTTTGCTATGAAATTATAAGATATGAGTACACCTGGAAATAGTGCGCCTGGTAAATGAGCGTGAAAGAAGTATATCTGTTTTATCGTGAGATATGTATTCTGAGACGGGTAATGCATTTGGTTACATATGCACATTTGGAATAAATTTTCGGAATACATTTCGGAATCTAGTAAAATATTGCGACGGGATGCACCTAATAATTTCTGCAATTTGGCGAACTGATCTCATGTTTACAATAAAAAGTAGTTCGAGAAAGTTTGCTCCTACGTGTAAAATCATAACTTTTTATGAATGAACAGCAACGGCAGGTTGTTTATTAATTCTTCGCGAAATCTACGGAAATTTAAATTTTATTTTGAAGGTTATGATAACGTATTTTGATGTTGAGGCAATGTGTCATATTTTTAAAATGTTTATCGATTAGATTTTACTTTCGTGAAAGGGAGATAATTCGTACAGTGTTGTGTACAGTCGTTTTACCAGTTCCGAACAGGGTTTCATATAAGCGCTGCTGCAGACGTCGTCCACAAGCAGAGGAAATAAAATTTATGTTGTGTAATAATACAAATGTTAACTGATTCCAAAATATCAACCCTGTCCTCAAAAAACACGGTAGTATGTTTTCTTGAAAAAAGCATTTCCGTGATCACGATTTGTTTACATCGTTAAACTAGGTCACCAACAATCTGTCCGACCTGTCCTGCACATACATTTAGGAAGCGGTTGAAGTTTATATTATTTAAACAATTAATGCCCATACATTCAAGTAGAAGCAAATTTAGAAAGTTATTTTTGCGATTCCTTTAATTGAACGGGATTGAAATTTTAGATTATTCGGTAGTAAAAATTCGGAACTGGTAAAACAACTGTACTCACCACCATTAACATGAACGGGGATATTGTGAGTGATAATACAGCAGTTAATTAAAACCCAGATTAACAGCAAATGATCCAGTTACATACAACCGATAGAATGTACCCCCTCATAGCGACGGTAGGATCTGCAAAACTCTTTCTCTCTATCCGAAATGACAAACGATCGGGTACACTTTTTTAAATTTAATTACCGATTGTCTTTTTTCATATATATTTTGAATTATTATTTTCTACCATTTAATTCAGCAATACATGGTTTGGTACATTGTTTCTTTTTCAAAAAAAAAAAAAAAAAAACATCCGTCGGACTATGCATTGATCGACCCCCCCCCCCCCCCCCCCCCCGAATTTTCGGTTATATTCTGTCGTTGCCACAACACAATTTTCCCAACTACTGTACGCTGTACAACAGCACGACAGTGCTATGTTTGAGAAATAAGTAGCAGTTTCCAATGACTATTTTGGCTTCCAGGAATGAAAAACATAGTGAATGTCTATCTGTTTGTCTGTCCTGAGGAAATATCTTACAGATCCTTTAACTGTGGAATTTAGCCCACAATCATTTATTAAATCAGTGACCATGCATTTGAAACTATAAACTATAAACTAGAATGCTGAATCTTCCTATGCTGAATCAAAATGAAAAAATGAACCCATTAATTGCATATTACATGTAGTATATTATTTTCTTATTTTATCTTCTTGCTCATTTGGTTCAATTGCTTCTAGTTGAAGTCTACAAAGGTGTCTGTAGCATGCACTGAAACACGGGACCTCGGTTTTGAGTCTCATCCGAAAGGGTACTCTAGTATTGAGGTTTTTACAGTTTTTGCAGGAAATACTAGTAAAAAAAATCCCAGAAAATTTCCAAGTGCAGAGTGAAACTCGAACCCACCACCCTTGACTTTGAAATCTAGTGAGAGTACCAATGGGCCATGTCTGCCCATATTTTGTAAAAGAATAAAGTAATATGCTAATAAATAATACTGAATGGCATCATGTATTTGATATTGTGCAGTAAGTATCATTTTATTTTGTATATTTTATAGATGTAGACAATGGCTTCAATGTGTGTTTTCTTTCTGCCAAAAAGACTGATAGTGTATACTTGCCATATGGTGTACCTGTAAATCATAGAGTTATCTCCCATATGTTTTGGGTAAAATTTTCTACAAAAAGTTCTGGAACATTCTTCTCTATGTTTGAACAAAGGTAAGAAATTTTTACACATATTTGGAAACTGTTCATGTCAAATAAATTTTATCAAAACCTAATTAAGAGATTTAATTTGATCCTGATGATGCTGGTGAAATTAGTAGATCTCAGTGGCGGATCCAGCGGGGGGGGCACAGGGGGCCCGTGCCCCCCAGTTGCCCCGACTTTTATCACAGCTAATTGTCAATCAACCAGCGTCATGACCAGTTAATTAGTGGCACTGATTAATGGTTCGTGTACACAGGTAGGAAATTGCAATCAGGTGATGATGTAATTTACCAGTTCGCTGAAGCATGAAAGAAACCAGGTAGTACTGACCAGTCTTAGGTAATAATGTTATTTACCTGATCGTTGAGGCATGAAAGAAACCAGGTAACCACTAGACAACGTTAATTAGTAATACTAATTAAGAGACTTCCATGAAGAGTGATTCCATTAATCATACGTGAATTCATCTAATTTATAATTTACCGATATGGCCAAGAGAGAGAGAGATCTAGAGAAAACTAATTTTTAGCAAACAAGATTATCTTTTTTGTATATGTTTATAGCACGATGTTCTATTTCCATATAAAAGTCAAAATTTTTGTACAATTTTTATACATTTTTCTTTTTAATTAGTTTTAATGGGAAAAATCTGTATTATTTGACTTTTTATTCTATTCGCCCGTTTATCGGCTTTACGGAACAAATCCGTCTAAAAGAATCAGTGGTTTTTTGTTTTTTTTTTTTTTTTTTTTTTTTTTTGTTTTGTTTTTTGTTAGTGACAAGATTCTTGTGTTCGGTTGCACTTTTAAATGCACATTATACAATGAAGAAACTGACTAACCAGTCATTTTAAAACTAATCAAATAATAAAATTAACTTGACAGTCCAGATGGATGTCATACAGTTCATATTTTAAACAAGTGTGGAAAAGGGGTAGTGGTAGTAGGAGACCTACCCCTTCGGTACATGTAGCGGGCAGGTCAGTTGGTAGAGTGCTTGCTCCGTAAGTCAAGGAGGTCGAGGGTTTAATCTCTGGTCAGGTCTGACCCAAGAATTCAAAAAGTGTAGTGACTGTTTGCTCAGCATTAAAAATGAATGCGGGGCTTTCGGACAAACCTTAAAAACCGAGGCCCCTTGTCACGGTAGGCGTGGCAAGATAAAGAACCCTCACTGCATAATGTCACCACCGCAAAACACAGATATTTCTGCACCTACACCTATAGCTGGTGACATTTCGATATAAGTGAAATATTATTGACTTAAAAGTTAAACCCCATTAATCAGTGATCAATCAAACTTAAGACCGGGATTCAAACAGAAAGACTTTCCACTGATGAGCTTGATTTATCAACCCAACTGGATCACCCAGACCACTTTCATCCATTTATCGACCAAATAAATCAAAACACTGGTATCCCTCTGATGGATCAACTTCCAAAGGTTGAACAAACTCCTATAATATAACGCAAAAAAGAGTCGGTCTGGATGTGGGGTGCACAACTACACCTCGACAGATAAAAAGGACGACAATACAAGTTACCGACGGCGACAAATTTCGACAGCACAGTTAATAGACGATACTATGAACTCGCCGACACTCATAGCCACCAGCGTCAATATTAAATTTAAAAAAAAAAAAAAGCTAGACTGACTAGTTCTTTGACTGATTTAGATCCACTTTGAATGCGAGGTATAAAGGACGCTCAACAGTGTTCAAGATGCAGGAAATTGCACCATTTGTACTGAAAAAAGCGAAATTTTTTTCTGGGAGAGCATGCCCCCAGACCCCCCTAGAAGGTCGCGCCTTTGCCGCATACTTGTGCCCCCCTATTCACCAAGACTCTGGATCCGCCCCTGGATCTAGTCAAACTTCCACATGCAGTCTGTTGATTGTTGAGTCCTTTCCTATTATTTATAACCAAAATTCATAGTGAGAAGTTCTTTTTTATACAAAATAATACATTCAAATTTATTTGAAACAGCGGTTCAAAATTTTGTTTTGTAATGGAAACTTCAAGACCGCTTTCCTTTATTTTTGACAGGTCCCACATAAAGTTTTGAAAGTCCTGTAGCAACATTAAAAAGTCCATTTTCAGTTATGTTACCCTTTTAGATAGTAGGATTATCTTAGTGAAAATGCCACCTTACTTTTACAGTTTAATATCAAGGGTTTCAGGTCCTGGACCTTGGACCTGGGGAACTTTGAACCCTTGTGAAATATATGTTTTATTATTACTGTACATTTATTAACTATTAGTATGACCTTTAGTTACCCAGGTGTAGCAGTGGGACGTAAACAGATTATGAGTTTGTCTGTCAAAGGATTAAACATCAACGTTGGAGGAACGGATACTTTCCATCCATACCTGTATCAGCATATTGACAATGGCCAGTGGCATTTTGTGGTAATCATCTGGGATTCAAACAATGGACAATTAAGTGTAATCATCGACACAATCAGACAAATCTACCTACAGAACTATAACAAAGGGAGATTACTAGATAAGTAGTAAGTACATATGGGGTAGATAACATGTGCACACTCAGTACAGTTATCTCCCTCTTATGAAGATGGTTCTTGTAAACCTATGTTGTGCATGATGATAGGTGTGTCACAAAAATGTTATATATAGTCGAGCGGCGAGTCTAAACCACTCGAACATAAAATACAACTCAACACTTTTAAGTAGGCGGAAAATGTGTTTTTACCCAAGATTCCATTCATTATATAATACAGACATGGTTACCGGTACGGCACCGATACGACAATCCGGATAATTAATCAATATATTACATTTCTCCCTTTTTAGCTGAAACTTATTATGAAAATCAATTTTACTGTCCATTCAACATAATACAAGTCCTTGATCTCTGTGATTGCCTGAATATCAATAAGAATGTCAAACACTGAAAACTTACATGTTTTTTTTCAACTAAATTCAATTAAACAAGAATTTAACTAAAAGCCAAATGTCATTTCAACCTGAAATAAAAACATTTAAATCAAATACCAAAATTCAATGAACACAATCTATCATAAACGTTCAATTCAAATCACATGCGAGTCATTCAAGATGTATCGAAGTCTTTCAAATATACAGGTTTTTTAATTTCCCGTTTTGGTCGCCGATTGAGCATTTCACTTCCACTTGACACAGATTTACTTTCATTTGACCCAGATTTACTTTCACTCGACAAACATTTACTTTCACTATCAGGAATGATACCATTCGCCTCCGGAGCAACTACACAGTCCCTGGATATACCACTATCACTGTCAATGATTTCCAAATTAGGGTTAGAAGCAGGGGATTGGTATGTACGTGGTCGGAGGTGGTCAACATGACGTTTTGACACTTTACCATCACCAAACTTCACTGAATAAGACAACGGACCCACCTGACGGGTAACCTCAGCTGGTTCCCATTTCGGACCTTGTAAAAAGTTTCGTACCTGTACATTGTCACCTAATGCAAACTTACGATATTTAGAATGCTGGTCATGATAGACCTTCTGGTCTAACTGCTTTTTTACAACACGCTTACGGATTTCCGGTTTGACTAGATCTAACTTGGTACGCAGTCTACGGTTAAATAATAGTTCGGAAGGCGTCATACCAGTAGTTGACTGAGGAGTAGTACGGTATGATAACAAGAAACGATTCAATTTGGCATTTAATGTTCCCTCTGATGTACTCATCTTCTTCATCCCCTCTTTGAAGCTCCGTACCGCGCGTTCCGCCAACCCATTCGAAGCTGGGTGGTATGGCGAAGATTTGACATGTTGAATGCCATTACTACTGGTAAACTTACTGAACTCGTCGCTGATGAAACATGGCCCGTTGTCACTAACCAACATTTCGGGTAAGCCATGCGTCGCGAAAGCTTGACGGAGCTTTTCGATCGTTGTAGTAGAATTCGACGAATTGGTAGGAAAAATTTCAATCCATTTACTATACGCGTCAATAATCACCAGAAACATATGACCCATAAATGGTCCCGCGTAGTCCACATGGACTCTAGACCACGGTCGGTCGGGCCAGTCCCACGGGTGCAATGGTGCCACTGCCGGTGTGGCCGCGATTAACTGACAACTCGAACACGAGTGTACTACACGCTCAATGTCTGCGTCCAGACCCGGCCACCACACATAACTTCTAGAAAGTCCTTTCATCCTGACTATACCTGGATGCCCTTCATGTAGATCGGTCAGCAATTTATCTCGACCCGGTTCCGGTACGACAACGCGATTACCCCACAGTATACATCCATTTAAAGTCGATAACTCCGCCTTGCGAGACAAATACGGACTAAACGACTGGTCTTGACATTTTGACGGCCAACCATGCTGTATGAAATCGTAAACCTTACTCAAGATCGGATCGGCTTGTGTCCACTCACTTATCTGTTCGGACTTAACTGGAGTGTTATCCAAAACTTGGATCAACAAAATATTCTCACCAGGTGTCGGTACCTGTTCAATAGTTTCGGGAAGCGGTAGCCGACTCAGACCATCTGCATTTCCGTTCTGTACGCCTTTACGGTACACCAGTTCATAATTATAGCCCGCAAGTAGTAGAGCCCATCGCTGAATACGACCGGATGCCATGACCGGAATGGCCTTATCAAACTGAAATAACCCTAAAAGTGGCTTATGGTCGGTTCGGATTACAAATTTAGGATGACCATACAAATACTGATTAAACTTCTTCACTGCAAAGATAATCGAAAGGCCTTCTTTCTCAAGTTGACTATAGTTTTTCTCGGCTGGTGCTAGCGTACGCGAAGCATATGCGATTGGTTTCTCTTCGTCGTTTTCCAGATGCGCGAGTACCGCCCCGAGGCCATATGGTGACGCATCGCAAGAGATAACTAACGGCTTGGTTGGATTGTAATGAACTAATAGTGATTCTGACTGTAACAAATCTTTAGCTGCATTCCATGCATCGATTTGTCTCCGACCCCATTTCCAAGTGGCGTCTTTGACGAGCAGCTCATGTAACGGTGCTAGTATAGTTGACAAATTCGGCATATAACGCGAATAATAATTTATCAGGCCTAGAAATGCCTGAAGCTCCTTAACATTAGTCGGAGCTGGAGATTCCTTGATGGCCCGGACTTTGTCGGGTACAGGCTGAATACCGTCCTTGTTAATGCGGTGCCCCAAATACGTTACTTCTTCGGCCAAGAAATAACACTTGTCGCGTTTCAATCGGATACCACTATCGCTCAGTCTAGCCAATACGGTGTCTAATGTACTTAGATGCTCGGCACGCGTTTTCCCGGTGACTAATATGTCATCAATACGGACAACAACGTTCGGAATGCCCTGTACAATATTTTCGATTGTTCGCTGGAAAATTCCAGGCGCACTTGACAGACCATAAACTAAACGGTTGTACTGAAATAAACCACGGTGGGTGTTAATTGTGGTGAATTTACGGGACTCAGGATCAAGTTCTAATTGTTGATATGCTTGTGAAAGGTCCAGTTTACTGAACTCCTGACCACCACCTAACGTAGCATACAAATCTTCGGTTTTGGGAATTGGATAATTATCCAATTTTGTGACAGGATTGACGGTAACTTTGTAGTCGCCGCAGATGCGAACGTGACCATCTGATTTTAAAATAGGAACAATGGGCGTGGCCCATTCAGAGAATTGCACTGGTTCAATAGTGCCTTCATTTATCAACCTATCTAATTCACTTGAAATTTTATCCCGCATAGAATATGCCACCGGACGTGGTTTAATATATCTCGGTTTTGCACTCTCGTCCACATATAATTTTGCTTGCACACCGCGAACTTTGCCAAGTCCATCCTTGAAAATGTCATCATATTTATGTAGCACTTCCTCTAAAGCTGATGTTTTCGGATCCTGTAGTCTTTCGGAACGAATGTTAAATATGTTATTCCAATCAAGACGGATTTCCTCCAACCAGTTTCGGCCTAACAAAGATGGTGAATTTCCCTTAACTACCAGAACTGGTAATGTCCCTTCAAAATCACCATACTTGACTGCACATGTCGTTCTACCCAATATAGGAATAACTTCTCCCGTATAAGTTTGCAGTTTATCCGTTGACGGTCTTAATTTGTCATTTTTACTGTGATCACCCGTTAATGTTTTTATATAGGCTGTCTCTCCCAGAACAGTTTTTGCTGCCCCGGTATCAATCTCCATAGGAATTGTAACACCATTAATATCAATTGTCACACTATATGGTTTTCTCCCTACGAAATCAGATGTAACACGGAACATCGAACTAGCATATTCCGCTTCACCACTGTCATCTTCTACCTGAATAGAGTTCACTTTGCCTGTCTGACGTGACAGTGGTGCACGATTTGGTCGATATGATCCCGATTTGTTCTTGACACCCGGACTATTACCATGTATATTGGACCCTGCATTCGGCCTTCGTGAAAAACATTTCTTCTGAAGGTGTCCAATTTTCGAACAAAGATGACACCGAGAGTTCTTATATTTACATGTCTGTGGTGAATGGTCACCACCACATCGGTAACAGTTCATAGTCTGGCGCGACTGTTTTCCCTTCGGCTGAGCTGACACACGATTAACCGCAGGAGGCTGTGTTGACACACCTGAAGTTGACTCGGAAATGACCTTGACATTTTTTGTCGTTGCCTCTGTGCTTACAGCAATATCATATGCACTCTTAAAAGTTAGTTCTTGTTGTGCCAACAACTTTGACTGGATTTTCTCGTCATTTATCCCACACACGAGACGGTCTCTCAAAGCAGTCTCTAACGTTGCCCCAAAATTACAGTGTTCTGCCAGATGACGCAAACCAGCCACATAACTGCTGACTGATTCACCGATCTGACGGGTGCGTGAATTGAATTTCAGGCGCTGAACAATTTCAGAGGGGGTTGGGTTAAAATGATCTTTGACCAATTTTACCAAATCTTCAAATTTTTTGTCTTTTGGCTTGACTGGAGCCAACAAGTCACTGATTAAATTGTAAATCTTACTGCCGCAAACGGTTAACAAAATAGCTCGGCGTTTTGATTTGTCTTCCTCCTCCGTATTTCCAATGCCATTGGCCTCGAAGTATTGTTCGAGCCGTTCAGTATAGTGTTCGAACGTTTCTTCCCCTTCCTGAAACGTGTCTATTTTACCAAATGCAGCCATTGTTGCTGATTATGCTTTTTTTCCTCGTCGCCAATTGTTATATATAGTCGAGCGGCGAGTCTAAACCACTCGAACATAAAATACAACTCAACACTTTTAAGTAGGCGGAAAATGTGTTTTTACCCAAGATTCCATTCATTATATAATACAGACATGGTTACCGGTACGGCACCAATACGACAATCCGGATAATTAATCAATATATTACAAAAAAATTGTAGGAAAAAAAAAAAAAAAAAAAAAAAAAAAAAAAAAAAAAGCCATAAAAAGTGTGTTGCTTTTTTGCTTTTTCATGTTTAAATGATGCCATCTTGACATATTATTGAGTTTCATGTTAATGTATGTCCAAATTATAATACATGTAATTATACAAATGTTTTGTAAGCAAATGTATTGCTGAAATTTTAAGCTTTTCTGCGGGAAGCACCCTGTTATATATTTTAGTATACTGTTGACATTTTATGATAAAAGAATTTGAAGTAATGTGTTTTATGTTTTTGATGGTCTATGTGCTCAATTGATCATTACTTTCACAAGTGCAATACAAATGTAGATGCTGCGTTATGTCAGATTATCCCCTCCCATTGAATTGTCTCCTTTTATAGCTTTACAACCTCTACAATCTTTACAAAGTTTTATTAAGTTTGTTTAAATTAAGAACTAACTGCCTTGATATAAATGAAAAAAATCTTGACTGGAATGTAAAACAAAATTTCTCCAATCACTCATTTGCTGATCTGGATGTTTGTATAATTTGTTGCAGTTACTGGATAGCTCTAGGTAGTCAGTACTCTCAGTCAGATAGATCATTAACCACAGATGCTGGCTTTACAGGTTGTATAAGTCAATTCAACATATACAGCAGAGTTCTAGACTTTGTTACAGAAATCCCAGAAATGTATAAACTGCGCAACTTGACCGGTGATTTACTGCAGTGGGCAGAGTTTACCCTTCACGGAAATACAATCAGAACTCATTTCTCATTGGAAGATTCGACTCCTCAAGGTAAATACAGACTTCTAATTAATTCTCTATAAATACAGTCAATCCTGCTTTTGAAGGCCACCTAAAAGAGTTCATAAAAATTACAATTACAGTCCAACCTGTCTTAAAGGCCACCTCTATATAAGAGTCACCTGCTTATAAAGGCCAGCAAAATTGTATCCCAATTGTTCTTTATTCATATCATTTCAACCTGTATATAAAGACCACCTGCACATAAAGGCTACTATTGCTGGTTCCCTTGGGTGGCCTTTATAGACAGGTTTGACTATATCAAAATTGTTTAAGTTCTAACATATGGTATAAGTAAATTTCATACAGGGCAAGAGCAAAGCTTGTTACATAAAAAACATTCTATATCAATTGTAGATTATTGAGAAATAATAATATGATTTATGAAAACAGTAAATGCTGATTTCTGAGCAATCAACACACAGAATTTTGAATTTGGTAAAATAATAAATTGCACAAAGAATTGGTTTCCGTAATCATCTCTTTTTTCCGAGGTGAGGTGATTAGCCTTACGCTCAACCTAGTACCCCCAGGTTCGTGTTATCTGCCAGAGTTTTCCTTCCCATGAATGATTGCAATACCATTGCTGACGAACTCCATCTGTCTGGTTTTTCTTTCTTGGTTGTCTCCCATAGCCGGTCATCCACAAAGCAATGAAACTTTATCCCATGTTTGTGGCGGGGCAAGATTGGTGAGAGCCTGGGAGTGTCCACACACCGGTTTGCCTGCATTTTGCACCTCTAGGATCCTTGCTACTTCAAGATCCCCTTCAAATTTCACCTTGTACAAAGTACAAAATATAGAATCAATTATTTTACATATTTCACAGCCTTGCCATCGAATGATAAAAGTTTTAGGTTCAATAGTGTAGAGTAAATGTGCTGATGAGTTTTGCTGGTCTAATGACAACTATTTTTTATATTACATTCTAGTTCAATCAAGTTTGAAAGTGGATTACTGCCCAGAGAATATATACAATGTACTAGCAAATACAAGAGTGACATGGAGAGAGCCTGTTTTTCAGGGAACAACAGTAGTAAGGAGTAATTTCCAATCAGGTAGGTAGTACAAGTTAATACAAGGTTTACATGGAGATTATCTATTTTTCAATGAACAACATGTGTGACAAGTTAGGTTTTCAGTTAAGTAAGGTATGAATAATTGAAATACAATATATTTTTAACAGATTGTAACAGGAAAAGAAAAACTGCAGCATCTTTACCCAGACTCAAACCCTGGACCTTTCCAATACTTGCTGATGCTCTACAGACTGAGCTACCTGGTTACCTATCGAGCCAGTTCTCTTGCTGCAGTTTTCTTTTTATTGTTACATATTAAAACACATCTTTAAATTTAAGGGAAAGTTAAAATCTTTAAATGCATTTTGAATACTGTAAACATATTTATTTTCGCAGTGTACTAATTGTTGATTAATTTGCGGTGGATTGTTTTGTCTGAAATTTAATACTGAGCAAAAATTATGTTATGCTTATTGTGTTATACTGCATATAAAAAAATGCGGAAATTACTATGCAGATATGTGTAAATTTCATGTACCTTGAAAATAAATACATGCAAAATTAAATATGTTTACAGTAAATGTGATTAGATTTTAATCTTAGTGTTCAGGTTGTTGATTATGGTTCAATTAGTTCAAAAGGATATAGTGCCATCTCTGTAACTTTGAGATCATGGTTTGAATCAATGTCGGCTCAAACCGGCAGTGGTGGTTGTCTCAAAAAGCTCCCATTATTATACCCCCCCGCTTAAAAAGTGGGGGTAAATAGTGATAGGGGTGTCTGTCCATTGTCCATCCGTCCTTCCGTTACACCTTAGGGTACCTATCTCTTATCCGCAACTCCTCCTAAACCCTTCAATGGATTTTCATGAAACTTTCACACAATCTTTGTGATATAATGTAGATGTGCACCTCCTATTTAAAAATTTCATCCGATGGGTTTTTGGGAGCGGGGGGTATTTTTTGTGAACTTGTGACTCACAGTTTTTCTAGTTTATCAATGACAAAACCCTTTAGTTGAGACTTTAAAAACAAATTAAATGTCCAGACAGATTATCACCTAAAAGAACTTGACAAATACATTGTATTACATTGCAAAAATGTATATAAATTTCTGCTATTTCACCTAAAAAGAACTTGACATAATATATTGTATTACATTGCAAGAATATATATAAATTTCTGCTATTTCACCTAAAACTGATGAAAGGTTTTGATATAAATGAAATAAACATGACTGAATTATAAAAGAGAATTCACTCTCAACCCATGAACTTTTAATTATTTCACATATCATATAAATATTTATTTTTAGGTTCATTGTTCTCAAGAGGAAGATATTCAATTATTTATGAAGCAGAAGACTCAAATGGGAACACAGACATGTGCAGTTTTAAGTTATATGTCAAAGGTAAATTATTGCAATATGTGAAAACTTTGCATGTAGATTCTAAGTAAATATTCTATGAAACTGAAATTTTGTCACTTAAAAAGACTAATTAGAAAAGTAAGAATGAACACTGTTATAGAGGTCAGTAAACTTAGATGATATTAATTTTCTTGTGTTATACATGGGGTCTGTAATTCTTTTCTAAAATCATGGATATTGCATATGGACATTTCCAGCTTTAATCTGTTCTATTTAAAATGTTTTTGTTAATTTGTTGCAAATTTCTTTTTCTTTTTCTTTTCTTTTTTTTTTTTTTTTTTTTTTTTTTTTGAATTTACTAGCACTGTTCATAATAAATAGTTTATTATTCATTATACTCGTATATATATTGTTTTGTGACATTGTAGTGTTGGTCTTGACGGTTCTGCTGCAGTTGGTAGAACACTTGCCTATTGTGCAAAATGTCTCCTGTTCAATCTTCACCCAGGCTCCATATTTCTCCATCCTATAACAGTTTGGTGGTCATTGGGACCATCAGAAGTGGTGGACTGGCAATGAGGGTCATATAAAGTCTATCTGTGTGAATTTAGGTGAAATTTCCCACCTGACGACCCATAGGGAACTGAAGAACAATTACAAAAATGCAGATCTGATAGCTTAGTTGGTAAAACTCTTTCCTATAGTGTGGGAGGTCTCGGATTTGATCCCTAGCCCGCCGCCCCTTCTCCATATTGTTACAGTGGTAGTTAATAAAAAATTAAAATGTTTATTTCTGTTCTTTGACTGATTTTACAGAGAGCACCGGTAACTGCAGTATACCCTTAGATCCCCTTGATTATGGTAACCAGACTTGTTATACACAGGGTTGGCCTTTTTATGCTTGTAGTGCTTCATGTTTAGCTGCAAACAATCCTCCCAGTACTGGATTAAGGTAAATGTTTTTTGTTATTTAGAAAATAGTTATTTTTTGTATTACAATCAGGTTATTTTTATTGATATTTGTGGGATTGAAATATTTTTGGTTTTTATAATATAAAATTTTTCAGGGGATTTGATTTAGCATTGTCATGATTCATTAATAAGAATAAGATCCCTTTAATTGAAAATAACTTTGCAATGTCGTGTCAAAATTTAAAAAAAACTGAATAAATATGTAATTCTTATCAACAGTTACTGTTATCAGTATAACAGTTTGGTTTAATGGAATTATAATATTTCTACCAGCCATTATTTACCAGATAAGCATATTAGACCCATTTCATATTTTTGTTTTTATTTAGACCTTTACCTGGTAGACTACCAGTTGGATTACCCGTTAAGCCTACAGTGAGTCCTAAGAAGTATAGACTGTGTCAGTCAGCACCAGTTTATCACACATGTGGTCCTCTGGGATCCTGGGATGATGAAGTTAATAATGGATGTGAATATCAGTACCCATCTTGTGGAGGTAATTTTATCTCTTATATTAATCTAATGTTGAAAAATCCAAGCTTCCATCTTGTGGAGGTAATTTTATCTCTTATATTAATCTAATACTGAAATGAAAAGCTTAATTTAGAGCACCAAAGCCCATATTGTGGTTTGAAGTTTTCCACTATCCATAGAGGTAGACCCAAAGATACAAGAGAATACACTGATAATCCTGTTAAGTGCATTTATGTTAGCCATTTAGATTTAGGTATTGAGTATTTTAAAATAAGAGAAAAAACTTTGCAAAATCCATAGAATATACATTATTTGGTACAGCTAAAATGTTTTTTTTTTCTAAATGCTTCCAGATTTAAATTAATTTTATTTAAAACATTATTTTTTCTCCAATGTCATACTGTAAACGTATTTATGTACTTATTTCCGCGGTATAGAATATTAAGACATATCCACATAGTTAAATTTTCGCGTTTTTGAAATATGCTCTATAACATAAGTATACCGGTAATATCATTTTGGTGCAAAACAAACGACTGCGAAATAAGGGAAAATTAATACACCACAATATAAATACATTTACAGTTATTTAAAATCATAAGCTTGTTAGCACAGTTTTGCAGTCATTGGTCATCCTTTCACCTTCAAACTTTGAGGAAATAATGTGTGTTACACAAATATTTATTTAAAATTTTTTAATTTAAAAAAAATTTTTTTTTATGAATTTTGAAATGTTTAGAAATTAATTTTTCAGAAACTCTATTAAGAGAATTGAGATGAAATCCACCTGAATTTCAGACTCTAATGAGAGGGATGAACTGTACATGGAAATGTACATATACATTATAAACATACATGTAATAAGATGTTCTTTTTGAAATTTTAGTTATTGTAGGAAAAGCAAATGTGAATCTGAATATAACACTGAAATACAGAGTTACCACCTCTGTGTGTGAAGCTGTAAAAGTTGCTTTAAAACTAGAAGTGACATCGCGACTTGAAATCCTGAATTCTCAGTGGAATGGTCAGATCTGCAGTCAATCAAATTGCAATGATGTTAATGTTTCCATGACTTGTCAACCATTCACATACACATCAACCTACATAAATTTTGAATTGATGAATATAAAGTAAGTATACCTGCCATATTTTATACTTCTTGCAAACAATGTTCTATATCTTCTATGTTTATAGATAGAATTTACTCAAACTTGGAACAAATGTAAATCAACAGGAGTTAATATGTCACATTCCAAATTTAGCAATATAGGTCAAGGGTCAAGGTCACAAGGTCAAATCTTAGGAATAACAACTTTGCAATGACGGGAATGGGGGTATTTGTCTCAAAATAGTGCTTTAGTTCTTTGTTTGTGGTTAAAGGGAATAGTTAAAGGGTGTTTTTTGTTTTGTTATGGAAAACACCTTTTATGTTTCATCATTTAAATAAATTAAGCATTAAGAAAGATGAACAATCAGAATTGTGTTATGTTCATCTTTTGGTATGGTAGGTCTTGGTTTTAATATTACCAAGTAAGAATAAATTTTTCATAATAATCATTATGGAACATTAAGAGTTATGAGGTAAATTTTGGTAAGATTTACTTTTGTTCCCATTATCATTCCCATTAATTTCTATGTGAAGTTTTTGAATTTTTTTCACAGAAATGCTAAAATGGCTTGATACCATAATTTTAGGCTTTTTCAGTTGAAATTGAAATTTTAGTAGATAGAACAAATGGAAGTCTTTCCTAAAATTAGTAATAGAAAGGCAAATTGAATGTTTTCCCCAAAACAATTATATTGTTCTACTGAATCATATTCTTGTCATTTGACTTATTACAGGGCCTCTTTATCAAGATTAATATCCAGACAAGTTCTGACACCAGCAGAAATTATAACTACCAGTGTACTAGATAAAGATATGTTTTATTTTGGGGTAAGTTTTGTATACAATCACATGAATCTTATCTTTGTTTATACCAAATTTGGATCTTATTGCTGTTTGATGAGTATTTTTTCTTTTTAATATGGGGCCTTGATGCCAAGTGATCTAAAGTGCTGGCTTTAGGATCATGGTGCCTCTCAGTACCTGGGTTCTAATTTTCTAGGGATAGAGACGTGTGAAAATGTTTGTCAGTCTACTAGCCAGAGGTCAGTGGTTTTCTTCTGGTATACTGGTTTTCTCAACTTAATTAGAACTGACTGCTTCAATATAAATGAAAGGAGCTTGACTGGGGCATAAAACACTCCACTCTTCCTTCATATAACTACTATAGTAGTTTAGTTGGAAGAGTCCTGCAATAACTCTACAAGTAGAATTTACTATCTTTGTTACTAAGAAATTACCTTGAAGAATGTATATGATTATTTTAGAATGTTGTACCTTATGGTCAGCCAGATACACAAGGATTTGAAGTATATACTCAGAAAGTTTGTCCAGATGGCCAAGTCCTGCTTGATGATGACTGTGGTAAGTTGGTATAAATATCAGGATAATTTACAATACTGACAACAAGTACCAAGGTTTAGTACTGGTTTCAGGTACCAAAGTTACTGTGCTATGTTCATGGACCAAAATCACCCAGAAAGTTTGTCCAGATGCTCAAGTCCTTCTTGATGATGACTGCTGTAAGTTGGCATTGATAATAGGGAAAATTTACCATACTGACAGCATGTACCTTACCAAAGTTATTGTACTGGTGCCAGTTACCAAAGTTATGTACTACACTGGCTGGCTTCACAGACAAAAGCTACTTTACTGCTGCCAGTTAACAGTTAATATACTGATGCCAGTTACAAAAATTATTGTGGTGGCTATATGTACCAATTCTTGTAATTGATCTCAGATCACCACTGCTTTATTTTGTTATATTTAGTTAATGAAAAATATCATTTAGTTATACCTGCCCAGTTAACTTTTGACAGAAAGAAAGCAGATTATGGAAAAGGACTAAACTTTGAACAAGTGTTAATACATGTATATCAAATGTTTATTAATTAATAAAATGTTGAATTTTTATATAATTTTTTCAACATGAAATATATATATGTGATATTTATATAGATATATAAATATAAAAGAAATGGAATATTAAAAAGGATTTGACTTCAAATAGCAAATTCTTTTTTACTTTTCTATTGTAGTTTACTGTGGATTAGGCATGTATTTTGAATCCAGTAGTAAAACCTGTGTAAAGTGTGATAAGGGATATTACCAAGACAGCGAGGACGGTGCCAGTACTTGTCAGGCTTGTCCAGTAGGTACCACCACACAATGTACAGGGACACCAGAAGCTTTTGACTGTTACCGTAAGTTTAAAAAAATTATTCTTTCTTTTCAATTTACTTTCTATTTAGATAAAATCTGTACTTAACATGTATATCTATTAATGTAATTTTTTTTATACTAGCATATAAGTTTGGTTGACATCTCCACAAAATCAGTTAGGATAAATTGGGATTATTCCAAATTTTCCCAACCTTTTTGTCCAAACTTATTGTAATTCTAGTATTTTTGCACATCCTTGGAAAACATACCAGAATGTAATTGGTAATAATTACAACCACTGATTTTTTCTTACATTATCTTATTGACAAGAATAATGCAGGGATTTATCAGGGTATTTTGGGAAAAGGCCCTAAACTAAAAATTGGGAAAAACTATCAACTTTTTGCTCATTTTTGGAAAACTTTGACATCATTTTTTAAGCCATTAATGATTAAATCACTGGCCTCTGCATCCCCAGAACGGAAATCGTTACTTTTAGCCATCGGGAATTCATAATTCTCGTGATCACATGTTGAATCAGAATAATCTTATTCTGACGCCAAGTGTTAATCAGTGATTAGTTTACTTTAGTTTTCATTTAAAAACAACACAATTTTCTAATTGGGAATTTTCTCAGCCAATTTTGGGAAAAAATTAGTTTTTTCCATTGGGAAAGGGGCCGAATTTCGGCCCTAAATAAGGCCTCGATAAATCCCTGTAATGTTTACATTTCAGTAAACTAGCATGACCTGTCAACCTAGCATTAAATCTGATTTTCATTTGTAATTTTAAAAATTGTATAATTATTTTAATTGGATTATTGCAAAAATATCAACCACAATAGAAATGAGAACATTTCGTGTTTACATGTAAATGTCAACTAATTACAGTTGTGTTGGTTTAATGTCTACATGTAGGCGGTTGCCCAATGTGTAGTCTTTGCTTTTGATGATATGTTAGAGGATGCCAGTTGTGATATTGGAGGAGAAGGCAAGGAGTAGGGGTGGCTGGAGCCAGAGGAGGGACGCAACACACCAAAGGCAGCAAAAAGCAAGCCTGTAGCTGTCCGGCTGAGAGGGCCATTGATGGTCCCAATCTGTTTATATCACTTATAGCAGAAGGCTGTTTCCTTGGTGGCTATAGTTGACATACTCTTTTTAAGTTACCTACTCTTGATAGATCTCTTTAAAATACATTGAGAGACAGCACTCATCCTAACCACTCAGTAAATTAGCTTTTCATAGCTTGAGTAATAGTAAGGAAATTGGTAAAAGTAGAATCAGTAAAATTTATATCTATGTGTTCTTCATTTCAGCCATATGTTCACCAGGTTCTTTCTATAACATTTACAACTTTAATTGTGATTTGTGTCCTACTGGTTCATACCAAAACAGTAGTGGTCAATTTACCTGTATCAAATGTCCACTAGGAAAGACTACCAGTCAGGTTGGATCTACATCAGAATCGCAGTGTTATGGTATGTAGATATATTGCTTGTAACATTAACCTCTCTCCACCAGTGGTGAAGGGAATATAGAAATACCCCGCTTTCCGTATATGTTTGTGGATAATTTGGTTTCGGTGAAATTAAAAGAAAACCCTACATCCAATTGAGCTGAAACTTGGTCAGTTGATTAATAGCGGTGTGGAGTGGTATGGGATTGCTTGACAGCTTTATAGCATATCTAAGATAACTGCCAATGCTATAAATAGCAAAAACTTATAAATGACCATTACAGCCTTATTTATGTACCGATATTGCTAGAATTTTCATGATTTCATCATGTTTTTAGACAATTTGAATGGCTCATATCTGGAAACATTGTCTTCAATAGTTTTGTTTTCTAAAATAACTTTGTATTGACCTACACATTCTAAAAAAAAAATTGGATTAATGTAACAGAAGCAAGGGAATGTTGTTGTTTTCCAAACAATTTACAATATCCCTTGCTCTCAATTATATCAAGATGGTCGCTCAAGGGTAGGCCCTTCCTCTTTGTTATTTAAAGCCTCCCAAATTCTTTACATCTCCTGATCTCAATTATACTGAGCCAGTAACTCAAGGGACGTAGAAGGATATCATGAAGTTTGGCAAACTTTCTCACACTAGGTTCAGCCTGAGTGGGATTTGCTTATACATAATTCCCTCGCATCAGGAAAAGTTATGGAATTTTAATTTTTCAAGATTAGGGATTTTAAGCAAATGTCACGTAATTTGAAAAATTAAGGAAATGTCAAGCATTGTCATGGAATATGTATTTCTTTCTCAAGAGTTGTGGCCCTTTGAAGTTTTAATCATGCTTCTTATCTGGCCTTCTCTTCTCATACTACTAAATAGAAGAGGACATATAATGGATTAAAGACTTAGTTTTTGTTCCCCTTTCACTTGATACTACTAAAATATTTTATGGCTCTTAGTACTTTGCTATCATTGTCCTCTTTACTAACAGTTTAATGGCAAAAATGTAAACAGGCATATCTTGCTGTTTGTAGCCGTGTTCTTGTTTAGAATGTCACAGATAGTGGAGTTCTCTCAAGGAATTTGAATGAAGTCAATTGTGAGAACTATGTTATAGTGTGTAGCATGTAATATGATTAATAAAAAAATTTACATGCCAGTATTGTAATTAATTTTTCTCTTTATTTTATATTTCAAGATGAATGTTTGGCTGGTTTTGAGCTCAACACACAAGGATCCTGTGAACCATGTGGTATAGGATTTTATAGATCAATCACAGATGGACAGATATGTCGGCCTTGTCCAAATGGATTTATTACATTTAAGACTGGTGCTGTGTCTACTTCTGATTGTAATAAAGGTAAAATATTTAAATATGCTCTGTCAGGATAAAAAATAATACCAGTCGTTGCAATTGATATATCGCCGGCCATGCCTTTTATGTTCCAACACTGACCGCCATGAATGAAAACTCACCCTGAATTGTGCCATTTAATTACGTCACTGACACTAGTAGGTCATTAGTTGCTGTGACGCTGCTTTGGTACCGTGACATCATTAAATGGCACAATTCAGGGAGCTTTTTCATTTTTTTTGTATGTAACTTAAGCATGCCAGGCCTTTGTCGGAACATTGTGGGCGTGGCCAGTGATCTGTCAGAACAGTAAAATATTTTGCTTCCTAGGAGTTGATCAAGTTAAACAATGTCAAAATGACATATATCCTTATCAAACCTATAGTTTTAAGCCTTTGGTTTGTTGAATTTCTTGAACTAATTGAGTTCTTGTTTATATCTATGGTTGATTATGACTGCACTTAAATAAAGTTAGTCAAATAGGAATGAAGATTAGCAGGGGCCCAGTAACCAAAAATCAGTCTCTGCCCCTTAATGTTTACACATTTTAGCTATTTAGTAGTATTACAACATCTTTTCTGAAGCGAGCTGGGTCCCTAACTCAAATTAGTTAAGCTTTATCCATGTTAAATCTTTCTAGTACAGACATGAGTATTTACAAAAACACTTGAAGACATACCATGTTTATAGCTCTGTTGCATTCAAATGTTAGAAGAAACATTACAACATTTGAAACGTTTTGCAGTCTTTTGAAATATTTTAAACTCATTGAATTTGCTTGCTGTTGTGCAAAGGTTGTTTGTAATTAAATAGGATATTCATGAGTGACATACTTTGTCGCAATTTCTGTTTGTGGATTAACTTGTGGTTACTTTTATTAAACTTTCATCTAGAAGTGTATAGCCATGTATTATTACAAGTGATCATGTATTTACAGTTGCCTGCAGTGCTGGGGAGTTTTACTCTATAAATAGCTGTAGAGATTGTGCTCTGGGTACTTATCAGGATGAGAAGTGGCAGGATACATGTAAACCTTGTGCTAGTAACTATTCTACAGAACAGAAAGGCTCAACTAGTAGTTTACAGTGTAAATGTAAGTAATAAACATTGCTTATTACATGACTGTTAAAATGAGTTGAGTTGAGTAATGGTGTTAAATGTCCCTGTCAAGAAAATTTCACTTATATTAAGATGCTGCCAGGTATAGGCAAAGATGCAGAAATTTTGCCTGTGAATTGCACTGATGATATTATACAGCAGGGCTCTTTATCTTGCCATGCCTAACGTGACACAGAACCTTGTTTATTTTAAGTTCCTATCTGAAAGAACTGTGACTTTCAGTGCTTGGCAGAACAATTACTACCCACTTTCAAGTATTGGGACAGACCTGGTCCAAATTTCGAACCCACAACTTCCCACTTGCGAAGTAGGCACTCTACCAACCTGTTATAATGGAAAAATGGAAATCAGGAATTTCAGACTTGTGGCTGATTAAAGCATCAGCCATGCTGAATGCTTTATAGCGATCGTTGGATTTTTTCGTATTTAGCGCCGCTCTCATTTCACCTTGACAGCCAATCAAATCCTTCGTTTCGACTGAAATTACGGGAATTTCCATATACGGTATCCCAGGTATGTATAAACTCTAATCTGAGTGATTGGGTCTCCCGGAAAGTTACGAAAGCAATGTTTTCATCATGTACACATGT
This sequence comes from Anadara kagoshimensis, assembly GCA_021292105.1. Classification (NCBI taxonomy): domain Eukaryota; kingdom Metazoa; phylum Mollusca; class Bivalvia; order Arcoida; family Arcidae; genus Anadara; species Anadara kagoshimensis. The sequence goes on from CM037861.1 coordinate 47,155,865, forward strand.
GCCGATCTGAAATGTATTCATACGCGTATTAGTCCGTAATTGTTTTTGCTGGATATATATTTTAATTTTTCACTTTTGTATGATAATTTTAAGACAAAAACCATAAAAATCCATTAAGTATACGCCCCTCGGAAAACCCAACAAAAATGACGATCTAGTCAGTTCGCGTCGACGTTCTTCTTTTTGACTACAGTGCTGTACATGTGGTTGTTTTACAGTCGCCGCCATATTGGATTTTTTTAATTTACGCAAAGTGACATCGATAAATAAACACAAAGTATGCTCATTAAACAGTTTTTAAGTTAAATAACTTTAAACATGGATCACATTTGATGATAAATTATATATATTTTTTAAAAATTCATTGTCAATAATATTTCGTGTTTGGGATATCCCGACCTGGTTCATTAATATTCATCATAACGTCACGAGGATTTTCCCGCTTTCATTGGGTATTAAAATTCATTCCTGTCAGTTTGCCGGTAGCGAAATTATGCATAACAAAAAAGTAGAAATCAAAGATTATTCCCAAAAATGTGATACGAAACTGAAAGAAGAAGTTTATTTACAAGTTATATGCTATGTTGATAAATCGTTTGTGACTCGTGAAGTTGTGTAGGCAATATCGATACCGTAGTTCGTATGCAAATGTGTTTGGGGGCATGGCATTTGACACCCGATGCCCCTGCTCAAATATATTCACATAGCGTAGTGACTGACCATTTTAGTCCAGTACACCCTTGCCCCTTTTAAAATGATCATGACACCCTGTCCTTTCAGTTATCAGTTTAATATAAAAACGACATGCTTTATTCTCGAATTTCTGCTACATACTTCCGATCTTCCGCACACACTCCACTTCTCACCATATGTCTCCGAAGACAGACAATTTCATCATCAATGTTCATTTAAATACCTTTTCCAGTTGTTTATTTTGAATCAACGAAATAAATCGCAAGAAAGAACAACTTGAAATCAAAATCTAAACGAAACTGAAAAAAAAACGATGTTTTAAAATTTTCAGATAAAATTTATTTACCTTGTTACAAGTCCTTATTAGATCGTTTTTACAGTGGATATCCGATTAAAGTTGTTGTCAGTAGTTTAATCCATGGTTTTTACAACCTTTAATTTCTTTTCATGAAGCCATATTACTTTATTTTACATAATATGCAGGAAAACAAACAAAACAGTTATTGTGCTTTCTTAAGTTCTTCCGATTTCTAGAGCACCGTTGGTGAAGTAGAACAGAAACTAAGGGCGGGGAAAATATGGTACCAATCTTGTGAACTTAACTCCTCTTACAGTTTTCAACTAAAAACCTTGAAACTTCACAGAATGTTTCTATATATTGAGGATGTGCACCTGACTTTATGGAAATATTTCAAGATTTTTTCCCCATTTTTCAAGACTTTGAAACTTAGTCACTTTTTAGCAAGTATTTGAATGGGGGTACCTACTTTGTGAACTCAACTCCTCTTACAGATTTCAACCAAAAACCTTGAAACTTCACAGAATGTTAATATATATATTGAGGATGTGACCTGACTTATGGAAATATTTCAAGATTTTTTTCCCCATTTTTCCAGACTTTAAAACTTAGTCACTTTTTAGCAAGTATTTGAATGGGGGTACCTACTTTGTGAACTCAACTCCTCTTACAGTTTTCAACCAAAAGCCCTGAAACTTCACAGAATGTTTATATATATATTGAAGATGTGCACCTGACTTTATGGAAATATTTCAAGATTTTTTCTCCATTTTTCCAGACTTTGAAACTTAGTCACTTTTTAGCAAGTATTAGAATGGGGGTACCTACTTTGTGAACTCAACTCCTCTTACAGTTTCTCTTAAATTCAAAGTAATTTTATTGTAACATTTTAGTTGTCTAAATAATAATCAATTAATTTTCAATTAATCGTATTCAGAAATATTTTCCCCTTTTGTACACAATTCTTGTCAACAAACTTTTTTTGAAAGAGACAGTTGCCTGGACAACTTCTGTAATTGGGAGGTACAGATTATTAGCTTATTGTGTCAGGATGGTTTATACCAATTCAGACTTTTGAAGCTCACTTGGACAATTTATATATATTCAACAATAATTTTAAATACATTTAAATTATTTCTAAAACAAAGGTTTTATTTTTTTTTTTCAAATTAATTGTGAATTCAATGAATAAAATTAATGACTTCAACAATGGTTAATCTGTCAATTGCAAGTCAAGGGAAATAGCTGGTCATGGTGAAAGTTTTTTTTGTGATGATGACACTATGTCGATGATGATGTGGCATGATGATCTGGTGAAGATGATGACAATAATAATGATGATAATGACATTCAGTTCTGCTGCTGCCAATAATGATGATGATGTCACCATGATGATGATGATATGACATGAGGAGATATGATGATGATGTCACCATGATGATGATGTGACACGAGGAGATATGATAATGATGTTGATGATGGTGATGACATGAGTTCTGTTGATGCCGATGATGATAATGATTATCGTGATGAAGAAGATGGTAGTGATTCGTGGTGATGAAAATAAGCTCTGCTGCTATAAATGATGATGGTGATGGTGACGATGTGACTTGACGAACTATGATGATGATTATGATGGTGACATGAGTTCTGTTGCTACCGATGATGATGATGGTGGCATTCTGTTCTGCTGAGCACTTCCGATAGTATGATGATGATGATGATAATGATGATGATGATGATGATGATGATGATGATGATGGTGATGATGATGACGATGGTGGTGGTGATGATGATGACGATGGTGGTGTCATTCAGTTCTGCTGCTGTCGATGATGATAATAATTCACGATGATGATGATGATGATGACAAAGCCAATGTCTTCATGCTGATGATGTGACATGATGATAATGATGACATTCAGTACTGCTGCTGCTGATAATAATGATGATGATTATGTGACACGAAGAGCTATGGTGATAATGTGACCATATTAGTGATGTAACATGAGGATTTCTGAAAATGATTAATATAATGGTGGTGGTGATTGTCATGGCATGGGTTCTACTGCTGCTGCTAATGACGACGATGATGATGATGATGATAATGATGATGATATCTTCATGTTGATGATCAAAATGTGATATGAGGAGTGATAATGGTGATGATGGTGGTGATTACAGATCCAGTTTGGGTTTTCTTCCAGTCAACTGCGTTTTAGTGGAGTTATGCCCCTTTCACTTTGTGAATTTTATCAAAATGATAGTTTCTCTGGACTTTTTTCCGTTACGCTTGAGATATTTCACTCAGATTTGGGGTCGGGTCTTTAGGAGCCTCTCTTGGTTTTTGAAAAATTGAAAATTTATATTTATGCGAATTACTTAGTTTACTCAATAGATAAACATTGCGTGGCATGTCCATTTTGACCATTGTAACATATTTATATGTTAGAACCTAACAACTTGCATAAAAAGCAGACTTGTTGTTAGAAGCTTCCCGATCACAGTATCTATTATTTGCATGATTTTCATTTGTTACTGATTCATTAGACAAATCTCAGTTTCAAGTGCACATTTTTTTTATCAAATTGCTCAGTTTAGCTGATGCTTCAGTACAGTGCTCCAAGCAGGTTTTGAAAACTGGTAGCCACATGGCTAATAATTCAAAAATTTCAGTAGCCATTTCTAGATTTTTGTCGCCAGGTAAAATTCTTGGTGGCCAAACCATATAAATATTCTTTCTAATCACACCGCCCGTCGCTACTACCGATTGAATGGTTTAGTGAGATCCTCAGATTGGTCCCACCTAGGGAGGCAACTTTCAAGGCGGAGCGATGAGAAGACAGTCAAACTTGATCATTTAGAGGAAGTAAAAGTCGTAACAAAACCCAAATCAACAAGAGGCCCATGGGCCTTAACGCTCACCTGAGGAAGAGTACATATCTTATGCAGAGGTTCAATGGTCAATAACATTAATAAAAGAGAATATCAAAATTTTCAGCAGTAAGGGCCAATAATATGCAAGTATTTTTGCAAATTAATTATAATAATTATTATATAAGTATGCTATATATAACATATTTAAAGTCTAGCTACAATATATTATGTATAAATAGCTAAAACATCTGTATATTAAAATGTGCATTAGGCCAATACCTACAATATTCCAATATACATGCCTATACAAAAAGTTTAGTTTTTGAGATAATTAACCATTTAAGTATTTGTTTGCATCTATGACCTTGACCTTTGAACCTATGACCTTCATTCATATATCAAAATGATTGTTGTACAAATGCCTACAATATTCCAATATACATGCCTATACAAAAAGTTTATAGTTTTTGAGATAACTAACAATTTAAGTATTCGTTCGCGTCTATGACCTTGACCTTTGAACCTATGACCTTCATTCATATATCAAAATGATCTTTAGGCCAATACTTACCTTATTCCAATATACATGCCTATACAAAAAGTTTATAGTTTTTGAGATAATTAACCATTTAAGTATTCATTTGCATCCATGACCTTGACCTTTGAACCTATGACCTTCATTCATATATCAAAATGATCGATAGGCCAATACCTACAATATTCTTATATACATGCCTATACAAAAAGTTTATAATTTCTGAGATAATTAACCATTGAAGTATTAGTTTGCATCTATGACCTTGACCTTTGAACCTATGAACTTCATTCATATATCAAAATGATCGTTGTGCAAATGCCTACAATATTCTAATATACATGCCTATACAAAAAGTTTATAGTTTTTGAGATAATTAACCATTTAAATATTTGTTCACAGCTATGACCTTGACCTTTGAACCTATGACCTTCATTCATATATAAAAATAATCGTTAGGCCAATGCCTACAATATTCCAATACACATGCCTATACAAAAAGTTTATAGTTTTTGAGATAATTAACTATTTAAGTATTTGTTCAATTCTATGACCTTGACCTTTGAACCTATGACCTTCAATCATATATCAAAATGATCATTAGGCCAATACCTACAATATTCCAATATACATGCCTATACAAAAAGTTTATAGTTTTTGAGATAATTAACCATTTAAGTATTTGTTCGTGTCTATGACCTTGACCTTTGAACCTATGACCTTCACTCATATATCAAAATGATCGTTAGGCCAATACCTACAATATTCCAATATACATGACTATACAAAAAGTTTATAGTTTTTGAGATAATTAACCATTTCAGTACTTGTTTACATCTGTGACCTTGACCTTTGAACCCATGACCTTTATTTATATATTAAAATGACCATTGTGCCATTACCTACAATATTCTAATATACATGCCTATACAAAAAATTCATAGTTTTGCAGATAATTAACTATTTTGGTATTCTTGGACATCTGTGACCTTGACCTTTGAACCCATGACCCTGATCTATGTATCAAAATGATTGTCATGTCAATACCTACAAATAACTGAAAATCCTGCGCCATTATCACAAGAAATGTTTAAAAAATAGCATTTTTTATCAAAGGTCAAAAACTGGGACATGACCTTGACCTTCGACCTTGACATCAATTGGAAGAAAATTGCAAGACAAGATCAACAGTGAAAACTCCATACAATTATCTTCAGCCGTTATGAAGTTATAACAATAAATGTCTCATTTTAAAAATTGCGTAATTTTATGCAAAAAACGCGTAACCTATTTTTCGTCTAATTTTCATGAAAAACACAATTTTAATGTTCCCAGGTATGCTGAATCCAAATATCCAATCAAAATTTGCCTGCACCTTTTGGTTTCAGAGAAGAAGATTTTTTTGTCTTTTTGCTATTTTTAGTAACAGCGGCCATCTTGTTGGGTGTGGCCAAACCCCGAACACAATTTTGAAAGGCTGTTACCCAGGCATAATAATCACTAAGTTTCATCAAATATGGCCCAGTAGTTTTGGAGGAGAAGATTAAAATGTAAAGTTTACACACGACGGACGACGGACGACGCACGACGGACGACGGACGGTGATAGATTGCAATAGCTCATCTGAGCCTTTGGCTCAGGTGAGCTAAAAAGTGATTTTTGCTGTTTGGCTGCCATTAAAGCAAAATTAGATCACGGTCAGTTATGCGCTTTAAACTATAAAGTCACCTGCTTTGGTTCAAGCGCTTTTAAGATATTATTGATGGCGAGACTATTTGTCAGGTTGGGTGACGGGTCATGAACAAAATTTCCGGATTTGCCGATTTTTAGTAGCCAAACTCAAAAAAATTATTTGACATAATGGCAATCATCTGACAATTTGTAGTCGCAAAATCCGATTTTTGGTCGCAAATTTCGAGTATTTACTAGGCTACTTGGAGCACTGCAGTACCTTCAGTACTTTGATTTTATATTTGTGTCTTGGACCCTCGTTGACTGGTGCTCTAAACCACATGATCTCTCACCACCTACGTCTGAAATCCACTTTTGGCAGATCCTTGTGACAAAGTTTGTCAGTTGGTTTAGCAAATATTGGTAATTTTTCTCCCCAATCCGATAACCTACTGCCTCAATATAAGAATTTTAATATTGATTAAGATTTTCTGACTGGGTCATAATACACCATTTTACACCATTCTGTGTTGTGCTGATGGCATTATACAGCAAGGTTCTTTATCATGCCACCCTACTGTGACGCAGGACTTTGTTTATTTTAAGTTTCCATCCAAAAGAACAGTGACTTTCATTTTGTAATGCCAAATGCTTTGGGAAAGAGCAATCACTACCCACTTTAAAGTCTTGGGTCAAACCCACAACCTCCCACTTTCGGAGGTCATAGTTTCCAACCCTGGCCGGGACTGACCAAGACTTTAAAATAGGTAGTGACTTTTCTTTCTCCAAGCATGCACTCAGAATTGAGAAGGGTTCTTCTGAAGAAACCTTAAAAACTGTCACAGCAGGTGTGGCACTTTAAAAAAACCCTCCCTACACATTGACCTAAATGCATTGCAAAGGTAAAAATTTCTGCCACTTCATCTGTAACTGGTGATATCTCAATATAAGTGAAATATTCTGAACTGGGATGAAAAACCTCATTTAATTAATCAATCAATCAATCTATATACATGTACCTTACAATAAAATAAACCTTAAAGAAGTGAATATCAAGAGTCCAATGGCATGGTTGTTATGTATGTTTATTTACATGTATTTTCAGTATACTGTCCTTCTGGTTATGAAGTCGTGGGTGGAACTTCCTGTCAAGCATGCCCAGTAGGAACTTACAAAGATAACAGTCAAGGGGATTTATTTCAGTCTTGTAGCTTTTGTTTTCCGTTTACCAAGACAACAGCAGGAATAGCAACAGAGTCTTTAGCTGGCTGTTCTGTTTGTAAGTATATCAGTATTACACAGTATTTAACATTTGATGTACACATGCGCAAGCTTTCATGTGCATACCCACATACACACATCCATGTGCACATACACACATGATTATATACAGTGTACTAATATTCTTTGCCTTTAGTGTTTATTACATTGGTTTAAATCTCAGCCAGGTCTAACCAAAATTTAAAAATAAGTAGAGGCTATGGTTTCTCATATCATGGTGAATATTTTAGCAATCAAATCTTGGGTCTTATGGATGAATCCTAAAAATTGCTGTTCTAACATGACATAACAAGTAAGAAATCACCTCTTTTCATTGTCATTATCACATTGCATTTATATAGTACTGTGTGTTTGAACAGATGCTTATCTCGCCCAATTGTGTCAAGAAAAAACCAATAAAAACACAAACTCTTCATATTGAATTATATACAAGATTAAATTCTTTCATATTTCAATTTTCAATCCATTGTTATGTCATTGTGGTACATAGGGCATTTAGGATAATTTTCAGCTTGAGAAAAATTAAGTAATATGTTCATCTGAATGCTTTACTAAAATATTCATTTGAAGCAATTACCTGTAGATTCTACAAGTAAAAAGTAAAAGTTGAAAAATTAAAATTGGAGAACAAATGAGCCCTCTTTTTGCAATCATAAAAAAATGTGTCTTAAACATATTAAAACAGCCTAAAAGATGTTTTGATTGACTTATGCAGTGGTCACAAAAAGTTAACTTAAAGTATTTTTGTTTTTTTAAAAGTAAAATGTCCTCCTGGATTCCGATCAGATAGTCTGAACAGATTCTGTTTGAAATGTCCATTTGGAGAGTACCAGCCAAATGAAAATCAGAATAGTTGTCTCCCTTGTCCAAATGGCACAACTACCAGATTAGAAGGAGCTGTTGATGCTGGTAAATGTGAAGGTGAGTTATATATAAATATATAAATTGCATAATTGTGATAAGCTGATTTTTAGCTGCAGTTGAAAAATAAAAGAAAGTTCTGGGTCTCAGTGCAGGCCTAGCACCAAGATACTTTGTTAGAGATTAGAGGAAAAAGTAAGGCCACCAATGGTTGTCACTGATAATTTTTTCCCTTTGTTGCATTGCCTAAGCTTATTGCATGTACATTAGTTTGAGCTACAAATAACTTTTTCGTTATATCCAAGAAATCTTGCAGCCAGGGGTCCGGAAACGGTCATATTTGCTGGACATGTCCGACAAAAAATTATTTTGACCGACGTGAAAAATCGCCAGTCGGACATTTTTTGTTTTCGGACATTTTCAATTTAACAACAGAAATATTAAAAGGACAAATCAGTTTTCGGTCCGACAAAAGTAAACTACCGCTAGTCTGTCTGTCTACCTGACTTCACTAAGTGTATTGTCATTACCACACGTTTACCTGTCAACAACAGTACGATCTAATAATCAGGTGATTGTTTATTAATCAGTAAATACCTGTGGACTTAAGTAGTCGCGTGCCGCGTGTCTTTTTCTTTTGTTTCCCAGTCCGAATCATTATAACTTTCTTTAAACGTGTGTTTGTTTAAAAATAAGTGCATGGTCGTAACGGGTCGTAACTGTGTTGATTACGGAAGCCATAACGAGTGTCGGTCAAGGGTGACGGTTTGTCACCAAAGAGGTTCCACGCGGGGTGTTGAAAATTACCTACTGCGCGCTTTGTGACTGTTTTTTTATTAATAAATAAAGAAACGCGATTAAATTTTATTTTAATAAAAGTTTCAGCATTAATATCTTTCATTCACATAAATATATTGGAACCTCGTCAAGCAGTTCCCGTTATATCGTGATTCGTGATACCTGAATTCCTATTTAGAACCTCTCGCGATAATGTTCTAATTACAATTCGTGTATCTTCGGAATACGAAAATTCCCGATTGTTAGTAAACAATATGGCGGACGTGCAATATCAAGCATCGTGGACAGTAACGAATACTGATAATAACAGCATATCGCGGAAGCTTAGAACAGCAGTAAACGTCTTAGTCTTGTAACAACGCACATGGATTAAAATTTGCAATCGCGGTAGCTCAAAAAAATAGGTTAGTTTGTTTGTCAAAATAAAATAAGCCACAACATGCACTGCACGCATAGACAGCCCTGGACCTTTTTTTTTTTTTTTTTTTTTTGCTTGTACAAAATGTCCGACGGGCCGGACCGAAATTTCCGAAGCCCTGCTTGCAGCATAATTATAACAAATCACAAACTGAACATCTTAAAATCTATGAATGCCATTTTTGTCTGGTTCTTTCCAAATTTATCTCCTTAATATAAATTGTGAATTTAGTATTTTGTAGTGAATTGACATCAATGAATGCTGTATTGTAAAGGCAAACAATATTAACCTGTCCACTTGACCTTTTAATTTGAATATTTATGAAGGACCAGTACATTTATTTATAGGAAATCAGATGTTAATTTTGTCTACATCACAGAAAACAGTAAAAACATGCATTGCATACATGTATTATCTTCTGATTCTAACACTACCCATGTATTGTGTGAATCAATCTATATGAATATTCCTAATGAAAGGTCAAGCAGACAGGTTATTCTTGCTTCCCTGTATATTAACACACCGGTATTTGTTTTGTTTTGTCCAGCATACTGCCAGTCTGGGTCTGAATTAAGGAGTTCAGGATGTGTCCAATGTCCAGTTGGCTATTATAAAGATAACAGGGTTGATGAGTTTGGTCAGTGTGTTCTTTGTCCTGCCGATTATGTAACTCCAAACCCTGGATCAGTATCAAAATCTGACTGTACTGTTAGTAAGTAAAATTTAGGCTTTTGGTTTTTTTTATACTTAAAAAGCTTCTCGTCTAAATCATTGGTTGCTATGGTTCACCATTCACTGGCTGTAGCTGCCAATTTATATCTCTTTAATTACTTAACTAGATTTAATATTTGGTAATTGTGGTGTCCGGGCGAAGGGCTATCATATTGAAGGGGTTATGTACCCTTGCAGCCCCAAAAAAGAGTGCAGTTATGATGTTTTATGCCCCAGTCAGTAGCATCAGGCAAAAAGAGGCAAAATGAAAGCATGCAAAAGATATGTTAAACTCCGATTCCTTAGAGCTTAAAAACTGAAACCATAGGTAAATTAAATATAAGGTATGCAGAATCATTTGAATTACAAAGATTGTGATGTATGTTAGTTATCAAATTTTTTTAGCATACCTAGATACAGGTTGATATTTTGATTACCCAGGTACCTCTTGAAGCCCCCAAATCTTAATGCAGTAAACCTGTAATTGGGTATAAAATTTACAAGTATTATTTTCTATTCAATTTAGGAAATTGTACTGCTGGGTACAAGATAACACCATCAAGATGTGAACCATGTCCACTTGGCCAGTACCAACCAGGTAAATACCAGATGGAGTGCCTGCAGTGTCCACCAAATACAAGTACACAGACCACAGGAGCTACAAGTCTACAGGACTGTCAAGGTGAGTGTAAAACAAAGTACTACCTCTACAGACAAGGCTTTATGTGGAGATACAGGCCTCATGTTTTAAATGAAAATATATAGGACTCATCTGGTACATCTGTCCATAGCAAGACAAATAGAATCTACCCCTGCCTTGCATTGGAGACATAGAAATCTTCACTTTTATTTTCCAGACTGAGGCCTGCAAAGGCTCCTATGTCTCCACTACAAAACGGAGGTTGATTCTTTTTCTCTCATATTCAATATATTCCTGTTTTGAAAAGCTTTTGTGGTAAAAATACTTTAAAACTATGCAAAAAATTGGTTTTCAAAACTTGCTGATATTTTGTCTTGAATAATTACTTTTTAAAATTGTATTATTTAAAGATGCCTTGAAAAAGTTGATGATGCTAACTAGTTAACATTTCATGGGTTGTGTACTGTAGACCAATTTATATTGGTGCATTGGGCCAAAATAAAACTCACTAAAGACTGATTTATAATATGTATATGAAAGGGAATTGTTTTGGAAAGTTATCATTGTATTTCAATCCTTTATGAAGATATTTTACTATATATGTTTCGACTTTTTTTCTCATATACATATTTTATATATATTTTGATAGGTTACTGTCCATCGGGAGCAGAGAAGATACAGACTAGTGTTGGATACCAGTGTGTGCCGTGTCCTATTGGCTATTATAGAGATAATAATGTTGATGTGTTTAATCTGTGTAATATTTGTCCGATAGACTATATCACATATACAGTAGGATCAACTTCCTCATTAGATTGTTATATCCGTAAGTATTACCTATCAGCTTATATTAATCCACATTAAAAATTTCAGAGTAACTGGCAAGATGAATTTACATTTCATAAAAAAAGGAAATGTCTAGATTATTGGATAGTTCTAATATGGTTCTGGGAAGTCTTGTCCATCAAACATTTTTAAGAACCTTGTATTATCCCCCTCCACCGCCAATGAGGCGTGCAAGATATGGAAAATACCCATGTTTGCATTGGACACGAACATTGTGCATTGAACTCCTGCTACAAGATTAAACCAATTCTTTTGGTCTTCCTTATCACTTGCAGATGGCCCCATGATTTTTCCATGTTGTTCTCATTCAACTTTGAATTTTTCAACATTGAAGACGAACCATGTACATCAAACTCCTCCTACACGATTATAAAATCTATTTCAGGTAATTGTAGTAAAGGCAGCTTCCTTGATGTGAACCAGAATGACTGTTTTCTGTGTCCAGTCGGTAGTTATCAGGCAGATAAATGGCAGACAGGATGTACACAGTGCCCTACAGACCAAACAACAGCAAGTCAAGGAGCCGACTCAGTAAACAAGTGTTTCTGTAAGACTAATATTTAAGAAATGTCCATCAGTTAAACATCGCTTACAGATCACAGTGCCTCTCAGTGCCTCGGTTTGAATCCCACTCTTGCAGATCCTAGTCTGGGAAAGTGTGTCAGTTCACTTACTGAAGGTCGGTTGTTTTCTGAGGCACTCCTCCACCATTCCTTAACTGACTGCTACAGTATAAGAATTGTGACTTGGACTTGGGTGTAAAACACCAGTACTCCACTTCATCATTTTGTCTTGGTTTACGAGAGAAACATTTTCAGAATCTTCTTTCTTAATGTTTTATATTTTCCACCTCTTATATTATGCAATGCTAAGCAGGTAAAATTGTTTGCCATGTAAAATTGTTTTCAGAAGTTCAAGTTGTGGTTCAATTTTCTTGACAGTCACTAAAATATTTATTCTCAAATGATACAAATGTATTAACATAAACTGAAACCTGTCATATAACTTGACTATGAGTAAACCAAACATCTGTCTAAACTTAGCTGCTTTATACTGTTTGTAAAAACTTGTAAACTGAATGCCTGCCTATATACAAATTCTTTGGTTCATGAGGTGTTCAGTTTAGACATTTTCCAATATTTTTACAAATTTCTTTATTTGTAGTGTCGTGTAATCCAGGATATGAAAATATTGGTGGTGCATGTACTAAGTGTGGTATTGGGTACTACAAATCCACAACAACAGCAGCCAAACTTTGCACCGCATGTCCAAGTGGATACCGTACAGACAGTACAGGGGCCACTGATGTACTGCAGTGTAATATAGGTTTGTAGGTCATTAATATTCAAACACAGATCATAAATCTTATAGAAGACCATCATTCTATTATGGAATGGATGCATTTCCCATAAAAATTAATTAAAGCAATTGAATGGTTAGGCCATGCAAAATTAATTTGTAGTTTGTCATACCCGCCATGGTCCATTTTTCGTGTTCATCATTTAGAGTTTATCAGCATCAACAATCTGTTGGGAACAATGATGTACATTAACTATGCCAGTGGTTGTTGTTTCAGCAAATTCCACCACCTGGACTATGTATGATATTAGTACTCTTGTTGATTTATTTTTAATTTGTGACTTGAACATGGACTGGTATGTTTGTTTTTGACCTATAATACAGTTAGATGTTGTTGCATTAAAGGGATTCTTAATTACAATAATCAGCTGTTGTACTTCTTTTTGTTTTTAGCCTCATGTGAAGCTGGAAGTTTTCTACAGAGGTCCACCAATATCTGCCGCCAGTGTCCCTATAGTCAGTATCAGCCAGACAAGTGGCAGGATATCTGTCTTTCTTGTCCAGATAAGACCACAACATTTAAACTTGGTGCTGCTGCATTAACAGATTGTGTCTGTAAGTCAATTGATGGTTACAGATTTTTGAATACCAGTTTCTAGAATTGGGACATATTACATGTACTGTAAACCCCCGTTATATTAGTGCAGACTTATTTTAGTGGTTTTCCTCAATATAGCTGAATAGTGCATCTATATTTTAGGGCACCAACTATTTGTTTGTACTTGGAGTTCCTAATGGGTAATTTTAGCACAGTTTTATTTTATCCAAAAGATCTGACTGCCAAAAGCACTAAAATAAAACTGCTGCTAAAATTTCACAGTTTCATTATGTAAATGGATCTGTACGGCTGCCCATCTGTCTATATTAATAGAATCCCTTATGAGTTCATCCATGTAGGATAGGGAAATCTCACCCGAGGGGTTGAACATTTCAGTCAGAAACGAAGTTTGCAGAGTCTCTAACCAGAAGTGTTTAACCCCAAGGGTGAGATTTCCCTATCCTACATGGATAAACTCATAATTGATTCTTTTTCTCCCATTTTCATGACATTTTTGGCTTCAAAAAGAAGTTACATCGACATTGACACCATCTTTGAAAATCTAACTTTGTTATTTAAAGTTTTACATAAAAATAAATATGACCATCGGACAGAATGTACCTGAATATGGTTTATACAATATATATAAACTAGAAAGCAAAGCTATTTATTCTAATCTCTCAGAATAAACATTTGAAACGCAATGAAAATTTCTAAATTTTTGAGACTCGGGGTGTCATTTTCCAGCAAAACAATGTCATGTCCCCATAGAGACGTCATTCAATTGTTCTTTGATAATTATGTCGCTGAAAATCATGTGATGAAAGACAACAAAGACCAAACAGAACTGGACATAAGGACAAGTTTCTTAGTGTTTGTATCCCTTGCATGTGATACTAAACAATATACTTAAATATTTTGTCTCCCTTTATACTTTTCTATCATTGTGATCTAGCAATAGTTTTTAGGCAGCGATTGCCATCCCTAATATAGGGTAGACACATCTCTACAGTCAGTCCAACACTAGACTTCATATATGAGTTTACCAGTACCTTATTTGGATATGATATGAAGTTCAGTTGTGTTGCTTGTGATCTCTTGTTTAAATGTTAAATTCAAGTTAGTACTAATTTCGACATTTAATTTAACTATTTCAGTGGATTGTCAATCAGGGTATGAGTATATTGCTCAAACCAATCAGTGTCAGCCATGTAGACGTGGTTACTATAGAAACAAAAGTGTACTAGATCAGAGTAGCTGTATTATGTGTACAAAGGAGTACATCACACCGTTAAACAAGCTTGGAACATCTATAAATGATTGTACAGTTGGTGAGTTATATATATAGATTTAGGGAAAAAAACATGCATGCCAATTTTTAAAAAATATATCTAACAGGAACTTGTAAGATGAAGTTATTATGCAGTTAAATAAAAACATTAAGCTTCCACTTTGAAAAAAATACACCAACTTTGAATTGGTAATGTTTATGTGAAAGTAAAACACAAAAAATTCTAAATTGCAGAATAAACCATATCTTAAAATTTGAGTTTAACTATGTTTCCACAATTTTCAAATTACTAGTAGCTTAATTTCCAAAATATGCAAAAATATAGTTTTTTCAAGGGTTTGTTTAAAAAATCTGCTAAAATATGTTATTTTTGAAAGAACTTCTCTGAAGTGTTAGTAGCCATTGGTGATTTTGGTGATCAGGAATGGAAACATTATAGTTTTGATATTTTTTATTATTATTACTTAACTAGATGATAAAATGTTTATTAATTATTATTACTTAATTAAATAATCAAATTTTAATTATTTTTGATCAGCTAATTGCAGTACCCCAGGTACTTACAGAGATGTATCAAATAACCAGTGTTTACCGTGTCCAGTAGGGTACTATCAGGACACAAAGTGGCAGGATAGCTGTAAACCATGTCTGTCTGGATATACCACAAAGGCTACAGGAAGTACCAACAGAGGGAGCTGTATAGGTATGGAATTAATCCAAAATTGTCTTACTCTTTGCTGTTTGTTGTCCGTTAACATTTCACATTTTCATTCTCTCCTCCAAACCTACCCAGCCAAGTTTGATGAAACTTACTGACAATCATGCCCAAGTAAAGGGCTTTCAGATTTGCACAAATGAAGGCGTTATATCCCCTTGTGTTTTCCTGTTAAATATTGAGAGGAATCAGTGGCTGAGTGGTCTAAAGCCCAGACTTAAAGATCACAGTGCCTGTTACTGTCTGGGTTCAAAACTCACTTGGAACAGAAGCAAGTGTGAGAAAATTCGTCAGTGCTCTTGCCAAAGGTTGGGTTTTTTCCCAGACACTCTGATTTCCTCCACCATCCATGAACTGTCTGCATTAATATAAGTGTAAGAATCTTGACTGAGGTGTAAAAAACATTACTCCACTCCGTTCTATTCTCTTAAATGACAGTAATAATAATTTTAAGACAGAATCCATTCTATCATTTCATTATCATATCATTGATCATTGTATGCTGGAGGTCTGTGGTTTTGTCACCTCAAAACTCTAGTTTCCTCCACCATTCCACAACTGACAACCTCAATTTAAGGTATAAAATAAAGCAGTGGAGTAACATGTACTGGAATTAGTTAGAGCAACTAGAACACAGCATAATAACATGACCAAAGCAAGAAACAAAACTACTGTAGGTACACATACTGTACTGTAGGTACACATACTGACATAGATGAAATCAAATACAAATACAATGTACATCACTTTGGTAGCTCAGTTGGTAGAATACTTGTTGGTATATGGATGGTCTGACCAACACTTGAAAATAGGTAGTGACTGTTCTTTCACCAAAACTTTGCTTTTAGAAATGATTGAAAGTCAAGGCATGCTTTTGGAAAAGATTTGAGGTCAAGGGGTTCTTTGGAAATGACCTTAAAAATCATTACCCCTTTATCAGATAGGCATACCATGCTAAAAAATTCCCTGCACATTGCCTTGAGTGCAATGCTACTAAAATTTGTGCCACTTAACCAAAAGCTGGTGACATCTTGATATAAGTGATAAGTGAAATATTGTTGACTTGGGTATAAACACAATTCAATCAATCAATTTTATTTCTGTATATGTTACTAATCCTTGATTGTAAATTTAAAATATGCAATATTTCTTTATTTGTCACCATAATTCATTGAGTTATAGATTTTATATTGAACTACATTTTAGTTGACTGTCCATCAGGAGAAGAGGAAAGGAATGGTACCTGTGTACTGTGTCCACAAGGGACGTATAGAAATAAACCTGTATCCTTCAAATGTCAGAACTGTCCATCGGGAACAACAACCGCTGGTACTGGGTCTATCTTCCAAACACAGTGTAGTCTAGGTTTGTAAGCTTTAATTACATTACATATACTAATGGTGTTTAAATAAAAGCTAGTCCCACAGTCAGATATTGGTCACTTTAAGGAAGGACTGGTTACTTTAAAAGTTTTTCAATAGTTTCCTATATACCAAAAAAACTAGAATAGTTAATTGGTACAGTTAACCCTTTAGTCTCAAGTTATTGTAAAATTTTCTTTTGAATTAAGAGTTTTGTTGAAATTTTTGATTGAGTTTTGTTGAATTAAGTTTTGAATGAGTTTTGTTGAATTAATTTTTTGAATGAGTTTTGTTGAATTAATTTTTTGAATGAGTTTTGTTGAATTAAGTTTTTGATTGGCTTCTATTGAATTAATTTTTTGATTGAATTTGTTAAACTTAATTTTTCAGCTAATTGTTTGGAAGGCACATTTTATGATGGACGTAGCTGTAAACCATGTCCACGAGGGAGTTACCAGCCTGAGAAGTACAAGAACAATTGTCTTGATTGTCCTAGAGATAGATTAAATACACTCAAACAAGGTTCTTCTTCATTAACAGACTGTATAGGTAAGTTGATTAATTATTCAAGGAATTCTTCAAAGTAAACCTTCCATCTGAAAGACAGAGTGCATAGGGGTTCAAGTGTCCCCTTCTTAAAAACAGGATACATAAAGATTCAAGAACTCCTTCAAGAAGGGGTACATAGCAATTCAAGTGGCTCCATCTGAAAGACAAAGTACATAGGAATTCAAGTGGTTTAAATCACATGACATGATGTGACCACACATATTCCTGACATACTATTTAATATTAACTGCCAAAATGTGACAACATTTACGGAATAAAAATTTCACACAAGTGTATGATAATACTACTGTTACCCTGTGACAATCATCAAGAGACAAGGTTGAGTAGAGTAATTGTGTTTAACGTCCCAGTTAAGAATATTTCACTTACATCGAGATGCCGCCAGCTATGGGCGAAGGTGCAGAAATTTTGCCTGTGCATTGCACTGATGGCATTATACAGCAGGGTTCTTTATCGTGCCAAGCCTACCGTGACACGGGACCTCGTTTATTTTAAGTTCCCATCCCAAAGAACCGTGATTTTAATTTCGTAATATCAAGTGTTTCGTGAAATCATTAAGAGACAACTCCTATTATGGAAGTTATTGTTTGTAAACCATGGTAATGGGCACAAATTGTTTTGACAATGTTGCTGAGTAAAATTTCCAATTTATAATGCTTGCCCTGTTGGCTTATGAGCATCCAGCATTATCACCCTCTGGTATTGTCTTTAACTGACAACGCTTCTGAAGGGTGACAATTCTGGATGTCCACATACCTAGATGACAATTCTTGTATATTATTTTATCTATTTGTAGCTTATTGTGGTGATAAGAAGTTAAACAATTGTTCAGTCCATGCTACCTGTAAAGAATTAGTACAAGGATATAACTGTACCTGTAACACTAATTACAAAGGTGACGGGTACACCTGTATAAGTAAGTATGTCATACTGTACCTGTAACACTAATTACAAAGGTGACGGGTACACTTGTATAAATAAGTATGTCATACTGTACCTGTAACACTAATTACAAAGGTGACGAGTACACCTGTATAAGTAAGTATGTCATACTGTACCTGTAACACTAATTACAAAGGTGACGGGTACACTTGTATAAATAAGTATGTCATACTGTACCTGTAACACTAATTACAAAGGTGACGAGTACACCTGTATAAGTAAGTATGTGATACTGTACCTGTAACATTAATTACAAAGGTGACGGGTACACCTGTATAAGTAAGTATGTGATACTGTACCTGTAACACTAATTACAAAGGTGACGAGTACACCTGTATAAGTAAGTATGTGATACTGTACCTGTAACATTAATTACAAAGGTGACGGGTACACCTGTATAAGTAAGTATGGGATACTGTACCTGTAACACTAATTACAAAGGTGACAGGTACACCTGTATAAGTAAGTATGTGATACTGTACCTGTAACACTAATTACAAAGGTGACAGGTACACCTGTATAAGTAAGTATGTGATACTGTACCTGTAACACTAATTACAAAGGTGGCACACCTGTATAAGTAAGTATGTGATACTGTACCTGTAACACTAATTACAAAAGTGACGGGTACACTTGTATAAGTAAGTATGTGATACTGTACCTGTAACACTAATTACAAAGGTGACGAGTACACCTGTATAAGTAAGTATGTGATACTGTACCTGTAACACTATTTACAAAGGTGACGGTACACCTGTATAAGTAAGTATGTGATACTGTACCTGTAACACTAATTACAAAGGTGACGGGTACACTTGTATAAGTAAGTATGTGATACTGTACCTGTAACACTAATTACAAAGGTGACGGGTACACATGTATAAGTAAGTATGTCATACTGTAACATTAATTACAAAGGTGATAGATACACCTGTATAAGTATGTATGTAATACTGTACCTGTAACATTAATTACAAAGGTGATAGATACACCTGTATAAGTAAGTATGTGATACTGTACCTGTAACATTAATTACAAAGGTGATGGGTACACCTGTATAAGTAAGTATGTGATACTGTACCTGTAACACTAATTACAAAGGTGACGGGTACACCTGTATAAGTATGTCATACCTACCTGTAATGTGATGAAACATAGGATATTGATAAATATTGGGGCTGCTACGCCCCTTTTCAGTACCTTGCCACTTTTTAATGTCATATTGGGTTCAGGAGCAGTTATAGACGTTATACTGTAATATTTACATTTGTTATGTTTTATGTTGTGTAACTCTGAGACCAAAAAAATTAAAGTCCTATAATTACATTTTCTTAAATGATGTCACTTCTTTCTTGCTTGTGCCTATATGCTTGACGCCATAAAATTGCTGTTCCAACAATTGGAAATGCATGTTGTACACAACAGTGTTTTAAATTTATTCAGGATTTAAAAACCAAAAGCAAAATAAGAAATGTAAATACCAAGTGTGTTATTCAGTTTACTTTGCAGGACAATGGAAGTAATAGCACAATAAACATTTCTAGACAAGTTAATGGTTAAATCATTGCAATACTGTACCTTATATACAAAGTAGACAAAAACAAGTATATTCTTATTTTTGAGCAAGTTAGTTCAATTTGTTTAGAGAAAGTAAGTGTTTAGCCATTTAGCACATGTAACAATTTTCCAAGACATTTTTGTTTACCCAGCTTGAGTACTAGTATGCTATTAAGTCTTTATATTAAGTTTAAATTGTAATGTAAATAAAGTGTAAGTTAAGTGTAACTGACCATATTGAGCATCTTGTTTTCTGTTTTAGATTATTGTGATTCAACACCAAGTTACTGTCAGAATGGTGGAACATGTTTAAGGAATTCTCAACCCATATGTGTATGCCAGACCTTGTTTACTGGTACTCAGTGTGAAATCAGACGAGGTAATTATGTCTACAATACTCTTAAGATATGTTAACTACATCATTTTCTTCTGGCTATATTAGACACCTTAAGCAGGCCTAAAGCTTGTGTTGGTGCATCTTATTTTTTTGCACTGTGGTGCTAGTATCAGCCAGATCACACTAGGCTATCCCTGTGTGACCATTACTGGCAATGTGTGTTATGCATATTTCTGCTTTGTACTAGCACACACTCAGGGTGACTTTTAGATGCTAGTTGACTGACACAGGTGTTGCAAAGGTTGCAGTCCAACTCATTCATTATCCTGTCAGAGGGTAAGTCCGCAGCAATGTGACATAAAGTAACCTGCCTAGGTTAAAGATATGCCCTTTTCGGAATTCAAACACACAACCTTTAGATCTGGCACTTTACTAACTGATGTACACGTACATGCTTTAATCATGTAATCTACATGTATCTAATCACCCATTTGTAGAAATCTATATGGCAGTTTTCTCTATGACAAGTTACATTTACTTATTCAAATTATGGTGACCGTTTATAAAAAAAATTGTTATCAGTGCAAATTAACTTATAATAGATAATCAGGAAAAGATATTTTTATACAATTCCCTATTAAACTTCCAGTGATAAATAACAACCCAGAGAGTACCAAATAAATTAATTTGGTGTATAATACCATTAACAAAGTGCATTTACTAGTATGAGATTCAAAAGTCTCTCCCTTAATCTATCACCAAACACGTTTAATGTCACAATCTGAATAAACAAATCATGGCAATGCATCATTGTTTTATTTTATAGCCAGATTTTGACATTTGTCCATAACTTGAAGGAGGTTTATCTAAAAAAAATCATTGAAGACATGAATTGAGGTATCACCAGTCACGCCTTTTATGTTCCTACACTGGCCGCCATCACAATACCAAAGCAGCGTCACAGCAACTAATGACGTTCTAGTGTCAGTGACGTCAATAAATTGCACAATTCAGTGTGATTTTTCATTCTTATTGTGTGTAATTCAAGCATGCCGGGGCTTTTGTTGGAACATTGTGGGCATGGACGGCGATCCGTCAATTTTGTGACTTGAAATCACTGTGGTAATAAGCGAGGTAGCAAAATCATGGAAAAGCATTATAACAAAGTTTTACTATAACTAGAAAATATTTTTTAAGTTATGGACCTTTATTTTTTCAGATGCCCGTGAAGCATCCTACAAGATACACGAGATCATCGTTGGTTCTGTAGTAGGAAGTCTGACCTTTATACTACTGATTGGTTTAGTTGTAGTAGCAATTGTACTTTATTACAGGTAAGAATTAAACTCCTTAGTTCTCCTCTACACAAGCCAAAAGTACATTTGTCGCTTCTCATTGTCCATGTCAGTTTCCATGATTTAAGTTTTTTGATGGACTATATACAAGCGAGCTATTGTGTTCTATAAATAGATAATGATTAATTGATTGAAAGGGAGTTGAGTAATGGTGTTTAAGTATTTCACTTATATCAAGATGTTGCCAGCTTTTGATTGAAAGGGGTCTAAAATACCAGTCAAGAATATATTGCATAACATGGAGTTATCACCAGCTTTAGGGGAAGTAGCAGTAATTTGTGGTGCACTCTGGGCAATATGCAGGGAGGATATTTTAGTGTGCCATGGCTACCACATACATAGTCAGCACTTTAACTACTGAGCTACTTTGTGATATAAATAGCTAATGTGTTGCATGTATTATAAGATGAAGTAGCACTCAAACTTATATTTTCATAAAAATACATTGTACACAGCCGAGCTTAGACTTGTCTGTCTTAGTTTTAAAATTAGGAAGTGACTGTTCTTTTGTAAAGCGCTCATCCACCTGTATCACTAGTGATTATGATAACTATTTCTTGCACCCCAGATAGAACGGTCCATAAAACAAAATTTTATCAACAAAATCAGAGGTGTATCAAAAGTTGAAATTGATTTTAAATTGAAAAATTGTAATTTCTGGTGCAAGAAATAGAATCAATCACTACTTGTAGTGCCAGATCAGGAAATCTCATCCCTTGTTCTAATATATTTGATCCAGAACTCTGCAAGCCTCGTTCTGGACCAAATATATTAGAACTCAGTTTGAGATTTCCCTATCTGGCACCACAAGTTGTGATAAATTCTTTTAGTCTTTTCAATTAGAGGTAAATAATTGATATTAATTGTGAAAGTATATGTACTATAGCAAATGCCATGGCAGTATTGCATAGTTTTAAGTTCTTGCAAGCTGTTGTACACAGTAGTATCTTGATAATATTGATGCATATTAATTTTTCTTTTAGAAAACAAACAAAGAAAACTATGCAGAAAAGGAAAAAGAAGCTAAGAGCTGTAAATCGTCAGCCAAGCTTTGTTGGTTCACATGTTACTAAAGCTTCGTTACAAGGATACTCCAATCCAAGTCTGGTTTATCCGGTTAAGGATGCCAGTTTTATGGGAGGGGCATCACAGATGCTTCCAGACAATAGTTTTTTAACAGTTTATGATAATGGTTATGATTTGAGCTATTCTGATTTTGTTAATACAAAGGATGAAGTTTTGTAACATGATTATCATACATACAAACATATTAAATACATTTTAACATTTTAAAAAAAACATTTTGTATAACATTACAAACTTTTATAATAATATATACACATGTACCAGTACAATGCATGCAAATCACATTTTACAGTAAATCTTATTTAATCATAATGTCGAAATTTCACAATTTATCAAATCAAATATTGATATTATACTGTAGATAACTTTTTTATCACGAGGGATTTAAAAAAGCGTATTTCGTGAGGACTCGAATGTAAATACATATATCATGCAAATTTTCAAGAATCACAAAATGTAAAAAAGTCAAATTGCAAAACTTGCCGGCAATCGTTTATGATCATGAAAGTTATATATAACATGACAAAACGTTCTAAGAAAGAAAGATAATTGCCTTTTGATAGCCAATTTTAATATTTACATGGATTGTGGTTGTAAATTTGCATATTTGCAAACGACGCTTAGGGGTCGGCAAATTAAAAGTTATATACAGTAATTGAATTTGTCAATTAATTTAGAGGAGCTCATAAAGAAAAACGGTAGAAATTGATGTTAGTGGATTTACAAACCTCACAATAATTGAGGTGGCAAAGTAATTGAGGAGCATGATAACAAGGTTTTATTGTATACATCTTTACAGGTATAATAGAAAAAAACTTATTGTATGTAAGTAGTGAAGTGAAAGATTGGATGATATTTTGTATGTAAGGGTGATCATATCAGTTTCATATTTTATTGTTCATGTTCATATCAGTTAAATTTTATAAACAATATTATACAGTTGTATGAAATTTTATTTAGTGTTATGTTTTTATACACCTGTTTCTAAAAGCATTACTGTAAACAAACTTTTATCTGTGTGCGATTAACTTTGGGGTGTTTCGCGAGGACAAACTTATCGTAAATGTTAACCATCACAAATTTGTTTCCGAAAATGGTTATTATGTATACCAAATATTCAGCTAAAGTCCATATTGTGAAAGTTAATAGTCACAAAATGATTTTGGTAAGAGAATCTGAAAGTTAATATCCGCAAATAAAAAGTTGGTTTACAGTATGGAAAGACATTATATGTCTGTCCGTCCATCTGTGATATGTTAGGCCTACTTCTCATACATGGTTAAAAATACTTTTACTTAACTTGTATACATAAAAATCAGGATATGATGACATTGTGTGTGCCAGAAAAGGAGAAAACTACACAATTTTCTCAGAGTTATTGCCCCTTTGAAATTTTTATCATGTTTTTCTCCCCGATCTTTACCAGTAGTTTAATGACAGAAATGTAAATAGGTGTATCTTATGCTGTCTAGCAACTTTCTTGTTAGCTCACCTGACCAAAGGTCATGTGAGCTTATGGTATGGTGCAGCCTGTGTATGTGCGTGTGTGCGTGCGTGCGTGTGTGCGTGCGTGCGTCGTTAACACACATTTTCGACTTCTCCTCTGAAAGTACTTGGCAGATTTCAACGAGACTTGGTCAGAAGCATGTCTGGGTCGGTGCAATTCAGATTTGTTCGTGGTGTTGCCATGGCTACCATAACTAGGTCAAGGTGACCTAGGGGTGCAAAAATCTTAAAAAATCTTCTTCTCCGAAAGTATTGATTGGAGAAAAAATCTGATGTGATATTTGGCTTCTCTAGGGTCTTAAGCCTATAGTTTGTTCATTTTGTGAAATTCGGACAAAAAATAGGTTACACGTTTTTGCGTTTAATTTTGAAAAAATCGTAAAATAGCTTCAAATTGTTATAACTTGGCTATTTGGCCAGATAATGACATGGGGTTTTCAGTTTTGACATCTTCTTGTTAGTACAGATGTATCTTCAAAATGAGGTCAAGGTCAATTGTGAAGGTCGTGACCTAATTTTTTTACCTCTGATTATAATTATTATCTCCAAAACTATAAACTTTTTGTATAGTCATGTATATTAGAATGTTGTAGGTATTGATACAACGATCATTTTGGTGTATAGAAAAAGGTCATGGGTTCAAAGGTCAAGGTCACAGATGCGAATCAATACCGAAATGGTTAATTATCTCGAAAACTATAAACTTTTTGTATAGGCATGTATATTAGAATGTTGTAGGTATTGATACAATGATCATTTTTATGTATAGAAAAAGGTCATGGGTTCAAAGGTCAAGGTCACAGATGCGAATCAATACTGAAATGGTTAATTATCTCGAAAACTATAAACTTTTTGTATAGGCATGTATATTAGACTGTTGTAGATATTGATACAATGATCATTTTGACGTAAAGAAAAAATTCATTGGGATTTAGTATTTATGTTTCCTTTAAATCTATCAGCTAGCCATTAGTTATCAGGTGAGCGTATAAGGCCCATGGGCCTCTTGTTTTTGTTTTGTTTTTTCTTTTCTATTTTTTTGTGTTTTTTTTTTAAAGATTATTTTGTTGGTTGCTTGCATGTTGTTTACCATCCCATCAACATTTTTTTTTATCTAAAAGAGTGCTAGTACAATAAGCCAGCCATAGATAGGTTTGAATCCACAGCTTTTAGACCTTACTAATGCTTCAACTACACGGCCATCACTGCCTCTACATGGATAGAATGACAGAGTACATGCTGGTTACTAAGGTGTTGATAGGCAAAAAACCTCTCTGATGACAGGCTCATGCCTCCTTCCCAGTGAAAAGTGAAAAGGTTGTTGACCAATCTTCACTCCTCATATTTGTTATGTGTGGGGTAATAGAAGTAATATCCATGTATATGTAAACAACATTGACCTGTCCCTTTGACCCTTCATTAGGAATATTTATATAGAAGGGTTCACCCAAGACACGGGTAATTTTATGATTTGCAAACTGCCAATTAATCATAATATATACATATGACACTGGATTAGTATTCACATTATGAAGACGCAATTAATACATCCAATCCCTATACATAAATGAACTTGTCCGTCATAAATATTTAAATTAAAGGTCAAGCAGACAGGTCAATGTTGTTTGCCTATATATATAACTGCCTTCAATCAAACATGGTAATTTTGTTTAAGCAATATGTCAAACTGTATAAAACAATGTATGATTAAAACTTTCAAGACAAGTCCTTAAGCCTCAGTGGCCAAGTGGTCTAAAGTGCTGGCTCATTGACTGCAGTGCCTTTCACTGCCTACGTATGGAGCCTGTTCATGTCGGATCTTAGTGCAAGAAAGTTTGTCAGTTCACTTGCTGAATGTTGGTGGTTTTCTCTGTGTACTATCCCAGAACTGATTGCTTTAATATAAGAGTAAAAATCTTTAATGGGGCATAAAACACCATTATTACAGATAACCACTGCAGTAGCTCAGTTGGTAGAGTACTGACTCCATAAGTGGAAATTTGTGGGTTCGAACCCCGATCAGGTCTGAGGCAAGACTTGAAAGTGGGTAGTGTCTGTTCTTTTACCAAGCACTCAGCATTACAAAATCAATGGTTCTTTTGGATTGGAACTTAAAATAAACGAGATCCTGTGTCAAGGTAGATGTGGCACGATAAAGAACCTTGCTGTATAATGCCATCAACACAATGCACAGGCAAAATGCAAGATTTCTGCACCTTTGACTGTATCTGGTGATGTCTTGATATAAGTGAAATATTCTTGACCCAGACGTTAAACACACTCTCTCAACTCAACTATTACTACAGGCCTTATAAATACAGTTATTGATGTATTTTTTCAACATTTACACTTTTTAGTCAACTGTTTACAATAAAGAAATTGAAGAAAAATGTATACAGACATATATTTCATGGTGTGAATGCTTGATGTACCAGGGTAAAACAACAGTGACAGGCACAGGAAATTGCCCAGGCTTCTTGGTGCTATATTGAACAAGTCTTAACTGAAATGTTGTACCATTTAAAAAATTGCATCCCAAATGAACCCAAACTGGGAGAAAACAAGAAAAAAAATCTTTAAATCATGAAAAGTAGGTCATTGCAACCTATTTTCATGCTTCATGTATTACAGGTACAAAAATTATGCATACCTACCAAGTTTGATGTCCTCATGGCCAAAATTCATGACGTTAACAGGGAATATCAATCAATGATAAAAAAGGGTCACTGTGACCTATTTTCATACTAGGTCAGAGAGAAATGCCAACATACTAAGTTTGAGGTTTGTAGGTACAGAAAAAAAGCCATTTTGAGGCTTAAGTCCAAACCATATACATTATCAAAATAGGAATAGACAGTGACACATTTGCTCCGTCCAAAGATTGTTCCTGTTAAATAATTTTAGAGAAAAATGTTGGACACAAGATATGGAGTAAATATTATAATTTGGGCCCTCCTTCGTTTTGGGGGATATAATTTCCTTTGGATGCATAGGGTCATCACAGTATCTTTGGACCTAGTACCTTGTAACATTTACTATAAAACGTGTCTCCAAAGTCAGAATCTTCAAATGTAAATATAGTGAGAAAAATTGTTTTGTACTGTGCTTGAAATTGTTTAGGAAGAAGAATTGTTAAGAACTCAACTCTTGCAGGTTTAATTATTCTTAAAATATACCAATTATATATGATCCATTAATATATATAAAATTACATATAGAGATCATTGTAGTTATGGCCCGGCCTAGTAGCACTTTCAAGCTCCAGAATCACTGGACACATGATTTTGTCCAAAGTCGGGAGTATTCACATGCGTATTGTGTGCGAATTGCCCGTCTATTGATAACTATAATTTTATTTTTCACAATCATTTTGAACTTAATCGTAAACAAATAAAAGTAAAATAAAAGTGGTCACTTTGTATGAGAATGTAATGACAAGGTGTTTAATTCAAATAGGTTTGTATGCAACTCTTTCATTATGACATAGGATTTATCTCCCCTTTGACCATTGAAATATTAAACAGTTGACAAAGCATCATTACCGGTTTTGAGAGTAAATTCGCATTTCCGAAGTTCATGGAAACACTTTCAAAAATTCATTTATTAACAATTACATGCGGATCCAGTAATTTGAAAAGGGAGAGTCCATCGGCGTCCGAAATAACCCCGAGTATTTGGCTGTTCAAAGAGCAAGTTTTCGCGCGCCAAAGTCGCGCCTATGCTAGCCTAGGATGGTCCGGGAGCAGCCCCGGAACATTTTGAAAATAAACATTAACATGACACAGTTTCCTACACTCCTGACGTGAACATATTATGACTGAATTTAAGCCCTAAATATAAAATCGGAGACACAGAATCTTTAATTAGTAACTACTTTCCTATAATTGAACAAAGAATTAATGACATAATCAGTCAAAATCAACTCAGTAATATTAAATCATTCAAAAAGTTAATTTTATTTCAAAGACTTGTATCACCATATATTGACCAATTTAAAACACTAGAGAAAGGTCTGCTCTTGCTAAGCTTAGGCTAAGTGCTCATAAACTCTTAATAGAAACAGGCAGATACACAAATATTAAAATTGCTGACAGAATTTGTCCTTGTTGTTATTCAGACTCAATTGATGATGAACTCCACTTCCTTGTCACCTGTAAAAAATATGACCCACAAAGACAAAACTTATTCTCAAAGATGAAAGAGAAATATTTATACTTTGACAAATGCTCAGATTTCACTAAATTAAAACTTGTTCTTAATAATTTTGACTTGCTTCACAATATTGTGCAATATATTAGTACCTGTTATAAGAAATTCTCTTTTAACATGATTGCTTTGTAAATATATAAGTAATTGAACCCAGGGATGTTGCTTAAAACTCACAATTTCAAGTATATGAAATTTATTACATTTCTTTTTATGCATCTGTATTTGTATGTATGTTGTATGTCTATTTGTCATTTGCCATAACCTGTACTGTGTTTGAGCAATAAAGTTATTATTATTATAGGTCTATAAAACTCATTACTGGTAAAATGAAAGCAAAATTCGGGGGGATAGTGTTTTTTTGTTTTGTTTTTTTAAGCCGAATTTTGTTCCACATTCCCTTATTTTAATTTTGATTGGGGGCTCTGTCTGGATATGCCTTTGAATAAAAGATCAATTAATTTACTAAATTAATAATAAGTAATATCCATTATGTTAATTACCTTTGTAAAGTTGGATACTTTAATTCAGAGTAAATTTAACTTCAAATTGAATTTTTTCTTTGGTGTAGGCAAGGCATGAATACTATGATCTACATCGTGACTTAAATTTAGCCGTAATTTGATCCAAATTTTTCATCAACGCAGTAGCCTATATACATGTGATCGTTAATGCATCATAAGATTTATCTCCCCTTTGACCACTTAGAACTGTGGTTTTATGGATTATGTTATTGTCTTTGTCATAACATAACTTATTTGCAGAGAAACATGTGATTTATACATATAATCACTATTATTATCATCATTAGATAATAATCATTTTAAAATATTCAAATTAAAACTCGAAACTAAGGCTGTAACTTGAAATAGGGATTATCTCCCCTTTGACCATTTAGTGAAACAAATGATGAACGCAATTAGTTCCCCTTTGACCATGAATTGTAAGCGAATCGGGTACATCGACAAACATCGCGAATCGACGTGAAAGATGTTTTGGTAAGCGATTTTTTTAAGTTTGACTCCATTCGCGTCGATGGCTGTGTTTTTGAGCACCAATAGCTTAATCATAAATTTGTATTTTAGAGAAACCCCGACTGAAAACGTTTTAATAAATAAACCTTTGCTTACGTGTTTCTATCGGTTTGCGCATCGGTCGAGAGGCCTCAGTTATAAAAACTCCGACAATCATCAACTTTCTTCTATAATTAAGTGCTTAATTTTGTAAAAATATCAAAACAAAACTCAGTATAAAATTTTGATTGTATTTTTGAGGTGTATTAAAACAGACGTAGCGTAAACCACACAGATATTGTGATTAATTAGGCTCTTACTTATATTGTTGTTTTATTATAATAATTGTTTTTAGGAATGAATAATCTGTTTATGCAATACTCTAACTTAAACATAAAAATATTTTATGTTCATACACTGGCGACACCCTTGAATACCACTGCCTAGCCTATCTATATGCATTCATTTCATTAATGTAATTAGGCCTATTTATTTTCCCCCCGTACCGAAGTTGTAAAACTCTCGGAATAAAGTTTCTTATTATTATTATTACAACCGTTAAAAAAAGCAACACACGCTATAGAAGAGCAAACTCCCGTCAAAATTCTCAGCTAAAAATTTCATTGTCGACTCCATTGTAACAACTCCTAATGAAGTCCGACGCCTAATGAAGTCCGGACATTTCGACGCCTAATGAAGTCCACAGATTGGGGCTCCAGACGAGGAGACTTTTTGATATTACCAAAAAAAAGTCTCAAAATTTTACGACTTCAATTCAGACCAACTAGCAATAGCAACGTACATTCAGACACATACATCGTGTGCTTTGTCCAACCGTACCATACCCCCGCAAAATGTTTAGGGGGTATTTATACGAATCATCCTGTCCGTCCGTCGGTCCGTCCGTCGGTCCGTCCGTCCGTCCGCCCGTTCGTCAAAATATCGTGTAAGCTTAAATATGTAGCTTCCATGTCTATGAATGGATTTTGATCAAACTTGGAACTAAAGTTATTGTCCGTCTGTCCGTCCGTCTGGACGTTGGGAAAGGGATATATTTGTCTCTCCAAAGACCGTTATAGTTTTAGCTCTTTTTAGGGAGGCATAAAAGGTACCAATCGAGAATTATTGATTGATTGATTGATTGATTGATTGATTGATTGATTGATTGATTGATTGATTGACTGACTGACTGACTGACTGAAAAACTGACTGATTGATTGATTGATTGGTTTGTTGAATGGGGTTTTTTAAGATCTAGTCAAGAATATTTACTTATATCGAGATGTCACCAGCTATAGATGAAATATTTGAAGTTTTTACCTTTGAGATGCGTACAGTGTACAGGGAGGGTCTCCAACGAGCCATACTTTCTGTGATACATTGTTATCATGTGATGCTTTGGTTTATCAGGTCTTTTCCGAAGGACCCCGTGACTTTCATTGCTACATGTAAATGAGGGCGCGTTGGCCTAATGGATAAGACGTCAGTCTTCAAATCCAGGGTCTCTCACCGCTGTGAGTTCGAGTCCCGCTCGGACCACATGTGGGAAAGTGAATTTTCCTTACCGTTGGCCTTTACTGATTCACCTGGTATCAGTATAATGGACTGGGGGAGTGGTACGCTTGTCTGCGGCGTACTGACTCTGTGAGCTAGCACGGTAAAGTCGCCCTGAGTGCGCGTTAGTACAAGGCAGACCATACAACACACTAGCACTTCACATGCATACACAAATTGTTCATAGATTAATCCATAGAGATTAATTAAATAGTTCTCGTCGCGAATAGCTGACATGATATAGTAAGCGACTTCATTAGGCGTTAAGTTACCTCGACGCCTAATGAAGTCCACTATGCACAAAGACATAGTTATGGACTTCATTAGGCGTTACATTACCTCGACGCCTATTGGAATCCACTATGTACAAGGATATAGTAAGGGACTTCATTAGGCGTTAAGTTACCTCGACGCCTAATGAAGTCCACTATGCAGAAAGATATAGTAAGGGACTTCATTAGGCGTTAAGTTACCTCGACGCCTAATGAAGTCCACTATGCACAAAGATATAGTAAGGGACTTCATTAGGCGTTAAGTTACCTCGACGCCTAATGAAGTCCACTATGCACAAGGACATAGTTATGGACTTCATTAGGCGTTACATTACCTCGGCGCCTATTGAAATCCACTATGTACAAGGATATATTAAGGGACTACATTAGGCGTTAAGTTACCTCGACGCCTAATGAAATCCACTATGTACAAAGATATAGTAAGGGACTTCATTAGGCGTTACATTACCTCGACGCCTAATGAAATCTACTATGTACAAAGATATAGTAAGGGACTTCATTAGGCGTTAAGGTACCTCCACGCCTTATGAAATTTATTTTGTAATAAGATATAGAAAGGGACTTCATTAGGCGTTATGTTACCTCGACGCCTAATAATGTTCAGCTTCAGAAAGGTATAATACTACAGTCAAACCTGTCTATAAAGGCTGCCTAAGGGAACCAGTATAAGTGGCCTTTATGGACAGGTGGCCTTTATATACAGGTTCAAATAATATGAATAAAGAACAATTGGGATACAATTCTACTGGCCTTTATAAGCAGGTGGCCCTTATATAGAGGTGGCCTTTAAGGCAGGTTTGACTGTACTTAATCTAATACTGCTAACAAGATATTGTCTATATCAACGATCCTCCGTGTTAAACTTATTAAAACAGTTGATGTAAAGGCCACTGCAAAACTTTTTTTTATCATGATTAAAATAAACATATATCTGTTGCACAAAAACTATGATTAAAACGGAGACTTTTAATAAGATGAAATAGTATGGGACATCGTTAGTCGTGATGTTGCCTCGAAGCTTAATGAAATCCATCAGATGATAAAGTAAGCACGGAAGTTTGAGGGAAAAATCATATTTGATTTCATATACATGTACGTATGATGGATTCTAAGAAACCTTGTTGAGAAATTTAGCGGAGAAGATAGATAAAAACAAGAATAAATAAATAAATAAATAAATAAATATTTTTATTTTTGGCACCTTATTACATGCATGGTAATGCACGCAAGATTAAAATATTGTAAAATGCAAAACAATAGCAGAGTGTTGCTAATGTCATTTACATGTAGCAATGAAAGTCACGGGGTTCTTCGGAAAAGACCTGATGAACCAATGCATCACATGATAACAATGTATCACAGAAAGTATGGCTCGTTGGAGATCCTCCCTGTACACTACGCACCTCAAAGGCAAAAACTTCAAATATTTCATCTATAGGTGGTGACGTCTCGATATAGGTAAATATTCTTGACGATCTAAAAAAAACCATTTAACAAACCAATCGATCGATCGATCAATCAATCAATCAATCAATCAATCAATCAATCAATCAATCAATCAATCAATCAATCAGGCAAGCAAGTTGCATCTGTAAAATTCGTTAGATTCGTTAGATTACAATTATTTAAACAATAGTTCTCGATTGGTACCTTTTATGCCTCCCTAAAAAGAGGTAAAACTATAACGGTCTTTGGAGAGACAAATATATCCCTTTCCCAACGTCCAGACGGACGAACGGACGGACAGACGGACAATAACTTTGGTTCCATGTTTGATTAAAATCCATTCATAGACATGGAAGCTACACATGTAAAGCTGACACGATATTTTGACGGACCGACGGACGGACGGACGGACAGGGTGATTTGTATAAATACCCCTTAAACAATTTTGCGGGGTATGGTACGGTTGGACAAAGCACACGATGTATGTGCCTGAATGTACGTTGCTATTGCTAGTTGGTCTAAATCGAAGTCGTAAAATTTTGAGACTTTTTTTTGGTAATATCAAAAAGTCTCCTCGTCTTGAGCCCCAATCTGTGGACTTCATTAGGCGTCGAAATTGTCAACGCCTAATGAAGTCCGGACTTCATTAGGCGTCGGACTTCATTAGGAGTTGTTACACTCCATGTAATATACACATATGTTCTTACAGAAAAATTTTGTGACTAAATTACACATTTGTTTCACTGTTTAAAGTTCAGTTACATTAAAAAGCTTGTTTAGTACAATATATATATGTTGATTAATATATATAGCGTCTTGTCCGACAGAAGACGGGCGCCATTTTTCACCCTCGTAGACCATGCAAAGAACCGGAAAATTAAGAAATAACAAATCACCACGATATACAGCAGTAAATCTTTAGATGATGAAAGTTAAAAACAAAATTATTTTCTTTATAAGATTTGAGATTACTTTGAACTGACAAAGGGAAAACACGTGTTACATAAATAATTTACATATCGGTGGTGTGCTGGAGCATACTAAAACGGTACAGAAAAGACAAATCAGCGTCCACTTGAAGCTTGATGAAAAACGGTTACTGAACAAATGAAGAAACATTCAAGTGGATTGTTTATTATAAAAACACATTTACAAGTAATAAAGATAGTTGATTAAAGAGTTTTAAGTATCCAGATGGACCAAGATGGCTTTTGTCTGATCATGTACTTGTTGTAACACCCAATCGTTTTGAGAACACTGAATTGGATAGCGGCGGTTATTGACTTGTCCAGTTTTTCGAACAAGGTTCCATTGGGCCATTTGGCTGAATAATATTTTTTATTAATATTTTTCAAACATTTTGCAAAAAAATATTAAGACAAAGAATCATCCATACTATGTTTTGCATTAAACATAAGTTCTATAACAACACATGTATGTATAAATTATACTATGGTACTTGTTTGTAATTCTGATTTGTGGCTGAATAAATTATGCCCGCATGCACACAATGGTTGTTCAAAAGTGCGCCAACATTGTAATATTCTATATTGTGGTCTTGCTACAGCGTAGTTTAAGATTGTGGGGTTCAATAGTTTCAACCAATAAAATAGACTAATTCATGTCCGAACCACAATCCAGAAATTAAGTAAAAACTTTGAAACTGGCAAGTTAGTTTAAACATGTGAACTTCCACCAGAGAAGTGAGGCCGGGTGCTCCGGAATAGTTAGCACCTGCTTTTTAGTTAGCTATACATATTAAATGAATGGCTAAATGCGACGTTGGTGTGATGTGCGTTTTGGATTCTTATTAAAAGTAAAAAAAAAGTGTCAAAACCACACCAATGGATAACTTTGTTAGTATACGTATCTGACAAGTAAATATGGAAAAATCGCCATCAAACTTTTTTTTATCACCACCTTTTGATATAATATCTATGCCAGGCACTTTCGATCTGTTCTAGATTCCAAAGGTGTAAGTTTGATAACCAGTCTTATTGTGTGTTATGTTGTTTCCGTTATTTTTGGTTGCATTGCTTTGCCAGCTACACAATTTTCGGTCCAGTTTACTTTTATTTCAATTGTTACAGATAAGGACATTTTTTGACATGATTGAATGGCAAAAAATGCATTGCTTTGCAAAAAGCCATTTTGGCTGTTAGAAAGCATAAATATGAATACAAGGGAAACAGTAAAGACAAATATTTAAAGACAGTAAAAATGTTTAATTCACCAGAATCATACAGCTAATTTAGTTCATTTTAATCTGGCGATAGAATTGCTTGTCGATATTCAACCTGGCAATACACTCATAGCAAGTACCCAGTCAACCCAAGCATATGGTGAAAAATACAAAACTCGTAAACGGAAGATTCATGACTTGAAACGTGTCGGGAAAAATACAAGTGGAAATGCAAACCTTTGATGTCTTTTTCCTTGATGACTATTCTAGCAGTAGGTTATATATAGACACTTGATATAGAATATATATTTTATTTGAGTGATTAAAGTAACGCAATGATGGAATAAAAACACCCGTTTGTCTTGTGTTTCTGAACACCTTGTTTTGTACTACCGACGATAACGTGATTAATTTTGGAACATAAAATCAATGATGTCCTTTGACTGTCAAGCAATTAAAGAAAGCAATCATTTGTTATGCTCGTGTTGGGATAGAATCACTAATAAATATTTTGTTTGTACTTGCATTGATAAATTCCAGTACAGGCAAACAATATTGACCGGTCTGTTTGACCTTTGATTTAAATATTTATGATGGACGAGTTCATGGGAACACAAGTGCTAAATGGGAAACACCGTGAGTAAACACATTCATTGTGTGTGCATTAACTGCGAACCCTAACCCATGTGTTGGATGGATCATCCACTATGAATATTTCCAAAATGATAGGTCAAGCGGACAGGTCAATATTGTTTGTCTATAATTTTATTCCGTTTTATCCATACTCAAATGCATACAATATGATAATTGCCCATGTATCTTTATTATTTGGTTGCTCGCTATATTTCTTTTGCAATACTTTGAAACTATTTCAAAGTTACACGTTACACGTTTGTCGTTATGTAATACTAAAGGGATTTGTTTTTTCTCCATCCCATAATTGTAAATTTCAGGTTTTATGGAGCCACCGAGCTTAATCGCAGCTGTAAAATACATTTGTCATGAAAGTCTACTTAGTGTCACGTGCAGAACTTATAATTTCTACCGAATGAAATATTCAAAATTCTGCACATTTTAGATTTAATGGCAATTCTTTTTTCATCTTCTGATTGAATACAAGTTAATACTGGTGGAACATGTATAATGCGAATTTTAGTCTGAACAACCTGTTTTTGTTAAGACCTTCATGTACGGGTGATTTGGTTTATACGAAATTTGGTGGATACATTGCTCTTTTATATAATTCTTTTGTTTGAGAAGGCAGTATCGTTCGATCAGTTAGGTTCATAATAACACTGTGTCACAAATGGGTCGATGCGCAGGGACCTTGTATACCTGCAATGTAACTTATTTGCATTGTTGCTTTTATTTGATTGGGTACATTGCTTTTTTAGTATAAAGGCTTTTTTGACAAGCCAGCATCCCAGATCGGTTGGTAACTTGAGGTTGGTAACCCAAGGGTTTGTATATCGCTAGGTAACATGTTTGTAATGATGCTACTTGGTGCTGTATTAGAAGCCAATATGTGTAGTTACCGTCGTTACATATTCTCTGTCTCTTTGTGGCAACTTTTCTTTCAAAAAAATAATGTATAATAACAATCAATGGCCACATGCTTGTAAATGTCCCTCGGTGTTAAGTCATATTTTGCTTTATTTAAAGTATGTGTGTGGTTTTAATGTATTTTCTGTTTTATTGCATTATTTCAATAATAAAATCGAAACGGTCATTCTAATTCTACAATGGTTGATTTCGACTAAACAATAATTTATATAATGACTTTATTGTAAATTAACTAATTAATTTAAAAAACTACAACTTTGAAGAAACTGACAGTACAAAAGTACACATCAATGCTGAACAAGATATAAAATTCAGTTGTTCTCTAAATGACCCCTGTCCATGGCTTTTGTGGCGTTTTCTGAACTCCCAGGCTGTAGATTATTTTGTGGGTAATCACTCTCTCCATCGGCAGGATATAAAGCATTAATAATGTATATATCTTGTTAATTAATTTACACTAATGTGTTAAAATTACACCAAATACCCATAAAGTGCACTAGAGTGTGAAGTACAGGCCACGATACTTGTTTATTGCGCACCTTTAATCTGATAAATTGATTTTTCAAAATGCCATAAAAACGACAATTAAAGCAGAAAGTGTGAAATACTAGCAACATTAGAGAAATTAAGTAAAATTATCGTAGAGTTTGTTTTTGTAGTACATGCGTAATAAAGTTGGAGCCTCGAAGCGTGTGACAGCATAGTAAACTGTCATAAATTCTCTCTTTGCACGCAAATTGCACCTCTGTGATTCACACTTTATAATTTATAGAAAAAGCCTATTTAAGACTAAATTATTTAATGGAAACACTGGAGCAGAATGTGTTTATTATGTTTGCTTACAAGCCAAGGGAGCAATTAGTTTTTTTATGAGGACATAATTGGGTTTTTATTTTGTTTAAACCGGGGAAATTGCAAATTGGTTCCACGGCTATATAAACCAATTCTTACTGAGAAAGCTAATGTTGTTTTTATCCTTTCCTTGTTTGGTTTTCAAGGCGCGAATAAACTGCATTTCTGTGACAAGTCAAATGACAAAGTTATTGCCCAGGCTGAAAAATATAACCATCACACATTTAAGATTATGAATCTTTTAAAATACATGCATGTTTAAACCAAATATGCTAAAATTTGTAGATGTTCTAAGGAAATGCCTATAACAATAATACGAGCCTAAACAAGGAACAAAACACGATGTGTCACTCACATATGATACAACTCTTCACTTTGGACAAATATCGGAAAAATGGCATAATGATATCCATTTGTTTTTTGATGTGGAATGCATATGGTTGTATTGTAGATTTCATAGTGACTGGCTAGACAACTATCTTCAATCAAATCAGAGATGACAAGCTGCTTTGGTGCATTTTTTCAAAACTTTTGTCTTCTTTGTTTTATTTTTTATATTCCATCTCTTATTTAATTCAGACTTCTGAAAATTGATTGGTTGTATTGCACATTTCTAATAATTATTTTAGTTTCTTTTAACTTGTAAAGCTAGGGTGCCTGGTTGGTTTGTATAAAATACACTTATATTAGTTGTATCAAGGATTTCATAGTGAACAACTAAATGAACATCCCCTATCCAACCGTATGCTACTTAGTCATGGATCAGGCTCATTAAACATTGCTTACCCTTCCGTGGCACTCGGTCTCACTTAAATGGTAGAAGTTCACGTGCATAATCTAATGTGTCAGATTTCAAAGTTTTTACTTCGATTTAGGAATTGTGGCTTGGTCATTGACTGGTAAGTCTGTGTTAGATTAAATCCTTCAATTCTTTATTATGGGTAACTATTCCAATTATTTTACAACCAAATATCCCCTACAAGGATTGTTCAGCAAGATACCATTGGTATATACTAGTATTTAATAATACATTGTGGTCAAGGCCGTTTTGAATGTCAAATTTCGCTAAACCGTTGTCCGAAAATCAATGAAATGGAATAAGTTAGTTGTTGGTGGATTTTTTTTTAATCAAACACAACTATACAAGTTCAGGTTCGAATCATAAAAAGCAAAGCAAAACCTTTCAAAATCACTTGTGGCTGGTATTTACTAGTACTGTACAGCAGAAGTTTTATCGATTTTGTTCGCATATTCACAATGGGTGCAATATTATTGTTACCAAACAGGACCCAGTTGTTCAAAGCTTGATTAGTTTAATCAGTGATTAACACAGATTTAAAATATCAATTAAAATCTTCATATCATCATCCAATCCATATATTTGCAGTCATGTGGTCCATATTGTTGAAATTCCATTCACTTACATCATTTTCAACATTAATTTCACAACAGATTTGAAATTATGCATTATATAAATTTTTACTAATCAATTGATTAAACTAATCAGGCTTCGAACAACTCGCCCCAGAAGAACTTGTCTCTGGTCTGGTTAGGATGGGGTCAAATGCAGTCCTCGTCATTCATGAATTCTGTGCCTATAACATGATAACAATATTGTCCAACTTCGATTCTAAGATTTATGGATCATATATCATTAGAATAAAACATGGGATTTTGTTTTGTTTTGTTTTGGAATTTTTTCTTTTCAGTTTCTATAAAGTGTTTTATATCAGCATGTAAATATGTAAAATGGAAAGGAAAGCATGAAGATTGCAATATGACAACAACCAACCATGTAAGGAAGAACACGAAACAACAAGACTTGAAACTAGATACACATGTACTGACACCACAGTTGATAAAATGTCCAGAATTTAAAAACCCAAGAAAATTGGTAACCCCACCCATCCATCCATTATTTTTGAAAAGTTGTTTTTCATAGAAATATTCAAAATTTTATGATTTCGTTACTTTTCGGTGAAAATTAGAATTTTAGTAGAGTGTACAAACAATCTCAATGTTGATGTGTGGAAAAAAAGTTAAAATGTTTCACATATGGGAACAAAAAAGAATATAGACAATGTAGACATGTGAAACCTATGGCACACACACACACACACACACACACACACACACACCTGATGAGTGAGATATGTAGATATATTAGGAAATGTGTTTCTAAATGTTCTATAATGTGACGATAAACATATTTTAGCTGGGGGATAAGCCAGATAGCATCAGGGTTGTTGATTTTAACTGCCATAATGACTCAATCAATCAGGGACGGAATCATTTATGTGACAATTTGTAGATAAAATACAAACATAAAACGTCACAGACAAAAACCATTGTGTGAAGATAACATAATTCTGATTTTATCATCTTTTATTTCAATGAGAAAAATTTGTAATAACAGTTTTGGAATAATTGTGGTTTAATGGGTATACTACCCGAGGACATGGTAAAAGTTTTATCATTAGTCTGTTGGCAAGAAGAGAATGACGAATGACGTGTAATAAAAAAATCTTTGTTCTTATTTTAACTTTCCGGGATGGTAAACAAATTGCAAACATCTAAAATAAATTTAAAATTGACGGTTATTTTATTTTATTTTATTTTTATTTTTTTTAAGTTTTTTGTCACCAACTCTGTGTGTGTGGTGTGTGTGTGTGTGTGTGTATTTTTAATTTTAATTGATGACTTGAAGTTATGTCATTGAAAATTATTTTTATTTTGATATTTTACCTGGTTTGTTGTATGTTGGACACATACTTGTTTTACTTAAAATGCATATGGCTTGTCAAATGCAGTGTCAATTTATTATCGATACAGAAGTAACATGTTGCAAAAGTAAATTAATGCTAGATTATGGACTTTTTTAGTTTATTACACAACAAAAACAAAGCAATAACATTTTTTTTGATAAACCGAAAACTATTTGATTGTCAGTTCATCACTTCGCATACAACCGTCAGTTCTGGCTGAGAACGAGACCTTTGTGCTACTTCAGGTCAGAGACTGAGTGGTATTAAATCAAGAGACATGCCGTTATGCTATTTGTGTATTCGTATTAAGATGAAATTTGATAAATAATATGAATTACTAGTATTGTTATTTTAAATATTGGTAGATAGGCAAAAGTGTTCAATGTGCGAATTTAGCAAACACTGCCACTTAACACCAATTTAAAAAAGTAAATATGTTAATGACAATGCGAATATATACTTAACCCATAAATAAAAATTTGTCATTATAACCAGTGTCCGTCCAAAGTCATGGGGTTTTACAAACAGTGGTGAAGCCAATATATGTTTGTCTTATGTCATATTTTCTTCTGTGTTGTGTTCTTGCTGACTTTAGTTCTTGCCAAATGTAGTTTATTCAATCAATATGATATACACTAAACCGTCATATATTTCATATACATGTATTCTTTCTTGTGAAATGGTGAAAAAACAGTGAATACCATATGCCTCCAAAATTACTTATTGACATTGTTGAGTCATGTCAAAGTAACACTCGAATTATTTAACTGTCGAAAGTATATAAGTAGTTTGTTCAGACAAAATTAAGTTTTCGTGCATGATTATGACCTAAAATGTTTGAGTGGAAAACCAAATCATTTTTCACAATTACTTCTTCTTTTGATGTTTAATACAGTTCGCCTGGATATCAATTAATTGCTAATAGAATTACTGCGTTGCCCAGATTTTGTTCTTGGTTAATGTAGACCTCTCAATTTATTGTTTTGCAGGTGCGCGTTTTTGTATATGCATCTTTACAAGTTTGTACATTCACCGCAGTGTTAACGACGCAAATAGGTCATTTATCACATATAAAAAAAGATCGAAAGATGGGAGGTTGTTAAGGAAACGTATTGTGTATTTAGGAATGTGCATATTTGGGCGATCAAAGGGACCCGACAAAGAGGTGAAAATACCCAAAGCAAATGATTAAAATAAAAAAATATAAAGTGATTCAGTGTGTACTTTATTTGATGTTAATATGTGAAAATTCTACAAGTGTGCTAAACAAATATGTTGTATGTTCCGACCAATCATTAATACTAATTTAGCACCTAGAGGTGATCTATTTGTGGAAATAGATTTGATAGATTGTTGTCAAGTGTTGGCAAAGAGTAAACACAAAACGGCATATTAAAGCAATATGTCTGTTGTCAATTGCTACCTGGGGAAATCAAATTACCTGTCAATCAGAGAATCACTGTGGCAATGAATGATTGACACCTACCTGGAGATCTTTGATGTGGCCGCCACTCTACGTGAAATGTCAATCTTTAAGTTTGAGGGCAACTCGGCGGACATAAGGGGCGGAGATGACAAACAAAAATCAGTTTACTTTACCACGATGTATGGGCGTAGATTTATGTTACACCTTGACAGAGCAGTAATTAGTTTTTATAGATGTTGGAGCGTAGTCGCCGAATCGATTAGATTTCTTGTTTAAACTCGACTGGAAAACTTGTCAAATTCTACAAAAGAATGCCTTTATCCTTTATACTTTAACAAGACATTTAATATTATAATGAAAAGAATTGCTCGACCCGTTCCACCCATCGGATTTGCTCAAAACAACTCTTAAATATCAATTAAAGCAGTTTTTTCAAAGCTATCAATTTAACAAATAGAAATGTCTTCTTCTCTTTCTTTAACAAGTGTTTTCTGTCTGTAAACTAGAAAACCCTGTCAAATAGTAAAGAATAAAAACTCTAATTACACCAATTTGAAATGTCGCAATATTTTACTCATGGTCTAAAATGATGTATTTTTAACTGTTTGATATATCGTAAATTAAAGGTGCAGGCTCCATCCTCGCAATCAAGATTTTCCTCAACTTAAATTTGGCCAATTTTATATGTTCATAATTTTGTTAATTTCTCAGATATTTAAGGGTTTAAGGTGTTATTTTTAAGATAATTTCAAACTTATGAAATTTGTATTTACTTTTGTTTGTCAAAATTGTAAATCTGTAGCTCAGAAACAGATTGCCAGAATTTGTTAAATTTAAGTTAATGTTAAGGAAAATCTTGGTTAGGAAAAGATTGTGAAATTTAAATTGGGGCCGTATTAACATACATCGACTACTCTACCATGCAGAGAATAAAAACATTAATCGAAATACATTTAAGTTCTTAATATATATATATATATATAATATATATATATATTATATATATATATTATATATATATATATATATAATGTCCAGAGCAGGAAGAAGAAAATACAACGAAACTACTAGAAATCAATCAGTTCTGCGTTTCCGAAAATAGTTCTTGTCTCTCAACTACTGGGCACTTTAAACTCTTTAGCCTGGTATGTACATGTGCAAAAATATATAGAAGTTTGTAGCTGAATAAGATGTACTATGTTTTTTTTTTCTTGAACGTAAGCATGAATATACCACAACAAAACCCCTAAGAGAACATTCATTGTAACAATCCAGACTTTGTACGAACACCGATTGGGTATAACAAAATGGTATCCACAGTAAGCTCAACGTTGATACATAACCAGACTTTGTACGAACACCGATTGGGTATAACAAAATGGTATCCACAGTAAGCTCAACGTTGATCATGATACATAACCAGACTTTGTATGAACACCGATTGGGTATAACAAAATGGTATGGTACACATAGAAAGCTCGACGCGGATATACAACTTCAGTATTTTAATATGACCTAGGGTTCCATCCAGATACTAGATTTGACATAGAATTGTCTACTAGTTACATTCTTTGGTGTTGCCTTCAATTTTGTTTTCTCTTTTCGAAATCAAATAGATCTTCAAATTTCGATATTGAATGTACATTAAAATACCAACGGTTACACCGAGTTTTTGGGCATTTTTCATGTGGTAACAATGATAAATCTTTGAGTATTTCGTTATTTGAAAAAAAAAACAGAACACGACAAATGGGTAGCGCATACCACAGTAGCGCATATCAACTCTTGCCATTTTGACTTAGTCTTGTTCACATTTACATGTGTGTCTTTTTGCAATTTGATGAAAGACGCGAATCACCCTAAAACATTTCTTCAAAAATATATTACTGTCATATACCATTTTTTGAATTTAATCATAAAATACATTCAAAAAATGGTATATGACATTACTGATAGCCACATATGTGTTAGAAATTTGATTTTCACAAATTACAATGCCAATTGACGGGTATAGCATTCCGATGAGTGCAAACATCTTTTAGTGGATGCATTAGCATTTATGTTTACATTAACGTGTTTCATATTCTTATAATAATTGTTGAAACTGTCGTGTTATTCACTTAATCGATACAAGATTTAGTGAAAAACTACGTTGTGCCACGTCAAATACAATAAATTCCAAATTCATTATTAAAAATATAATTTGTTGATATTTTATGGTTAATTTAAAAAAAAATAGTATATGACGGATCTACTAACAGGAAGTATCCAGAGTTGTCATGTACTTTAACTCCAGACAACATTGTGATATGCATTATTACACGTTAAATTTTGCAACATGCTTTTTGCAAAATAAGTTTCTTTTGCTCTTTTATTTTTGATACGTTTTATTTATTTTAATTTTAAAAAAAGACTAATGAAACATTTTTATTATAATTTCGTCATGCTTGCAAATGTCATAATTGTGTATACTTCATAAGAAAATGTTAAGATTTTTGTTGTTTTCTTTGTTTTCCTTGTCGTTCGCCATTGTTTCAAATCTTCAGAGAATGACAAATTCTTATTTATTACAGTTGCATTGCAGCATTGTTTGTTATAGCTGTTGTGTTACTGTGTTATGACTGTAGTAATTCCCTACAGACATTTGACCGCTGGTCAGTGATGATACATTATCACTTCGGCCTTTTATTTGTCGGTCTGTTCACACATTTGTCAATTAAGGCCTAAAGCTTAAACAATTAACATTATGTTTCTAATACTATATTGTCACTTAACACAATATTATATTTAATATCAGATAATTTATATTGTTTTACATTGCTTCTGGACATTGAATTATCTTCCGACATCACTTCCTTGTCTAACGCCTCCTACGTGTACACGTGTAAACGTTTTTATTGTTAAAATATTTACAGCACTGTTGTCAGATTTTTGTTTTTTACACGTGACACCAGGATAAAATTAAAAATTATTTATGCACGATTTAATAGTTAAACTTGGTGAATAAAACATGTGATGTGCTTGGCTTTATAAGCTAATAATAAAAAAAAAATAATAAAATAGAACTGTATCAGAATATACTGAAAAAACACGTATGTTGATTTATTATTATAACAATTCCATTTGTGTCCCAAAATTTTGTTATTTTAACTTCCTTTATTTAACATGGCACTATAAATGTTAATATACATTATAACGCCTGAAATAAAGGTTTTTTCAACAACATATAATATTAATAATTTAAAAATAAAATAAATAAATAAATAAATAAATAAATAAATAAATCAATCAATAAATAAATAAAATAATA
Organism: Anadara kagoshimensis; assembly: GCA_021292105.1. NCBI lineage: Eukaryota > Metazoa > Mollusca > Bivalvia > Arcoida > Arcidae > Anadara > Anadara kagoshimensis. The sequence goes on from CM037861.1 coordinate 47,200,721, forward strand.
AATAGATAAATAAATTTATTGTAACAAACATATACATGCATATGAAATATAAACTTAATTTAATATAAAATAAAATAAAATTTAATCTTAAAACTAAAGCTACTTACGTATGTTTAAACTACAATAAAACGTCATTTCTAATATATAGAGGATATAAATAAAAACTGATGATATTTACAAATTACCATAAACTGATCAATCCTGCTTAAAATTAACTTTGAATATTTTTTTATTAAAAGATAGTGACATGATATACCCTATGTATTATACTTTGACAATGTTACTGTCAAGAACTCGTAAAATTAAAGGACAAACAGCACAAAAAGATGAAAGTGGGAACACAGCTGTTGTGTTACTGTATTTTTTTAATTTTTTTTTTTACAAACAGCTTATTTTGACAACCATTTCATCTTCATACATTTTCGAGAAAGTACACACACATATTTTATATCGGGGCTTGAAATAAATATAAATATATTTGGTTCAATTTGTCGCTAGTTATCTTGATATGGGAGGGGTTTTACATTTTAATTAAAACATTAAGATAGTTTTATGTTTTTCTTCCTTTTAATTATTTCCCGTGGGGGTTACCCTAAATTATGGGTACCGTGTACATAAAAATAATTCTGAACGTTTTGAAAATACGCAATGTGACCGGTATGTTATTTGTGTTTTGAAAATCAAAACAAGTTTTACGCCATTACAATCATCAATCACAAAACAAAATATTTCAATATCAATAAATGAATTTTTGATTAAAAAATAAATAAGTAAATAAATTAAAATTACAATTCATAATGAAACGAACCGTCGTTTATACTTTTGAACATGTAAATACTCCTGACTATTTTATCCCATATTTTGTACGTATATTAATTCAAAATTTAAAAAACAAAAAACAACAACCAAAACACGTTGCTTTTTTGTTCCTTGTGCTAAAGTAAAATAATTTTAAAATTAAATTGATCAATTTAAATCAAGGAATTTATTATTGATGATCAATCATTGAATAAAATGTACTACTACGGACAAATATAGCAGAGAATAAATAAGTAATGTTTTTCAAAATAAAAATAAATTTGTTTGATCAATTCTGGTTAAAAGATTTTAAATTTGAAAATATGAGCAATTTTAAATTACAAAAACTATCTATTAAAATTTCAACCAAGCAACAGCATTATTTTTAAAAGAATTTGCTAATATAAGTATTCAATGATACATTGATAAAGATTTTTAAACATCACCCGATATCATGTCACGTAATTTAATTCCAAATTTTGAACTGTATGCACGTTTTCAAAAATACCACAAATGACCTATTTTACAATTATTCTAAACACATGAAAATATATATACTAAAAATTTCCCTCGTTCAATTTATACAATCTAAGAAATGTTAGAGATTCCAGTGAAAATAAAACATATGGTGCTATCAATCACCAGAATGTGGATTAATTGTAGGACACTTCCATCAGTTTTATAGCTAATTTTATTGGCATGTTGTCCCTTCTCGAGGGAAATAATTTACGAATATTATTATTTTATCAGTTACACTAATAATAAAACGCGTGTGTTGGATTGCCATTTTAGGAGAGCGTTGAGTAAAACACCGCTGTTGTTACCGTCAATATGTCAAAGTTGGACAGATAGAGAGTGATGACTTGTAACAGTGGACAGTAACATTGATGGGGCCCATATAATTCATCTTGGACACCTCTCTGACAGTCCAATACGTAATAAAATAATTATGGCTCGTCGTATATTTATTTGTTATCATATTTCTTGTCATGTAGGGACTACATCTGGCTGTCCGGGCTCTAACACACACTAAAAGTCATTGTTTACATTGTTTATGGGTCTTTTTGGACCTACACGAAGGACCAATATTATAGGTTTGAACCCAGAAAGAATAAAGCAAACACTCATTGACAACAAGGTCGTTGTTTGTCCATTATCTATTTATTTATTAATTTATTTGTCTGTTTGTTCGTTTGTTTGATTGGTTTATTTATTTATTTATTTATTTATTTATTTATTGTAAAGAAAACTGATAGAAAATTATTGTTGGTGCCTGGCCCCATCAACATCTGTATAATTTATTATGAATTTTGAACCAAGAATTTAGAAGGGAAAATAAATATGAGAAGTGCATATTGAACATTTGTGCGTCACTGCACCATTCATATAATTATAAACCCTGTTTAATTGCATGATTTAAGAGGATCATTTTAAAAGGCAAAACAAATTGATATCAACCCCCGATATCAGCTGGGCCATATTTAAGATATTTACGGTTGTCAATAATAACTAGTGTTAGGGAAGGAACAATTTTTATGTTTAGAACTTTTATCTTTTTCACATCACATTTGACAATAATACATCTCACTGAAGTGGAAAAGTGGCGCCCTTGAGGGGTTTTCTCTAAGCAAAATACTAATTTCTCTTGTCTATCAAAAGCTTGGGTATTTGTCCGGTGTTTACCAGTTCTGATGCGATCTTAACAAACATTCTTTGAAGTCAGTTCTAACTTGTCAAATTTGTCATTTTCAAGATAGCAAGTCTTTCAACACGCCAGTTTCAATCTGTTTTGAAACACCCCTACTTGCTATAGATTTGATTGATAAGACCCATAATAATAGCTCCTAGCTTTGATCTTCTTCACTAACCTATTCACAATCATTAATGTCAATGTAAATTCCTTCCTTCCCAGGTTTTTAAAGAATTCTACAATGCTATACGAATTAAGCTCCATAGAAATAAAGACCGGAATGGTCAGGTTACGCCGGCGGTAAATCATCGTTAAAATGTTAAGAAGCTTTCAGCTAAAGCAAATAGACATTATTATGTTGTAAGTATCGCTACTTCAATACGGTTTTATTTATTTGTCGCCTTCTCATTTCCTGGGGACGTTATATGTATTAACGGCTCGGAATGATATAAATCAGTCAAAATTGACAGCTCAACCATCAAAATGATTGATAGCCGGCCATAATGATTCCCCTTGGCTTCTCCCAAAGGAATTAATAAACTTGACGTTGATTGGTTAAGTGCATTGTGTGCCATCAATCACCCTAGGCCCTCTCTTTTGGCTGACGTCATGTTGTGTGCATCGACCAATCACAGCAGGTTATCTCTAGTAATTTATTATTTCATTGGGAGGCGGCAAAACTCTTTCATCTCTGATTAATTTACAAGCAAGTTTGTATAATGTCTTGTGGGGCGGTATATTTTATTAAGTCAGGGTGATACGGTTTCTCGGGTTCAAAGAGTGATTGGCAGCCGACGTTAACACAAGGAACTTTACAGTTGATAGTACATTCACTAGTTTGAAATAGACATCACCACACATGGAATAATTGATATTTAGGAATATTTATAATATTTATTAATAAGTTTTAACGTTTTTCAATGTACAACATGTTGACCTCAAATTCTCAGTACCTACAGCCGGACTATCTACAACCATTACCTACCACGGTAAGTACTTATTTCTATTACATTTTCAAATATTTTTTCTTCATTTAGATTAATTCTATATATACCTGAAATATTTATTTTAATTTGGACATTTTCAAGTTTAATTTAATTTAGATTAATTTGAATTTAGACAAAATGTCGACCATGGTCATCGTCAATGTAAAATAACAAGGAAGTATTTCGTTCTGAACAGCTGACCAGCCCTTTAATAACAAACGTTTATTTTTAGCACATAAAGATTACACATTACATTTTAATACCTGGATATACAATATGGCTTAATGTAATTTTAAATTTTGTTTTAAATTTCATATTTTGTAGCTTGATGCGAAGAAAAGTCCATTGGCCTTGTTAGCTCAAACATGTAGCAGTATTGGTAAAGATCCTACTCCATCAAAACCCATCATACCGTCCATCAACAAAAAAGAAACGGAGACAGAAAAAGAAAAAACTAAATCTCCAGAAAATAAACGTCCAAATTCCGAGGAAAACAAAAGTTCTGGTCGTGATTCTGAGGATAAACCTGGATTTAGAACTATCCCAAACAAGGACATTCCACCTCTAGTTCCAATATCTAGTTCAAGTTCTGATAAACAATCGTCACCAGCACCAGCAACTGAGTCAAAAACAAGTGAAAGTTCATCAGTTTCTAGACCGTCCTCTCGTCCAGTGTCATCATCAGGTCTCAATAGTTCAAACTCGCATAACAGTTCATTAAACAGATCTGGAGGAAGTTTAGAGAAAGATCGGTCTAGGGAATCGCCATCTTCAGCTCCTAGACCACGAGGATCACCAGACTACCCTAAACCAGCCACACATCCATCATATGCTGGTTTGGGACTTCCCGGGTTCCCACAAGGATACCCAGGGTTCCCTTTAATGGGCCATGGAATACCTGTTGATTCAGCTGCACATTCCGTTGGATATCCCCCTGCACTTATGGCACACGCAGGATTTGGTTTATCGTCTGCCAGTGCTGCTGCTGCCGCCGCGGCCGCTGCGCAAACATCATCAGTTCTCAAACATGCACAAGCAGCTTCCGCTATTTCACCATATGTTACTTATGCACGTGTAAGGACACCTTCAGGTGCTACAACATTAGTTCCGGTGTGTCGTGATCCGTACTGTACAAACTGTCAACTAACAGTGCAGAATAGTCATCTATCATCACATTGTAATGCACCTGGATGTGCACAGTGTGCTCATGAGAAATCCTTACAAAGCTTAAGTGGATTAGGAGGACTTCCCGGTGCTTCATCTTTTCAAATGCTGCCAAATTATTCTAGTGCTACCAGTGTTCTGTCTGCCGGTGCCCCAGGACTTTCATCATTACATTCTATGTCATCATTGTATCCACATGGTGCTCTTGCAGCACACCAAGGACTTCCATTTGTGTGTAATTGGGTTTCAGCAGGAAATGAATATTGTGGAAAGCGTTTTACTTCTTCAGAGGAACTTTTACAACATTTAAGGACTCATACTACAGCTTCAGATGCTGCATCACTAGCAGCTACATACAGTGGACTTGGACTCTCACCAGCAGCTGCAGCTTTAGCTGGCTGCCATGCTCAATTATCTGCCCCTGGTGGACTTAGCCCAAACTCATTAAGACGTTCATATCCAACAAGTTTGAGCCCTATTTTGGGAGCTAGTCGTTACCATCCTTACAAGTCTGCACTGTCTGCTGCACCTGCTCCATTAGGAGCCCCTCAGTCACTTCCAACACTCGGACCTTATTATTCACCTTATGCATTGTATGGGCAGAGAATAGGAGCAGCGGCTGTTCCTTAAATAAATAATTCTGTGTTGAAAACATTTTTAAAGAAATCCAAAAGTGCTGTCACATTATTATGATCTAAGTGCTCAGAACAGTAACATAGTGGACTGGAAAAGTATTCGAATGAATTCAATATGGAAACGAAAGTCCATGGACTGGATTTGATGTTCGCTTTAGTTTGAGACATTGAAATGTTTTTGTGTTTCAAAAACGCATCCAGCAATATTTAAAAAACTATAAAATGGTTTTGATCTCAATATTATGAACATTTTTGATGATTTAACATTGGTCTCATTCCTGACTCAATATACTTATTTAAAATTATTTATCATGTTTAGTTACAAAGGAGGGCTAGAATTCATTATATAGTGTAACTGAATTTCATTTGCAAAGTATCGCATGGAAATCATTTTTAAAATGTGCTGATTTTTAATGCAAGTTTGGAAAATAGATAGAAAATAATAGTAAATGGTAAAATGTGTTGTGAATGAGTGGTTTACAAGAACAAATATTAAAATATTGTGTGAATGAGTCGTAGGAACAAATATTATGTGTGAATGAGTCGTGAGAATAATTGTTAAATTGTTGTGAGAATGAGAGTTAGAATAAATATTTAAGTGTTGTGTGAATGAGTGTTGAGAATAAATCTGAAGATGTTGTGAGAATGAGTCGTAAATAACGACAAGTATACCCTCAATGAGTAACCGGCGATAATTTGTTTTGTTGAATAATTTTATAAATTGAATTTATATAAAGTTTGTAAATTATAAGATGAAATAATAGAATTATTTTATATATTAAAATATTTATGAAACATGTATTTGTATTATTTGTGTTTATAAAATAATTTCCATTTAAAAATTAAGGAGATAAATTATATAAAAATTCGTTGAAGAATTCAAATATTTTTTTTACAAGTTTTTGCTGGAGATTGCACAAATGAATAAAACTTAAAAATATTTAACTGTTCTGATTTTGAGTTTCGTTTATTTTGTAATATGTTTATTTTAGAGAATGTTAAATTTGTAACTCCAGTTTGAAAAAATAAATTGTGAGAAATATATGAATTCTTCAAATTTTCCATTTGCTAGACAAAATGGTTATGACGAATAGCTACAATGTATGTCATATTATAATTTTTTTCTTAATGAAATACTCAAAAATGTAATGTGGCAACTATTCCAGAAATTAAATTCAACTGTTAGCAGTATTAAATAAGGCAATATTTTTGGTTTCATTTTGATAAAAAATGTATACTTAATGAAACGACTGTTAAATATTTTCTCAATGTTAAGTTTTCTCATGTGTTAATTTTAAAATTTTTTACTATGTAAGAATTTAAAAATTAACACATATTAAACAGCGGATTTTTAAAATAATTTCATGTGTAAAATTTAAATTTCTTTGGAATGTTTACAACATGTTTGTCACCTGAGAAAATATTGCCACTAACTTCCTGCTTCAAAAATAAATTTAGATTCAGTTTAATACATGCACCATACTTGTGTATAGCGTAGGTGTTGGATAAGAAATTACTGAACGTTTTGAAACGTGTGGAAAATAGCCATAAAAAGCGTGAAATTGAGGGTAATAATTTTCATTAAAATTATGCATTCAAATACAAAGCGCAATTTCAATGAAAATTAAAAACACGTGTTACAAAATGTAACGTTTTCTTGGAATAAAAAATAGCTGAATAACATGTGCTTGGTAATAGCCAAAACAACAACTGGATGAAACAAAAGGAGTTGCTTAGAGATGTCATGTGCTACTTTTAAATTTTTATGAAATAATACATTCAAAAGTAGCACATTGACTCTCATGTGCTACTTTTGAATGTATTATTACATAAAAATTCAAAAGTAGCACATGACAGAGATATGTAAATACATATTGAGACTACTGACTATATATAAAAAGCTGGGACTTGCTATGGGTATGGAGTACGTTCATAAAACGATGCCTAATAATTCAGTCTAATTCTGGTGTTGTGTCTTTAAACATAAAATATAGCACATAACAATACAATAAACCAGTCATACGAATAAAAAAAAGGCTTTATGTAAGTCGGGTATACAATAAGACAAGTACCAAAGACTGTAATGAACTTTTTACCGACTAAAATTAAACCAGTTTCAAAAATATTCCTTAACTTAGATCATACTTAACCTAAATCTGGTTTAATTTAAAACTTAATAATTTAAAAAGTTTTCAAAATGTTCATATATTCAAAAATTCTGAAACTTATAACATTTATATTCTAATTTTGGCGAAAGTTGTAATTTTTACGTACCATAAAATTTTTCTAAATTTACCATAGCCAAGTTAAGGAAAATCTTAGTTAAGAAAAAATAGTGAAACTGAGTTCTGACCTTTAAATAATTTTGTTTACAATATTTTGTTACATAAAAAATATTTGGGACCATATGTGCAGCACTGAAAAAAGAGCACTGTATACGTAAATGGTGTCTATTTTTCTAGTATAGATAATGTATATGTGTAATGTTAAAAGATTAAGGAGACGAGTGTTGATAAAAAAGTTTACAACAAACATGATCATAATTTTTTTTTGTTATTTGAAATAATTTATTTTGTAAAGATGATACCTTGAACAGCACCAGTAGCATATATGTTTACTAGTGGTGCACATGGGATCTTGGCAAATTCAGTGCCATATATTTGGCAAGTGTTAAGAAACAAATGCATTGGACCGTTGATTTAATTTTAATGAATTTCGGCAGTTCATTTAATAACTTCAAGGAAACTATTTTCAACTTGAAACACCATCACCTATGGTAATTGTGAAATGCATAATGTTATATTCTTTCATTGAACGACTGATTTGAAAAGAATGAGATGAAGTTGAAGTTCATGAATACCTAACAACAATCCTGATGTATTATCTGCATAGAAATTTGCGAAAACATGTATAATATTATTATTTTTATTTTTGTTTTATGTTAATTTCACCATAGAAAACTACATGTTGGTTATATACAACACAGAAGTTTGCCCCACTTTAGGGTTCAATGTTTGAATAGGATATAAGGACTAATGGACGGTTACGCTGATTGTTACACAATGCAAATGTCAGATACCATTTTAAAAAAAAAAACAACAAAAACATTCAATAATAAAACACATTTTAAAAATGGTATATTGTCTATTGTCATAAAGCTTTTTTAATGTATTTTATGATTAAATTTTAAAAAATGGTATCTTCAAATGGGTCTGTATTAAAAGAAGAGCGACAATGTATGTCGGCTTAAGTGCCTCGGTAAGCAACAACAATATACCAGTGATACATCTTATATACGTACAGACATACTCAACAACAAAGTTTTAGATAACTTTGTGGATTAAATATTTTAAAGTTTTTTGTTTCTTTTAATAAACATTATTTTCTGTTAAATCTGTCTTTACAACACGTTAACATTTATAGCTTAATAAAGAACTTGTAACTAAGGAACGAAAATCACTAACATTAAGTCATGGGAGAAAACCAAACAACAGCATATAGAGATGGAGCAAGCAATGACGATGGATAGGACAAACACTGCGAAAACTAACAAACCCAAGCACACGACAAGCACTACAGTGACATTCTCAAGGGAAAGGAAAAGTAGGAAGGCCAAGAAACACCTGGCGGAGAAACCTGCAATCAGAAATGGACAGAGAGGGTTCAAACGACATGATCTGGTCAGGCTAGCACAGAACACAACTAGATGGCTGTGTGTTGTCAATGACCAATGAATCTCCCTGGTACCACAGGCATAAAGAAATTGAGTAACCAAAGAAAGAACTAACTTTAATTTTGGTGATGAGAAACAATATGTACTATTTAGGATGTCAAATTTGAATACAGAAGTATATGGCGTGGGTAAGAAGCAATATGATGTTCACAATATAAGGTTCAAATTTTCGAACATGTTAAGGTGCCACGTTACGGAACTAACTTACTTAAAACACCGAAACCACAGTTGGCGTCATGCTTTTAGTTGCACCTAGTGGTCAAGAATGCCATATCCGACTTGCATTATGAATACATGTGGTATAGACACCTTAAATACACGTATACATGCATATTTTAAGCAATTACATGAGACAAGGCATTTAGAAATTACATTTTTCATTCTCATTCTCAGAAGCCAAGCCTAAACACGGAAATGTTAATCTTATTGTGATGGATTGCAATGGCATTTTATTAATTTCTTTCTAATGCATTTTGCATTTCATTTTATGCACCCTTCATTGGTAAACAATTCAAAGAAATGATTATATAATTAGGCTTCCGTGAAACTGACATATTCAGACAGAATAAGGAATAAGTTTTTCAATTAAAAACATTAAAATCAACACCACAGATTATGTATATTTCATCAGTATATGTCGTCATCATATCTAATTTGATTGAGGAGGGTCATCTCCCTGTCCGTGTCTTATAATGTCAAACCATGATAAATTTTCACTTCCCTATATATACAGTTTTTAACAACATGTAAAGTATTAGAACATTCTGAAAAAGCTATTTTAAGCTATAAAAGGAAATTTAATTTAAACCAATTTTCAAAAAAGATAAAACCAATCATTTTATTCATTTTAATGTGAAACTTGTTATTATTAAGTGACACAATATTTTATTTTAAAAAACATCCGTTTGCGCGAGCATATGAAGTGTATTATGGTTTTTAGAAAAATTAGAAATTTGTTCTGTTGACATTGCAAAACTTTTAGAAATAGCAAATGATAATATATTTATTATTATTATTATTATGTTGTTGTTGTTGTTGTTGTTGTTTGACTACCACCACGTATTTCATAACATATTATGGTTGTACATCTTGCAAACATACACTTATTGTGTGCAATCCAAATCCACATGTCCATTCATGTTTCTGTTGGTTGTGCCTGGACACCATTCTTTGTTTGCCCATTGTCCGTGCCAAGTCTAAGCGCTACGTTGTTAATGTTTCTGCTCTCTTATTACAATTCTATTGTGTTCTTAAAGAGTGTTCTTTATTCTTCGTTTTTTTTTAAATAGTTGTAACGTTATAATTTTCAAAATTCTCAACAACTGAACAACCACCTTGCATATTTGTACGGAGCCTTACAGGAAACTACGAAAATTTTTAATCTTATATTATTTTTTAATATGTGGAGAAGAGAAATCATTCTGTCATTCAAATTTCCAACATACTTTGGTCTTTTACGCCTATTTAAGTCTTTTAGAGCAATTTGAAATGAAAAATTAAACAATCGGCAAATGTACATATTTGTACATTAAATATTAATTTATGCAACTCCATGTGTAAATTTAGCTGTTTTATTTATTCGTCCCTAAAACCAGATGAAAGCCAGTTAGTTCTTTGAACAATACTATTGCACTTCTGAACATAACGGAACTCCATTGTTTCCACAAAGGACACTTGAATTTCCTGTCACATACCCCAAGTATTGATATTTAATAAATTATAGTCGCACAATGGTAAACTACACTATTTATGAGCATTTTACCATTAATGCCGGCGTTTCTTCTTTTATTATATTGACGGGTTCTCGAAGTAATTTCAAAGTTATAAATTCTTCACTGCTATTAAAATTATAAAGAAAAACAAATAACCCCCTTCTGAATGTCCACACTTGTGTACCATTTATATTGCATATTGAGAAAATCTAGGTAATTTATAGTACTATAACTTTACGATAAAATGCTTATAACTATCAAGATAATTTATGATGAGATCAAAAACTACTCTTTATCAAGAGATCTCGTGAGGCCCTTGATTAAAAACTTGGATATTGAACAGGTTTAATAGACATTTAAAATTTACAACCACTAACGCATTTATAACTTGAGGGTGTTTGTTGTTTTCCTTCATATGGGAGGAAAACAAAATAATCAGTTGTCCTTGTTTTAAAATTCACAAATATTGAAAATATAGTTTTCAAAAATACATTTAATATGTTATAAAATTATTTTAATTTTTTTACTGTAAGACGTCGCAATGCACAACTAAATTTGTTAATTTGGTGGCCTAGTACGGAGGCCCAGTGGCGTGCCTCCGCTAAAATAAAGTACAGACCTGTCGAAAGTTTAACACTAAGCTAACGGGCCAGTGCCAAATAGAAGATCATTTCGGCATCTTGTTAACTCTGCTGCTTTTTGATAGCTGCTATCTATCTCTCTACAGATTCTCAGCCACTGGACACCCATATCTTTGCCCCTTGAAAGCCGAGCATCGACATTTTTCGTTACCCGGTGTTAAACTTTCGACAGGCATGTTCTGTGATTGCCATATCTGTCAGAAGGTTTTATTTATTCTTCCTGGTGTTGTCAATTTCACTGGATCAATTGGTGTATGAGGAGGTCAAAAATAGAGAAAATAAATTATTTTAATACAGATATATTACATTTTTAGTGTTATTTGTTAGCATAAATCCGTAGCTTATGGATTGATGAAATTACAATATGTGACTCAGACGATATTAAACTGCCGTGATAAATAAGTGTTCATCAGTTAATACAATTTTATATCTTAACATTCAACAGGTAGGCGCGAACGAAACGTTGGTAACGAGATAAAATATGTATGAGTTTCAAGGTGGCCCCATCAGTTGTACCACACAAGTGTTACTGACTGATGGCAATATGAGTTCTCAATCTAGTTTTAATGAGAAACAAACATACTAATCCATGTCCAAATCACAAACCAGAAGCAAAGTAAAAACTTTAAAACTGACAAGTTAGGTTAAACACGTGAACTTCTACAAGGAAGCCAAGCCAATGAGAGAAATTCAAAATATTTCAAACTAAATCAGAAGAATAATGAAAGTTCATTGCGGTAGAAGCGACTTTCATCTCAAGCTTCTCCATTCAAAGTTGTTCATGTTGTTATGGGTTCAGAGTCAAGAACACAACAGAATTTTGATGACTGCAGGAAGAACATTTCATGAATGCTGTAGATTTAAAAAGGGTTCTGTAGCAACTCTTCATGAAGTCCAACGCCTAACGAAATCCAAATTAGCAAAAACTGCTCTGGTAAGTAATGGTCATTCTTATTTCATAGTACCCGAGTAGATAAACGTTTCCAATAAAACAGGAGACACTATGCCATTGGATTATTAGCTATTGGTCTGGTCCTTCAAGCAAATAAAAATATGCTTTACAAAAATGTATAAGAGGTGCAAAATACAAGTACTTTGGTCAATTCCGCACACCTCGTGTTATTCCGTAAGTGGGAGGTCGTGGGTTCAAACCTCCACCGGGTTTTACCCAAGACTTGAGAGTGAGTAGAAACTGCTTTTCGTCAAGCAATCGGCATTACGGAATGAAAGTCGCGATTCTTTTCGACAGGAACCTAAAATAATCGAGGTCCCATGTCATGGTAGGCATGGAACGATAAAGAACAAAGATGCAATCAGCGCAGTGCACAGGCTTTTACGCCTTCGCATATTGCTGGCAACGTATCGATATAAGTGAAATATTCTTGACTGGGACGTTAAATACCATTCCTTAATTCAACCTCATGTTAGCGCCATGATAATTCCTGCGTTGACTTTGGGGCGTATCTGAAGAAGTTTTATGTAGAAGTAAGATCAGAGAACATGATGAAAAATTAAAAGGTCATTATAGAGGACAAACATCAATTTTAATCAATAATTCCTAACATTTCCTTTATAGTCTTATATATCATATTTATTTATTTTATAATTAGAGACAAATGCTTATGTTAATGATATCTTTGCTTTGTAAGATATAATTTCTCACATTATATCATTTCTAATTGCCAAAATGTCAGGGTTATCTTCTCCTTATCTGATTTCTGACGCCTCTAGAAACTTCAATAGAGCCCGTAGTAATCCGAACAGAAATCTTGCTTTCATTTGGTGGTTTTGTGTTATATCTCCTCCCCTATAGCCGACCTGTCTGACGATATGGATCGGCTGATTCAGAGATAGGTCTAATACTTGGTGTCCTTAAACTCGATAGGTCAAAATAATTTTCCGCATTTTATTTTTTCTTTGATATTTTCTTTGATATGTGTTAAGGTCGTAATGATTTAAAACTAAACTTTCATTAGCGTTCAAACCCCATTTATTTGTATACGACTTTACCGTCTCCAAATGGTACAAATAGCCATGACTATGTGTTAAAATATGCACTAAATAAGTAAAATAGTGTTTATTGCAATCGGAATTATTTTGTCCTTTTAACCTCCTAGTTCCTGTTTGTTTTTATTGAGCTATCGTCTGCTTCTGTTGCTGTTGAAAGGAAATGCCATTTTATAAGTTTTTAAATATTGCAATCAGAAAAATTCAAAATTTGTAATATGACAGAAGCTTAAGTAATGTTACATATGGATGTCTTTCAATGTTCATTCTAATAAGGGCCATGGGGCCATTGATCCCCTATATTGCCAAACGACCCCTTATTAGGGCCTTAGTAGGCCATTTTCACATAACATGAATGCAAAATTATTGATGTTATGGTAGAGGGGGGTTTTTGAAAATGTCCTTTTCTGAAAAATTCAAGAATGAACACAGGCCATTCACCAATATACTCAACTGCTTCTAAACAACTTTGCACTGGTAATTTAATTATTGAAAACGTTTGGGCGATTTCAATAAAAAGAAACAATTTTTCTTACTAATTATAAACACATGTTTTTAATTTTAATTTTGAAAAGGAGAATTTGAGATGTGGCTATTTTTCATTTTCTTTTGCTAAGCTATGTGGGGGGTTCCTTTGTGCTAGTTGCTACGTTGGTCTTTTTATGCTTGTTCTCTTAGCCTTATTTCAACCATGTCAAATAGGCGAATACCTTCAAATTAAATATTTATGTGCTTTCTTAATAAAGGACACTTACAAAGAATATAGCCACAGCTGATTCCAGACTGATAAGTAAATGGTCTATGCCTGTTTGATATTGTAAAGGAAACCGAAACCATTACCTTATATTGAGTGAAATATTTCTCAAATTTTGACAAGCGTTAACACATTTGTCCACTCCGTACAATAGATATGGTTGTAATTTTTATTCTAAGTATATGATCTATTACAAAATGACAACAACAAAAGGCAACAAACGACCCCTGGTTATTGTTAAACACTATCAAACAATCGGAACAAATTTTTACAGATTGAACGATAGGTCAGATATACATTTAACATATTTATAAAAACAAAACTTAGACGTGTGTGTGTGTGTGTGTGTGTGTGTGTGTGTGTGTGTGTGTGTGAGAGAGAGAGAGAGAGAGAGAGAGAGAGAGAGAGAGAGAGAGAATCTTGTTTCTAAACAAATACGTTTGAGACACTGCCGACCATTAACGCTGTTCATGTTCAACATTAAGTTCAATATATTAATAATGTCATGAGCTACTTTTGATTATTCATAAAATAATGCATTCATCAAAAGTAGCACATGGTAAATAATGCATTCAATATTTATACAAAAACAATATTGTATTTCATCATATTGAATTGGGTGGTGCATATTATATGGTAGTATATAAGTAGTCAATATTGGTCATTTCATCATACATATGTTCAGTTTGAATCATATTTTCTAATTTCTTTCCACACCAACTTAGTTTTCAAATAAGACAAAACCAAAATATAAACATCCAGTAACTTTAAGTTGGTGTTTTATCAATATTTGAGTCTAAAAACACTTGCACATCCTTAATTCTTAAACAAATGTCATTACTAAAGATATCAGGGGGTATAAAGGATTGTCAAGTGTTTATCAGGATACAACTATCTTCAACGTGTGTTGATTTGAAAAACATCATGTTGGCACACCTTCGAGTTCCGGTCTGTTCATGTATCAAAAACAATATTCTTCATTCTTTCAAAAATATACAAAAAGTCTAACTTTAAATAGGATATATATACAGCTGAAATCGATACGAGTTCGCCAATACACAAAGATTATGTAACATTGCGCCAAATATTTACATTATCGAATATGTCAGGTATTAATAAAATGTTTACTGTGTATCTACAAAGTTTATATAGCTTATAGATATTTGAAAACACAGCTTACTAATTTTCAACTTCGTGGACTATGTATTTTATGTTTTTTGTGTTAAATTTTTTATTCATATCTTAAAGGAATTCATATGTTATGAGTGGGCATTTTACGTAAACCATATCCATAAGTTGAGAACATATTGAAACGAATTACAGATGGCCTGCAATTTTAATTCGTTTCAATCATGAAAACCCTGAAAAACTAAGGAATACTCCACTCATACAAAGTATTTAATTTCCTTAGCTAAATTTGGTTAAATACACTTTGGTCCTATGGATATTTTTAACCCCTTGATAAAATGATGGTTTCGCAATTTTGTTTCAAGAACTACTGATGAGGAATTGTATTCCGAAACGACCGTCTAGTGCTGTAAAATTAAAACTGGTATGTCGATATAACAAGATAAATACACACACACACACACACACACACACACACACACATATATATTCTTCTAATATAAAAATTTTTAGTTGTTAATCTAGTAAGAACATATAAAATAGGCGAAATATATAAGTTTATTTAAATAGAAAGGGTTCATTTTCAGCAGCTGTTCACTATTTGGTAACCAGAAAAAGTTAATATTATTGTCATGTGCCACTTTAGAAGTTTTATGACTAGTGCTTTCAAAGTAGTACAAATTGTCATGTGTTGATTTTGAATGCATTATTTGATAAAATATTGAAAAATAGCACATGTCAATATTATAGAACTGTCATGTGCTGATTTTGAATTTCTATTAAAAGTATAATGCATTCAAAATCAGCACATGACAACTGATTTTGAATGCATTTTTAAATAGATATTCAAAACCAGCACATGACAAAACGCAACAAAAGGTTGAACCATCAGATAAGTTATAACAAGATAAAAAATTGACATACAATGATGAGAGGAAATTACATGTATATATACAAAACTACTGTAATGATAACTCGCAAAATTTAGAAAATTGATAACCACTCGCTAAACGTAAATCACACAGAACAAGTGTATAAAATATTGTCATAACAAGGTCTGAAGATGGATAACTACCCATAATTGGTTATCAACTTTGGACAGTTCGAACACAAAAATTAGCCCCGAAGTCGCCGGAGGCACACTCTTAACTAATTTAGAAAATGGAATTTCTGTCAGTTTGAGACTAACAATGTCTACTTTCTTCACAAACTTCTGACTAAAACAAAAAGCCAAATAATATATTTTGCTTGAGGTTGACAGTTTGATGTAAATAGTTATTGTAAAGTTACATCTTTTGAAGACACGAGTACTTGTGAAATTGACAACCTTGTTAAACGGCACGTCAAAACCAGAGAGACGTGTCGATTTCCACTGCTGTATGACGAAGTTTGATGTCCAAAGAAATAACAAATAATATGGCTGGTACAACGATTTATCAATAGACGCGATTTGAAGTTATTAATTTTTAGAGACAGGGAAAAATAGACCTGTCTATCATAAATGATTTAAGCAGTGTACAGAATTTTTTAAACATAGTCTTCCAAAACTTTGCAAAAACATAACGTTTCCATGGAATATTAGACTTCTTATATTGTAAATTTTGAACAGTCATCCAAAACTTTACAAAAATGTTATGTTTCCATGGACTACTAGACAATTTTAAATGATTTCGACATTTTATAAATTCTGTCCAGAGTCTTCCAACAGTTTACACAAATGTTATGTTTTTTTCATGTTTCCATGGAATACAAGACTGCTTTAAAATAATTAGATAATTAAATAATTCGTAATTACTTAACTATCTTCTACCTCCTTAATTTTACGCATATTTTATTTTATTTTTATATTTTCTTAAACTATGTTCTTTTTTTTATCTGATCAAAAAACAATAAAAACAAAAACTCTATTTATGTTTTAAATTAAAAAAATAGATTACGTTCAGTTTATAGCTTCGTGTACTTTCTTGTTTTTCAGTATAAAATGACTTTCCGTATAGAATCTTTTAAAAAAGTTTTTTTTACGTAAAAGATGTTTACGGTTGTGCGTGTCAGACATTTAACAAGCAACACTTATCAGTTATATGTTTGAAATTTCCGATATGCATTTATCTGCACACCAAGGGTTCGACATTAATACTGAAAAACTCACAAATATGTCACTATAAACTTTATCAAATCAACCCGACTTGAAAATTCCGGGATCATTTAAAACAACATTTGTCAAGTTATTACCGGACCACCGGTGAATCTGGGTATTAAATTCAACATTTTATACAAAATTGGAGAATGAATGAACAACCAGTTTCTTAATTAATGTTCTGATCCCTCTTTGATGTCTGTAATCAAATAACTCCAAAATTGATTCCACAAGACTTTTATAGAATTTTTATGTTTTTCTGTACCATAAAATTCATCACTTGTAAGATAAAATACATTTTTAGCGCCGGCATCCAACCAAGTTGAAGAAATTTGACCAAATTTGAGTGGTGGGTTAGCGTTTTCTTGACGCATCTTGAATGACAAGGGCCAACATGTATTTTATCTTGTGTATATATATGCCAGTTGTAATTAGGATATGAAAAATATTACTTAATTCATTACAACTTACTCCGGCTTCACTTGGTTTACTGTACAGACCTGTCGAAAGTTTAACACCAAGCTAAGTATTCAAGCTAAATCGACATTTCATCTGGGTCTTCTGTTACCTCGACAACTCTTCGACAGTTTCTGTTTTCGTCACTGCAGCTTTTTGGCTATTAGCTATCCGTAGTTCGGCCTCTCGACTGTCGATATCTTTGACTCCTGTTCGTAAGTTCGGTATTAAACTTTCGACAGGTCTATACTGTAGCTTCGTTTTTATTGTCATGTGTTTAGTATAAATTCAATCAATCACTGACACAAGTATTTTGGAATTAAGGATAAGAAACCCTACAACACGTGCATAAAATTTGGAAAGACATCTTTTATTTTTCCTTATGTAAATAAAATATAATTAGCCGCATAAACACGATGTAATTTTATCATTCAAATGCCAAATTATCTGTCGTAATATCGTAATGGTGGAAACTAGAAATGGTTTGAATCATCATTGGTTAACCAACTGTAGGTGCTTTTAAAGTCCATTGGATAACAACAACTAGAAATGCTTTGGATAACCAGCACTGTAGGTTTATTAAATAACAAATGTTCTGAAATATGATTCAATGTTGGATTCAAAATTCGCTAAATATGCCTCAAAACAAATCCATAAGTTATAAAAAGTAAAACAAATGTATAAAAGTAACAAAATTCTATGAAAAGCAAACAATTTTAAATGCTATAAAACGTTCAACTCTAAATGCTATGAAAAACACCCAACTCTAAATGCTCTGAAAAGCACCCAACTCTAAATGCTATGAAAAACACACAACTCTAAATGCTATGAAAAACACACAACTCTGAATGCTATGGAAAATACACAACTCTAAATGCTATGAAAATCAAGCAACTCTAAATGCTATGAAAAGCACACAACTCTAAATGCTATGGGAAACACACAACTCTAAATGCTATGGAAAACACACAACTCTAAATGCTATGGAAAACACACAACTCTAAATGCTATGAAAAACACACAACTCTAAATGCTATGAAAAGCACACAACTCTTAATGCTATGAAACACACACAACTCTAAATGCTATGGAAAACTCCCAACTCTGAATGCTATGAAAAACACCCAACTCTAAATGCTATGAAAACACACAACTCTAAATGCATGCTATGAAAAGCACCCAACTCCTAATGCTAAGAAAAGCACCAAAATCTAATTTCTATAAATAAAAACACCTAATTCTAAATGCTATGAAAATCACACAACTCTGAATGCCATTAAAAGCACCAAACTCTATATGCTATGAAAAACACCAAATTCTAGAAAACACTCTAAAAGGCTTTAAAAATGTTAAGAAAAATGGGAATTTTACCAACTAAAAATAAGATACTCATCTCCAAATGCTTTGAAAAAGTAACCTGCTCAAAAGCCGTGAAAGAATAACGAACTGAGCACACAAAATACTAATAAAACTTATTACGAATTCAAATTCGAATTACATGGTTGTGGACGTTATGTCACTAATATTTACATTTGTGATGTTTTACAGAATTAAACTGTGTTTAGACCAAATGTAATTATATACGATTTTAATTACCATTGCTAAAGTGACGTCACTCATTTCTTGCTTATGATTATATGGGTGACGTCATTGATAGGCTGTTCCAGCGATTGAAAATGTAGGTCGTACACGACAATATATTTTTTCGGGATTGCAAAACCAAAATAAGATTATTTTTCAAAAATGCGAAATGTAAATGTAACCACTAAACTGTTAAGAAATGGAGTTTACAGTGCTATAATGTCCATTTCCATACAAACAAACTAACTATAACGCGCTATCGCGCATAATTCAGTTTGTTGTGCACGGCAATGGAATTTATAGCACTATGAATACCATTTCTAGACAGTTCAATAATAAATTGATTTAATTTCTTTTCTTAAGGCTTCAACTATTATATTTACATTTCACTATTTTATATTCTATATTCAATTACATATTATATCCGTTTTAATTTTACAGCACTATGCGAACGTTCGGAATACAAGTCCAGTCACTGGAACAGGTCAAATTGATTACATCATATCTCCTTCGTTGTATATTTCTCTCCACTGCGAATTAGTTTTTTTGTCTGTAGGCATTGAAACAAGTGATTACTACTAATTTGCATGGATTTATTTTCCGATCTTCTTGTTGCTATACTCATATCCAATAATCAAAAAACAAACATACTAATCCATATCCGAACCACAATCCAGAAGCAAAGTAAAAACTTTGAAACTGATAAGTTAGGTAAGGCACGCGAACTTCCACCAGGGTAGTGAGACCGATTGCTCCGGAAGAATAAGCACCTCCTGTTTAGCTAGCTACATTGTACACCCGCCACATGTGTAATCAAAATTGAATGAAAGGAACATGGAACTATGGGACGTCAAATATATCCAGGGCAATCCTGGACATGTCGGTTTGTATTCATTACATATTTATTGTGCGTTGAGAAAATGAGGTCGGTTGTTTGTGAGTGCGATTAGGGGAAGATTGTGGAAGGGTAGAACTTTCTAGATATTGTACAATGCCATTTGTTATGTAACATACAAATATCGATATAAATTAAATGTAAAAATTTAGATGATAAATATCGACAAAACATTCATGTTCATCGTCTTTTCAAGAAGTAACAACTGGAAAAAAAACTGGTAGTGATAAAATCAACATATTCTTTCATATGTTCTCCTAGGATGTATATGTGTCATATACCATTTTTGAATGTATTTTATTATTAAATTCAAAAATGGTATATGACCTATGTGATAGGATGCAGTGAATGAGGGGTGGGTGACCCCTTTGCTTTCTATAATGAATCCCCAATCATAATGACGTGGGGGCCATAACAATACAAAAAAAGAACATAACATTTTGTCAAATTTTAAGCACCTAATGCGACCTGCAAAGTCCTTATTCCCCTTTTCGTGTTAAAATCCCCATAAATTATAGCTTTGTATGTCGGACTTTTGTAGCAGGCTACACATCCCACCTAATAATGGAGTAGAAGTGGTAATTTATCAATTAGCTCATTCTTCCTAACCACACATCTATACGTATTTACAACCCAGTCATTACCTATCATTACATTAAACAACTCTCTTCTCCCTTTCTTCTCAACTCATCTTTCGTTTTTTCTGATACTTAAACGTCTCATTTTGGGGAACTTTGATGTTTTTATGATCATTTTTGAACATATATCTCTCACCAAATAAACATAAAGATGAACGGAGCCAAACAAATGCTCAAGACGTGTTATGCTTCAGTTGGACATATTTTAGGATTATAGAAGTCGGTTCGGCGCCGTGATGTTCCGGACTAATTTATTGAAAAACAAAATATATTGCCACGAAACATGCAACGATGAAAGATAATTGATTTTTCCCATTTGATTAAACATGTTTACATGTGTGTAAGTGAATTCTGATATATCAGTAAATAGGTATGGTTATACATATGTTAATGTAAAGAATGAAAATTATGATATGACATGGATTAAAAAATAAATAAATAAAAAATCGCTACAAAAACAAATCTGTGAAATGCAGGTATCATGAGAACTCATACAAACAAACAAACATATATAGTTGTAAAACATAATGGTTTCTCGTGGTTTGATGTGCCATATACTCTTTTTTTAAATTTTATTATTCAATATACATTCAAAAATGGTACATGGCAAATAAATTTTTTAATCTATTGAATTATATATATATGAGAGAAGAACTCATTTCATCAAAAAACTGAAAAATTTTGTATGATGTAACATCAATATGACAAGTTCCCTTTACAGTACTTATTGAGGTGTTAGTCAATCCTTTGTCGTTCAAATTTGGGTATCTTTTCAACATCTTGAAAAAAAAACTTTAGTTTCACAATTTTGGTCCAAGCACTACTGGTGAGGAGTTGAATTCCGAAACAGCCGTCTAGTGCTGTAAATTTAAAACTGGTATAATATGTAATATGCTGCATACTGTGTGTTAGTATAACGTGCTCGAGCGGTCAACAGCGACATATTGAGACATGGGTTGTGGAGTTTAAGGACAATGTAACTCCATTAGTTGATATCATTATTTTGATGATAGACTGCAATGAAAATAGAGTTTAAAGCTCATTTCAGCGGTTTTATGTCAGAATTTCGTTTTTCTTTAAATTGCTTTAAGAGCGATCTGTAAAGCAAACATTTGAAGCAGCAAAACAAAACACACAAATAAGTGAAGAACTGTGCAAAAGTCATATCAAACATTAACATATCGTTCATATTCAAATCACAACCCCAAAGGCAAATAAAAACTTTGAAAACTGGCAAATTAAATTAAACACGTGAACTTCCATCATGGAAGTGAGACCGGGTGCTGTGGAAGGGTAAGCACTTCCTGTATAGTTAGTTACATCCGCAATCATACCAGTAAAAGGTGTATAATTGTAATAATTATTCTATTTCACCATGGTCATGAACATTTCTCAAAGTTGTCATTTTCTGAAGACCAAAAATACATACATAAAATTATAATGAACAAAAACAAACCACTTATCCATGTCCGAATCACAATCCAGAAGATAAGTAAAAACTTTAACTTTGGAACCTACAAGTCAGGTAAGACTCGTGAAATAACACCATGGAGTTGAGTTGAGTAATTGTGTTTAACATCCCCGTCAAGAATATTTCATTTATATCTAGACGTCGCGAACTATAGGTGAAAGAGCAGACATTTTGCCTGTGCGTAACGCTGATGGAATTATACAACAGGGTTTCATTTATTTTAAGTTCCCATCCGAAAGAATCATGACTTTCAATTCGTAACGCCGAGTGCTTGGCGAAAGAACAATCACTGCCCACTTTCAAGTCCTCAGACAGACGCGATCGGGATTCGAACCCACGACCTTCCACTTACGGAGCGAGAGAATAGTTGCTGAATCAGCGATACCGATGGAATCATTTGTTGAAATTTCAATGCTTTCTATAAGACAATACATGTCAGAAGTTCTCCAAATATAGATCTATTAAATGATAAATATTCAATAGACTTTAAACACTGGAAAACCAGATTTTTTAATTTGAATAATTTGATTTTTATATCTCAGACGATTTGTGTATCAATGTCCAATGAATACGTAGACAAAAATCTTAGCCAGACTTTTCTGCTAAAATGTAGTGAGACGCTTAGAGACATGCAATGGCTGTAAAACGCATTTTCTATATTTATTACCCAATTCATGAACACAAATTACTCCATCTTCATCCAAATCTAATATATCATGTTTTTCCAAGACAGAAACACAAGTCAAGTTTTAAATCTTTAAACGAAAGGAATTGAAGGAAATACGGAGCCGATGAAATGTTTTAGACAGATAATTTTAAAATAACAGTGTGCTACTGCTTCTCTCAAGTCAAAATGGCGCCGACAAGCCTCATCAGAAAGAGGGGATGATTTGAATGGGTGACAGATATATTGAATTCTAACAGCATTTAAACATATAATTCTGACAGTCAGTTTAAGATGCTTACAAAGAAGAGTTCAACAGGAATAAAATATTTTTGTAGCAGAATAAAACTGCAGACACATTCCAATATCTTAATTGAATTGTAACACTTAATTTGTCCCCGATTTGCAATTATAATCCACAAAAAATACTTCGTTTTCGTGTATGTCAGTTAAATATCCCAATAAACTTGGCCTAATGACCCTTTAATGGTAAAAGCCATCGTGAATCTTATAATAAGTACTTTAATAATAATAATAATAATAATAATAATAATAATTTCTTGGAGACGGATTAATATAATGCATGTAACCATTGCTCCCAATCTATTTATGAATTTATATGCTATTCTGTATAAATGAATAAATATTGTTTACAAGAAGAAGAATAATTTCTTTGTATAAGGATGTCGTTGGGTCAGAAAACGCAATTGGAAAATCTTGTAAACTCCAGTCTTAACAGTGACAATAACTTGATCTATATGCACTATAATATAATGATATATGATGTAATATTATAATATGAATGCCCACTCGAAAAATATTTGAAAAACAACAATTTAAATTGCAAATTAAAACTTCTAATTTTAGTAAATGAAAAAAAAACATTTTAGTCATCGAAATGATATCTACATGTATTTTATTATTATTATTATGATTTTTGCATAAATTATTGAAAACCCCAATATGACGGTCAATAAAAAAACATGTTTGTTCATGTTTTAATGCATTTATATCAAATCAGAACTAAAATATTAAAAATCATTTTAAATCTTAGAATTTGATAAATTAGTTAAAAAAATTGTATGTAATAAACAAGATTTGTGATTCATCTGTCATTATTTACGACAGCAATGCTATAATTTTATGATAGAAAAAATACTGTTGACGTCGTAAAATAAATAAAAGCCTTTCTTAAAAAGAATGATGGATTTCTGAGGGTTAATTATAATGATCTTATTTCAATAGCTTCCCTAAAATCTAGCTTGTCTTTATATTCAAACTGTCAAAATGTAATAAGACAAAAATCACAAGAATGTAGGAAGTAAATATAAATTGTAAACAAATAACAGAAAATTACTATTTTTGGAGTCTGAAGATTTATGTACCCTATAATTTCTACATAAAGGTTTTCATATTTCCTGATTTAATAAATTTGCATCTAAACTGCTTACGTTGTTCAATAACCATTTTTTCTATTAAAAACAGCTTTTTTTAGTCAAAACACAATTTTTTTTCAAAATCTTTATGAATTAATTAATTTTATACATGTTGATTTATTTTCCGGTTTAGGGGTTAACACTAACTAGTAAGACGTAATATAAATTAAAGTAAAAAGTGGGTGTACATGTACTTTAACAACTACTATGTCCGACCAATGTCCAGACCCAGAGTAAGTGGGGTGTACACGTACTTTAGCCATTCCACTTGGAATATTTTATAACAATATTTCCGTCCAAAGTCCAGATCCAGAATTTTCATCTTTGCATTGTTTTTATTTCTCTTGTTATTTAGGTGCTTTGTCTAATTTCAAGTAAGCGAACATGTTATTGTATAATTTAAGTAATAATGGGGTTTGCAGCTTAACCACGTGATCAATGCTTGTGTGGAATGTTTTGAAATGTCAACGTCGTAACCCCCACCCCCCAATCACCGTTTTACTAGAAAACGTCAGCGAATGTGATTTCATATCCATTGGAAAGTGTTCTGCACAAACGTTAGAGGGTATCCGTGGTAAAGCGACGAACCCCATTATACTGAAATAAAATATTTTTGACATTTTTATAATGACAATGTGAGTTGGTGCATAATGATATTAATGTATAAAAAAGAAAACAAGAAAATCGTTTGTTGCACATTCTCCAAATAGAAGTAAGGCTTTAGTTATTGTATACACAACTTGACAACAACCATCGCAAGCCAACGAAGAACACGACATAATACAAGTTAATAGCAAAACAGCCAAACATTTGCATACAAGTTAATACAATCGCGTTTTAGGCCACTTCTTATAATACTCTCGAATATTGGGGCATTGAAATCAACTTTCCGAATTATTGCCAAACTTCTTGTTAACATCAAAACTTGACTGAACAAATGGTGGCGATGAATCGAAGTTTTACTGTAATACTTTTAAAATAATTGGCAATATAGTACAGAGATATACGTTGTACTACATCTCAAGGAAGCTAGTTAGGAACAAAATTGAATATTCTTACAAAATCCAACATGTCCTCATTATAACCAACCTTTAGGCTTCAAACATATTAGAACAAATTAGCCAGAAATTGTGTTGAAATATAATGAAGACATTTGTCTCTCCGGTATTAGTTTAAACAATATTTATTCATCATTAAATACAAATAATACAACACAAAACAAACTTTAAAATTGGATTCAGGCTATTTAAACCCGTATCCAGAACAACTTTACAACATAATGTAAAACAACCTTTATTGTCAACTGCCAACCCCAAACCAATTCAATAAGACATATATAGCTATTGCGCGATTTGCACTTTGGGTCTACAGTGAAACAATAAAGGTTGTTCTACAGAAATTCAGAATGTTTGGCCATAACTAGGAAAAATACAGAAGTTATAATAGGTAGGTTAATCATTAAATTACTCTCCGGTATATTACTACAGAACCCCAACACCAATCTATTACAACAAAGGACAATACACAAAAAGTTAACATATATTTAAAACATGTTAAATTTCACGATAAACGTTTTACATCTTACAGTCATACATAATAAAACAGGATTTACACCATGGTGTTTAATTGCGGAAGTCACACGATGTTATGTCATGAAACAGTTTCTGTTACAGCAAAATTAATATCCAAACATCCGACCTACGCCAGGTACAGCTTTCAGGAACTCAGCAGAACTCTGCACACCTGTGTGAATGATTTTGTTTGATGTTTGCCATTCTTCAAAAACAACACGAGACTAAATGGGATACAGTGCCTCTGTTACCAATTATTACTGAGCATATTTTAAAAAACAAACATGTTCATGTGGATGGCAGCTTTGTTTATGGTAAACGTTCTTATTCAACAAGCAGAGTTAATTGCTTACCCGCAAACAAAACAGTCCTTATGTCATTACAATTTGCATATATTTGCATTGCATATGGTGTGGTTTTGGGTTGTAATAATTTATAATGTTCTGAATAAAAAATATTAATGAAAGCTTTGTAATCTTTTTGAAATATCTCTTAAAACAGTTTAAAAAAAACATAACACGGCAATGTTCATATCTTTGGTTATGTCAGCAAATGAAATCGGCACCGTGATTAGAGGATGTATCATCATGCTGATTCTAAAGACATCAGGAATGAGAGTTTTGTTTAATTTCTTCGCATAAAGTGTTACTGTTGTAAATAAAAAATATGAAATAGTCTTTTCTTAAAACATGTGTTAAAATTTTTAAGGTGTTTCAAAAATAAAAATCTTACTAAAGTACTGGATACCATTTTTAAATGCAGTGTCGGTACAAGGTCGGGAAGTTTATTGCTATGATTAGCTTGCTTTGCACGGCAATGGATGTTATAACACTATAAACGCCATTTCTAGACAGTTCAATGGTTAAATTTACATTTTGCAATTTTTGAAAATCTTATTTTTGTTTTTGAATCCAGAAAAAAATTTAAAACACTGTCGTGTACGGCATGCAATTCCAATTGCTGGAACAGCCAATCAATGACGTCACGGGTATAGGAGTAAGCAAGAGATGAGTGACGTCGCATTAGCAACTGTAATTATAGTCCTTTAACTTCATTTGGTCACAAACAGAGTTTAATACAATCAAACATCTTAAATGAAAATATTAACTAGTGGTTTACGGTTTCGTGGTTCTTAAATCAACACTTGTTGAAAAATCCTGCTCTGGCTCTACTGTAATGTACGTGGTATTCAACTGTATTTAATTGTGAACAAGTGAAACTGATATTTACATCGAAACTCTTGTTTTATTGTTTAATTTGGTATAAAGGTTGCATTACATTTAAAAGTCCAAATTCTGGAACACAATGACGTTGTATTGGCCAAAACTGTTATACTTTATTAATGTTATTGTAAATGTAATAATATTGGATTTAGATAACATCATCAGGGCAGCTTGCACATGTTCTGAAAAGGCAATTCAAACAAGAAATTGATCCCTGGTCGAAAGCGAGACAGAAGATTGCAATGCACATAATATCTGTATAAAAGTTAAACAAAGAAGGTGGGAGTATCTTTATGACAAATATACGCACTATATAATTAAGTTATATTTCACTGTGCACATACAGCAGGTGTGTTTTATAGTAAACAATTAGTTTTAATGAGGAAAAGATTTAGCAAAACAAGTTAGAAAATAGATTGGATGGCTGTTTGATGGCAACTTTACGCCTGTATACACTACATATATACATGTTGTTTTCCTCCACTTGTAAAACATTTCACTTATGTATAAATGTCATTTTTCATTGCTCATATTCTACCTGTATTATGAAGAGACATGTTGACAGATCATACTCACATTTATAGCATTTTTGACAAAGAGATGCCCAAGAAAACAGCTCGTTTACATCAGGGAGTCGGCGTGAAAGGTGTTCCAGGAGACACAAACGTCACATAATGAGTTTTATATATACCACCTGTTAGCACTGAATCTAATACTTTTTCTTATTATTAATGATATATGTTAATTGCTCCCTACATTTTATCTAGATTTACTAGCCTGTTTCGACGTTGATATTTATGTTTTCTGTAATAAATAAAGAGACACAGTAATTGTCTTGCCGGCATACTTAATTCGTCATGCCGTCATTCCATGACAGAGTCATTGCTTTTAAATTTTCTTGAAATGGAATGGTGCAATTATGCATTACATTTTATTGGTGTCAAAAATCTCTCAAGTCCTTTCTTTGTCTTTTCTTGTTTATTCTCATAATTAAACATTTTCTTTGTATCCTCTGCACGAATCAGAATACTTGAAAACGAGCATGCTTTTTTCGAGTTTTTGTTTTTATCAAATTCAAAACGAATATACTGATCCATGTTCAAATCACAATTCCAAAGCAAAGTAGAAAGTTTGAAACTGGCAAACCAAGTTAAAACCGTGAACATACACCAGGTAAGTGAGGCCGGGTGCTTCTTAAAGGAAAACACATCCTTTTTAGCTAGGACCACGCGTCAATGAAAGGAACATGGAACTATGGGACGCCAAATATATCCGGGGTAATTTTGGACACAGAGACATCATACTTATCAACAATATTTTGATGACTGTCATAATTTTTGTGGGGTTTGATAAGCCTAGGCTTAAGATATCGCGTGAACAATTTTATTTGTAGGCAGGTAGCTTCGTTGTATACTGGGAACAAGCTCTAACATAGCGTATTAATTGTGAGACAAATAGATTATAAGCAAGAGAAGCTTCTGGGTACCAGCCAATGAAATACATGTATTTTGGTTTTAAAAAATAACATAAACGTTGATAAGCAATCAAGAAACATATTAAAAGATATCGACCCAAACTCAAGTCACAGTCGCAAAAGCAAAGTAAAAGCTAGTTGTTTAAAACTATGTTTACAGTGTTGTTTTCGTAAAAAGTACTCAGAAAAAAGTCATTGAAGTAAGTCATCAACAAGACTATCTGAATGAAAATCTTTAATAAACTAGAAATAGTAGGGTTAGTTTAAGACTTCATCACTGTATTGTACTAGCGGCGTGTTTACGGCACTAGCACATGTATATATGTAATGAGAAGTCATAATGGATTTAGATGCTTTAAGCATCGGTATACTCTCACTTTATCCACTACCATTCCTCTACATGTACATGTACAATGAGTCGTGTCTAGGAGACTACCGGAAATTTGCACATCCTCAATTTGAGAACATATTGAGTAAACACCGTCATTTTCCACCAGTAGTAGCAAAATATGGCTACACAATCACGGTTATTGACACACTCGCAGGCGGGGTTTGATGTCGGTCTTCCTGTCATTTACAACTCATGTCAGTTACCTCAACCACAGGATTCTCCACCATAATGATACAATAAGACAAGCCAATTAGCTATAAAGCATGTCCGATTTTATTGTTTTGTTTATTTGTCCGTTTTGTCACAAGGTTCCGGAAAGCGGGGGTGTGTTTCATCCGTGCCGGTTTTTACTCACTCCCTTACTCAGTGTTATGTTAATGTCTAATTGTTTTGGTTGCCATTTTAATTTTTGACATTTGATGGATTTATGATTTTAATAAATTTACTAAGAACAACAATGACTTTGGTATTACCGCAGTGAAATAAATTTTAAATGAGTATTAAATGTACGAGCGTCATGATATACGAGAACATCTCTGATTTCTAAGAAGGGTGTAACAAATCATTTGCATATTTGTAAATAAACAATGAAATAAAAAATAAAATTGAATAAATAAAGAAAAACAAAACCGGATCTGTGTACGTACTGAAATTAAGATGGTACTGCTTCATGGACAGATTGATTGATTGAATGGGGTTTAACATCCCAGTCAAGAATATTTTACTTATATCAAGCCGGCACGACCAACTACAGGTGAAGTGGCAGAAATTTAGACCTTTGCAGTGCGTTTAGGGCAATGCAAGGGATGACTCATTAACGTGCCGTGACACGGGGGATGTTTTTAAAGGTCTCTTCCGAAGGAACCGGCTTCAAGGAATTTCAAATGTATACCATGGTCATTATTTAACATACTGAAACGACAAAAAAGTATATTGTAATTCTGTAAATTCTGAAAGGTTCTTGGAAATAATTTGCCTAACACTGAATAATAGAACGACGTTTTATTTTTAAAAAATATACCCATGTACAAATTCTAGATGGGCCTTAAAGCCCTGTAACAACCCCTAATGAAGCCAAAAGCCTTATGAAATCCGTTCTTCATTAGGCGTTTACTGCGAATTCATTAGGAGTTGTTCCAAAGCCCTTAAAAACCACGGTTATTTACATTGTAAACTTTTATGACAGTCTCTCTATCATTACCTTTAAAACACATGTGACGCAAATTTTTAATTCATTTTTAATTTGTTTCAGAATCATTCTCTAGGAATAGTGAATTGTTAAACAAGACGAATTTAATAACCATTTCAAGTTGTTTTGTCTTAACTATTGGTGTATTGACCATTTGCTTGTTTAACAAGAACATGAAATTGAGTATTCCTAGAAAATAACTGACAAAACGAGAGAGAGAGAGAGAGAGAGAGAGAGAGAGAGAGTATTGCACTTGTTGACTTGCATCATTGTTCCGTTTGGCGGTAATTGTTGTTTTTTCTTTTACTACATTACACGACAGAAAACAAGCCAACATTATATCTGTGTGTGTGGTTACCATATACAAATCTATTTCACAGACTTTTATGGTTTCTCTGACGTGCTCATCACTTACTGTCACCGTAAGGGGCACTAAAACGGGGGCCACATAAGTTCACGACAAATTCGTCTTTTGCATTAAAGAAGCTTCTATTCACACCTTGACAGCCTGTCGCCTGTCAGAGTGAACGTAATTTTTCACCTTCGCTACTAAAACCATTATAATGGTCAGTTTATGTCAGAAAAGACTGTCATTTGCCATTTTTGCATGTAATTTCAGGACATACAAGGCGTGGTGAATAATGTTTTAAGAAAGCAGATGTTTATGGCGGCAATCTTTGTCACATTAATTTCACTTAAAGAGAAACATTTGAAATTTACTACGAATTTTATGATTAAAATGAATTAAAGAGTATTACGCTATAAAAGTATGATGAAAAATGTCGGAAACGTATGAATAATGGACGTCTGTTCCGACAAAACTGATCGTATCCTGACTACGGTTTATAATTGTTATTTATATAGCATATACCCTTGAAACAACCTTTATGCTTTGTTTTAAAATAAAGCATTAGAATAAATAAATGGTGTTATAGGAAGCATTTGTAATTATGTTCAGTTTTCCTTCATTTAATGACAAATTATGATCATGAGGCCTGAAGTTCATTTTTTCGAAAATATTCAGAAAAGCTTGAAAAATTATTTGTAAAAGATCATTTTAAGGCTATAGTCTCTAGTTGTTTACAATGACATACACAAGTTTATCTCAAATAAATTTGGAATATTTATGTATGAATATTATATGGTCAATCAACATTTTCCAGAACTTATTTTGTCAGTATTTATAAGTAGTAATGGTAGCTTTAGATTTCTTCA